>CM053609.1:40624391-40653855 GCA_028646535.1 Procyon lotor | reverse complement strand
CTAAGCGAAATAAGTCAGTCAGAGAAAGATAATTATCACATGATCTCTCTGATATGAAGAATTTGAGAGGCAAGGTGGGAGTTTGGGGGGGTGAGGGAGAGAAATGAATCAGGAAGGGATGGGGAGGGAGACAAACCATAAGAGATTCCTAGACTCATGAAACGAACTAAGGGTGGCTGGGAGGCAGGGGGGTAGGAATAGGGTGACTGGGTTGTGGACATTGGGGAGGGTATGTGCTATGGTAAGTGCTGTGAAATGTGTAAGCCTGACGATTCACAGACTTGTACCCTGGGACAAATAATACATTATATGTTAATAAAAATTAAAAAAAAAAGTCCTAGAACAGGACCTGGTACACTAGAAATTCTCAGTAAATGTTAGCTACTGCTGTGATTATAGACAAGGAAGGTGAGACTAGTGGTAGGGGCTGGGAGTGTTAAGACACCAGAGAAGTTCACACAGAAGAGGAAGGAAAGAACTGATTCTCAGGATCAGGATTTTGGCTTTGGTACTACAGATGGCCTCCTGATTACAGACACACTTAGGACCATGTGGCCTTGACCCCTCAGTTGGTTCCTTGTTGTATTGGGTGTGGAGCTTCTAGAGTGAAACCTGAGGTTGCTGACAGAAGGGGCTGCTGGACTCACCATGCTCTGTGGAAAATCAGTCTGGATTTTTCTGTCCCTGCTTTCATGTAGCTGGGCATTTCACCATCACTTGGGCTCAGCCCCAACTAGGATGTACAATTATCATTTAACATGAGACACATGTATTTAATACCCAGAAGACAGGCTTCTCTTAGAGAGGAAGCACTGTGGTGGGTACAAAGGTTCTAGAACTTGAATGTATATAGAATCTCCTGATTCTATATATTCTATATACACTATATAGAATATATTACACTATATATTCTATACACACTATATAGAATCAGGAGATTCTATATACACTATATACATAGCGCCTAATTCAGAGTGTTGGGTATTTATTTATTTATTTGAGAGAGAGTGAGCAAGCAAGCACAGGGTTCAGGGAGGTACAGAGGAAGAGGAAGAGGTAGGTGGGGCTCGATTTCATGACCCTGAGCTGAAACCAAGAGTTGGACACTTAACCAGTTGAGCCATGCAGGTGCCCCAGGCCTTTATTTTTAATAAGCATCTCAGGTGACTTGGATGAAGGTGGTTTCAATTCATACTTTGAGAAACACTGATACTGTAGAAAGAATTTGGGCTCTTGATATGGACAGAATTGAATTTGCATTTGCTTATCAGTTATGTTTATGTGGGCCAGTTATTTGGTCTGTCTGAGCCTCAACCACAAAATAGACCAGTGTACTTATAATATATTGGAAGTGTTGAGCACAGTGCCTGACACCTAGAATGTGCTCCCTAAATGCTGAATTTCTCATCACCTGATTCTGTTTGCTGTCTTGGACTCCAGAGAATTTTACACTCTGTTGGAATTAAATTGTCTTAACTTATTTTTCCTCACTCATGCTTGTTGTTGATTTCCGTTCTGAACTGCACCTGCTCTTACCATCCTCTTGTAAACACTTTCCTGTTTAGATAAGGTTGACCATATATTCCTACAAGTCTTTGCTCTTCCTTTTACTTATCTGCCCTCAATGACATGGTAGTGCCATTCCCACATCTGGGTTGGGTCTGTGTGCAGTGTTGTGGACTAGAGTTCCTCTTGCCTCTTCTTGGCTGTCAGGACTTTGGGTCTAGAAATGCTAAAGGCCATGTCTTGCCTCTGTTTGTGGTGTAGTGGAGGCATCTCTTTCCTCAGTCCGTTTAGCTCCCAGTGTTGGCATTTCTTGCCTGCTCCATCCATTGCTCAGTAACACAGCCAGGTGCTCCCGTGATCTGACTGATATAGGACAAACCAGCCAGCCAACCTGCATTAGCAGATGTATCAGCCTGTCAGGCTGGTGGCACTTTTTTTTACGCTTAATATTTAAACCTGGCTAGAGGGTCAAGGCTGTCTTTTATGTGGAACCGAAAGCACTGAATTAAACTGATGTCAAAAAAGTTGTTTGGGTCGGTCCCTTCACTCAAACACACAGTCATTTGTGCATGTAGGGAAATGCCCTATCATCTCTTTGGTCAATTTAGTCCAAATGTGGTAGTTTACTATAAATATGGTCTTTAGCTTTAATAGACCTAAACACCTACTTGCCAGAGAAAAGTTAGAGGAACGCTGGTCTTTTAGGCAGATACCCATCTGGGACTGCAACTAAGATGTCAGCTAGAGAGGAAAGTGAAAGATATAAAACAAAGGCTTGTACGAATAACATCAACATTGCTGAAACAGAAATAAATTGTCAACTTGCAAAAACCTAATGGAGAACTAGAGAAATACCCTGGAAATATGTTTACTATAAGGCATGGATAGAGGGATATGTTCTTACTTTATATTGGCAAGTGAGATAGTAATCTTAATAGGTCATTGGATTTAGGGACAATCCTAAATCAAGGATGATTTCATTTCAAGATCTTTAATTATATCTTCACAAGGCCTATTTTGCAATAAGGTCACATTTTGATGTTCTGGGTGGATGTGAATTTTGTGGGAACACCATTCAACCCATTACAGAACATATGGTCTGTAGGCATGTGATGAAAATCCAGAATCTGAGCAGTATGACACTATCTCTTTCTGCCTCTGTTCCATTCTGTTGTGAGAACCTTAGGAACAGGAACTTGTATAAAGAGGCTTGAATGACAGGTGCTCAGTAAATATTTTCTAGAAGAATAAGCTAGGAATGGCAGGTCAGGACTAACAAAAAGACCCTGAGGATGAAACTCCCTCAGAAGTATCCATTTCTATATCTTCCGTTACCACTTTAATGTGCTATGGACAGTCAAAAGTGTGAGTCCACTTTTGTGTCCAGTGGACCATTTGGATCCCAAATATTTAATCTACTACAAAAATAAGTTCCCTGTTGGAGGCAGATAAAAACAGAATTGCATGCAATATGATGGCTTTCTGAGAAGAGGGAACATCCAGATGTACCTTAGTGAAAACATCCACTGAAATGGAATTAACATATTAAAAATGGTGAGCTGTATCACTGAACAGGGAAAAAACCTTCAGGATTGGTCAAACTTACAATAAATTTAGTTGACTGGCAATAGTCAGGAAGGTGGTTCAAAATGAATAAATTCATTTATTGGTTTTAACCCTTTAAAAACTAGATAGATTCACCCATTTGAGTGGTTAAAGGCTATAGTCACAAAGTGACAAACAGGTGCATAAAGATAGAGCATTCAGTCCATTTGGGTATGGACCCTCTTACTAGTCCCAGAAAATTGACCTATTTTATTGCATCCTTTTTACAACCAATTCCAGCTGGCTGAATTGAGTATATTTTTCATTCTGACTTGTTGACTTCTGGCCCATTAAGGCAGCCAATCCAATTAGGCAGGTTTTCTGTTGCTTTGCCTCCTGACAGAGCATCTGATTGGCTCACAGTTCTTGCTAAGTGACAGTCTTTCCACAACTGTGGGTTATCTTTCTTAAAAAGATCTTATCTCCTCTTCTCTTTAAAATGCCTGTATTTTTTCTGTTTGTGCTTAGGTTTGGGTTTTAGGGCATTTCTCATTCAAGTACTTGAGTTTGGATGTTTGAGGTTAGGACCTACGCTGAGTGATGAGTCAGCTGAGTTGCTAGAGTTCACATTTTGACACAGTCCTTGGATTACCAACTGTGTAGGCTGAATAACACTCCCCCAAAAGATATCCACATCTTATTCTCTGGAACCTGTGAGTGTTACCTTATATGACAAAAGAACTTTGACGATATGATTAACCTAAGGATCTTGAAATGGAGAGTATCCTGGATTGTCTAGGTGGGCCCTAAGTGCAATCACATGTTTCCTTATAAAAGGAAGATTTAACACAGACACATAAAAGAAGGAGATCCTGTAGAGAAAGCAGAGGGAAGAGTCAGGGAAAGAAGATGCAAGGCTAGTGGCTTTGACAATGGAGGAAGGGGTCATGAACCAAGGAATGCAGCTCTAGAAGCTGGGAAAGGCAAAGAAAGAAACAGATTCTTCCTGAGAGCCTCTAGAGGGAGCATGGCCCTGGCAAGACCTTGGTTTGGACCCAGTGAAAATGATTTAGGACTTCTGGCTCCAGAACTATGAGAATAAATTCTGTTGTATCAGATTTGAGGTAGTTTACTAAAGCAGGCACAGGAAGCTTATACACAACACAAGACCATCCATGCAGGGACTAAATCCCTGCTTCTGAGAAATGTGCTTTACAGGGGGATTGACACCAGCTATGCTATTCTTCATGTATTTGTCTGTGTTTGTTTTTCAAGGATAAGTTTGAATGTCGTTTTGACCTTCAACCCTCATCTGAAATGTTGTCTGGAAATATTTGGTGAGATTTGCTTGATTAAAATGAGAAACTTCATAAACCTCTCATATAGCAATTGAATTTTTTTTGTTTATTAAAACTTTTTATGTCATGGTTACCCAACACTGAGGTTACTTATGGATCCTCATTTTCTTTTCTTTTTTGGGGGGGAGGGGATCATTTTTATTTAACTGTATGGACACCTAGCACATCATTTACCTGTTCCTTCTTGAAATTCTCTTTTTCCTTGGAATTTCATCCTTTGTATTAGTCAAGGCTTTCCAGAAAAACAGAATTAATAGGATCTCTCTCTCTCTATTTATCTAGCTATCAATCATTAAGCTATCTATATAATTTAGTTATATAAATATGATAAATATTTATTATAAGAAATTGGCTCACATGATTATGGAGGCTGACAGATTCTAAGTTCTACAGCTGGCAAACTGACGACCCAGAGCTGGTGGTATAGTTTCCCTCTGAATACTGGCAGGCTCATGATGCAGAAAGAGCTTATGTTTCATTTCTCATCTAAAGGCAAAGAGGGACACCTTGGTGGCTCAGTTCGTTAAGCAGCTGCCTTCGGCTCAGGTCATGATCCCAGGGTCCTGGGATGGTTTCCTGCATCGAGCTCCTTGCTTAGGGGGGAGCCTTCTCTCTCTGCCTCCTCTGCCTGCCACTCTGCCTGCTTATGTTCTCTCTCTGACAAATAAATAAATAAAATCTTTAAAAAAAAATAAAGGCAGGAGAAAACAGATGTCCCAGCACAAGCCATTCAGGCAAGAGGAGTTCCCTCTACTTGCTGAGGGTCAGTCTTTCTTTCTTTGCAAGTCTTCAGTTAATTGGATGAGGGTCATTGACATTAGGAAGGGCAATCTGCTTTACTCAGTCCATGGATTCAAATATTAATCTCATTCAGAAACATCCTCACAGACCCACCCAGAATAAAGATTGACCAAACATCTGGGTACCTTGTGGCCTACACTGTTAACACATAAAATTACCCTTCACATTCTGTCTTATCTACTTTTCTTTTTTTCCCCCTACAACTTTATTTTCATTCTTTTTTTTTTTTTTTTAAGATTTTATTTATTTATTTGACAGAGAGGAGAGAGATCACGAGTAGGCAGAGAGGCAGGCAGAGAGAGAGGGGGAAGCAGGCTCCCCACTGAGCAGAGAGCCCGATGCGGGGGTCAATCCCAGGACCCGGAGATCATGACCTGCACTGAAGGCAGAGGCTTCAACCCACTGAGCCACCCAGGCGCCCTTTTATTCTTAAATGTGAATATCCTTCAGAACTGAGGCTGCCCATCTCCATTCCTCCTCTCTAAACAGTACTTTGACATTCTCTTCCCCTCAAACATCCTCAGCTTCATCCTCACACGTAACTTTACACTGAGCAAGTAAAATTTGACTCTATTAAAATCAAATATTTCAAAATTGTACCAGATTTCCTACCCTTTAGCTGTCCATTATTCTTGCAATGCTGTTTCTATTATTCTAGGTATCCAGGCTCAAAACCATGAAGGTGTCATTGGATTCACCCATTTTCTTTTCTTTTCATAGGAAAAAACCCCAACTCTTTTTGATTCTTCTTTAAAAGTTTTTCTCACACCCGTCCCTTCATTCTTTCCTCCCCATTCCTTCTACCTATAAGATAATACAGCCAACAGTATGTGGCTATTGCTATTGACCCTGATCAGATTTTATTTAGTAAGCACTTCCTCTCTACTAGGTGCCACACTAAGCATTTTACCTATATTATCTCATTTATTTGTCCCCTCAAATCCTTTAAAGCAAGTATTTTTGTCCCATACTTTGCAGTTGAGACGAGGTTTAGTGATCTGTACAAGCTTTCCTAGCTGTTAAGTAGCAGAATGAGAATTAAAATCTAGGCCTAACTGAGTCCATAGCATGTGGACTTTTTTTATAATGCCTCTTTGGATTTTCTAAAATTTCTTCCAACTCACATTTCTAAACCATTCCCATTTCTAATCTTTTCTATAACCACTGATAGTAAAATCTGGAAACATGATATTTGTCAGTTTCTTTCCCCACTCAGAAACTTTCAGTGGTTCCCCACTGTGCAGGGGTCTTAATTCTAGTTATGGCTGCCTTACAGACATTTCTCCTCATCCCTTTCTGCTTCACTGTCTACTCCTTTTAGACTTTGTCAGTTGTCTAGATGTACTTCCATCGCCTCGTTCATACTTTGCCTTCCATCTGCTGTAGTTGTCCTGTCTCTCCCAGCTGATATATCTTAGAGCATCCTTCCATGTCTAGTTCATATGTCTTTAACCTGAAAAAACAGCCCAGAACCTCCATACTTTTATTTTTCCACTTGGAACTGAAGAAATCTTCATTCCATAGTTTTGGTGAGCATGTGACCTACTGAATCATCATTTAGTTAACAGCCTGCCTTCCTGTTGGAGTAAATTTTTAATCTCACTTATTGACAAGTGTGAGTGTGACAGGGAGGGGGGTGGCATCGTTCTCATTCCTGAATCGTACTTCCAGATCACCTCTGCCCTTGAGGACTCAATCAGTCATTCCTTCCTTTGCCAGGGAGGGTGGGGGAGAGTTGAAGGGATGGAGAATGTGGAGAGGGTAGGAGAGGGGGTTGTGGTTGACTGCTCTCAGCCCAGTCCCTCTTCTTGAATTGCCTCTAGCAGAAGAAAGAAGCCCATATCTAGTGATTGGTTGATGTGGGGATAACAAAGATCTGCCCCCTTGTTTCAATATTGGGCAATTCACAAGGGCCTTTCCAGCTCCAGACCTCCCCATGAGATTGACAAAGTCCTTTGTTATCACTGTATTGCTCTTCAATTTCTTCCTCTGTCCAGTCATGCTCCCTGCCCTCCTCCACAGGTGTTGATCTTGAGGGCACTTCCAAAACACTGTCTGCCCACAAATCTTCCCTTCGGCATTTCTTTCCCAGAGAGCCTGACCTATGACAAGAAAGTCTACACCTGGCTGTCAGCAGTATCTCAGTTGGGTGGCAGAAAAAGGCTGGGGCTTACCATTTAGATGTGAGATTTTTCTTGTTTTCCTATTTTCACTACAGTGCCCTTGCCTACCTCTTCATCACAGTTTGGATTTACTTTGGTTCATTTTCTCCATAGAATAAGCTTCTTGGTGGCCTAAGAGACACTGGTTACCTGGTGGCTTGGGAGGAAGCCTGGGAATCTGAATTCTTCTTGTGCTGACATTCGTCCACCTGTCCTAGTTTCAGGCCTACTTCCCTTTTCTTCCATGGCACCAGGGGTCTCTAATTCCTAAGCCTTCCTAGGATGTTGTGAGGGGAACTGGCTTATTTCTTATTCTTCTCTGCAGGTACTTAGTTGTTAAGTTTTTCACTTCTGTTAATTCCTCCAACTATTTTCTGACTCCTGAGATTTTTTTTATTCTCACTTACTGTTGTCTCCTTGTTTTCCTTACATTTGAAGGTTTGTAATTTTTACATTCTTTCACCCTCATTTTAATGGAGTTTCTGGAGGAACCAGGGTTTAGCAGAGCCATAAAATATGCCCTTTTTAACCTGGAGTATGGGAGTTCAGTGTTTGTTGCCAACTTTGGAGCATCTTGATTTTATTTTAGAAGAAAGGCAATGGTTTCTTAAGACATATGTGACATTTTATTTCAAACTATATTTTTATTTACTAAGGGAAAATTCAGGTCCCAGGTAGAGTACTGGGTTAAAATGAACAGATATGCATTCACCAGAATAGTGGCAAGGGCATCATCGATCTCTGTCTCACCCAAGTACATGCAGCATGAGACTGGATGACACTGAGACTTTCCTTTGGTATGCCTAAGCATCCAGAGAGATATAAAATCTTTCACCAGTCACTCAGATGTTTTGTCTGCATGTCAAGAACCATCTGGAGGTACCTAAGTATTTGAATGTTTGGTGCCCTGGAGACAGCATATCTGCGTGACTGCCTGAATTTCTCTCATCTAATTTTGATATTTGACCTCGTGGAGATGCAGCCAAAGTCTGACCAACTGCATCACTGGATGCGTCAATTATAGTTGGGATCTGAGGTTTGTAAATTAAAGATTGTCTTTTTTTTCAGGCTGTGTTTGATGCCTGCAGTCACATTTTGGTTCATGTTTAGTCCATGTTCTGAGAACACAAGAGTGTTTTTGAAAAGATAAGGGCTAATTTCTGGAGAGTGGGCATGTGTACTGGAGGTGGTCTGTCATGCTGCAGACTGCCAATCAAAATGTTCCAGCAATGTCATTCAAGGTCAGAGACCCAGTGAACCGCCAATCAAAGTCACAGAGCTGTGCATGTTCACTTGTCAGTGTTAGAAAGAGGTCACTCTTTCTGTGGTGTGGCTAGTGTGTGAACAATGAGAGTATTTCAGTGGTCAGAAGCACATTCTGCTGCCTACCCCCTGGTGATTTCAGGATGCTTGCCAAGGTTTTTCCTATCCTACAGGAATATAAGGCAGGATGGTAGAAATAGCTGAGGGCATTTTAAAAAATGGAGTTGTAGATTCTGATTTTTGAAAACAAGCACAGTAGCTAATTTAGTATGTAGCTTTGTTTCATATTATTTGCTTCAAATCTCTGTCTATGGGAAAGGATAACAAGGAAAAACCAGAAACATAATTTTAGATAACTAAAAAGAGATAATACCTTTAAACATTTTGTACTTGGTATTCAGTTTGCTTTCTTGCCTTAACTCAGCTAATCATTATCTTGTTGATTTTCATCACGCAAAAATAAGTCTTGCATTTATGGAAAAAATGACAATTTTAAGGGAGTGCTAACATCACAAAATAAACTTGAAAAATTTCAGTTTCATGGTCTGCAAGACAAAAATGATAGAAACATTAAGTTTTATATTTCAGTAGGGTCTTGATGGATTTTCAGAATAGTCCCTCTCAGAGGGCAAAGGAACAATTCATCATAATCAAGAATATTAGCTATTGAAAGTTATTTGAGTAGCAACAAATGCTATGGTGGGAAGATGTTCAAAGTTCAATCAGAGAGTCTCCCTGATGGCAAAACCTCCAAATGAGTCATGTTCTGAATGTTTTGCCTCCCCATGATAAAATATCCAGATAAATTTATGTAATTCCACATGTTTAACCTCATAGACACAGACTATTTGGCTAAAATGTTCAGAATTCATCTAAATATTATGTAGATGCAAGTATAAACAACTGCTTTAGTCATATACTTATTTAGGTAAAGAATATTAAAAATAGTATTTTGTAAGTTCAGAAATCAAACACTAAATTGAGGCAAAGAGCATGTATACTAGGTGTGAACACTAAGTAGAGATTTTTCTAATTTGTAGAATAGTCTATCAGAAATACATGCAGAGTGGGGTGGTTGAGCATGAGGTTTTAGGGTCGGAAAGGTCTTTGGGGTTCAAACTTCTCATTTTGTAGGTGGTGGTCTCTGATGCTCTTGTGGAGGAGGCACGGATAGTTAATGGCAAAGACAACTCCTGGATGTACGTTTGAGTCCCAGGCTCCTTCTCCTCTACCAGTGGGAGGCCAGTCTGTTTTCTAATTCCCCTGGGAAAGCTTGTGTTGAGGTGAGTTTTCTGAAGCTGCTCAAGAAGCGAAAGAGCGAGGCTTGAGGATCCAGAAGGAAAGTTGGATGCAGTGAGAAAATGCTCAGCAGTGACCTTAGCCAATCAGGTGAAGGGAGCACTGAGTGGTTTTCATGTGAGAGCCAGGGTCCTGGGGTTGCAGAAAGCAAGGTTAAGTAAAAAGGATGGTCAGAATTATCCAGTGAGCAAAACTTTCTATTTAAAATGGATTTACCTGTTCTCAACTTTGGATTAGAAATATTCTTGGCTATCAGCAGCAAAACTTTTTTGCTGGTAAGTCAATGTTTTGAGAGTAACAGACTCTAGACATAGAAAACACCTTATTCCAGTGCTCAGCCTTGGCCAACTTGTTTAATAGTAGATTATGGGAGTGAGATGTGTGGGCAAGGGGATACAGATCATATTTTCCTTCCCTTACTCTGATATCCTGATAAACACCCTTAGGCTTGGAGGAGAGATTAAAATCCACGAAGACAAAAGAGGAGTGATTCAAGCGTGACCGGTTTCTTTCACAGATGTGAAGGGGGCTGGCCAAGAGGCACAAGGCAGCCAATTTTCAGCTCTGACAGCTGCCGAGGTCATCAGCTTCCTAACAGCACCCCTTAATTCCTCTGAGGCCAGGGTGTCCTTTGAACTTAGTGGTTGTTACACTTCCAAAGCTAAGCTGAGAAGGGGAGAAACCTGAAAATTTTGCTGACCGCTGGGTACACAATTACCAGGCCATTAAAACCTTAGACTAAGGACTTAGGGTTCTCCTAGCTTCTCTGACCTATGAACCAGTAGTTGCTCACAGACAACTTATACATACACACGCAGCATGTGTGTATGTGTGTGTGTGTGTGTGTGTATTCATGAGATAGAAAAAGCGGTGGTATTTATATGCTATGAGCTTCAAGGGTGGCTGGCAGCAGTATTTTTCTGAGAAAGCCTAATGCTCTAGTTCAAAGGTTGCTTACAGTGGGAGTGGGGACTATAGAGCTGAGAAAGATTTTCTGTGAAGGACTTTGGTTATGGCTGTATCTAAGGGCTTGGGGGGGGGGGTTGCTATCTTCACCAGGCTTAAGCCAGTTGGTAAGAAGTAATGACGGGGATTCAGGCCTGGGAAGTCTGCATCATTAGGAAACCCCCAATAAAAGCAACATGGTGGACAAGGACAGCACTTGGAAAACTTCAGTGTAGTGGGCTAGGGCCTGGTCCATTATATAAAAATTGTATGTAGAAAACTACATTACATCAGCAATAAAGTATGACTCACAAGCAACATGTGGCTGGTGTTTAGTAGAACTGTCGTCAGGTAAAGGCTGAAGCATTTAAACTAACATGAGTTGGAATTTTCAAAATCCTTAATGTATAGAGAGTAATTTAGCTTAAGGAGTAGGGAATTCCTGTAAGAGATAGAAAATAATATTGTTCAACCAAATTTTTAATTTTTTCTTCTTTTTATTATTAGTTCATTGTTACATATATTTAGTTGTGATATCAGATGCATTTTATGCTTACCCTATATACAAGATAAACCTTGTACTCACTCATAGTTAATGAGAGGCAAGAGGTCCCACTTGGACTACAACAGCTGGATTCCTTTCATCTTTGTCCTCATGGTCCAGGAGTGCTGAGCTCCCTTCCATTTTCTGTCCTCTATGTGACTGTTGTGGGATGGAGTACGGAAGATAGCACATCACAAAAACTACCTATGTCATACTCTGCTTTATGTGGCATGGGGGTACCCTCTGCAGTGCGGCTACTGTTCACTTATCCATGCGTTCACTTGTGTAGTCAGAGACTGTGGCCCTGCTGCCCAGCATAGACAGTCAAGGGCCTGATAGGACACTTACTAGGCAACTTGCCCTTCCATCAGGGAGTAGCAGGGGATACAGCAGGGATTGGTGGTCATGTCAGGCAAAACTTGAAGCAGGGAGCTACCTTGGAGCTGGTGAGTTCAAGCTAGTTAAATCAGGGCGGGAACTGTAAAATGGCCAATGTCAGGAAGGTCAAGTGAACAGAGGGACTTGGTGCAGGGATGGGAGTTACTATCAGAGGCTAAAGCTCAGGTCAGGCTGAGGTGGCAGACCAGACATGGCCTGGGCAGGGAGCCCTTCTGGATTAGGTGTGGACACAGACGAGCTCAACCAGCAACCTGGACAGCTCCTGGATGCAGGTCTTCTGAAAGTTTTCCTCTGCAGCACTCCGTCCTCCTGCTTCTGCTTGTTAAAGAGGCTTTATACTAGACTTCTTGTTTGTATAAGGCAAGGGCTTGTCTTTAAGAATTACTCTCATTGCTCTTAAGCTCCACCCTAGAATAGAGGCTACATCTTCTGGCCTGATAGGGAGCTCTCCCATTTGTTTGCTCATTCATTAATTCATTTATTCATTTATATTCAGCAAAATTATTAAATCCCACTATCTGCCAGACCCTCTCCTGGCTGGAAAAGATATAACAATGAATGAGACATAGCCTTTGAACAGGAGCTGGCGGTTATTGGGGGAGGTTAACACTTAAAAATGAATAAAAATTAATAGGATGAGGGCAGTGATAGAAATGTACACAGTATCATATGTGAGCACATGGGATCCTGAAAGATAGTCATGGATGGTCTTCTGGAGGGAGTGATGTCTGAGTGGTGTGTCTTGAACAAAGAGAGGAGTTATCCAGAGAAAGGAAGGGGAAGCAGCGGAAAGATAAAGCAAGGACATTGCAGACAGGGGAGCCAGCATAAGCAGTGACCCAAAGGCAAAAACAGTATGGAGTGAAAGGATTTTCGGAGCAAGACTTGTAAAATATAGAGGGTCAAGTGAGCTCATTTTGGCAGCAGGAAAGCTCTGTTTTTACCATTAGTGGTATGTTCATCATCTTTCTTGGATCACTCTCAGCCTGAGACCAGGACACCAACATCTCACTAGGGACATGGAAAAGCATTTTACACTCCAGATGAATTGATAAGACAAACTGAGCCTACATGGGTGGCCCTCATTTGCCCCAGCATCAAAAATGAATAGAAACTGCCCTTGTACATCTCAGAGTACTTCCTCTTAACGGTATCTACTGACTCCTATGACCACTGCCAGGCTCCCGGGAGCCCCACTGCCCTCTTCTTAGGTTGACAAGGAAGGAATAGAATTTCAGCTAGACTTTGGAGGGTAGATAGGGTTTTTGACTGGAGGTGAGAAAAGACAAGCTCATTAAGGAAAATATATGGACTAAGCAAAAATACAGAGAAAACACAGTATAAAGATAGTGAGGAGTTTATTTGGCTGGAGTAGAAGGGAGGCTTATCCACTGTTTCAGGGATAGAGAAAACCAGAAAGGTGGGTTGGGACCAGATCACTTTGAGCATAAGTGTGAAACAGTATTGAAACCATTAATAAAAACCAGTTGCTTCTGCTGTCTAACACAGCATCTAATTTGTGGTAATATTATTGCTAATTGAGCTGTTTCTTTTCTTCTTACCCCTCACAGTGCCCCAGAATCATTTGTTTATTCATTGATTCATGCATGTTTTCACTCACTCAGGCTTCTGTGAAGCACTATTTGATGTGAATAAGAGAAGACTCTTGAAAGGCAGATAACTTGAATTGCTATTCTGTCCACCCATTTTTCTTTCTTTCTAAAAAAATAGCAGTTATCTTCTTTTTATAATTTATTCTTATGCAACAGACTATAGGAGGCTTTAATTTGCCTATGTTTCTTAGCATTAGAACAGGTCAATGGGCCAGGTCTACATGGGCCAGGTAGAGCTGCAGGGTTTTTTTTTTGCATGTAGCTTCTCCCTTAGGCTCACCCCAACCCCCAGCAGCTGGTCAGCTATCTAGACAGGCAGTACCATCTAGTGCTTAAGTACAAGGGCCCTGAAAGTAGATAATTTGGGGTCTGAATTCTGTCTTTGTCCCTTTGGCTTTGTGATCTTGGACATCACTACCTTAGTATCAGGTTCCTAATCTAACCATATGAGGTCCATATGAGACTTAAATGAAATAATGTATGTTAAGTGCTTAATTCATTTACTTAGCTCATTTACTTGGCCTGTAGTAAGTGCTCAGTAAACAGAGGCTAGCTATATTACCACAAATGGGCCATTCACTACTACCCTAGAATAGAATCTAGAGAAACATTTGAGATGATTGAGGTGGAGGCAGAACAGCAATTAGAAACTATAAACAAGGTCTGCTGTCTCCCATTTAAGCTTTCTCTAATCTATACCATCCCATAACCTCATCAGTGGTGAAATTCAATACTACTGTTAATGATGTGGGGAAATATCCTCTGTCATATAGGCCTCTATTCTAGAGCAAATGAGTATCTGCTTGAGGAAAAGATAGGTAATTAGCCCAGTCCTCCAAATGAAAGAGGAAATATGAATAAAAAGGAACTATTATAAAGATTCCAGAATAGACCTTCATTGAAAAGCCCCCAAATTACACTAGTGATTCCACAACTGTCACAATAGGAGATGGAAGAACACTTGAAAATCATTGTTTGGGGGCGCCTGGGTGTCTCGGTCAGTTAAGTGGCTGCCTTCAGCTCAGGTCATGATTCCAGGGTCCTGGGATCAGACCCCGTATCGGGCTCCCTGCTCATCAGGGGAGTCTACTTCTCCCTCTCCTTCTGCCCCTGCTCATGTGCTCACTCTCTCTCTCTTTCACTTACTCTCTCAAATAAATAAATAAATAAAGTCTTTAAAAAAAAGAGGAACTCATTATCAGTCAGAGAAGGAATATTTTCTGGTGTTTCCTTCTATGGCTTCTCTCTGTGTCTCCCTCTTTCTCTTTCGAATCTGCCTATCTATCTGTCTACCTATTTTTAAAAAAGATTTAATAAATAAATAATAAAAATAAATACATTTTAGAGAGAAAGAGAGAGAGAGAGTGTGAGTAGGGGGAGGAGCAGAAGGAAAGGGAGACAAGCAGACACCCCGTTGAGCAGGAGCCTGATGTTGGGCTGGATTCCAGGACCCTGAGATCATGAACTGAGCTGAAACTAAGAATCAGAGGCTCAATCAACTGAGCCACCCATGTGTCCCTCATCTGTCTACCTGTTCATTTGCTCAGTCTCAAGTCTTGAACAAAGATAACACACCCTAAAGCTGAGGCTGGCCTACATTTGAGAAGTCGGGCATCATCCTTGATGGAAATGACTGCTCCTTTCCCTGATCCTGGAGCTCAAGTCACCATCCCTCACTTAACATTGACTGCCTGGCCTGGTGGATTTCCCTCAAGACATTCATGTCTTCACAACTAGATTCTAAGCTCTCTGGGAGCAAAGACCTACCTTTTTGATCTCACCAGCACTGTCTAGCCCAATGTCTTGCATATGCTGGGGCTACCTGCCTAGAAGTTTGACTTAGATCAGGGCACTTGGTCATCCTTGCCACAGAGACAGGACCAAGGCATCTCAAGGCAGAACCAGCCACCCTTGGAGGAACTCTTCCTCACTGGAACAGAAGTGTTTATCCCACCTGTGCAGGGAGAACTGTTCTGTCCAGTGGGGAATGTGTTCTAGCTATCTCCTTTTTATCCATCTTTGCTTATCCTAAGAAACAAGGAGATACATAATGTCTAACAAGGTACAATGATAGATAAAATTCCTCATGTGCCCCTTCCTTTTTCAGGATATTCATATTAATTTTTTTCCCATTTTTATTGAGAAGTAATTGATATACCTCACTGTATAAGTTTAAGGTACACAAGATTATGGTTTGATTTATATAGATTGTGAAGTAGTTACCACGATAGGTTTCATTAACATCCCTCATCTCATTTGGATACAATAAAAAGAAAAGACAAACTATCTCATTGTGATAACGAACAACTCAGGATTTACTCTTTTAACATTTTTCCAGTATATCATACAGTGATGTTAGCTATAGTCATCATATTGCCTGTTACATCTCTAGTACTTACTTATCACTGGAAGTTTGTGCCTTTTGACCACCTGTCTCCAATTTGCCATTCCCCCAGGAAGTTCCCATTTTAACTGGTGAAAAAGCCCTGTTAAATTCAGGCTAGTGAGATAGAGGGATAATTCCAGGAATTGCAGGTATCAGCACTCTTTGCTTTTGCAGGTGGCAGTGTGTGGATGTAATGTGGGAGAGAGAGCTGCACAGGGTAGTCAGGGAAGGAGGATCTTTCTGTAGTTTCTGAATTGATACCTGTGAGTGACCAGTTTCTCAGACAAAATACCCAGAGGGGTTCTCCTTTTGAGTCTTGTTTTTGCTTTTTTTGTGGCATTCTCATCCTTGGCAGTTAAAGTTTCTTGACCTTTTGCTGGATAGGTAAGGGATTGAATGGGAAGTATGAGATGTAGTCTTTTTAGTAACTGTAATTATATTTTCTATCCTGGGATATTAAAGAAAGACCTACTCTTTGTTTCCCATTTAATCCCCTTCCTTAGCCAGCCGTCTTCAGCTTTTGGCTGCCGTGTCCTCTCTGGGATTATGATATTTCCTGGCACAGGTCAAAGAGCACTTGATTAGGTCTAAGATAGCAGCTGGCAAAGCACCCTGAGCATAGTCAGTTTATTTTAGAGTTTGAGTTATTTTGTTACCTACTCTGAGTTCTGTCTTCTTCTGGAGGGAGTTCACGATCTCTTTTCGCTGATGTGACATTTCCCTGCCCTTTCCTTCATTCCAAGCCCTTCTTTCTGTCATTCATAACTCTGATTCCAGAGTGACCTACTTGTGTTGGGATTTTTATTCCTGCACACTTCACAGTGACATCTTTTACTTTGATAGATAGAATTATCTATCTTAAAAGAATTTCTCTGGTGTTCCTGCTTCTTCTGTGGAATGTAATTCTCCAGGCCACCTCCTTCCCTCTCTCCATGTAGTCTTCTCATAAAGCCTCTTTCGTGACCCTGTCAGGGACCCTTTGCATTTTCTGACTGCTGACTGTATTTCCACCTCTTACTACTTGATCCTTCTCCTCCCTCCTCTTTCAGTGGGAACCAGTGCTACTGCCATTCTAAATTATTTGAGGTTCCCTAGAACTGCTATACACTTTAATGATTCTAAACAGGTTGTCTGTCTCCCTGGAATTTCTTTTAGGTTCCCTTCTTCTTTCTGCAGACATAACTTCCCTTACCTGATTCTACTGGGGTATTGCCCATCTCTGAATTCCTGTGCAACCTACAACACTTAGATGACTATCTCCTCTGAGGTTTTTTTTTTTTTTTTTTTGACCCTCTTCTTATATCATATTATTTCCTTAACCCTTAGTCCTTGGTAGACTATATCTTTACTAGGACTTATCCCAAGATATTTTAATAATTTATGTGCCTGTCTGCTTATAGAGTAAAGACCTTGCCTTCTTCAACTCTGCACTAAGAAATCTGGTCCCTTCAAGTCCCGGAATAAATAAATGAATGAACTAAGGTGGCACACCAGTGAAATCTGACTGTCTTGGTGGCTTCTTAGTTAGTGATGGAGTGAGAATTGTAAGGGAGAAAGAAGCCTTGAGTCCTGGATCAAATCCCGTTAATTCCATGTGAGCTTTTCTCTAGGGTTAGAAGAAAAAGACTCTGGCTCTCCAGAAACAGAGAGTTTGGTGGAATGGATTAGATGAAAACACATTAGACAAAATAACAAGTTGATCAAAATTGACTACATGAACAAAAAATACTGAAAATTTCAGTTTATTGGAATTTCATATGTTGACAAATTTTTGTGCATCATGTAGATAATATTGCAATATTGTATGTATTTTTAAATATTACTATCCATATTCAGGAATTTCCAGAGGTATACGTCAGTTTTGTGAACTTGGAGAATTCTTATAACTTTGTATTTCAGGTTTAAAATTTTTCTTGGGTGCGGTAAAATTATCATATGATTCAGTATTCTTTTGCCCTATTTTTGTTAAAAAATTAAATTTGAGCCATAGACAAGAGTTACATAATTAAAACGTTTCTGAAAAAATAGAGACATATTTGATTGAAAAAGACTTAGACATTTTTAAATATTCAAGTTTGAAAAAAATGAATAAAGTGATAAAATTGGATTGTAAAGACAAAGGTCTAACTGAGCCTTCTTCCTCTTATTCCTGAGGTGGATCTTGTGACATTATCCTGTGGAACCCAAGGGCTTGGAGCAACCTAGTTTAAAAACCAGTGACCAAGCATTTTGCATTTGAATTTTGTGGATACAGAAATTAAGACTCAAAGAAGGCAAGTGAGCCACAGCTCAAATTTAGTTTTTTTTTCTCCTAAAAGGAGGAAATCTGCCTTGACTCCAGACTTATTTTTTCTGAGAGGGAAAATGCTCTATTTTTACTGC
The DNA here is from genome assembly GCA_028646535.1 of Procyon lotor. NCBI lineage: Eukaryota > Metazoa > Chordata > Mammalia > Carnivora > Procyonidae > Procyon > Procyon lotor. Next base: position 40,635,652 of record CM053609.1, on the reverse strand, counting down.
ACTGAGTGTGAATAGAGTGGAATTATGTCTAACCAGAGAATGTTCATCAGGCCCATATAAAACTTTAAGTGGTCACTCTGCATCCCATCTTGGAAGCAGGAAAGTACCCCAGTCATTGATAAAGTACATCCTTGGGAGTTCACACACATGACCTTTGTTTCCAAATTTATTCTTAGCTCAGTTCTGTAAAGTCATATAAATCATGTTGTCTGTCTGGGCCTTAGTCTCTTCATTTTAAAATAAAGGATTGGAAGTTGTTGTTCCTGGAGTCTCCTTTGGGTTGGGTGTTCTGTGATGTCAGGGGGTACGAGACATCTTCTTTGGCTGAGTACTCTCTTTATAAAGGGTCCTATTCCATTTCCCTAGCACAGCCCAGAGGAATATATAACATATCTATCTGGCTCAGATTTTCTAACACAGAGAGCTGAGAATTCACTTTGTTATAAGGAAAATTAAGAAAAGTTTATTTGTAGAGGAAGCATAGGTTTCATCTTTTCATCTTAGGCTTGCTGTGGAATTCTCTGGACCCTGAATGATGCTTCCATTCATTCAGTATTTATCATGGGTAGATAATTGTGCCAGGGACTAGAGTTAAAGAGAATAAAACTTGATCTCTGACATTCTCATGGGAGAGAGATTCTTAAAAAAAAGTGTAATCTGTAGAACCAGAATAGAACATTCATAGGCCAGTGAGAAAAATAACCAAATGCTTTACATGCTTTCTTTCTTCAAGTCCTCTCAACTATTATATCCATTTGATAGATGAGATAGGTAAGGAAACTAAGGCTCAGAGGAACTTTTCTAAGGGCATTACCACTTTTAAGAATGGATTAGATGGGCTAGACTTTAGGTACTGGGATTCTAGTAAGGAAATTATTGCAAAGGTCTATGTAGGTGATGGTGTGGGTTTGAATTCAGCAGAAGCTGTGGGCATGATGGGTAGGATAAACCTCAGTATGCTGCCTTGCTTATATTTCTCTTTTAAAAAGTTCCTTCTACAACCTTCTTCCACGTAAATCATCATGTTGTAACAGACTGTTATTTACTGGATCAAGAATAGATGTTTAACATTTGCAACACAGATGAACCTGGAAGCTAAGTGAAATAGGCCAGACACAGAAGGACACATACTACATTATTCTACGTGTAAGAGAAATCTAAAATAGTCAAACTTGGAGGAGTAAAGGGTGGGGTGGTGGTTGCTAGGGAGTTAGGGAAGGGAGCAAAGGGAGATATCAGTCAAAGGTACAAAGTTTCAGTCATACAAGGTTAATGTCCTCCAGATGCTTATAGTATGGTGCCTATAATTAGTAGTACTGAATTTTATACTTAAAATTTTGCTTATAGAGTAGATTATATATTAATTATTCTTATCACACACACACATAATAAGTAAAGAGAGCAAGAGGACACTTTTGGAAGTAATGGGTGTGTTTATGTCATAGATTGTGATAATGGTTTCATGGATGGATACTTATTTCCAAACTCATCAAGTTGCACACATTACCTATATACAGGTTTTTATAGGTCAATAATACCTCAATAAAATGGTTTAAAAAATAATGAGTGCTTAACTTAAGAGCAGTCCAACTATAGACTTGACTAAAGGCCAGTGGGGTAGTCTGGCAAAAAAAAAAAGCCATGACCTATAGGTGTGATTGAACAATTAGATCTTGTGACTTAAGCTATTATTTGTACTCGAAAAATAGAGAAAGAATTAAATAGTCAGAAGCCAGAGTGAAAGTGAGTGTACATAGAGTAAAGCAGAGTCACTATGTAGGGAACCTCAAGTTCCCTAAGCAAGTTCTGATCACTTCGAGCCTGGCTCTGTGGCCAAATCTCCATGGTCAAGATTCTTACCATCTTTTATTCCTACACGTTATCCTTCAAATCTTCTTTGCCTGAAATAAGCCAAATTATATTCTGTTCCTTGTAACCAAAACAGCTAATCTAATATTGGGGTTGAGAATAGGAACCAAATTTGGAAAATTTTCCTGAGGAATAAAGCTGATGGGATTTGATGACCAGTTTTTATCATTATTGATTATTTTCAAAAGCCAGAACTATTGGAAGAGAGAAGGCCTCTACAGTTTGCAACAAACCACACGAAACCAAATCTGACACATGTATTTTCAAACCATTCAGAGTCTGAATTCCTAGCAAAATGAAGGAGTCAATAAACTAAAGAAATATCAGAGAACATAACAACAAGAAACAGCATAAAATGGAAAATGCGCCACAAGGAATTAAAAGAACTAGTATGGTTTGGAGAAACCACAGTTGAACTCTGCAGGAGCTGCCTTTGTTTCTCTGCCTTAACATGTATTTGCCACTGCAGATTAATAGCCTCCATTTGGGGAAGAAATGGCCCTGAATCATTGTTCCATTTTAGGAACCACAGGTGTTGTTGTACAAATTCTGTTTATAACCTTAGGGGTGAATGAAAAACGAAACCTAACCAAAAAACAAAACAAAAAAAACCAGTAACCATGGATCAGCTTTGCCAACATTCCCTTCCTGATCATTCCTACAAATCAGACACACAATAGTATGCTAATAAGCACAAAGTACCACTGTCTTTGTGGAATGCCAATTTTATATAAGAGTGAGGACATGAGTGTGTATCTGCATGAGTATGTGAAAAAGAATTTAAAAAATTAATGTGACTAATCTACTCACGTCTTGCATATTAAGTAACTTCCAGAATTCACCTCATGGAATGGGCCACTAGTTTTGAAGAATGTAGATTAATAAGCCTCTTTGCTTAAAAAATGAGCTTCAATATTTGTGGGAATCATAGAGTCAAAAGAAAAAATCGATAGACTATCGACTACTGGGGATGATCACATTCATTTTGCCCTTTGTGGTTGGCGAAATCCATGCTGCAATTACTGAGACAGGCTGGCAGCAAAGAGCCTCAGTCGGGCTTTCAGCTCCACATTAATCCAAAACTCCCCATTTTAATGCAGATATAGATTGCTTTGAGTCAATAGCTGACTGCTTGAATTGTGAAGTAGCAGTTCTGCTAGGCTCTGGCAGGCCGGAGCTTACAGTATTTGGGAATTTCAAAGCTTTACTGTGTGAACCGATGTGACTAAGGCTTGAGGGGAGGTGCAGTTGTGCTGATGTTGTTGAAAAGATCTGTCATTGGGATCTGAAACACGGATTATAGCAAATTCAAGGTGGGCGGGTCATAGAATCTTAGGACTGTAGAGCTGGAAAGGACCTCAGAGGTCGCCTGGTCCAGCTCTTTCCTTACAGATGAGGAAATTGAGGTCCTTAGAGGTTAACTAACTTGCATGTGGTTACACAGCTAGCCAGCAGAGGATCCTGTACTAGAAAAAGAGATGCATCCTCCTGGGCTTTCCACTACTCTACATAGGCTATGAAAAAAATAAAAATTTATGTTATTTACTACATCACACATGTATGTACATACAATAGATGCTTCATTGAACACGTTTCACTTAATCCATGATTAATATTCAACAATCCATTAAATAAGGTAGTGAGGAAATCCTTATCACTGGGAGTACATATGCAGCTAAGCCAACATACAAAATAGTGTAACATGTTACAACTGTGGAAAAAGTGAGATACCATATTTGAAGCATTAAATGGGATAAAATTTTTTAAAAGGTGCTTTGTAAGTGGTATGGCACTATGCTCATGTTAGAGTAAAGGGCTATTTTAAGGCAAACATTTGGGGGCAGATTTCTATTTCATGCAGTATTATTATATCAAACTAGACTGTGAATGTGTTGAGAGAGACACGTAGTATCTTTAATTTCTGTCATTAGCAAATAGCATAGTACTTGGCATTGTAGATGCTCAATGAATATTTGCCAAATGTTGAATACTGTATAGCTAAATCCATATAATAAACCCTTGCATTCAAAGTGTGATCTGTGGTCCAGTAGCACTGACATTGCCTGGAAATTTTTCAGAAATGCAGAATCTAGGGCCCCAGGCCAGACCTATGGAAGCAGAACCTGAATTTTAGCAAGATCTCCAGGCCTTAGCAGTCTCAGCAAAGTTTGAGACGCCTTGCAATAAGCTCTGTTGAACCAAGTTTCTTATTGTTCAAACCTTACTATAATGAATATAGGTAGGTATAAAGTCTGCCTATGAAATGAAAATTTTGAGTGGTCAAAATTACCTCTAAATGAGTGGCACTAAAATCATCTACACACAATGAAAGGACTGTGTGTGTGTGTGTGTGTGTGTGTGTGTGTGTTGTCCTTTGGATAACTAATGGAAGAGGGGGTTTATATTTCCCATCTAATTCCTAATAGGAGTATGTTTTCAAGCAGAATGGCGCCATTTAAATAATGATTTTTCTCTCTTCCTTACTCATAATTTGAGTTAAATGCACTTATGGTAAGACTCACTGTCCATGGAAAATATCTCTTTTAAGTACAGTGATGTGCTTCTGAGTATTATGACCTGAATACTTTCACCCAGTTAACCAAGTTCCCTTATAACAACTAGTCACATTGAAATCCAAGATTTTCACCCAGTTATGCTGTACTTTACTGGACATTATTGTATACACATCTTTCAAGTGGAATTTTGAAACAGGGTGATGGGACATGAATCATCACTCTCTCACAGCACCTTTAATACCAGTGGGCTTTGTGAGTTATTTATGGCCTGAGTAGCTCTCTGGGTGCTACATATATCTCAAAAGTGGCAGAGAATGGCTTTGGATCAGGGAGCTCTGACTCTGAATCCTGCACTCCTTTCTTAAGTATCTACAGGATCTGAGCTGATGCTTGCGTGACTGGACCTGTGCTGCAGCCCAGAGCTTTATCGTAGGTTTTTCTGTCTTCTTTCATGATCCCGCAACAGAAAACCCAGTTTGAGCTGAGGCGGAGATAAGGGCCACACAGGGTGAGAGGATTCCCCTGCCCTGTTTCTGTGCTAAGTCATTTTCTACTCTTTTTGTGCTGGGTTTGTGACCTGTACTGAAATACTTTGAGAAGGCAGGTATACGGTTGATCGAATGGGGGTCACCTGTCTCAGCAATGGATGGTTAGATTTCAGCCACTTAAAAGGGATGTCCTAGCAGCAATCAGCTTACTTTTACTAGCTTTCAAATGAACTCCAGGACTTTCTGTGCTTCCATGGAGAGAAGTGAATTTGCCCTGCAGAGAAAGCACTGGAAGGATTGATCAGGAATAAAAGGGGTTCTCCAAGGGCATGTCTGATCTCTGTGGCTGCTGCCCCTGTGTTTTATCCCCGTCCTTGTCTTCTATCTCTGTCTTGCTCTCTGAGTGCCTTTTTATTTTTCAGGCTCAATCACTTTGTAAATTCTCCCTCTTGTCTTCCCTTCTCATGCCTGCCTCTTTAATTCTCTAATAAAAGATTTATGCAGTATGGGCTGAGCATGCTCAGTAGTGGCAAGCAGGTTGTGTTTGTAAGGGGATAGCTACAGCTATATCTCTCTTTGGTGTTTCTTTTGTTTACATGGGAATAATTCACCAGATCGGCAAACAGATCAGCTGGAAATCTCTTGCTTTATGACAGAACAGATCAGTTCAAAATGAACAGTTTACTGAAAAATACTGTTGGGCAGTCTAGCTCAGCTTTGAAGAAAGCTGCTTTGGTTCCCACTGGTGCTGACCAGTTCATCTCAACAGCTTGCTTTTAGACACCAGCATATAGCCTGAAAAAAAGATCAAAATTGGAGTTAGCCTACACTGTGCTGGCTTTTAGCTAACCATGACTCTGGGAGTGGATAGTTTGCTTTAGGAAATTGATTTTGGACTTTTTTTTTTTTTTTTTATAGAAACAAAGGCAATTCTGCATAATGACATAGCCACAATCAACTTTTTTGGCTGTAGTTTCTATAAACAAGATCAATATCAGTGCCATTATTTGTCTCTTTTTCATATACCACTCTTGTAAAACTATAATTTAAAAATAAGCTATTTGAGATGGATTTGAGTCTGTTATTTAGCTCCTCCAACCCCCCAATTTCCATGGAAATGGCTGAAGGAATCTAAAAATGATTTGTGTGTGTGTGTGTGTGTGTGTGTGTGTGTGTGTGTGTGTGTGTGCGCAATACTAGCATTGAAAGTAAGGGAGAGGATGGAAAGTTTAAGGAGCTTTTTTTAAGGCATGCTGGTATTATTGGATTGATTGGGAAGATAATTAATCTGTGACTGGTCTGGGAAACATCTGGAAAGAACTCTTTAGTAGGTGCCCCTAGAGCATGTATCTCAGAGTGGCAGGGCCTGCAAGGGAAGGCAGGGCATGAAGTAGTTGTTAGGGCTCTCTATCTTAAGAGCATCTTGTGGGAAAGCATAATGTTCTGGGATTCAGACAGAGTGGAACTACTTTGGGCTGGACTGTCTACATTCAGTTCTACTTGGCACTGCCACTACTAGTGGGAAGCAAGCAGTGGCACCTCTCGAGGGCTCCTGTGAGGGTGACATGTCAGTAGAGAGTGGGAATCCTGTATTCACCACATTCAAGTTTTCTCAACAACGCAGAGGAAACTCTTTAACCTAGTGGTGGAATATACCTCGTTGTCTCCCTCTACTAACAAGTGGACTGCAGCTCTAACAAAGTAAAATTGCAAGATTTCCTAAGTTTTACCTCATTTCTTGATCTGAGCCTGAAACATACATGCAGAAACCAGCAGCATCTCTGCTAGACTCCGTTTCAACTCACAAGGCAAGCATGTATTCTTACATTTTAAGAATGAATAAATTGAGATAATTATTATATACATGGAGAAACCTGGTAATAAATAGCTAACACTTACTGAGCACTCTGTGCCAAGTCCTTGACATAAATTGCCTCTTTTAATCTTCACAACAGCCCTAAAATCAGGGAATTATATATACAGTCAGACTTTTAAGTAAGCAGAGTTCCCATTGAGGTTAAAGAACTTACCTCAAGTAAGTAGCAGAACAGAGACCTGAGCCCATTTTAAACTTCAAAACCAATAAATGGGAACAGAGCAACTATTCCCTCAAACAGAGGTACAGAAAAAAAATAAGAGGAAACTTTGGAGAGTCTCTATTTTGTATTATCAGTGAAATTTAGCAATGATACTTTCAAATTTTCAAAATTAGTATTCAATCGGGGAGGATTACTTTAAGATAATAATAAACAAATGAACAAATGAAAATAAAAAGGGCGATGTGAACAGTAGATTGGTTATAGTAAAAAACAAAATACATAATCACTGAAGATGAAGATAAGCTCATGGAATTTTCTAAGAATTTGGTGAAAGGATATAATTAGGAACAAAGAATAAACACATGAAGAATAAATAATGGAATTTCTGTATACATGTAGTAAGGATTCTAAAAAAGGGGAACAGAACAGAGGGAGGAAATGCAATGAAAAATAATAGAAGAAAATATATCTGTGTTGAAAAAAGATGAGTGTTTGGATTAAGTGTGCTTCCCAAATACCAGGCAAAATTGATGAAGAGAACCCCTATAAGATATATCGTGGGGAAGTTTTTTAACTTAGAAGAAACGAAATGTTTTTGTAAGAACCTAGAAATTAAAAACAGGCTATCTAATAAAGATACCCTGGTATCAGGTTTTCCCAAAGAAATAGAGCAATGTCTACTAAATTGTGAGTGAAGAAAATATTAATCCCAGAATTCTATGTCCAGCCATGCTCTCATTCACATGTGAAAGAAACGGAAAGACATTTCAGACGCTCAATTTCTCAGACATATGGGGACCTTGTAACCTTTTTTGATATCATCCCTTAAAGAACCACTTGAAATTAATGAGGGAAAAAAAAAATCAAGATCCGAGGAGATGTGATATACAAAAATGTATCTTAATTAGTGAAATCTCTAAAATTTGTCACTGTTCCCAAAACTTTTATTCATGTTAATAAAAATTTGTGAAAACATCAGAAATAGTTCTCCAGAACAGCACCATTCAATAGAACTTTCTGAGATAAGTGTTGTTTGCACTCTGACAGGGTAGCTACTAACATATCTGATGGCTGAGCGCTTAAATTGTACCTACTGTGATCTGGAAACTGACTTTTTAATCACATTTCATTTTAATTAATTTAAATTCAAATACCCACATGTGGCTAGTGGCTACCCTACTGCTTTTAGACAGTAGCTCTAAAAGCAGATATATAATATAAAAATCGAAGATGACAAGTATGAATGGAATGAATAGATCTGCCTACCAGACGTCACAATGATAACTATCATTTGTAGAATCCTTTATTCTGTGTTGAGGCTTTTGCTATGCACTTTCTGTATGTTCTACTGCAGCAGCTACTCTATCAGAGATTATATTTGTGTTTGTGTGAGAGTGTACATGTTAATTTTTGATTGTGGAGAAGTTTCCTGATTGTTGGAATAGGCAGGAGCAGAAATTGCCTTAAACTAGTTCTTCAATGTTTGAGAAGGCTACAGAGCAAATAAGGCCTTATTGCCCCTTGGAAGAAGGGGATAGCAGTTTTTTGGTGGTTTGAATACCCTAGCAATCAGTTTTATCTCTATCGCTATATATAAGCAGATTTTTAAAATTTATATCGAAATGCAAAATACCTACGATAGTCAAAACAAATGTGAAGCAGAAGGATACATTTTTAGAGCTTTAACTTCCCCATTTGAAAACTTATTACAAAGCAACAGTAATCAAGAGAGTATGGTACTGGGGTAAGGATAGATAAAGATCCATGGAACAGACTGTGAGTCTAGAAACAAATCTTTATATTTATAGTAAATATTATATTTTATTTTTATGAAAGTGCTAAGGTAATTCATTGGAGAAAGGGTAGTCAGGTGCTGGGACAATGGAATGCCTGTATATGAAAAATTGAATTTAGACCCTTAGCTTATACCATACACAAAAATTAAGTCAAAATGGATTATAGACTTAAAAGTAAAAGCTGAAAATGAAATTTTTAGAAGAAAACATAGAATAAAATCTTGAAGAGCTGTAAGTAAGCAAAGATTTCTTAAATATGACTTTAAAAACATTCCTGATGAAAGTAAATATTGATAAAGTAGGCCTTAGTAAATTAAAAGCATTTGCTTTCTAAAAGACACCTTTAAAAAATGAAAAAACAAGCAATAAATTTGGAAAAAATATTTACAACACACATGTCTAATATAGGACTTGTGTACAGAATTTATAAAGAGCTCTTGGAACTCAATAATAACAAAATACCCAAACAAAAGTAGGCAAAAGGGACTTAGAGATTGGAAGATGGTGGCAGAAGAGGACCCTAAGCTTGCCTTGTCCCATGAATACAGCCAGATAACTATCAAATCATCCCAAATACCCCATAAATTGACCTGAAGACTGGCAGAACAAACTCTACAATTAAAGGTAGAGAAGAGGCCACATTGAAGAATGTAGGAAGTATAGAAATCTGGTTCAGGAGATAAATGAATTGTGGCTGCTGTGGTGGTGAGGGAGTTGCTGTCATGGAGAAGGGTGAGAGACAAACTAGCACATGAGGGAGTGCACAGAGAAAACAAATCCCCATTGTATTTGTCTTGAAAACAGAGAGGGGTTGAATTTTGTGAGTTCTGGCCACTAGTGAGGCTTAAAGCCTGAGTTTTAAAAGTCAGCAGATTTGGCTGGGATGAAGCCCCAAGGGCATTGCACTGCTCTTGGAGAGAAGTCAGGCAAACAACCCATGACCACACAACATAGAAATGGTAATCTAAAGGGTATCTGGGGCACACATCCTGGGGAGGATATTTGCTTGTCTTGGAGCAGGTCAAAGAGAGACAACATTTATGGAGAGACACCTATGGGAACCAAGGAACTGGCTGAAGGCAATTCCCTCTCCTGCCCCCAGGATAAGCACTGGGCCACGTGTGGGAACCTGTGTAATATTGACACTCTCTACCTAACTTTCTTATATCAAGCCTTTCCCCCTCCCTTACCCTTGACATTTTCTAGTGGAATTACCCTTCCCAGTCTCACTTGCTCCAGTCCCAGCATGGCGGCTCCCTCCTTCCCCCAGAAGACTGACCCAAACCCATGTCTCCTGACACAGGAGTTTTGCAGAGCCTCGGTTCTGGTAGTGGTGGCAACATATCTCATTTCACAGGCAGGCCAGAGCACATCTAGTTAAAACAAGCATACTCAGGCCAGGGACCGAATACTGCCTACAGCAAACAAAGAGAGCTTCTGCAGATGTCTGGCTTGAAAAGTGGCCAGAACAAAACAGAGCACATGCAGCACACATTGATGACATTCCTGGAAGCACCAGGCTCCAGGGAACAGGGAACACTACACAGCAGGGCACTATAGGACCTTTCTTCCTAAGGCCATTACCCTTAAGAACAGGAGATATAGCTGATTTTCTTAATACAGAGAAACAGGCATAGACACTTAGACAAAATAAGAAGACAGAGGAAGAATGTATCCCAAATGAAAGAACAGCACAAGGCCATAGCCAGAGATCTAAGTGAAACAGATATAAGTAACATGCTTGGTGGAATATTTAAAAGAGTAATCATAAGGATACTCACTGGGTTTGAGAAAAGAGTGGAAGACATGAGTGAGACCCTTAACACTGAGATAAGGAATAATGTAGCAGAGACAAAGGGCTCAGTAAATGACATGAGAGACATGCTTGATGGAATGAAGAGCAAGCTGGAAGAAGTAGAGGAATGAATTAATGACCCAGACTACATAGTAATGGAAAGTAATCAAGCTGGACAAAAGAAAGAAAAAAGAATTATGCAAAACAAGAATAGACTTAGGGAACTCAGTGACTCCATCAAAAGTAGTAACATTTGTATAGGAGTCATAAGAGTCCCAAAAGAAGAAGATAGAGAAAAGCGGGAAAAGAATTTGTTTGAAGAAATAATTGCTGAAAACTTCCCCAAGCTAGGGAAAGAAACAGATATCCAGATCCAGGAGGCACAGAGAACCCTCAACAAAATCAACAAAAGCAGATTGACACCAATGCATATCATAATTAAATTGGCAAAATATAATGATAAAGAAAAACATTTGAAGCAAGACAAAACAAACAAGAAACCCCCCAAAACCCCCAATAATATACAAGGGAAAAACCATAAGGCTATCAGGGGATTTTTCAGCAGAAACTTTCCAAGCCAGGAGGGAGTGGCATGATCTATTCAAACTGCTGAATGGGGGAAAATCTACTAGGAATACTCTATACAGCAAGGCTATCTTTCAGAATAGAAAAAGAGATAAAGAGTTTCCCAGATAAACAAAAACTAACGGAGTTCATGACTATTAACCAGCCCTGCAAGAAATATTAAAAGGGACTCC
>CM053609.1:40571785-40623891 GCA_028646535.1 Procyon lotor | reverse complement strand
CCCCTGCCTCCCAGCCACCCTTAGTTCATTTTGTGAATCTAGGAGTCTCCTATGGTTTGCCTCCCTCCCCATCCCTTCCTGTTTCATTTCTCTCCCCCACACCCCCCCAAACTCCTGCCTTGCCTCTCAAATTCTTCATATCAGAGAGATCATATAACAATTGTCTTTCTCTGACTGACTTATTTCGTTTAGCATAATACCCTCCAGTTCCATGCACGTTGTTGCAAATGGCCAGATTTTGTTTCTCTTGATGGCTGCATAGTATTCCATTGTATATATATACCACATCTTCTTTATCCATTCATCTATTCATGGACATCTAGGGTCTTTCCATAGTTTGGCTATTGTGGACATTGCTGCTATAAACATTTGGGTGCACGTGCCCCTTCTGATCACGACGTTTGTATCTTTGGGGTAAATACCCAATAGTGTGATTGCTGGGTCGTAGGGTAGCTCTATTTTCAACTTGTTGAGGAACCTCCGTACTGTTTTCCAGAGTGGCTGTACCAGCTTGCATTCCCAACGGATGCTGAATTTTGTCAAATGCTTTTTCTGCATCAATTGAGAGGACCATATGGTTCTTCTCTCTTCTCTTATTGATTTGTTCTATCACATTGATTGATTTGCGAATGTTGAACCACCCTCACATCCCAGGCATAAATCCCACCTGGTCATGGTGAATAATCTTTTTAATGTGCTGTTGGATCCTATTAGCTAGGATCTTGTTGAGAATCTTGGTATCTATATTCATCAGGGATATTGGTCTGAAACCTTTTTGATGGGGTCTTTGCCTGGTTTGGGGATCTGGGTAATGCTGGCTTCATAGAAAGAGTCTGGAAGTTTTTCTTTTGTTTCTATTTTTTGAAACAGTTTCAGAAGAATACTTATTATTTCTTCCTTGAATGTTTGGTAGAATTCCCGAGACTCAACACTCAAAAAACGAGATGATCATGTCAAAAAATGGGCAGAAGACATGAACAGACACTTCTCCAAAGAAGATATACAAATGGCTAACTGATACATGAAAAAATGTTCATCATCATCACCATCAGAGAGATTCAAATCAGAACCACACTGAGATATCACCTTACACCACTTAGAATAGCCAAAATCAACAAGACAGTAAACAAAAAAATGTTGGTGAGGTTGTGGAGATAGGAGAACCCTCTTACATTGTTGGTGGGAATGCAAGTTGGTGCAACCATTTTGGAAAACAGTGTGGAGATTCCTGAAGGAATTAAAAATAGAGCTACACTTTGACCCTGCAATTGCACTACTTATCTCGAAGATGCAGATGCAGTACAAAAAAGGGCCATGTGTACCCAGTGTTCTTGGCAGCAGTGGCCTCAATTGCCAAACTGGGAAAGAGCCAAGATGCCCTTCAACAGATGAATGGATAAAGAAGATATGATCCATATACACAATGGAATATTATGCCTCCATCAGAAAGTATGAATACCCAACTTTTGCATCAACATGGATGGGAATGAAAAAGATTATGCTAAGTGAAATAAATCAAGCAGAGAGAGTCAATTATCATATGATTTCACTTACGTGTGGTGCATGAGGAAAAGCACGGAGGACATTATGAGAAGGAAAGGAAGGGTGAATTGGGGGAAATCAGAGGGGGAGATGAACTGTGAGAGACTGTGGACTCTGAGCAACAAACTGAAGGTTTTGGAGGGGTAGTAGGAGGAGTGTTGGGTGAGCTTGGTAGTGGGTAGTAAGGAGGGCATGTATTGCATGGAACACTTGGTGTGGTACATGAACAATGAATCTTGGAACACTGAAAAAATAAAATAAAAATAATTGGAAAAAAAAGAAATTCAATCAATAATAAAAAAATCTCAATAAACAGAGTTCCAGGACCAGATGATTTCACAGGCAAATTCTACCAAACGTTTAAAGAAGAGTTAATGTCTATTCTTCTCAAACTGTTCCAAAAACTAGAAAAGAAAGGAAGACTTCTAAATTCTTTCTATAAGGCCAGCATTACCCTGATACCAAAACCAGAAAAAGATACCACAGAAAGGAGAACTACAGGCCAATATCCCTGATGAACATAGATGCAAAAATCTTCAACAAAATACTAGCAAACAGAATTCAACAGTACATTAAAAAAAAAAAAAAAACATTCATCACAATCAAGTGGGATTTATTCCTGGGCTACCAGGGTGATTCAGTATTCACAAATCAATCAACATGACACATCACATCAATAAGAGAAAGGATAAGTACAATATGATCATTTCAATTGGTGCAGAAAAAGTATCTGACAAAGTAATATATCCATTCATGATAAACACCCTCAACAAAGTAGGTTTAGAGAGAATATACCTCAACATAAATAAGACCATCTATGAAAAACCCATAGCTAACACTACCCTCATAGAAAAATCATGAGATTTTGAAAAACCCAGATCAGAAATGAGAGGGGGAGGTCCACTCTCACCACTTTTATGTAACATAGTACTGTAACATAGTACTGGAACTCCTAACCACAGCAATCAGACAACAACAACAGCAACAACAACAAAAATAAAAGGCGTCCACATTGGTAAGAAGTAGTAAAACTTTCATTATTTGCAAATGACGTGATACTGTGTAGAGAAAACCTGAAAGACTCTACCAAATAACTACTAGAACTGGTAAACAAATTCAATAAAGTCTAAGGATGCAAATCAATGTATAGAAATCTGTTGTGTTTCTATATACCAATGATGAAGCATCAGAAAGAGATTTTAAGAAAACAGTCCCATTTACAATTGCACCAAAAATAATGAGATACCTAGGAATAAACCTAACCAAAGAGGTGAAAGATCTGTGCTCTGAAAACTATAAAACACTTATGAATGAAATTGAAGATGACACAAAGAAAGGGAAAGACATTCCATGCTTGTTGTTTGGAAAAAGAAATAATCAAAATGTCTATACTACCCAAAACAATCTACATATTCAATGCAATCTCTATCAAAATACCAACAGCATTTTTCACAGAACTAGAACAATCCTAATATTTGTAAGGAACCACACGAGATCCTGAATAGCCAAAGCAACCTTGAAAAAGAAAAGCAAAGCTAGAGGCATCACAATTCTGGACTTCAGTTTCTATTACAAGCTGTAATAATTAAAATAGTATGGTACTGGCACAAAAATAGACACATAGATCAAAGGAACACAATAGATGACCCAGAAATAAATCCACAACTATTAGTTCAATTAACCTTTGACAAAGCAGGAAAGAATATCCAACGGGAAAAAAACAGTCTCTTCAACAAATGGTGATGGGAAAATTGGACAGCTACATGCCAGAGGATGAAACTGGACCACTTTCTTACACCACACACAAAAATAAAGTGTATAACTGACCTAAATTAAAGACTTAAAACCAGAAAAATTCTAGAAGAGAACACAGGAAACAACTTATTTGACATTGTCTATAGCAACTTCTTTTTAGATATGTCTCTTAAGGCAAGGAAAACAAAAGCAAAAATAAACTATTGGGATTACATCAAAATAAAGAGCTTCTTCTGCACAGTGAAGGAAACAATGAACTAAACTAAAAGGCAACCTATGAAATGGGAAAAGATATTTGCAAATTACATATGAAATAAAGGGTTAGTATCCAAAATATATAAAGAACTTATAAAACTCAGCATCCATAAACAAATAATCCAATTAAAAAATGGGCAGAAGGCACAAACAGACATTTCTCCAAAGAAGACATACAGATGGCCAACAGACACATGAAAAGATGTTCATCATCACTTGCCATCAGGGAAAAGCAAATCAAAACTACAATGAGGGGAGTCTGAGTGGCTTAGTTGGTTGAGCATCTGACTCTTCATTTGGCTCAGGTCATGATCTCAGGGTCATGAGATCGAGCCCTGTGTCAGGCTCTGCACTCATCAGGGACTCTGCTTGAGATTCTCTCTCTCTCCTTCTTCCCCTTGCTTGCATTCGTCCTCTCTCTCTCAAATAAATATATAAATCTTAAAAAAAAATACAATATCATCTCACACCTGTGAAAATGGCTAAAATCAATTGCATAAGAAACAACAGGTGTTGGCAAGGATGTGGAGAAAGGGGAACCCTCTTGCACTCTTAGTGAGAATGCGAACTGTTTCAGCCACTTTGGATAACAGTATGGAGATTCCATTAAAAAAAATTAAAGGTAGTACTACCCTATGATCCAGCAATCACACTACTGGGTATTTACCTACAGAATACAAAAGCTGGCACCTGGGTGGCTCAATTGGTTAAGTGACTGACTCTTGGTTTTGGCTCAGGTCATGATCTCAGGGTCATAAGATTGAGCCCCAAGTCGGGCTCCATGCTCAGTGTGGAGCTTGCTTCAGATTCTCTCTCTTCTGCTCCCTTGGCCCCTCTCCTTGCTCACACACTCTCTCTGTCTTCCTTTAAAATGAATAAATAAAATGTTCTTTTTAATAAGAATGCAAAAACACTAATTCAAAGGGATACATGCACCCTGATGTTTATAGGAGCATTATTTACAATAGCCAAGATACAGAAGATTATTGATTGATGAATGGATAAAGAAGATGTGCCATGTATACACAATGGAATATGTGTAATATGTGTATATGAATATGGAATATGTGTAATAATGGAATATTATTCAGCCATAAAAGTGAAACCTTGCCATTTGCAATGACATGGATGGATCTAGAGACTATAATGTAAGCAAAGTAAGTCAGAGAAAGACAAATAGCAGATGATTTTATTCATTTGTGGAAATTAAGAAACAAAATAAATGAGCAAATGGAAAAGAGAGAGACAAATCAAGAAACAGAGTCTTAGTTACAGAGAACAAACTGATGGATATTAGAGAGTAGGAGTATGGGGGGATGGGTTAAATAGGTGATGGGGATTAAGGAGTGCACTTGTCATGATGAGCACTGGGTGTTGTATGGAATATAGTTGAATCACTATATTGTACGCCTGAAATTAAGGTAATACCGTATGTGACCTGATTGGAATTAAAATAAAAAGTAATAAATGGGCAAAAGGTAAGAACAGTCATTTCGCTAAAGAAGATATATGAATGCCTAATAGGCATATGAAAAGATGGGCTTGTCTTTACTCACTAGGGAAATGATTCATACATATCAGAATGGCTGTAATAAGTAAGAGAATAACCAATGTCAATGAAGATGTGAAGAAATAGGAATCCTCATATGCCATGAATGGAAATGTAAAATGGTGCATACACCATGATAGCAGTTGGCTTTTTCTTAAGTTAAGCAGGAAACTACCATATGGTTAAACAATTCAGCTCCTAGATATATACTCAAGAGAAGTGAAAACATGTCCACACAAAGATTTGCACACAAATATTCATAGCAGTATTATCAGATAAGACCCTAACATTGAAAACAACCTAAACATTCACCATTTGGTCAATGGATAAAAAAGATGTGGATTACCCATACAGTGGAATACTACTTATCAATAAAAAAGAATAAACTAATGATAAATACTACCTCATGGATGAAAATAAAAACTATTATGGTAAGTGAAAGAAGCCAGACACAAGAGACCATGTATTAGATGTTTTTAGTTAGATGGAAGTCCAGAAAATGAAAATTTATAGAGACATAAAATAGGTTAGTGGTTACTTGGGTTTGGGGATGGGAATGAGCATTAGCTATAAATAGGCTTGAGGGGTTTTATTGGGGGGATGGAAATGTTGTAAAACTAATTTATGGTGTTATAGTCACCTCACTCAAGACTTTGAATTAGACAGCTAAAGGGAATGAATTTTATGATATATGAAATGTACCTCAATTAAAAAAAATAGGTTGTTTTACTATAGGTATATGGATAGAGAATGAGATACGTGGTTCTGGGTCTGGGAGGTATTAGACTTTGGAACCACCCTGGGAAGTGGCTGCTTCTGTAAGAGGAAGGAACAGATGACAGAAAGCCAACATCCATAGACTCTGATTTAAAATAACCTTACTACTTGATAAAATGCTATTAACTAAATGTATCCCAAACCTCAGAAGTGATAAAATGATGGTAAAATTCACAAGTCAGTTTTGAATTCATGTAAAATTCAGAACTAAGATTAAACAGCTGTGAAAGTTATGATGACTGAACAGGACGTCAGTATAAACCATGGGCAGTGCAAAATTATAATGAGCACAAATCAGAGAGCTGGGTAGATGGGGAAAGTTAGGTTATTTTCTCATCTTTCACAGTGAGAAGTTGGTAATTACTGTGTGAAATTGAAATGTGATAAAAAAGAAACACAAATCCCCAAATTGATGGCTCCAAACCCTTAACCTGTAGAAGGTTCTTTAGAAGGTGATATGGAAACATTATTCAAAGTCCAGAAATTCCTCAATTTCATTTTAGGTAATTTTTCTTTGATTAAATTCAAGCACAATTTATCCATATTTTTGATCTGTCTGTCTATATATTAGTGGTAATTTTCACTCAAGGTAAATAGGTATTTCCTGGTGGTAAGACTTTAGGAGGTTTTTAAAATTTAAAATGTTTTTCAATATGGCTTGATTTTTTTTGGAAAAGTAATAAGTAGTCATTTTTAGAAAGTTATTACTTAAAAATATATACACAAAATGAAACAATATGAAAATAACTTTTAAGGATTAGAAAGGATTGTGATCCTTTTTTATTTAATCCTCAGGATTTGTTGTATGTTTGTTATGAGATCCTTTCCAAGTTTCTTCATACCACATAGTCTTTATAGACCTAAATTTCTTTTTCTTTAATTTTAATTTTTAAAAAAAATTTATTTTTTCAGTGTTTCAAGATGCATTGTTTATGCACCACACCTAGTGCTCCATGCAATATGTGCCCTCCTCAATACCCAACACCAGGCTCACCCACCCCTCCACCTCCCTCCCTTCCAAAACTCTCAGTTTGTTTCTCAGAATCCACAGTCTCTCATGCTTCGTCACTCCCCCGATTTTTTTCCTTTTTTTCCCTTTCTTTTTTTTTTCTTCCTTTATTTCTTCTCTTCTCTTCTCTTCTCTTCTCTTCTCTTCTCTTCTCTTCTCTTCTCTTCTCTTCTCTTCTCTTCTCTTCTCTTCTCTTTTTTCTTTTCTTTTCCACTTTTCCTTTCCTTCTCCTAATGTCCTCCATGTTATTCTTTATGCTCTACAAGTAAGCGAAACTATATGATAATTGACTTTCTCTGCTTGACTTGTTTCACTCAGCATAATCTCCTCCAGTCCTGTTCATGTTGATAGAAGTTGGGTATTCATCCTTTCTGATGAAGACAAAATATTCCATTGTATGTATGGACGATATCTTCTTTATCCATTCATCTGTTGAAGAGCATCTTGGTTCTTTCCACAGTTTGGTGATTGTGGCCATTGCTGCTATGAACATTGGGGTACACATGGCCCTTCTTTTCACTACATCTGTATCTTTGGGGTAAATACCCAGTAGTGCAATTGCAGGGTCATAGGGTAGCTCTTTTTTAAATTTCTTCAGCAATCTGCACACTGTTTTCCAAAGTGGCTACACCAGCTTGCATTCCCACCAACAATGTAAGAGGGTTCCCCTTTCTCCCCGTCCTCTCCAACACTTGTTGTTTACTGTCTTATTAATTTTGGCCATTCTAACGTGTAAGGTGCTATTTCAATGTGTTTTGATTTGAATCTCCTTGATGGCTGATGATGGTGAACATTTTTTTCGTGTGTCTGTTAGCCATTTGTATATCTTCTTTGGAGAAGTGTCTGTTCATGTCTTCTGCCCATTTTTTGACGTGATTATCTGTTTTTTGAGTGTTGTGTTTGAGGAGTTCTTTATAGATCTTGGATATCAGCCCTTTGTCTGTAGTGTCATTTGCGAATATCTTCTCCCATTCTGTGGGTTGTCTCTTTATTTTGTTGACTGTTTCCTTTGCTGTGAAGCTTTTAATTTCTACTGTTAGATCTTGAGCTCCTCAAGAAGTATCTATACCTTGTTTATAGGACACAGGAGGTCCTAATTCATACAAATTGTAGGTACACTTCTTGTGTTGATTGCTCCTGTGCTTTGACAATTATGGATAACACATTAGACATCACATTTAACTGACAGCCTCTTTTGGAAATTAAGGTGATTCTTCAATAACCCTCTAGGTCAGCAATCTTGTTAACATTGCCCAGTTGTATATAACTCATAATTTAGGGTTTACTACTTATTTTTAGCATATACAAGCAATATTTATTATACTTAGGTATACTCTGTATACCTTAGTATATAGGTATATTTTACTTAGGTATACCTATTTTACATAGGTATACTCTACCACTATACCTATGTAACTTTGGGTAAATTACTTAACCAAAGCCTCAGTTTCTCAATTTGTAGAAAGAGGGACAATAACAGGCCCTAACTCTTATTATTGTGAGGATTAAATATGTGGATCTCTGAAAAGCCTTGGAGTAGTTGTTGCTACGTAATATGTCCTTAGAAACTACTAGTTGTTTTTCTTTGTGGAAGAGGAACTGGAGTATAAAGGAGCATGAGTCTGGAGGTCTGTGTTCTAGACCCAGCCCTGCAAGTCAGTATCTGGGCAACCTTGGGGAAACCATTTCTCTTTCCTAGTTTGTAGTTCCATCTTCTAAAATGAAAAGAATGGAGTAAATGATCCCAAAGGGCCTTCCTAAGTCAGTCACTCTGAATTTGTGATCAGGATAGTTAGTCTAGTTAGCTGATTAGAAGAAATTCCGTTTGAAAAATGTCAGATTTAAATTATCTTGATTATGTTTATTGCCCACAATAATGGATGCCTCAGAATAATTGGTCTCCCTTATTTTTTTTTTTTTTGACAGCACAAACTTGGCTTAGAAACATGTATTTTTTTCCTCTGTTCTTTTTATCCTTCCTTCACCACCATCATATTTTTCTAATTTGTTCATTTCATGTTCTGATCTTCTGAATTAGTAAGAAATTTTGTTACTCTAAACCTGTCTCTTTCCAGTATGATTTACAACAGAATCCACCATATTGAACAATCCCCGATTGGAATAGGAAGATCCTTATAAACTCTGCCTTCTTGCAGTGTATACATGGGACCTCATTCTGTAGATTTTCATTACTGCTTGTTGTGATTTTTTTATTATTAGTTTTTAACAAAATAGAAGGAGGAAGAGAAAATTGTTATCATCCCCTCAGGCAATTCTTAGTTATGGGAATGGAAGTTTAACTATTGGTGGAGAATCCATGGGAATTTGAAATAGTTTTACTGTTTATCCAAACTATCTCCTATCGAAAAAGGTAACCTTTGTTACTAATTTAATAACAGTCGTTCAACTCAATTATGTAAACACTTGACACTTTTGATTCTTCTGGAGTATTATTGGATTTTAAAAATGCCCTTTAGCATACTGAGGATAAAATTTATTCTGCCTACCTATTTAAAGCATATTGTAATAGTAATATGGAGGTAAGAAATGTTAGAAAAACATTTTTCTCTGAGATATGTAAACAATCTTTTTTTAAACCTTCAGTTATCAACTGCATGTATTGTGTAAAATAATTAATTTAGCCAAAATCAAGTGTGCTATTGCATACTTTCGTGATAGTACCTGGTATTTGTAAAATTTTCTGTATGTTTTAATGGATGAGGATATCACCCTACAGGAGTAAATTAAATACTGTGGTTACCTGACACAAGATGAAATGTGTGGCATCTTTTCTTGAGATAAAACCCCCCCCCCCATTTTTTTTTTTTTTTTTTTTTGGGTCTAGACAAGAAGTAGGAAGACCAGGCACAATGGTCCACTCATCTGTAATTTTTTCTAAAAAAATATTTTTTTTCTTTTTTTAAAAATTTATTTATTTATTTTAGAGAGAAAGAGAAAGAGAGAGGATGAGGAACAGAAGGAAATGAGTCTCAGGCTGACTCTCATGCAGAGCCAGGAGCTCTACTCTGGGCTCTCTCATGACCCTGAGATGACAACCTGAGCCCAAATCAAAAGTTGGTTGCTTAACCGACTACCCACCCAGGTGCCCCTCTCATGCTCATTCTTTTTTTTTTTTTTCCTAAAATATATTTTTAAATGGAAAGAGATACACTTACATGCTTAGAGTTGCTACATAACAAGAGTTCCAAAAATACAAACTCCTTTGTATAAATTTATCTTTTTTAAAAAAGATTTTTATTTATTTATTTGACAGAGAGAGAGAGAGATAATAAGAAGGGGGAGCAGCAGGAAGAGGGAGAGGGAGAAGCAGGCTCCCTGCTGAGCCAAAAGCCCAATGTAAGGCTTGATCCCAGGACCCTGGGATCATGACCTGAGCCAAAGGCAGATGCTTAACTGACTGAGCCACCCAGGCACCCCTTTATAAATTTATGTTTGATCATTTGTTCACTGTAAAGAGCCAAGATTGTCTTAGGTAGTTTTCCTCCATTTCTGAAGAATGGCCATCCAGTTTGTTCCCAGTGGCCAGGAATGTTTTCCATTCCTCCTCCTTGTTCTTGAGGACTAAAACTGTCTTAATTCTTCTTCAGTGAGCCTTGGCATTAGGGCAGTCTTGGGGAAAAGAAATTAAGAGCAGTTTATGTTATCTCTTTTTCAATGACTGTGAATTGCTTTTCTCGAAACATACCTATCTTACTCTGGCTTGGCTTTTTCTTTTGCTGCCTGGGTCTGAATTTATCCACTCTAGTTTTCTGGTGCTTGATTTCTCTGTATTACAACCTGAATTTTTAAAGGAGCATGGACATTATTATTGTTGTTGTTGGAATATATAAGGTCACAATGTAGGTTTGCAGTCTGGCTATGCGACTTTATTTTTTTAATTTTTTATATATTTATTTATTTATTTATTTATATATATATATATATTTATTTATTTATTATCTCAGAGAGAGAGAGAGAGACAGTGAGAGAGAGAACACAAGCAGAGGGAGTGGGAGAGGGTGAAGTAGGCTTCCCGCTGAGCAAGGAGCCCGGTGCGGGGCCCGATTTCAAGACCATGGGACCATGACTCAAGCCAAAGGCAGATGCTTAATGACTGAGCCACCCAGGTACCCCTTTTTCGTTTTGTTGTATTTTTGTTTTAGCTTTTGTTTTTTTACTTTGCAGATATTCTTTTTTTTAAATTTTTTATTAACATATAATGTATTATTTGCCCCAGGGTACATGTCTGTGAATCGTCAGGCTTACACATTTCACAGCACTCACCATAGCACATACCCTCCCTAATGTCCATACCCCAGCCACCCTATCCCTACCCCCACCTCCCAGCCACCCTTAGTTCATTTCATGAGTTTAAGAGTCTCTTATGGTATGTCTCCTTCCCGATTGAAATGAAACAGAGAAATGGTACTTTGCAGATATTCTAACAAGGACATATGTTAAATTTTGCAATCCTCTTGGGTTTAACTTTTGTTTCTTTCTTGTGACTTTTTTTTAAATAATTTTTTTCTTTTTTTTTTAAAGATTTTATTTATTTGTTTGATGAGAGAGAGAGAGAGAGAGAGAGAGATATTACAAGTAGGCTGAGAGGCAGACAGAGAGAGAGGGGGAAGCAGGCTCCCCACTGAGCAGAGAGCCCGATGCAAGGCTTGATCCCAGGACCCTGAGATCATGACCCGAGCCGAAGGCAGAGGCTTTAACCTACTGAACCACCCAGGTGCCCCTCTTGTGACTTTTAAATTCATGGTTTCCAACAGGATTGCATAACAGAATTGTGTATGCAGATTTTAAAAAATATAAGTAGTAAAACTTTCCCTTATATTTACTGAGTCAGAAACTATGGGGTGAGACTTAAGGATACAGCCTCAATGTGACAAATGAGATGGACTAATAACATTCTTGCTCTTGGGAATGTGATTTAGAAAACATGGGCACTGAGGCAAAGCTACCATAAATACTATTGATATAAGAGATTTATTATAGGAATTGGACCTTACACAAGTTTGAGAGGAACTGGGAAAGTGAAGTCTGAAAGGCAGAAGTTGGAGAGTCAGAGGAACAGTCACTAAGTAGTCCATTTGAAGCACTGATGTGGGTAAACAAGCCAGGGCTTGGAGAGAAGTCAAAGAGAATAAGCACATCTGGCTGTATGGTGGGTTATGTAGGGAAGTTTGTGGAGATGTCTATGGAAAGGTCACTCTGGGGAAGCTGTGGGTCATCAGCCAAGTTCCTAGTAGTGGGACACGGGGATTGCTCTTGGTCAGCAGGACCAGAAATTGGGAAGATGAGTTAGATGTGTTGCAAAAGAGAGCAAAAGTGTGGTGGATCCCACCAGGCACCTCTGCTACATGTCTGACCTTGTTGGCTCTCCAAGATAATGGCTTCTACTTCAGTTTTTCCTTCCAAATCTTATGAACATTCTTCTTTTGACCAAGTCTTAACTTGCACTCACACAAAGGAGGGGGTTCGGAGAAATGTAGCTTCTAGCAAAGTTATTATGCAATGTATCACAGTGGTCACACACTAAAGTTGTGGAGGAACAAGAACTATGAATATGGAGAAAACTGTGCCAGCAGAGAGAGTGGAATGGAGAAGCAGAAGATCATGTTCTCAACAAGAGATGGCAAGAATGGCTGGTCCTCAGAGCTACTTTGGTTCTCAATGGCTTGTTGATTTCAGACCCTGTATGTCCTTAGAGTTAATTTCTCATTTTCTGAAGTATTTGAGTGCATTATCTTTCAAACAAAGGAGTCTATTTATCTAAAACTTGTCTCCAAAATAAAGTTGGATAAGCAGTAAAGTGTATCCAATTAGCTTCTCAAAGATTTGCCCTAATTAACTAGAAAATATATAATCAGGGTCTAACAGAGCATATTTGGCATATGGTTAGTAATCAAAACGTATTTGTAGAATGAATGAACAATGAATGAATGAATGACTATAAGCCATGGGTTGTTCTGCCAATTTTTGTATACCAATCACTAAAGCTGTGTATGAGAACCTAATGCTTCATACTCTTCATCAAGCTAAGTGGGTGCTATGAGTTGATTTGTCAGGAATAGTAATTAACTTTGTCTTAGGCAGTAGTTTCATTACCACATTACTTGGAATAGTTGGGCTAACTGATTCTAGAGGGTTTATCTAGAATATTATCAAGTTTGAGATGTCTTATCAAAGTCTTCTGTTGAGATGGCTTTTTAACTCCAGTATGATCAGTTTTCTTTTCTTTTTATGTGAAATTTTACTGCTTAATTAAGGATGCAGAATGTGAACCCACATAAGTAACATACCTACTTCTAGGTATGCATGTTACATATTCTTACAGTTACCTGAAAGGAACAGACCTTGACCCTTTATATTTCACATATTCCCTTTTGTTATTCTGGTATATGAGAAGGTGAGAGGAGTAGAAAATGTTCCTCTCTGCAAGGGTATGGAGAAAGATTTTCTAGCTTCCGTTTCTTCATTAAAGCCTTGGCAAAGGCTGGCTGGTCTTGTAGAGAAATATGATCCTAAATATAAGGCTGAAAGAAAAATAGTCTAAAACCAAAATTTGACGTTACGAGGGTTCAGAGCAAGACCAACTTTTCTCTTCTCACTCAGTTCTTTACCTGGGAGCGCAATAGTGCATGGTTTGTAAAGAGTCATATTAGACTATTTACAGTCTTATTAGACCCTTTACCAGTCCTGACTGGTAAAGGGAATTTACCTCAAAAATCCCTCAAATTTTACTCTGCATGGTGTATATTATTTCCAGGGAATGTTCTTAAAATGTCTTCTTCAAAAATTTTAAAAAAGATTTTATTTATTCATTTGAGACAGAGAGATACATAGAGAGAGCATGAACAGGGGGAGAGGCAGAGGGAGAGGGAGAAGCAGACTCCCTGTTGAGCCAGGAGCCCTATGTGGGGCTCCATCCCAGGGCCTGGAGATCATGACCTGAGCTAAATGCAGACGCTTAACCATGTAAGCCACTCAGGTGCCCAAATTTTCCCTTGCATTTGGATACCTCTTAATACAACTAAAAGTGCTTTCATAAATATTAACTCATTTGTATCTTACAGGATTAAAATATAGAGAACACTTGATTATAATTATTTTTCTCCGAATCAAACAAAAATTTACACACATTAAATCAATCACAAAATTTTCTCATGAGTGTAATAAATTCATGCAGTCTTTTAATGTTTTCTTCATTTCTCCTCTGTTCCTATTCAGGCTTTGTTCCTTGTACCATACTTCTATATTCCAAGATTAATGGAGGAAGGCTGGAGGGAAAAGAGCAGGTTGTAAGGATTCTAGGGGTAATGTGTCTGCAAAGATTTTCATAAGGTGGAGCAAGATTTGGGTTCCACGGAGTGAGGCTGGAATTGGAGGGATGGATATCCTAGGTCTCTTACTTTCTTCTTATTTTAGTTTTTCAGTGGCCTCTTTATTTCCAGTGCTCTCTTTATTTCCAGTGTCCTCTTTCTCCTCCAGATTCACTATGGCTTGCTAATGTTTTTCCATATGGGACACAATAGTCTAGGTGTGACTTGAGACAGAAACCAGAGGGTTTATTAACAGCTTTGATGTATCTCCTGCAATCTATATATGTGTTAGGCATCTAAAATTTTTTCCATGCCAAGGTGATGGCCCATGCTGTACTTAAAGTTACGTGAGCTCTTAGAAAAGATATTTAAAGCAGAAAGAAGACTGTTCACAGGCTTATGGGTGAAAGTCCTTGGCATGTGCAGGGATGGAATTGATAATTCTTTTCAGCCTGTTACAGATTTGTTGAGTATATCCAATGTAAATATTTGTTGAATATATCTAAAATGTCTTCATACTGCTGACAAAAATATTGATTATAATAGAGCCAAGGACGTGGTCCTAGGCCCCATGGCATATTGTTAAAGATCCTTCTCCTTTTTGATTTGATTCTGATCAGCTTTTTGAGAAAAGATGTTTATTCAGATATGCTTCCCTGATTACACTGTCAGAATCCCTAGCTTCTTTGTTTTTATAAAAGGATATATGAAAATCCATTATATATCATACCAAAGTCAAGGCAATAGTACTCTATACCTACCCGATGGCCCGGCAATTCCACCCCTAGGTATTTATCCAAGAGAAATGAAAAAAAATGTGTACTAAAAGGTCTGTAGAAGAGTGTTCATAGGAAGTTTATTTAGAATAGCCTGAAATTGGAAATGACCCACGTGTCCATTAATTATAAAATAGATAAACAAAACACGGTATATGTATACAATGGAATACTACTCAACAATAAAAACAAACTATTGATATCTACAATATGGATGAATCTCAGAAACATACTGAATGAAATAAGTCTTATGTAAAAGAGTGTCTACTGCATGATTTAATTTATGGGCATTCTAGAACAGTTAAAGCTAATCTTATAGTGCAAAACAATCAAAACCATGATTGCCTCTGGGAGTGGGTAGGATCAGGTATTGATTGGCAAGAGGCACAAGTAACTTTCTGAGAGGATGGTCATGTTCTGTATCTTGACAATGGTTGTTTGACAGGTATATGAGTAAACATATCAATGTAACCAGCATGCTGATCAGGAAATGGAACATCACAGTGTAACTGATGCAGCTCCTTGTATTTATTTCCAGTTACTACCTCCCAAGGAAACAGTGTTCTGATTTTTAACAATGTCAAGAGTAAGACTTGCCTGTTTTTGAATTTCATAGTGCTGGGAAAGTAATGAATGTTGAAATATTAGATCTTTTCTCCTAGCTTTTTCTTCTAGTTAAACTGAATAAGATACTTCAATACTTAATGTATCAACTGGTTTAATGAATCAAGTTCTGTCTACATGACCTCCATGAAAAATGAACAGTCCAGCCCACTGGCCAGCTGATCTTCCACACATCTGAGTCTTGGAGCTATAGTTAAAATAACTGTTTGCTTGATTGAAATGTCAACTCTCCATTCAGATATTTAGACTTTGGTTAGACACCCACTAAATGAGGCATGCGGGTGCAAAAGCATTCCAAACTGAGCAGATATAAAGAAATATTATCCTTTAGAACCCATTTGATCCTTTTTTTTAACCCAAGAAAACATAAATGCAACAATAGATCAATTTGACTGTAAATATTATCTAAGTATGTCCTTTAAAAGCCAAAGGAATGTCAGATACAATTTATTTTCCACCAGTGCAAGCTGAGACATTAAGTGGCAATTCTACTTCCATTAGCTAAATCTGGCAAATATGCAACTGTTTAAAGGCATTGTCGATAGCCATTGCACAATTAAGTATTTGTACTGATGCCTTATTAAATTACCCTTTTCAAGTAGGCATAATAAACTAGGAGTTCACTGTACAGATTTTCATGGTGAAAGTCAGATCAGTATGGGATTTGTTAGAGAGAATTTAGTGCACTAAGTAATGAAGTAAATTTCATATGTCTTATCAAAATAAATCTTAATTTCCTTAAAACTTTTTTTTTGTTTCTTTTTAGGGTCAAGAAGCAGCAAAAAAAAAAAATTCCTGCACATATAATTGTCATGATTTATAACATTGATGAAACAACTTTATAATTCCAATTGTCTTTTTAATAACAAAATCTATCTTGTTTTTAATTGGGAACATTGCCCTACACAGAGATTTCCAATCTTCCAATAAAAAGCTGATACTTCTTCCCAAGTTTAAGGTTCCTACAGGGGTTGAATGATAAACGAGTAAATGGGGAGGAGGATGATTGAGGGAGGTCATGGAGAAAGGATTAGTACAGGAGGCTGTTTAGGATTAGGACAGGAGGAGATTGTTGAGCAATATTTAAAGAAAGTTTTGAGATCTAGGGTGATCCTAATCTTCTGGGTGGACCTTTCTGCATCTTGTCTGCAGAGCAATGTTAACTGGAAAGGTCTTTATTTAGTAATGCATGGGTCTCTCTTTTTCTTCAGTAATTAGATATAGTTCTTATCACATAATTTGTAAGCAATGGTTATTCCTTCTTGGTCTGGTATCAGATTATTTTCTATATAAAAATAATTTGGCTCTCATTTTCTTCTTTCCTCAACCACTCACAAAATGTAAAAGGTTTCGGTCCTGGTTGGCCTTCAATTACTGAGTCTACCAAACACCAAATTTTCTAGCACTATGATTTGTTCACAGAATACACTTAGCAATTAATTCTAATCCGATCAGAATGAAATAAGTGAATTCTTGAATTCTCCTAAAATATTAGATAATGATATAGCATATACCAACTATTTGGATACATGGCTATGTCTTTATAGTTTTCATCTGGCTGTTTGATGTTACATAAGGATAGTCTCTGTGCCTTTCTCATTGCTCAGATTACCCAGAAGAATATTGTTGCTTTCCAATTTGCCATAATGCAAAATATAATTTTGAGAATAGTTGATCTAAAGAAATATTTCTATAAGAACAAATCATGTTTGGGATATTTTAGGGGAGTTTTTTTTCAAGGCATTGTAATAAGTCTTTTGTACTGTAAAGAATCACTTCAATTTACCTCTCTGAATACCTTTCATTTTCATTTA
This sequence comes from Procyon lotor, assembly GCA_028646535.1. Classification (NCBI taxonomy): domain Eukaryota; kingdom Metazoa; phylum Chordata; class Mammalia; order Carnivora; family Procyonidae; genus Procyon; species Procyon lotor. The sequence continues at coordinate 40,606,462 of CM053609.1, read as the reverse complement.
TTGCAGGTGAGAGTATGTTTGTATTTTGAATCTTTTGCATGCTGATTATAATCTTGAATTTTTTTACCACATTTATCTGAGTTTATGACAGATAAGAAAACTGAAGCACAGATGGAGGTTTTTAAAAAAAATTTTTTTTATTAACATATAATGTATTATTTGCCCCAGGGTACATGTCTGTGAATCGTCAGGCTTACACATTTCACAGCACTTACCATAGCACATACCCTCCCCAATGTCCATACCCCAGCCACCCTATCCCTAGCCCCCCACCTCCCAGCCACCCTTAGTTTGTTTCATGAGTTTAGGAATCTCTTATGGTTTGTCTCCTTCCCCATCCCTTCCTGTTTCATTTCTCTCCCCCACCCCTCTACAACCCCCTGCCCTGCCTCTCAGATTCTTCATATCAGAGAGATCATGTGATAATTGTCTTTCTCTGACTGACTTATTTTGCTTAGCATAATACCCTCCAGTTCCATCCATGTTGTTGCAAATCGCAAGATTTCATTTCTCTTGATGGCCGCATAGTATTCCATTGTATATATACACCACATCTTCTTTATCCCAGATGGAGTTGTTTTTAATGATCTCCTGCACAAAGTAAAACTAGATTAAATATCAAAAGGGCTAGTGTTAGGCCACCAAACAGATATCTTTAATTACTTCCATGTTATATTTCATGAAAAAGCTGTGATTGCTTGAATCATGTAAAAATTCCTGCTCAGCCTTTTATAGAATGATCTAATTTTTATATACATGTTATCTTTTTATATGCACATATACAAGTTTAATTATTCCTACCTCAGAGAGGGAAGGCGGTATGTGGTAGAGGACAGAACTAGAAGATGAGAGATATGTGTTCTAGTCTGAGATCCACCACTAACTTTTAAAACTTGAGCAAATCATTTGTTTTCTCTGGCCTCAGTTTCAAGGCACTTGAATTAGGTACTGTGTTAAACACAAGTAATAGTTAAAAATTTATTGTTTTTCTTTGTCTTTTTAGTCTGTTCTGGGACCAGGAACAGATTTATTAGTCAGGGGTAAGTGTTGAGGTAGAAACCAGGAAAAACCATAGAGCAATCTTTCTGGAAGTATGGTGGACAGACTATCTTTTAAACAATACAAATGCCTGGGTCTTATCATTTTGAGGCAGAATTTTCTAGAAGGGGTTGGAGGTGAGGTGGGTTTGTTATTCTAATAAGGGCTGCAGGTGATTCCAGTGTTCACTGAAATTTAAGAACCACTTCCACAAAACAACATACGAGATGAACATTCTGTTCCCCTGGACACAAGCTTTTAAAAAACATATTAAAAAATTAGTCTTTCTTACAGAAACCATGGGCATAATCCCCAGCTCTTAAAGGGTGATACTAGGTTGGGGGTGCCTAGTATAGATCATGAGGCCAGGTTGTCTAGTGTGACCAGGGACTCATGGACCTTTGAGACTTCTCAGGAGGGTTCCTGGAAGATTCTGATAAAAAAAAAAAATTGAGAGGGTAGAGCTTGCTTAGAAGATAGTAGGCCTGAGGCCTGGCTCTGGGAGATGGTTTTTAAAGAGACAGTATAGTTTCTTAATATAGAATTAACATGGAGAGTTAGTACAGGGACCAGCATCAAATGGGAGGCTGAGGGAGAGAGACCCTAGGTCATGGTCCTGGAAAACAGAGGGAAGAGTAATGCCAGTGTCATTTCAGCTTTTCCCCACAATTAGAACTGACATTTCATGTCCTGTAAGTAAGTCCTGAGGGTCTTAAGGACCCTGTAGCCAGCCAGCCAAGATGAGATCCTGCCTGTAGCCTCTAAATGCTAGAGCATTTAGAGTTCAGCCCAAGACCTCTTGTGTCTACATTATATGTACTTTGGTCTCTCCTCTTCCCACCTTTATATTTATAGACTTGCCCCTAAGTACATTTTTAGACTTACCCAAGTAATTATTTTTGTGTCTTATACGGAGTGAGAGATAGTCTTCAGGTAATGTTAATAATCTCTGAACTAGGTGGTCCTCAAATTAAGAAAAAAAAGGGGTCATTGTAGGAGTGTCGAAATTGGGACAGCTTCACAGTTGGCCTCCCCCTAGAAACTATCCTTATATATCAACCTTTAGCCCCTTAAGCTGTGAGTCTATAAGAAGGACTGCACCATAGTGATTGAGAGTCTAGGTTTGGAACCAGACACATTGGGGTTCATGATCTTGCCTCAAACAAATGAGCTGCAGAATCCTGAATAGTTTCCCCACCTGTGAAATGGAGCTAAAGACAGTATCAAACTTGTAGAGTTGTTATGAAGATTAGAAGAATAATATATGTGAAGTGCTTAGAATGCCGCCTGTCACAACACTGTTAAGGTTAACCCTTCTTTGCTCTTAGTAAAAAAGATAACTGCCTGTGATACAGCACTTGAAGGGTCCTCAAGCCTCAGTCCTACCGAGTAACAATGGGTCCTGCACTTAATACTATTGATACTCTAGGTTAAGAAAGCAGCGATTCTAGAATTGTAGAATATAATTTAGGAAGAGTGTCTGTGAAGCCATTACACTGTGATACACTTTGACTTCATCAGATGAGATAGTGAAGCCCAGAGGGAATTGGCTTCAGTTAGCACAAGTGTGAGCAACTCAGGAAAATTCAGCAGGACATCCAAGGTGAGGTCCTTTGTGGGCAGCCCAAGGGTGCATAAAGCAGGAGGTGAGGAGGGGAGCGTGCTTTCTAATTTGCCTCCTCCCGCCAGGCTTGCCAATGAGAAAATCAAAGACCAATGACAGAGATATTCTGGCACTTAACCAGAATCCAGATGGGTTTGTGTCCCTGTTGAATACTCATAGTTTTTCCTTCTTGGTTAAGGAAACCTATGTCCCTCTGTCTTGATTAGTAGCTCTGTAAACCATTAGACTGAAGTCCTCTATTGATCCCCAGATAGTGCAGCCAGGCTTCCAGCTGCCCTGACAGTCATCTCCACTCAGAGTCCAGGAGCCGGGCAAACGCTGCTGCCTTGGTATTCACTGGGAAGCCTTCTTGCCAGCACAGACACTGTCCAATCCTGTGCAACAAGGAATGAAAAAAATGGCTCCCAAACAAGACCTTATGATTGTGAACAGAGTGAATTAAGAGAGGAACAGCAGCCATCTTATCCAAGGGTAAATAAATTTAGGGTTTATTTGAACCACTGAGCCCATCTCTTGTCTACATAATCTTTAGTCACATTGGAAAAAATAGATGCTTATTAATTCCAATAATGAACATAATCCTGACTTCAAATCAGAGAATCCACAGGACCTCTTTTCCCTTATTTATTGTCTTTATTCTATTGTTTCAGACAATGTATTCTTGCCTATTCTAAGATCTATATCCATAACCTGTATATTCATATACTTAAAATTATTCCTTGGTATACTTAGTTTATTTTACATGCAGCATTTACGTGGAATTCATTTCACTGACATACTATAATGCCCACCTAATATTCTTATTATTGATTTTAGTATTTCAAAAGTATTATTCATGTTGACACCTACTGGGAAGCAAATTTCAGTTATATCAATAGATATTATTATAATATAGAAAACATTAATATTTGATGGTGACATAAGTGTGACACAAAGGCAATAAACTCATTAATAAACACCCACATATCATTAATAAAACATTCCTAGATGACAACTATGAATTTTTAGCTCTTGTTCTTCAAGTTCACTATTTATTTACCAAGTATATTTTGCATGTTTACCATTGTTCAGAAAAGTTATTTTTGATTAATAAAGCTGAGTCTCTTTTAAAGTCACATAGGACTTGAAAATAATTATAATGATAATATTGGTATGAAATCCACGAATTTTCTTAAAAATAAGATTTATCAGAACATAACGATGCTTTCCTCTCTTTTTCTTTTCTCTCTCTCTCTCTCTCTCTCTCTCTCTCTCTCTCTCTCGTGTGTGTGTGTGTGTTGCTTGGCAACCAACATTGATCTGTCCAAAAAAAAAGAAATCACATGACTTAGGAATTGCTAGTGGCAATATTACTCTGTCATTTTTCTTTCTCACACCAAGCTGATGAAGATACTACTAACTGGAACAGCTATTAATTGTTTCTTCTTTCTTTGAAGTTTAATTTTCCATGTATTTAACATACATTGAGAATGGTTCTGCTAAAGACTGGCCTAGAGGAGATGGCTTGAGAGAGATAGCTGAGTGGGAAACACTTCTTTGAGATGAAAGAGAGCAGTAGAACATTCAGTTTTTTTTCCATGATTTTATTTTATGAACCTTCAGTTTTTTATTCATGATTTTTATTCATGATTCATGAAAGTCTTGCCTTTCTAATATACCAATCATGGCAAAACCTAGTCAGGTGGCCTCCATTTACCCTCACTAGTATTTTGATAATATACCCGAGGAAACCTGCTAATGGCCTCACTGAGGCTGATGGAGTTGTGTGTGTTCTTATTCATTTATTAGAACCATCTTCCTGATCATCATGAGCCGCTTTGGATCTTCCCATCAGTTTGGTATGTCCCAGTCCCAGCCATTCAGTTTCCTGCTTAAGGTTACTCTCTCTTTAATGAGATACTCTGTTCTCCGATGAAATCTTTGATTTGCAGCCTTTTTTTTCCCCCCATGAAAGCCACTGCTGACAAAGCGTCCAGTATTTTGGGGGCATCCTTCCATCGCTGTCAGAATCTTTTGTCAGAATTAAGCAAAACTCAAGACAAGGAGAGTGGGAATTTCACTGAACTCCATAAATTATTTTTATAAAGTATTTTTCCTTAAAAGAATCAACTTGGAAGAAACTCTACTTTGCCTGCAGGTAGGGGGCAAGTAGTAACACCAGCATAGCAAAAAATGGTCAAAACTGTGTCACAAGTAAATAGAAGATATTTTCCTTTCTATATCCTCTTTTATCTACAGTTACTTATTTTGAAAGGCCTTGAAACATATTCTCCATGTGAAGTCTATCCAGTTTCACTATGTCTCTCTATTACATTCTCATGTCTATGAGAATTGATGCTGTTTTCTCATATTGCTTTTGTGGCTTTCCCCACCCCACCCTGTGTAAGAGTCTAACAAGGCAGAAGCTTCACAGAATCTTTACTGGCTAATACCTGACCCCCTTCTCTCACATTACAGCTCCAAGTGACCATTTTCAAGGCAAAAGGTCATCCCCATCCCCATCCCTTTGGAACCAATGTGCATCAACCTTCTAACCTCTGCCTTAGAGAGATGATGGCTGTTTGGGCTGCAGTCCCTTCATTACAGATGGTCCATATTTTATATTTAGTGTGGGAGGTCAAATTTAGGAAAGCAATTTCTCTTAAAGCTTAGAGTTCCAATAATCCAACATCTTCTTCTATAGGCTTATGGGTGAGTGGGCAGTAATGGGTTTATGGGAAGCGCCTGCTGGTCTGTCTTTTCCAGGGAGGGGATTATTCCTGTCAATCTAAATTTTTAGAATTGGTGGGCTCCCATTGTTTATTATTCAGGAAGCTTTTATTAGATTGTCTCTAAGCACAATGCAGCAAGTGGGGGCATCCTTCTGAGCAGGCTAGCAGGCTGGATCAATATCTCTAGGCATTTAAAATCTTGGATAAAATAATGCTACATTTTCATCTCAGCTCCAGAAGAAAGTCCTGAATGTAGTTCACTTGCAGAGAGAACATACAGAAAGATGCATAATGGCATTAGCACAGATAGTAATTGTCTAACAATGATAGAATCTAGGCGTAACATGGTAGATTTTTCAGGTGAACAGATGTTTAAGATATTTTACTCTTTCGTGACAATTTAGCCTAAATCTACAAAGAAACAATGTATGGCTGGGCTACACAAATGGATTTATTCTGCTAACTTCAAATAAAATATCACAGAAAGATGGCATTAATTTTAAAATTAACATTGTAAATGAATTTTTATCTATTACTACATATATGCATGGAGTGAGACAGATACTAGATTAATTCACTTGTGTGTAGCAGATGAATTAAATCAAGCACAGTGACTTGGGACCTAAGAGAAGCTACATGACCCCAGAATCTTTAGTTGTGCAAGCCCCAGAAGACCAAACTCTCCTATGGAAATATGAGGAGGTGCTATGGGTCACAACCTCCATGTCTAGATCAAGTGTATTTATCCTTAATGAACTCTAGAAACAAAGCAAAGCAAACACTCTAGTCTTTTGTGTTGAGCTATCAGGATTAAAAAATCCCTATTCTGACTTTCCAATTTGTCTGATCTGAAACTTGGCTGGGAGTGGAATATACTCTAGTAAGGAAAGTTTCCTGAGACTTAAGTGATATTGAGATAAATGTGATCACCTCACCTGCCTGCCCATTCCCTCCACTGGGCAAAAAGACATGTGGGGACACACCTGTGTCATGGCAAAATTGAATCAAGACATCAGGTTATTGGGCTTGAAGACATCTTCCTAAAAAAATTATAGGTAATGATGGTGATCGTGGCTGCTAGTATTATTTTTATCATTGTTGAATATTGCTATGTCTTGGATAGTCCCACAATATTTTCTTAAAAGTTCCCTTGAGACAAAACATTATTATTTTCTAGTTACCTTACAATCAAGAAGCTGAAGGGCAGGAAGGAAGTGAATGTTTATTGACTATCTCTCATGTGTCAGGCAGTGTGATTGGAATTTTTTATATATTATTTAATTTTGTGCTTAAAACTCTTTTAGGTGCATATAAACTGCAATTACACAGGTGAGAAATCTGAGATTCAGGAAGATTAAATAAGTTGCTCAAGGTCACAGAACTCATATGTGGTGGAGTTGGGTTGAAAGAAACTAGGTCTGCATTGTTCCTAAGTGCATGCTGTTTTCACTTGACTATCTTGCCTGTGAGAAAGAGCAAATACCATCCACACTGAGGTCTTTTTTTTTTTTTTTAAGATTTTATTTGTTTTTTTTGACACAGAGAAAGTGAGAGAGAGAGACAGAACAAGCACAAGCAGGGGGGAGTGGCAGGCAGAGGCAGAGGGAGAAGCAGGCTCTCCATTGAGCAAGGAGCCTTATATGGGGCTTGACATATAAGTCCCATGATCCTGGGATCATGACCTAAGCTGAAGGTAGCCACCTCACTGACTGAGCCACCCAGGCACCCTGAGGTCTTTTTTTTTTTTTTAAGATTTATTAATTTGAGGGAGAGAGTGTGTGTGTGAGCACGTGCAAGTAGGGAGAGGGGCAGAGAGAGAGGGAGAGAAATAGACTCCCCACTGAGCCTGGAGCCAGCTTTAGTCTTGCAACCCTGAGATCAAGACCTGAGCTGAAATCAAGAGTCAGACGCTCAACCAACTAAGCCACCCAGGCAACCCCACATTTAGGTCTTTTATCTTGTCCTTCAGACATGTTTTTCTTACCACTATCTCATGTGCACTCAGCACCCAAGATATTTGACCCTGAAAGTACTGGACAGACAGAGATCTGAGGATCCATGAGTTGAAGCCCTATGTCATTACTCTCTGGGTCATAGAGGGCTACAACGTCTGGAATTCTCCACAGATTTAGTGGAACGAAGATGTTGGTATCGGGAGAGAGGAGTGAGAATAACTCAAGGAAGTAGTTTAATCCCAAAGGCTTGTAAAAGAACTCACTCTTTAAAGTGTGTGCTATTAACTCATGTACATACTTAAAGCTCTTATTCAACAAATTCACTTTGTTTTTTAGAATGTTTAAGAGTTGGTATCAAAGTCCTGACTGTAATCGTTTAATGGGGTTCAGTCTCTTGCAAAAATCTATCTAGGAGTTGAAAATGAGACTCTACCTTGAGGACATAAAAGAGACAGATCTGAGATTGCTGTGGACATTTGATTCCTTGCTAACCCTGCTTGAAAAGCCTGAGGAATCTCACTACACACCCCAGTGGGTCCCTTTGTGCCTCACTTCTTCACATGCAAGATTGGATGATGACATAGCTGTCCCATGACCTTGTTGATCAAAGAACAACCTGCAAACAAAGCAGTGAGGAAAATGCCCACGTGTCTGAAGGGAAATATTGTCCTCTGTGTTCAAATGCTCTTTAGAATGTTGAGGAAAAAAGACAAACAGAGTTAGTGAAAGCTGATGGTAAAATGCTGAAGCCAAAGCACTTGAGCAACTATTGAACGTGAACCTGTATCAGGTACTAATGCTTACCTGTCAGGATGGAGAGGGAAGGAAATCCAAACCAAGTGTGTCTGACCTCAGACACATGGTACTTTGTTTCTGCAGTTTTTCTCCTCTCTGCTGTCTGCAAGAAAGAATGCAGAAGACATAAAGTGAAAACTGGTGATTACATTTCAGAATGCCTTTCTTAGGAAGAGCATGAAAGAAGCTTTCTCTGATTCTGATTCTTGAAGGAGTCTATGAAAATAACAAAAGACAGTGACTCAGAAGGAAGTGAACAGTTAATTAGCCAGTTAGCACCTTCCCCTCTCATTAGGTCTAAGTAGCTAGTCAAGGAAGTTTTTAGAATCTAGCCTGTTGGAAGGCTTTGGTTGGTAAAATGTTTACATGAACACAGAGGCAGCCAAGAAATGAGAGCCTCTGAGAGCAGCACTTATTAAATCTAGAGTCATAACAATGAGGAGGTGCCCCCCAGTGGCTATGGCATGGACCCTGGGGCCTGGCTCTGCCACTTACCTGACTGAGTTATTTAAATTCTCGGTCTCAGTTTCCTTGGTCATAATTCCCACCTTGTCAGGTTTGAGGATTAAATGAAAAACTTCATTTAGCATAGCTCCTGCAACATATTAAAAACTCCCTATAGGACAGTCATAATAATTACTTTACTATAAGAAAAGATTTGGGGAGAAAGTTAGGTTCTACTTGATGAATAAAAGTTGCTGGTTGTCAGAGAATTGTTGAGGTATCTATGAGTTTGTTTCTTTTTAAGGTATTGAAGAGTTTCTTCTGTAAATGTTTGCAATGGGAAATTTATTGTATTTTATGCTATTATTTGTAGAAAAAAGACAATAAAAGGACATCAGCACCACTCACTTTTGCTTTCTCCATCACTGATACAGAGTAGTTTAGTAGGAAAGTAGGAAAGGGCAGTCAGATTATAAAGCAAACATTTTCCAAAATGTATCTTCAAAACATAAGACCTTAGAGAAATCCTTCTGAAATTCACAGTGTGTGCTATCTGCAAAACTCCTAAGTAAATTAATTTGTTTGATTTTGTTAAACTCAGTGGTTTCCAAATTTATTTGACTATAGGATCTGCATTCTATATGTTACCCGTTAACCAAAGCACTGTAGGAAAAGTTGATCTAAGACAATACTTTCCTCCAGGGGGGAGTGTGCTAGCATTGTGGCCATTGTGGCCTCCTTTTCCCAGGAGGAAATACTGATCATTTATAGATCTGGAACTAAAAACCCCAACCTTAAATTGCCATGAAAATCTTTGCTAATAACCCTGATGGAATGCTGTGTCAGTTTTTTGTATTGAGCAGAAATAAGCCCTGTTAGGGCATCATTTAGTGAGTACATATTTTTTAATGTCCACACTTGATGAACATTTCTAGGTGCATGAGTTGAAATTTGGCAGTACCACAGAGCTACTTGCTAACTTATTGGTGACTCATTTGCTGAGAGTGAATTATCCTTCTGGAAGGAGTTAAAGGCAATGAAGCTTAGGCTGGTGTGAGGAAGGAAAAGGGAAACAGCCCCATCTAATAGCCCACTGTATTTTCCTTCTGCCTAGACATAAGCTGTGCTTTTGAAAAACAAACAATCTGATTATTTTGCCATTGAAAAAGGTAAAAAAAAGCCTTACTTTCCTTTAGGGGGATCAGATCCTTTTTTTTTTTCCTCCTCCATAAACAATGTTTTTAAAAAGTGCTTTGTTTCTAAACTAGCCTAAAAAAGCCTATTTCAGTTATATATTTTTTTAAACTGTCAAGACCCCTCCAACTTAACTGTGGTAGGAGGAAGGACAAATTTTACCATTTATCCAATTGACAAATATTTCATGACTTTTAATGTACTGGGATGCAAAGATGAAAAATATCTCATTTTTGCCCTCAAGCTGCTTACCTTAAGGTGATGTAAGACATTAACATCAGTAGACAAAGGAAGTGGAAGTAAAGTACACTGGAAGCAGTTTGGTTCGGATGATTAAAACTTGTGGAGTAACATTTAAGCTTAGCCTCACAGAATGGGTAGGAATTTAACAAGCAGAGAAGGAGGTGTGGGCACCTAAGACAGAATGCTTTGAAATCACCTCTTAAAAACAAGCCACCAGGAGCCTATTTCTCATGCTCCATTGTTTCCTCATGCCAACATCTGCAGAGATGAAATAATTTCTGAGAGTCTGACACAGCAGCTATCTCCCTTACTAGGGTGTGCATAGTAGAACTGCAGTTAACAAGTCTTTGTGGTCCCAGAGAGAAATTGATATTTGCTGATTGCACTGTGCTGAAGTAAAATTACAAGAGTGCATTAAAATACTTTGTAAGGAAGGTTGAAGGCATTACAAAAGTGCGTGGGCATCTTGGGCATTAATATTTGATTCAATATCTTTTAGTTGCATATGGCATATTTTGATGGAAGAGGCGTGTGTAGATATAAATACAAATTGGAGAACCACCAGAGCTAGTGCTAGCTGTCAGTAAGACTCCTACCTGGCAGGATCCACTTGATCTCACCTCATACATAGACTTTTTGAGGCTGTATCCTGATGTAAAATGAATCAAGGGAAGCTTTTTTGTCTATTCTATTGTTTGTTAAAGGAGGAACTGGCAACTTCTTGCAACCAACAACCATAACACACCTATTAAGGATGACTAGAGCACCTACTAAGTCAAAGCATGGTGCTCAGACCTTGACATGAGTGGCAAAAAGATAAATAGAGTTTCTATTCTTAAGGAGTTCAGAATCTAGTGGAGGGACATACATTAGTTGCCAGTGAACATGAAAACAGCAAAATAAGTGCTTGGGGAGGGAGGAGGGAAGGATGAGATCCTGCAAGAGCCTGTCATATGGCAAACTTTATTGCATTTCATTGAAAGTGTTTTTCTCTATTTCCACTCTTAGACTACCCATTTGGGACTTTGTGGGTCATCACAGACACATTTGCTTTTTCTCTGTATCACTTGTCATGCTCAGCCCTGCTAGAGCAGCTTTCTTTGCTGGTGTGGAAGAGGATTTCCTCACTGGCTTTCGGTCAGCCAGGGTTCAATTGCCATCCACAGATCCCACTCAAGTTATATTAAGCAGAGAAGGATTTGTTACAGGGTATCAGACAGCTTATAGATTTTGGGCACAGTCAGAGAACCAAGCTTGGTTGCCACACAACAGAAGTGAGTAGCCAGGAGGAATGCTCAGTCACTCCACAGGACTGTTCCACAGTAGTCCAACAGAAAGGACACTGCTGCAACCACTCAACCTTTATGAAACCACTACTTGGAATGGAAGAACTCTGCTATGATTGCTGCAGATGAACTCAATAGCTTCATAACTCTGCTTTCTAGAAGAGGCTTGAGGCCTCACAGAATTTACCTTGCTTTCCTAGTCTCACAGGGTGACTCTGCTTGGTTGAAGGTAGTCACATGCAAAAGATACTTGAAATGGAAGTTTTTGGATTCTCCTTGGGAAAAACATAATCCATAATGTGGAAAATCGCCAAATTGGTGAGAAAGGTTAACAAAATCCTTGGCAGCCACAAGTAAGAGGGGTCTATTGCATCATCACTCAGACTCTTTGCCCTTTGAAAGTTTGATCAAGGTTTTAGAATTTAATGACATTCACAGAATATCTTAGTAGAGAATAACATTTCAACATCTTTATTTTTTTAAAAGATTTTTATTTCTTTATTTGACAGAGGGAGAGTGAGAGAGATCACAAGTAGGCAGAGAGGTGGGCAGAGAGGGGGGTGGGAAGCAGGCTACCCGCTGACCAGAGAGCCCAATGTGGGGCTCAATCCCAGGACCCTGAGATCATGACCTGAGCTGAAGGCAGAGGCTTAACCCACTGAGCCACCCAGGCACCCCAGCATTTCACCATCTTATCAGGAATAGCAGTACAGCCTGGACTTTCTTGGAATGTGTCAAAGAGAAGCAAAGATGACCAGGAGTTGAGCTTCCCATTTGCTTTACTTTTTCCTCTTCTTCTTTTTTTTTTCAGTCACATGAGCAAACAAGTACCCTTTATTTTTTTAGGTGAGTCTGAGTTGAAATTATATTATTTGCAACTAAAACGTTCTTCTAGAATAGAAGAAAAATCAATGGATTAGGAGTCCAGAGGCCAAGTGCAGTGTGTATCACTCAGGAACAATTAGCTGAATGAATAGACTTTCAAAGTTTCCATTGTCTCCCTATGGGAACTTGGGCAAATCACATTATTTTAATGTCTCTAATTGTAAAATAAAATGTTAATGAACATTTTTAAAATTAACATATAATGTATTATTTGTTTTGGGGTACAGGTCTGTGATTCATCAGTCTTGTACAATTCACAGTGCTCACCATAGCACATACCCTCCCCAATATCCATCACCCAGCCACCCCAGCCCTCTTACCTCCCTCCACTCCAGCAACCCTCTGTTTGTTTCCTGAGATTAAGAATCTCTTCTGGTTTGTCCCCCTCTCTGGTTTTGTCCCATTTCATTTTTTCCTCTCTTCTCCCATAATCCTCTGCCTTGTTTACCAAATTCCTCATATGAGTGAGATCATATGATAATTGTGTTTCTCTGATTGACTTATTTCACTAAGCACATTACCTTCTAGTTTCATCCACGTCATTGTAAATAGCAAGACTTCATTTTTTGATGGCTGCATAATATTCCATTGTATATTGGAGCAAATTATAGTGGAAAACTTCCTTTTTTGGGGAAGGAAACAGGCATCAAAATCCAGGAGGCACAGAGAACCCCTCCTCAAAATCAATAAAAATAGGTCAGCACTCTGACATCTAACAGTAAAACTTAAAAATCTCAGAGACAAAGAGAAAATCCTGAAAGCAGCTTGAGACAAAAGGTCTGTAACCTACAATGGTAGAAAAGTTAGATTGGCAAAAGACCTCTCCATGAAGACCTGGCAGGCTGGAAAGGACTGGCATGATATATTCAGGGTACTAAACAAAAAAATATGCAGCCAAGAATACTATATCCAGCTAGGCTGTCACTGAAAATAGAAGGAGAGATAAAAAGCTTCCAGAACAAACAGAAACTAAAAGAATTTTTGATCACCAAACCAGCCCAGCAAGAAATATTGAAAGAGGTCCTCTAAACAAAGAGAAAGCCTAAAAGTAACATAGACCAGGAAGGAACAGAGACAATATACATTAACAGTCACCTTACATGGCACTAAATTCATAACTTTCAGTAGTTACCCTGAATGTAAATGGGCTAAATGCCCCAATCAAAAGACACAGGGTATCAGACTGGTTAAAAAAAGACTCATTGATAATGCTCTCTGCAAGAGACCCATTTTAGACACAAAGACACCTCCAGATATGAAGTGAGGGGTGGAAAACCATTTACTATGCTAGTGGACATCAAAAGAAAGCTGGGGTAGCAATCCTTATATCAGATAAATCAGATTTTAAACCAAAGACTATAATAAGAGAGGATGAAGGACACTATATCATACTTACAGGGTCTGTTCAAAAGAAGATCTAACAATTTTTAATATTTATGCCTCTAACATGGGAGTAGCCAATTATATAACCAATTAATAACAAAATCAAAGAAACACATTAACAATAATGCAATAATAGTAGGGGACTTTCACACCCCCTTCACTGAAATGGACAGATCATCTAAGCAAAAGATCAACAAAGAAATAAGGGCTTTAAAGGACACACTGGACCAGATGGACTTCACATATATATTCAGAACATTCCATCCCAAAGCAACAGAATACACATTCTTCTCTAGAGCACATGGAACATTCTCCAGAATAGATCACATTGTGGGTCACAAATCAGGTCTCAACTGGTACCAAAAGTTTGGGATCATTCCCTGCATATTTTCAGACCACAATGCTTTGAAACTAGAACTCAATCACAAGAGGAAAGTTGGAAAGAACTCAGATACATGGAGGCTAAAGAGCATCCTACTAAAGAATGAGTGGGTCAACCAGGAAATTAAAAAAGAATTTAAAAAATTCATGGAAACAAATGAAAATGAAAACACAATTTTTCAAAACCCTTGGGATGCAGCAAAGGTGGTCCTAAGAAGAAAGTATATAGCAATACAAGCCTTTCTCAAGAAACAAGAAAGGTCTCCAATACACAACCTAACCCTAAACCTAGAGGAGCTGGAGAAAGAACAGCCAATAAAGCCTAAACCCAGCAGGATAAAAGAAATAATAAAGATCAGAGCAGAAATCAATGAAATAGAAACCAAAAGAACAGTAGAACAGAAACTAGGAGCTGGTTCTTTGAAAGAATTAATAAGATTGATGAACCCCTGGCCAGACTTATCAAAAAGAAAAGAGAAAGGACCCAAATACATAAAATCATGAATGAAAGAGGAGGGATCACAACCAACACCAAAGAAATTCAAACATATTATGAGCATTAATATGCCAACAAATTAGACAATTTGGAAGAAGTGGATGCATTCCTAAAGATGTCTGAACTACCAAAACTGAACCAGGAAGAAATAGAAAACCTGAACAGACTCATAACTAGTAAGGAAATTAAAGCAGTAATCAAAAATTTCCTAACAAACAAGAGCCCAGGGCCAGATGGCTTCCCAGGGGAATTCTACCAAACATTTAAAGAATTAATACTTATTCTTCTGAATCTGTTTCAAAAAATAGAAACGGGAGGGATACTTCCAAAATCATTTTACGAGGCCAGCATTACCTTGATCCCCAAACCACACTAAGACCTTATCAAAGAGGAGGATTACAGACCAATATCCCTGATGAACATGGATGCAAAAATTCTCACCAAAATACAAGCTAGTAGGATCCAACAGTACATTAAAAGGATTATTCACCATGACAAAGTGGGATTTATTCCTGGGCTACAAGGTTGGTTCAGTATTTGCAAATCAATCAGTGTCATACACTACATTAATCAAAGAAAGGACAAGAACCATATCATATTCTCAATAGATGCAGAAAAAACATTTAACAAAGTACAGCATCCTTTCTTGATTAAAACTCTTCACAGTGTAATGATAGAGGGTATATACCTCAATATCATAAAAGCTATCTATGAAAAACCCACAGTGAATATCATTCTCAACGGGGAAAAACTGAGAATTTTTCGCTATAGTCAGGAACACAGCAGGAGTGTCCACTGTCACTACTGCTATTCAAAATAGTACTAGAAGTCCTAGCCTCATCAGACAACAAAAAGAAATAAAAGGAATCTGAATCAGCAAAGAAGTCAAACTCTCACTCTTTGCAGATGATATGATACTTTATGTGGAAAACTCATTTGCTTGACTTCTGACTGTCCCTTGTACTCCTGAATTTGGAGGCCCTGTGCCAGACATTATAACCCTGAATAACCCTGAATGACTATAATTGTTTCAGCTTCTTCCCTGAAGACATGTAATAGGGCAGCATCTACAGTGTTTAGAGTGTATATTACTCTTCTCGTGATGAACCAGGTAGGACAACTAGAGGCCAAAATTAAACCTTCTGGAATTGAAATTCTATATAGTTGTTTTAATCAGAATTTGGTATAAAGGATCACAAATCCTTTCTACCTGGCCCAAACTTAATGGAAATTTTATTATAATGATATTTAAAGGCTTAATTGAATGCCCAGGCCTCCAGGAGGGTAAGACAGGGGCAGCAGAGGTCTGTGGATTTACCACCAATGATATAAGTCATTGCATTTTTTTATTTTCTGTTCTGCCACTAATTGTTTCCAGGATAAAAATCTAATTGGTCCAGATGGCCTTTGTGTTCCAAGAAACAGGTTGCTAACCAGCTGTGGGAAGTCTCCTCTTTAGGTCAGGTGTTCACCGTTGGTCCAATCAACTGTGTCATAGTTGGAAGGAGGCTCCTTGATCAAAGGCTGTTGGTGGCATCAGATTCTCTGAGAAGGAACATAGTCAGGTCAGTCCATCAAAGCCTGTCTGGTATAAAGCAACTCTCCAAGGCTCTTGAGTTGGTCCTTGCATATAGCTGGCAGGCTGGTAGGGAAGGGCAACTAAAGGTCTGTTGGGATGAGGACCTGAATGATCATTAGGGAGGGAGCTTATCTCAAGATAAGAAAGAACCAGTCATGTGGCAGTTGATCAAGTAGTGACTGTTGGTTGGGCAAGCTGTGTGGTGGCTGTTATTCACTCTTTCAGTCTGGATTATTGTCAGATCAGGGTCTTATTGAAGAAGAAGACAAGAGGTGAAATTTGAAAGGCCTATTTGAAACACAAACACCCATATTTTGAATTCTCTCCAAGAGAATATAATACATAGAAGGGAGATAGATATTCTCTCCTCTTACCCCTTCATTGTCACTCTTTGGTCCTCATGAGTATCAGCTGTTGACAGCAGAAGGGGCCTAATTAGGATAACAGGTGAACTGATTTCACCTATTAGGAGAATCCCTGGAATTCCAGTCAAATTTAGGAGATACTTGCCAGGAAGTGGGGTCCTCATGATGCACTGGGAGCAAGGGCAAGTGACATATGGGTATTATCATTAAAGTGATCCCATTTGTATCTGTAGGCTAGCAGGCTAGCAGTATATTAAGAGATATCCAGTGACAATTTTGTTAAATTAGATTATAATTATTTATACAATTTAAATGACTTCTTTGGTTCAAATGAGGTTACTTTATTTTATAATTTCTACCTGTTTCCCATCAGATAACATACCTGAATTGACTGAGTTTATATATTCTTTTTTTTTTTTAAGATTTTATTTATTTATTTGACAGAGAGAGAGATCACAAGTAGGCAGAGAGAGAGAAGGGGAAGCAGGCTTCCTGCTGAGCAGAGAGCCGGATGTGGGGATTGATCCCAGGACCCTGAGATCATGACCTGAGCCGAAGGCAGAGGCTTTAACCCCTGAGCCACCCAGGCGCCCCTGAGTTTGTATATTCTTAAATATTTTAGGAGGAGCTCAATTTTATTAAAGCATAAGAATGACATTCTCATAAAAACTATATACAAGCAGCTAATTAATGAACTTGCTAAAGCCATGGATAGAAAGTTTAGGTTTCTTTGCTAGTATTCATCTGTACTTACTTAAACTCCAGAAGGGTTTCACTGACAGCTGTCCATAGGCATTGTCCAACACTTCTAAGTACCATTTACATGAGCTCTCTGATCATGTCCTCCCTCCTTATCCTCAGTTAAGAACAAGGCACTAAGTTCCATGCTCTTTATTCATAGCATTGAATATTAAAGTAATGATTGGGAAACAAAGCTAAGCAAACATACAAATGACAAACAGTTAATTCGGGTGAGCAGAGCCTCAGCCTTTTGCCAACAATTGCAGCCTAACTCTTTGCAGTGAATATTTTTTTTTTTTTTTAAAGATTTTATTTATTTGACAGAGAGAAACACAGTGAGAGAGGGAACACAAGCAGAGGGAATGGTAGCGGGAGAAGCAGGCTTCCCGCCGAGCAGAGAGCCCGATGCGGGGCTCGATCCCAGGACCCTGGGATCTGACCTGGGCCGAAGGCAGACGCTTAACGACTGAGCCACCCAGGTGCCCCTGCAGTGAATATTTTTAAGGGGATTGGTTGATTTACAATAGAGGAACCTATCACAATCTGATTTATATTTTCTCTTTTAAAAACCTTTATGTTTGCAAATTTGTTAGTCTAAGTCTTTTTTTGCGGGGGGAGTTAAGGATTTTGCCATAAAATTTGCATCTTTTTAATTAGGATGAGGCCTAGAGGAAGGTAGGCAAATGCATTTCACACTTGGACTTAAGATCTAAATTTCTACTAACAATCTCCCTTTTTGTTTTTTTATTTTCTCTTTTCATGTTTTGTTTTATCTGTCTACATCTTCTCCGTCTCTTTCTTCCCCTACCTCCTCCCCTACCTGCTGTTGCCTTTTTTCCCTCCCTCTCTCCCTCTTTTTTTTTTTCTTTCTTTCCTTCTTTCTGTTTTCTTACCTGGCATTTCTTCTGGGGAGTAAAGGTTGTGGTGGAGGGAAGATGGTCTCTTAAATCAGTGAGAAAATCATTTGAGAAAATGGAGGAAATTTTGCCTCTTAGGGGACATTTGGCAAAGTTTGGAGACCTTTTTGGTTATCACAACTCAGAGAGTGCATGGGGCATGGTGCTTCAGACACCCCTCCCCCACCGAGTAGAGGACACTTGGTAGGGGCCAGGGATACTGCTAAACATCCTACAATGCACAGGACACCCCCCCTCCCCTGCCAATGAAAGTGGTCCAAACCCTAGTTTCCATGAAGATGAATCCGTATTCATGAAGAACACAGAGGTTATAGAAGGAATGGAGAGAGGGCCCTGCTAGGGTCCATCTCCCTTCTTTCTATCCTCAGTTGCTGGCTGGGTCTTTACTTTAACTCTTCATCTACCACAATGAATATAAAATTTGTGTACATAGACCCACCTCTACTGGCAGCAGTGGTTATAGTTTCAAACAAGCATGTAGAAAAACCCATTAAAGCTGCGTTATGAAAAAAAAAAAAAAAAAAGCTGCGTTATGTGGGAAACATGAAAGACAAACCTTTCTCTTGATTTATTTTCTCAAAATGTATATGTGGCAGAGGATATGCTAGGGAAAATAGATGTAAATAAATATGATTATGGTAAAAATTTTCATCTAGGCATTTTATGGAGATTACATATTCTTTGGGTTACTAAGACAGTTGTGACTGATAGGCTTAAAGGATTAAAGATCAAATTAATAAAGAGAACAAGGAAGTCTATAAATATCTGGTCTTTAGTAATTGAGATGGTTAACCATAAAGCAATGAAAGAAAACCCATAGAAAACATTTGGTTCTCAAGTGGCAAAAATAGTTAAAACTTACATTGGTATAGGCAGGGAAGTTAAGATGATAAATACTTGTAGTACCAGTTGTAATAACTCTATTTAATTGTGAACCAAATACCTAGATATCACTGCACATGGGATGTGAATATTAGTGACCCAATTTATCTAGGTCACTTGACCACAAGCAGACAGTGGAAGAAGGGAAATTGGCATCAAAAATTTATTTCCTTTCCAGACTACAAAATAGAAGAACTACTAGCCAGGTTGTAAGCTAACTAAATTGGTCAGTAAAACCAATCACATTTTTAGAGAGTCTGCACTATAGCTGGGAAAGATAAACAACTCAGCAGAAAATTTACCAACGTGCCAGAGTTAAATAAGGAAAAAAAAGTTGTATGATGCAAACTGGTGACAGCTAACCTTAATAAAATGGGACATAGCAGTTGAGATGCTATGGTATTTGGTATATGGATTTGGTATTACCAGGGGCCACTGGTCAGTTTCTGCACAGGGTTTGGAGTGGGGAACTGCTGCAGAACTAGGCCCTACACCCCTCTGGCCCTTGGCCTTTTCTGGGCCCTAACAGCATTACCCAGGAACTGGAAAACTGGAATCTGGTTAATTCAATCCAAGTCCAAGGTCTTGGGCATGATAGATATGCTGACTCTCTATTACTAATTTTCCCTCAATCTTTTTGCTTCCGTGTTTCCCTAGGGTGTCCACTCCCCTGACCCCTATCTTCACTCAAGATCATCCTATTCATCTTTCCACTGTGTCTCTATACTTAAGACTCTTCTCACAGCATTCCTATTTTCTGGGCCCAAGTAAGGTTGGCTTCTCTTGTATAGACATTTCTTGCCTTGTACCCCTCTAGATGAATGCACTTCTCTCTGTTCATAGCATCTCTCCCTCCCCACAATGTCTTTGATACCATTCTCTCGATTCACTAAACATTCTGCCTGTTGGGAAACTCACACTGAGCTTGCTCACACCTTTCCATGCTCTATTGCTGTACCCTCCTCCCACTTTGATCTTCCCCTTGTGAGTGACATGCAGTCTTTTCTCCTCACTTATATCAACACTTGAGTGAATTCTTATATCACTTAGGCAGTGTATTTAGCACCTTCTTTCTAATTCCTTGATCTCAATGCCAGTGGCCTTCATCACCTCTCCACATTGGTAATTCTCATCTACAGCAACACCTTGCCATTGTGTGGAGTGTGCCATACCTGAAATCTCAAACTCCATGACCCTTCTCTATGATGGCAACTTCCTGCCCTTCCTGCTCTCTGTCACTCCAACATTACCCACTCTCAAGCTTCTCAGTTTGTCAGGAACTGTGCACATTTGTGTTAGTACAAATTCATGGTTTCTAGTATCCTTTAGGCTTCAAGATCCCCTACCACTTATCTTTCTTTCTTTTCTGGTCAGTACTTCCATTTCCCTCAACAGCTCTGTCCCCTCTTCAAGGCCTATCTCTCTTAGTAGATGGACGACCCCATTTAGCTACCTTAAATCATGTATGGAACATAATGGTGTTTAAATATAAATAGATGGTCTTGGTTTCTACTTACGAGAAGTTTGAGATTAATTGGGAGCTCTTTAATTTCTTGTCTCCTCCCTGTCTGCAAACTTATTTATCTCTGTATCTATTCTCTAGACCCAAAGGAGGCATTATCCTCCCTGTTCTGTTCCATCTGGAACCCTGCTCTATCAACAGTATCTTTTTTACCCTGGATCTTCAGCTTCTTTCTCTCTTCTCCTTCCCTTAGACTAAACTGTGATCAAGTTCTCCCATTCTAGGAAAAACTAGAACAAAATTTTCCTTTTATTCTCTGATGCTTATGGGTTTTTAGACAATCTCTTTTTTCCCCCCATCATAGCTCATTCATATCATGCTTGTTTACTAAACCCACTGCAAGCTGACTTTGGCCGCTGATGCTATTCAGACCAGGGTTGCTGGTGTCTTCCACATTACCAGATGCTCTGGACAATATTCTGTCCTTGTGTTATTTATACTTGACATTTGGGAGCCCACTCCTATTTTTAAGGCTTCCTCACATCCCCTTCTTCTTCACATCAGTGGCATGGTATATTAATACACCAAGTGATTGTTCACATTTTTGTCTTGCATATGCCATTCTCTTCTTTTGAGATGTCTTTATGTCCATTCCCCTCTGTCTTCTCTATCTGGAGAAATCTCATTCCTCCTTCAAATTCTAGTTTAGACATCATCTCTTTTTGCTGCCTTGGCAGATTTAATTTCTCAGCATGAACATCTTATTACTAAGTATAACTTAGCTGAGGACATCTTTCTCCAAATTGAGTTTCCAAAAATAATCTTTTAGTCACAAAGTCTCCTAATTTATTTTTAATTAATTTTTAAGATTTATTTATTTGAGACAGAGAGAGAGAGAGAATAAGCAGGGAGGAGGAACAGAGGGAGCAAGCAGGGGGGAGGAACAGAGGGAGAGGGAGAGAAAAGTGGACTCTGTGTTGAGCACAGAGTCCAACATGGGGCTTGATATTACGACCTTGAGATCACAACCTGCATGGAAACCAAGAGTCATGCTTAACTGACTGTGCCACCCAGGCACCGCACAATCTCCTATTTTAAAGCAGAAACAGAAAAACAGATCAAAACTTGCATTTTCATCTAATAAAACCTTGTTACATGTATTTTTCTATTTGCATATAGAAGCAGAGTTGACATAGTGTTACTAGTCATTCCTCTCTCTACCTCTATCTTTATCTTTTCCCTCCATTTTAATGGATTTTTAATTAGCATTGACTGGCTAATTAGTATTGACTGCTAACATTGAAGCTGGTTTATAGCAGTATTTATAATGTTTTGAAACTAAAGCTAAATTCTTATTTTTTTTTCAATCTGAGTTATAAGAAGGTCTTTGGTTTTTATCATTAACAAAAAGAATGTTTTTTAAAAGATATGGTACAAAGAAGAGCCACATGTACCTCAATGTTCATAGCAGCAGTGGCCACAATCACCAAACTGTGGAAAGAACCAAGATGCCCTTCAACAGATGAATGGATAAAGAAGATATGGTCCATATATACAATGAATATTATACCTCCATCAGAAAGGATGAATACCCAACTTTTGTATCAACACGGACAGGACTGGAAGAGATTATGCAGAGTGAAATAAGTCAAGTGGATAGAGTCAATTATCTTATGGTCTCACTTACGTGTGGAGCATAAGGAAAAGCATGGAGGGCATTGTGAGAAGGAAAGGAAGGGTGAATGGGGGGAACTCGGAGGGAGAGATGAACCATGAGAGACTGAGGACTCTGAGCAACAAACTGAGCGTTTTGGAAGGGATGGGGTGGGGGATTGGGTGAGCCAGGTGGTGGGCATTGAGGAGGGCATGTATTGCATGGAGCACTGGGTGTGGTGCATGAACAATTAATCTTGTAACACTGAAAAAATAAAAGTATTTGGGGGAAAAAAATAAAAGATATGGTTTTCCTAATAGCAAGCTACATGCCTGTGCTTTTTAGGAGAAGCATAGGATGTGGGTTTAAGTTGAAATATAAACATGTAATTATATCAGGAAAAAAAAAGAACAATATGGTCATTTCGAAGGCCAATGATTAAGTCTCAAGTATGAATTATTATTCAACACAAGTGAATAACATTTCATCAAGTACCTTATATTAGGTTTCAGTTTATAATTTTTCAGGAAAAAGTATTAAGAAAATGGACTATGATGACACTGAAATCCTGTGTATAATTGGACTAGAAGGATCTCTCCAGTTGTATGCTCTGAGCTGGCTGTGTCTTTCTGTTGCTTATATGTTAGTGGCGCTGGTGTCACTGATACTTCTGGGCCCCATTGCCATGCAGATTGATGGCAAAAACAGTTCTGGCCACTACGGCTTTTAGATGTCGCCTGTCTAGACATTGTCAGGATTACTGGAAACCTGTCTCTTTTCTTTATTTCATGGATACTTTACCCGTTTGCACTTAAACCTCAGTCTCTAGGGGACAGACATATCTTTTCAGCTTTGATATTTCACAGGCATGATAGGTTTTGTTTTATGTTTTTATAGTTAGCTATATTTGCTCTACTCTTTCATCTCTGTATCTTCATGAGTTAGTGAAGTCGGTTTACCCAGAAGGCTATCCTAAATATTTTGCACATTATTGTGTGTAATAGGTATAACAGTTTTGAAACAACTCTACACTCTACCACTATTATGGTCAGGGTAGGGGTGTATAATTTAAATTCTGCCTCTGAAGGATGAGAGCAGGACATGAGGGAGTTCTGTCCCAACAGGAACAGAAAGGTGGAAGCCCACTGCTCCTGGCTTCAGGAGGATTATCGAGAGAATGAGTGGGTCAGAAGTAGAGTGGAGGAGTCAGTATGTTTTTTTTTTTTTTAAGATTTTATTTATTTGTTTGACAGAAAGAGAAACAGAAAAAGAGGGAACACTAGCAGGGGGAGTCGGGGAGGGAGAAGCAGGCTTCCTGCTGAGCAGGGAGCCCAATGTGGGCCTTGATCCTTGGACTCTGAGATCGTGACCTGAGCTGAAGGCAGATGAAGACTGAGCCACCCACGCACCCAGGAGTCAGTATGTTCTTGAGAGGCCCTCAAGGGAAAGACACCCAGGGTGGGTGATGGGAGCATGTCCTTTGAACTGAAGGCTGATGTTTCTTCTCTGCAGTTAGGTCTTTTGATATATCCAAGTACCATTTTGAAAAAGAGTAGGAGGAAATGTGAAATACCAAGTCTTTAAACCACGTGAGAAGAGATGGTTGCTTAAAATACTTGTTTAAACCATAATGGTCCTTTTGAGTTCACTAGATTGGGCCAAATTTAACTACCCTTAACTCTACTGCCCTGGGTGCTGTGGGCTTGAGAGGAAGATTAGTTCCAATGTGAAGACAAAGAAATTACATTTTTCTTTGCACATAAATATATTTTAAGTACACTTGGGACCCTGTTATACATAGGTGAGAAACATGCCTTTCTCTTCCTGTAACACTGAGTCAATGGTCATGAATATAGGTTATGGGTATGGGACTGGGAGGACTTGTCCCAAAATGAAATTGGCTAACACACCCTGAAAATGGAAAATAGCTGCATGCATGTTAGGTGTAGGGAAAGTGTTTGGTAAAAGCAAGGCCCCTGGGTGGTTCTGTTTGGGGGTTGACCCTTGTTAGGGGGACAGAGTGAAAGCTATTCTAGACATTTTCATTGTCAGGCTGAATGGATATTGTGCTTGACTCCTCCACCTCCAACTGATTATTAGAGCCATTTGTAGTATTTTTAGTTTCATTGCCAATAATTAGTTGAGGAATGGATAAAATTACACTCACTTGAGCCAATGAAAGACAAAGAAAATCTTTCTTGGGACTTTGTGGAAAGAAGTTCTACCCTTAACAGAGAGAGTTGACAGGTTAGCCTAATGATCTGGATGGCAGAGTGGAGAGAAGATGAAATGGGGTCTCAGATGGCAGAGCTGAACCATTTGATCAATTGACCCAAAGTGTGCTTTACCTCTGGATGGCTTCTAGGATGAACTAATGTATTTCTTAATAGTTAAAGTAACTTAGAGATGAGATTCAGTTATTTGCAGTGCCAGGCAACTTGACTGACACATAGGCTGCTTGTATTTTTCTCCATGGCAAAGAATGGAATTATCCAGAGAGGCAAAGTTTGTTTGATCATTACTGTTACGCTAAGTGTCTATTCCACAGGGCATTTTCTGAAAATCTATTTGTAATTTGTCCAGGTAGATGGGAAATTTATTAGCTTGGTAGTCTGAACATCTGCTTCCAGATTTTTCTAGTAACAAGGGATGCAAACATTAGTTTCTTTAGGCTTCTGTTTCCTCAGTTGTGGGATGAAGGTGTTAGACACGAATGTCATTGGTTCTTAGAGCTTGGTGTACATTTTAAAAATGTGTAGGTAGAGTGCTTAAAATGCAGATTCTTGGGGGCCTCCTTTAAAGATTCTGATTAATTCTTAGCAAATTAGTTCTAGAGATATTCTAATGGGAGGTGGTTCAAGGACCACATTGAGGAAATCTGAACTAGAGACACAGTAAGATCCTTTAAAGTTAGCTTGAAGTCCAATTTGTCTTACCCATCAACAATTCTTACCTGTAACTATTCTTGTACTTTATTCTTTACAGTTGTGAAGAAGCCATAGGTTCTTGCAATGAAGCTTTATTGGGATGGATGACTAAATGTAGGGAGTTATAGAATCATTGTGTAGGAAGGAACCACAAGAGGTCAAAACAGTTCACCTCCTTCTGGGCTTGTCTCCATCAAAGGTGCCCAGACAAATGGGTATCTGCTTCTGTCCATAGGGATCTTGAGAAAGTGATGCCATGTGTACCCTGGCTTGTTGACTCATGTGAGCACTTTCTGAGCAGATAGGTTAAGGAGTCATATAGTCTGACTAATCATATGTTCACATTTGTGGATTTCATCATAGCCTGGGTGGGTGCCTGATTGTCAAAGATTTGGGAAATAAAATAAAACATTTGAAACTAATATTATCCTGAGTACCATTTAATCATTGGAGATTTGAAAAGGAATTCTTGACCTCATTAGAAGGAATGCTTGAACTGGCAATATAAAGGAAGTCTGGTTAAATTGGCATTCATAATTGAGAGAATACTGACTGATGGAAGTTCTTCCTGATAGTTGGTTTAATTTCCTCCTGCTGCGATTTAAGCTGGTTTTCACTTACATTCTTCTCTATGGAGTGGGAATAAACTATAATTACCATTCTCTCCGTAATAATCCTTCATTCTTTTTGAAGAGTTATTAACTTTCTCTTCAGTCTTCTCTTTATAAGGCTAAAAAAAGTTCCACTTCTCTTAACCTTTCCTCATGTATTCCATTTTTCAAATATTAGTAATTTTCGTTATGTGTTCCTAGACTTGCTTCAAATTTTCCATATCTTTTAGCAGTAATGTTGTAAGTAGTACTACAAATAACAGCTCTGTCCATAAGATAACAGTTTCCAAGACTTTTTTTTTTTTAATTGTAGAGAAAGCAGTATAGTGGATTCAAATCCCAGGACTAACAGTTTGGCAAAAGTGTCAAATCCTGGCTCCAGTTTCCTTTTCTGTGAATGGGTATAATAATAGTGCCTATCTCATAGACTATTCAGAGCATTAAATAAGTTTGTATACATGAAGAACTCACTACTACACCTGGCATGTAGCTATTGTTATAGGTTATTATTGTTATATTATATATTTATATATAGCTATTGTTGTATAGTTATATAGCATGTTATACATGCTACAATAGCATGTAGCTATTGTTATATTGTTATAGTCATGAAAAAAGTGAGAATGTAGAAAGAATATCAGTTTTCCAAAGTAAAGTTAGTTTTATTCATAAAGAGGCCATATTATATGTAAATAATATAAGGCTCATCAGCTATAGAACAAGAACTTGCATTGTTTGTAGTGAAACCTTTAATGTTGCGTATGTGGCTAGCTGTCAGGAAACTGTTGCAAGTTACCTAGGTTTCATGCTTTTGCTTGTCTTGGGGACTTAGTGCATGCATCTACAATATAAGAATAACAAGGCCCATCCTCCTGAACTACATAAAATTTTTAGTTTTTTGGGAGGTCTAGTATGTGCATTTCTAAAACTAAGATTTGGTTAACAGATGGTAGAAGTTGGGAGAATAAGGCTACAAATCATGACAGTAACGATCTACTGAAAAAAGAGGGTGAAAGGATTAAAATAAATATGCCTCCCCTCTAAATACCAAAATTCGGTGGCAGAGCTGGAATCCAGGTTGGTTTTAAATGCATGACTTTCCATCTTATTTGGAGATAATATGGTAGTTATGGTATGGTGTGTAGGCACGGGCATTGACTTGAATTCAGATTCTAACTGTGGGATACTGGTCAGGTTACTTGTCCTCTTTGGGTTTCAAATGCCTCATCTGTAAAATGGGGATATTTATGCCCACCTTATAGGATTGTTTTAAGAATAAAAATGAAATAATACATGTAAAGTACTTAGGAGAGTGACAGTACATTGTTAATGCTCAATAAATGGTACCTGCTATAATAGTTATGATAGTTCTCTATTTTGGAGGTATCAGAATTCAAAATAATTAACTCTTCTTGGTCTTTCTGAGCACATATATGTCTGAATGCTGTGCCTGGAGCTTACCTGTGAGAACCTGAGGTTTTGGGGAGTGAAATTTAAAGTGATGAAGTAAGAACATGGAATGGGATGGCAGTGTCTTCTTTCCAAATCTGAACACATTTGCTCAAGTGAAGTGTTGATGGGGGATGAAGGGCAGCCCAGAGGAGTACTGAGGTGGGGGAGGCAGAATGGGAAGCCACATATGATAATGCAAACCACATTTCCTGGCTTGACCACTTAGTTTTTTCCCTTGGGAAATTTTTACTGGTATTTTGCCTTACTGTGAGTCTTTGCACTTCCTGTTATGAACTGGTTAAGAAGATAATTATACCATGGTTATGGGAAACGGTAATGAAATATATCTCACTACACAGCAAGAGAACAAGACCTCTGCCATTTGGGTGAGACTAGAAAAGCAAGCCCCCCCACCTTAAAGTAATATTTGTTACTTTTAAAATTATAAAGTATCATCTTATTTTAGAAATTTTTGGAAAAAAAAACAGAAATGGAAGGATTATTAAAGTGACAAATGTGACCACTATTCAGTAATAATTACCATTAGCAT
This sequence comes from Procyon lotor, assembly GCA_028646535.1. Lineage (NCBI taxonomy): Eukaryota > Metazoa > Chordata > Mammalia > Carnivora > Procyonidae > Procyon > Procyon lotor. Next base: position 40,578,887 of record CM053609.1, on the reverse strand, counting down.
TTTGTCATTTTTTTGTTTTCCTTTTTCTCAATCTCTGTGATTGTATAATTATTTATGCAGATATTGGATATACAACATGTGGCTTTTAAACATTTTAATATAATATTTAAACAAAACTGGAGTCCAAATGCACATATATAAATTTTTTCATCCTGATTTCAACAGTAATTGTGTGGTAAAAATTTCTTCATAGAATTGGACATATTTTTAAGTGCATATTTCATTTTTGTAATATAATTTATGTAGCCAGATTGGTAGTTAGGCTATTCGCAATTTTTTTGTGTTATAAATGAAGCTTCAATAATCATCCTTTCCCCCAAATTCCTATGCAATTCTGTGGTTATTTCACTGGGATAAATTTCTCTCCACATATGTTAGGATTCCCTATATGTTGTCCAGTTAACTTCTAGGAAGATGGTGGCATGTTACAGTTTGGTAGCAGCATATAAAAGTTCTTATTTTACTCCACCATCACCAAACTAGCAATTTTTTTTGTGTATTGTTAGTGTGCTACATAAAAGAAGTTTACTATTGTTTTTGTAATGTGTGTAAATGTGTGCATGTGTTGAAAATAGGTGAATTTGAAAGGATTATTGTCTATTTTCATTTCTTTCATCTATTAATTTTTATTAACATACTGTGCTCATAAATTGAATATTTTTACTTATTTTCTTTTGAGTTCATACAAACACTTACATATGTATGCTTGTGTTTGTATGTTTGTTAAGGTTATATTGCCTATCATAAACATTACATTTTCCCTTAGTTTTTAAATTTGTATTTGTATTTTGTTTATATTATTTGACATGACCTTTTCAAATTTGGTATATTTAACTTGATCAATACTTTCCTTGGTTTTTAACGCTTGGGAATTCTGAGATCCATGTATTGTATTGCTTTTCTTAAAAAATTATTTTTATGGGGGTGCCTGGGTGGCTCAGTCGTTGGGCGTCTTCGGCTCGGGTCATGATCCCAGAGTTCTGGGATCGAGCCCCGCATTGGGCTCCCTGCTCAGCGGGAAGCCTGCTTCTGCTGCTGCCATTCCCTCTGCTTGTGTTCTCTCTCTCGCTATGTTTCTCTGTCAAATAAATAAAATCTTAAAAAAAAAAAAAAGAAATTAAAAAAAATTATTTTTATGGCTTCCTTTTACTTGTAAAATAAAACAACTTAATTCATTTTGAATTTATTTTGGCTTAGGGTATAAGATATTGTATAAATTAACCATCTTTTCTTTTTGCCTAAACTTAAACCTTTCTTTTCCTTTTGTTTTGTTTCTTTCTTTTTGCTAAGAAACAAAGATTTCCCTAAGCCAAGCAAAGGCTGCAGAAGCAAAGCAGTCTTTCCCCCAGCTGCTGCAGGCCATGCGAAATGGGACAGAGAGGGTCAGTCACTGGCCCTTGGCTCTGGTGGAGTCTTAAACCACGGGCCAATGTTGCTATAGCAGAGCTGGCCTGTTTCTGTATTAAGAGAGAGGCATTTAGACGCTTATGCTCTCAAGGTTCCTAGTAAAGTCATAGAAGCAACAATCTTCTGTTGATTGAATTTTAACTTAATTTAATTTAATTTCCTTGGCAATCACAGATGGTGTCATCCAGCAGCTAGAGGCTAAAAAGGGGCACTCTACAAACTGAATGAAAACATATTGAGTTATAATCAGAAGCACAAGCAAATGGAAGCAAAAGTGTAACTATCAACAGTGAGTTGCATCGTGAATTCTGAGTACAAGAAAAGGCCAGACTGGTCTCCATCAAGTGCTTTGTGCAAGTTTAAACAGCTACAGTGATGTCACCTAGGGAGACTTCTCTCAGGGTTAGGATCTACAAGGGAAGGTTCAAACATGTTAAACAAAAATGATGAAGAAAAAGGTATTACAGTGTTCTTAAATGAGTAGAATCAGTATGGTTAAGATTACATTTGATTGGAAGCAACAGAAAATTTTTAGTGGTCTCAGTCCAAAGCATAGAGGGACAAACACCTTGGTTTCATTGATTGTGTTTTGTCTTATGAAAATATTTACTGCAAAAATGACCGTTTTTTTGATGTTTTATATTTATTACAAGGCTCTCTGTGTGTGATGAAAAGGTAAGGGTGAACAGTAAGTGTCTTGTGCCGGGAGAAGGCTCTTGTACTCCACTACATTGTACAGGAGAGTCAGACTGGAGGGTGTTCTGAATCATCTTAGGACCTCTGCCTCCAGATGTGTTATTTATTCACCCAGTTAACAGCCATTTCCTGTAATCAGTAAAAGCTGATCAATCGTCCCTGATGAAGATGGAGCCAAGAGGTTTCTGGCTAGGGAAATGTCTATGTCGCTTTTCATCTACGCACACAACAGACTGGAAGCAAAGTAGCTACAGTCTTCTCGAAAATAAAACTGAGCTCTTGCCCCAGCTGTTGTGGTCCTCTTTCTGGCATGCTGTGGAATCTCAGGCCTGAGCCATTTTCTGATGGAACACGGATATGATGATACTCCTCCTGTCAGTCTTTGTTATAGATTTGGATGTTTCAAGCCATATTCACTGGGATATGAACTCGCCATTGTTCATTTTTTTCCAATTTTGGTGAATAAATGGTATGCTTTCACAAAAATTTGTTAAGACGTAACCCAGATAAGCAAGTGGATCTAAAGGTGGCTGTCAAATATCCCTTTATAAAAATAGAAAACCGGCACTTTGAAATGCTCAAATTGTACTATTTTCTATACCCTTGTAACAGGTCAGGTGCCAAAGCTTGATGAACGAGATAGAATTGCACAATGGGATCAAAGGGACAGCCAGCCCAGTTTATTTCCAGAGGAAAAGCTTACCAGTACACAAAGGAGAAAAAAAGGACTCGGCTTGAAACCAATTCTTTCCAGAAGTGCAAATGTAAGAGAAAGGACATTACCAGCAGCAGTTATCTCTATGGTTAGAGTAGTTGTGTAAGGCAGGCCTGCTCACAAAAAAATAAATTATTTGACAAGCCAGAGAAATATAAGCAGTTCATTTAGATGAAAAGAAAACTCTTCCCAAGCTATATCTTTAAAAATTTTCTGGCTAATTCAGGTGAAAGTGGTCTCTTCTGAATTATTTAGGTAATTGATTATGCCCATCTGCTCCTCTTCAGAGAACTCAGAGACCAAATGCTTTTTTGGCATCTCCTTTTCTATTCTTCCCTTTTATATAACTTACTCCTGTCTGGATCAGGAGTTTCTGTGAATAATCACCCACCAGCTGTTACTGGTTCTATTTTCACCTGTTCTATTTGCAAATCTTAGCAATCCAAACCTGCTCGGGTTAACATTCCCCAACTGGCAGAGATTATCTAACTGATTCTTAAGTTGCAAGATGGTACTAGCATTGTCCACTTTAAAAAGTTGTGATTAGTCTGCCTTTTGGGCATGTGCAATCTAATTGGTGGTGCAGATAGAATTTTATTTGCCAGAGAGAGCTTATTACAGGGCTGTTTTTTGCCTGCTGGCTTTGGTCCTCCCTATCCCATGTGATGATGGGGCACTTAAACTCAAGACAACAAATGGAAGATGGGCAGGATCTGGCTCTTGTAATGGCCTGCTCTCTGACAGGGTGCCTCCATCAGCTGAGTGCTAAGATTCCAGTACAAATATGGGAGCCCATTTGTGGAATGAATAATCCCCAGCTAAGATATGGAAGTGGTATATGGTTAAAATGAAAGTGCTCATTTTAATGTAATTTTTCTAGCCAAAATTATAAGTAAGCTGTGTGATATGTAAACAGAAGTTCTCTAAGCTTGAAACTCAAACCCTTGGGTTCAAGTCGCCTCTCTGATAATTATTAGGTTATGAACCTTGTATAGCCTCATCAGTTCTCTGAGCCATGGGATCTCTATCTATAAAATGGGGATAATGGTATCTGCCAGACCTTCCTGGGTTGTCATGAGATTTGAATGAGAACCTGAAAAACACTTCGTGAGCTGTAAGTAAGCTGTGTAACTATATGCCAAAGGGGTAACTTGTTTAGAATAATAACAAGTATTGAGCACCTAGTCTGTGTCAGGAATTGTTCTGTTTTTATATCTTGTTGCTCATTTGATTTTCACTGTAACCCCCATGAGATGGGTGTAATTGTTATTTGTTCCACTTTTCAGATGGAAGCACTAAGGCTCAGAGAGGTTAAGGAACTTGTCTTAGGTAAACCAGCAGAGAAGTGGTTGGGTTCTGGAGTCTGAACTCTTAGTTCCTCTACCTATACTGCCTATCTAGGAGTAGTGGACTTTGGTAAGTGGGTGTAGGTCTTTGAAAAGTGTCATACTAGTCCTTGTTTTAGGTAAATTAGCTGACTGTCTGGTTCAATCAAGAGAGGTCTTTTCTGTCAGGGGATGCCTCAGGTCTCAGTCCTGTAGTATCACTGGGCATGGTATCAGCTGTTGAGATCAGTGTAGCCATCTGAGTCTCCCTCCATCTCCCTCCCAGCCTCCCTCTCACCTACCCTTCTGGCTCTGCTTGGAAGCTATTGACAGCAATGACAAAGTTGTATGGTAAATAGAAAACTGTTTGGATGAGTCTATTTCACAGTTCCTCCTCAATTAGTCTTTTCCCTTCATTTTTTTTTTCCCTTCATTTTTAAGAGGTATTCATTCATGATTATTGCTCTCCCCGCATCCCCCAGGGTGGGGCAGGAATTGACAGTTTGTCCTATACTTCATGTTAGAGCATACAATATTCCTTTGTGTTTTGGAGTTCTGTGACAATTCTTCATGATAAAATCCCTGCCTTCCTATTAGAGGCTTATCAGTTTAAGTCTTCGAGGCCCAATGATCGACTCTCCTTGGTCTGTCTTAGAGGGAACAAACACATCATCAGGAATTTTGGACCCATGTTACCTTGCTACTTGCTGTGCATGGTGAAATTTTACATGATAAATCATGAGATCCTGGCAAGATTCTGTTGTTTGCCAATGAATTTTGATTTGGTTTTAGAGCAGTGGGAAGTGAAAATGCAATTAGGTTTGAAAATTATTCAAGAATCGTTTTAATGCTCCCAGGAGATTACTCTGTTAACCCACATGGATTTCTTTTCCTTATCAGAATTTAACCACTTCAGGGAAGGTTTTGATTGGAAAGAAATGTAAAATCTTTCAGACTGAGACCATTGTGAACTGACATAAATTATTGGACAACTGCTCACATTTGCTTAATGCTTTGGGAAGACAGAAAAGGGTATTAAATCTTAAATTTCATAAAATGTGACATCTAAAACCTTAAGTTGGTTTTCTTTATGAAAGATTTTACCTCCTTATAAACATAATAATAATAATAGCTACTGTTTATGAACCACCTGCTTTGTATTAGGCACTTCATGTAACCTCTGCTATTCCTCCCTGTCATCTTTGCAAGGTAGAGATTATAATTTTTTATTTTATATCTGATAAAAGTTTATTGCTCTCTTAGAAAGGTAAGGTAACTTGCCCAGGGTCACAGAGCTGGTCATCAGTAGAGCTGGAATTCAGATCCTGGACATTGTAACTCCAACCCAATTTTACCAAACACCCTCTCAGACCTGCTAGTCCCCAAGAAGAAAGGGGAAGGCATGGAACTTCTGTCTCATCACTTCTTTGACATCACTAGTTAGTAACTCTGAAATCACAGCCTCAGCCTGTGTTGGCCAAGTACACCTAGGATCAGCCAGGGATTTTAAAGGAACTCAAGAGACAATTCCAGAATGCGATTCTTTCCTTCTGGATTAATAAATAAGCAGGTCTTTGGCCCTTTGAAGGGTAGAGTAGTAGAGCATAATGGTTAGCAGCTTTGGTTTAGAGTTATCAGATTTGGTTCTAATCTCGGCTTTACCAATCTGGGCATGTTTCCTGCTTTGCATTTTAGTTCTACAGTTGTAAATGGAGCATAATAACTGTATACAGTTTATGTGTATTAGAGAAGAGATTTTAGGTAAAACATTTGGGATGATGTTTGGCATGTGGTGGGCTCAACATTGTCATTTATTATTATTGTTATATATTACTCTGGAGGGAGAAAAAGCTAACAGTTGGCAGAGGTCATCTCCATGGCTCAGATTATAGCTTTGTTCACATCTTTTTCTTATTTCTCCTAAGTACCAAAAACTCTTAAATAGTTAACACTGGGAAACTGTGTACCTTTGAAGAAGAGGAAGGTAGATATTAGCTTATGTCTGTGTTAATTTTACTAAATACTCTCAGATACCTCATGCACATACCATTTCATGTAACTTTACAATGATATTATATGACAAGCAGGTATCATGTTCCCATTTTCACAGGTGAGGAAGCCTGTGATCAGTTCAAATCATTCATTTACGACTACATTGCTATCTCATGGCAGAATCAAAACTCGATTCTCGGTCTTTAGACTCTACTTCAGGATTCTCTTTAGCACACACAGGCAGGGTTTTGTGGTGTCTGGTAATACCAACCAAAATAATGATAACAAACATTCTTGTTGTACTTACTGTGGTAAGCACTTTATACACATGATCTGATGTAGTCCCCAGCCCAGCCTGGGCAGTAGGTACTATTATACAGGAGAGGAAAGTAGAGTGGGGGAGGTTAAGTAACCTCCCATCACTTGTTATGTGAATGTGGAGCTGCTTGTTTCAATACTGAGATCTTACTGTGTGGTACCCTTTCTGGTTAATTCCATCTGGAATGAATGAATCTATGGGTCTGGGTAAGGGCATGACCCACTGAAGTTACCATGAGCTATCCAACCTGGTCTTGGTCTGGCTGCTGGAGGGCATGATTCCTTTCTTGAATGAGGGTCTGGCTTCTTCTCTCAAATAGGAGCGCAGGAAGCCCTGGGGGCATGGTGTATGCCCTAGAGGCTCAGAGACTAACAAAGAAATATGGGACAACCTATTCTTTTTATATTAAAACTGATGTGGGAATAGTGTAGGATAAGATGCTAAATTACATGAATGTTAAAGAATAAGTAGGAGACTTCAAGTATGTTTTGGGCTTTTTGGTTCTGTTTCTGAACCCCCTTAGGGAAGTGAGCTTATTGGCTACTGTTATCAGGGGCACTTTGGCGGAAAAGTTCTGGAAATCCTGACTCAGCCAGTGCAACAAAGTCTACTCCCTGCTCTGGCAAATGATAAACATAAAGATCACTA
>CM053609.1:40523314-40571285 GCA_028646535.1 Procyon lotor | reverse complement strand
TATTACATCTCTATGTTCATTGCAGCATTATTTACAGTTGCCAAGATATGGAGGCAGTCCCAATGACCATCAAGAGTTGGTTGGATAAAGATGTGGTATAAATTATTTACATATATATATATATATATATATATATATAATAGAACATCACTCAGGCATAAAAAAGAATGAGATTTTGCCACTTACTGCAACATGGATGGACCTAGAGAGTATTATGCTAAGTGAAATAAGTCAGAAAAAGGCAAATACATATAATTTCACTTATATGTGGAATCTAAAAAACAAAACAAATGAATAAACAAAAGAAAAGGAACTCTTAAATACAGAGAACAAAGTGGTGATTACCAGAGGGGAGTAGGTGGGAGGATGGACAATATACATAAAGGGGATTAAGAGGTACAAACTTCCAGTTATAAAATAAAGAAGTCATGGCAATGAAAGTACAATGCAGGGAATATAGTTAATATATAACTATATTATAGTTACATAATAGGCACATTGTAATAATGTATGGTGACAGAAGGTGACTACATTTACTGTGGTGGGCACTGAGTAATGTATAGAATTGTCAAATCAATATGTTGTACACCTGAAACTAATATAACACTGTATGTTAATTATACTTCAATAAAAAAGAAAGATGCAGAGGATTATGAGATCAGATCTAGAACCATAAGGGAGAAGATGCAATCACCATCCCGAAGCTTTTAAGATGGAGAGAGAGAAGCGTATAGTGCTGGGCTTTAAAAGAAGAGAGATTATTGATATTTGGCAGAGAAACAATGATCTGGAAGCAGCCTCAGGAGTTCAATAACAAGCTGTTACCTTCTCACCAATATCCAAAGCATTAGTTGTCTGAATGTGCAGAACTCATATGCCTAGAGTCAGTGGGGACAAAAAAGGAGAAAGAATGTAACTTCTGTTCTCAGGGGTTCTGCATTCTGATTGGGTAGAAAAGACATGCATTCATGCAGTAAAGGATGGGGCTTTTAGGTTTTGAGGAGCCTTTTGTACTTTTGAGTTTGGACTTTGAAGGGGTTAGCCCTGGATAAGGCAGATGGACACTGATGTTAAGGATCCCTTAAGGATTCCCATGGAGCTCGAGTAATACCACCGAGGGGGCAATTGCAAGATGTGCTCAGAGCATGGTCTGTGAGTTTCCTGGAGCAGAGGAGACTGAATTGGTGAGTAACGTGATCCCAACAAGGATCTTGAGCCTTACTCAAATGAAGATGAGAATTAACCCTGATTCTGTGGTAATGGTCCCCAAATGAGGGAAAAGAAGATGGAAAGATCTTAGTCAAAGGATAATCGCTTATTAGGGTGAAATTGAAAGGAAAATTCACCTTTCAGTGCTTCAGCTGCTACTTTATGGCAGATGATTTTCAAATCTGTGTTGTTAATGCTCACATTTTCCTCTCACCTTCACTAGCTGTTTTAATGATACCCACCATGCCAAGTCAAATGCCGGCATTGTTATTCTTCCTCATAACTGCTTCTCCATGGTCATACTATCCTCAGCAGCCCTGCCATGCTCTTTTTTTTTTTTTTTTTTTACAGTCTTGAGGTCTTTTATTTTCTTTACATTTATCATGCCATGAATTCCTAAGGAATGGGTTCCAGCAGTTCAGGCTCCTTTCCATTGGTTCTCACAAAGTGTGCTGCTCTGGGTGGGGCAGGCTGACGCTTCAGTTGAACCCAAGTACCTTTCTCTTTGGCTTCCTTCTTTTTCTGATCATTTTCCTTCACAGGCTTCAGGAAGCTATCTCGGCTTTTCGAATGTTTAATATGCTCAATGCGTACGTTAATTCTCTTGGCAAGAATCTTGCCCTTAACTTGTTTGTTTACAACAATGCCAACAGCATGCTGAGTAACATTGTAGACTCTTCCAGTTTTGCCACGGTAACATTTGTGAGGCATTCCTTTTTGAACAGTGCCCATTCCCTTGATGTCCACAATATCACCTTTCTTGTAGATTCGCATGTATGTGGCCAAAGGAACAGCTCCATGTTTTCTAAAAGGCCTAGAGAACATATAGCGGGTACCTCTCCTCTTTCCCTTTGTGTTGGTCATTTTGGCGAATTACTGGAAGATGGCGGTTCTGGCCAAAAGGCCCTGCCATGCTCTTTAAGAATGAATTACCTGAAGTTATTCTCAAATTCCCCTTTTTCTTCCCTTTGGCATTTAATGGTTGACTATTCTTTGTCAAGCAATGTGTTAGGGAAACCAGTTTGAGTAAGTCTTGGCTTCTGCCTAAGAGGAGTCAATGAGAAAGACAGAAACAGGCAGGAAATGTACAGATGGTTATGGGGACCGGAGCTCCTGGGTTGAAGGAGGCAGGAAAGGCCACCTGAAGGTTATACTCTGAGCTGAGGGTGAAGAGTTGAGTAGGAACAAGAATGAGAGAAGGGAGGGTCATGTATATACAAAACACAGAGATGAGAACAGTGACTGTCTTGCTGGAGCATCAGGTGAGGCTGGGCGTATTCAGAAATGAGTCTTCGTCCAGCAATTCTAGCCTGATAATACCTGTGCACTTTCCCAGATATTATCTTGACAGAATGGAGTATTGTGCCACTGAAGCCACCCAGAAGCACATATTTAACCAATTTCTATGCCTATAGCCATTCTAATCTTTAGTTCTTGCAATACCAAATGCCACTGAAAAGAGTCCCAAATCTATTTTGAATTACATATAACTTCCCATTATTGTTTCAAGGCCCTTTGCTGAAAATGCTTCCCCTCCTCAATCTATGTATTACCTAGCTGTTGGCATGATTCCAATTTGGGCAAGGGGTGGACCTTATGCCTGACACCACATCTCAGCCTGAACCACCCAGCTCTTATGCAGGACATTGATTGTCCTTCCTTCAGGCCATCCATGCTCCTTCCTTCCTTCCAACCCCATAGAGGCTCCTGTCTTTCACTAACTGCCTAGAATTGGTCATTGCTCTTGGATTTTATTTTGTTGAGACTGATTTTTAGAAAATTCAGAAGGAAGAACATTTGTTTCTTTTTTAAACAGCAGAAGAAAATATCCACATTATTCAGGGTTATTTATGTAATACTCATATAGAAAACTCCTCCAGGAATGTTTGTTTCTCTTAACTGCAATATATATGTTCATATATATATATCTAGATATCTAGATATATACTTTTTAAAATCAGATGAGAAGGGTTTATCCTTTTTCCTTTATTTTCTTTCTAGAAACTGAGAGCTAACTTTGATGTTTAACTGTAGTCACTATATTTTCCAGTTTTTGGTGTATTTCTTCCTTTCCCCTATGCAGATATTAAAAAAAGATTTAATGTTCCTATTTTATATTTTTTATAGTGACATGCCTCAGCTTCCTTTACTCCTTCTTTTCTTCCTTCCCTCATTCCTTCTTTCCTTCAACAAGTGTTTTTTTCTATTATCTCTAAGCCCAGATCCTGTGGTAGGTCTGGGGACAGGGTTCATAGTTGGTTTCTATACAATAGGAATCATCAATAATAATAAACTCCACCTTTTATGTTGCATTTATTTTATGACAAACCCAATATTAGGTAATTTGCATGTGATATTTCATTAATTATGCAAACAAATAAGACTAAAATTTAGTGAGAAGACGGGAAAGTGTTATTAGCCACATGGAAGATCTGAACAGCCTTATCTTAAAGAAGTTGATTGGGCTGGGGGCGCCCGGGTGGCTCAGGGGGTTAAAGCCTCTGCCTTCGGCTCAGGTCATGATCTCAGGGTCCTGAGATCGAGCCCCTGCAACGCCTGCTTCCCCCTCTCTCTCTGCCTACTTATGATCTCTCTCTCTCTGTCAAATAAATAAATAAAATCTTAGAAAAAAAAAAGTTGATTGGGCTGAAGCTTACAGGGTTGAGTAGGTGATGCCATGGATGGGAACAGGGAGGACATGTACAATGGCATGGAGTCACTCAAGGGTCTGATCTCCTTAGGGCACAGGGAGAAGTTCAGTGTAATTGTGCAGTGGTTGCTATAAGGGGATTGGTAAGAGGTAGCACTGATGCAGGTTGGAATCAGATAGCCACATAATTTGTATGCCAAGCTAAAGAATTTATCTTTAAGAGTAATTAGAAGCTTTTTAAAAGGACATGATGATAATGATGATGATGATGGTGATTTTTAGGATTACACTTCAGACAACAATGCAGAGCACGAAATGGAGCAGGGAGAGGATAGTGGCAGGGAGCAGATGACATAGACTTGATGAGAAATGAATCTGTGGCAATGCGATTGTCAAGAAGGGGAGAGATTTAAATGAATGATTGAATTGGCAGATCAGAATGGCAGAATTTGGTATCTCATTAGATATAGAAGGTAAAGGAAAAGGAAGATTGAAGATAATTTCAAGTTTTTCATATGCCTTGAAGGTATTTGAGTTGTAATAAGGTCTCAGTAAATGCTGTTGAACAAACAAATGAAATTGATGTCATTCACAAGGATGAGATGGTTTTAGATCAGCCAAGTTGAAGGTGTCTTTCAATATCTAGGGGAGATGTAGATGGTAGACTATAAATGACAATGATTCTAGTTGTTGTTTGCTATTATTAGTACATCCTTTAAATATTACCTGTGTGTTTTTTCCCCTCATATTTTTCATCTTTTCCTCAAAAGCAATCATATTTCATGCAGATGGAGATCATGTCTTAAATTTCTTTTCCCTCTTCCAACAACAGCCAGGAAAGTGGCTTCTACATATGGTAGCAAGCATTTATTGAGCCATTGGCATGTGCCAAGCACTTTTAAGGGCTTTATATGCAGTAATTCATTTAATCTTCCCAACAGATCTTTGAGCTAGGTATTATTACTAATATCTCTTTTTAACTGAAGAAATGGAGGCCAGGGAACTTAAATAGTTTGTCAGAGGCCCCCCCATTTCTTCTAAACTGAAGCTGGATTTGAAACCAGGCAGTCTTACTTTTAGAATCCTTGTGCTTCTCCTAGATGGAGCTCCCCTGCCTACCCAGAACCAGTGAGGTAGCTGGTCAAGAAGTCTGCTATGGTCTACACTGGAATTCTGTTGATTGAGTTTCATTGACAAGTTTGTGTGAATGCTGCCAAAAGACATTTTTGCAGTGCGCCAGATATAAACAGTAAAAGAGAATGGCCAAAGCTTCAGGAGTGGGGGAATTATAATTTATTTTTGCAAATATATATAGTGAGACAAAAAATAATTACTGACTTAACTATTAAGTAGGCTGAGGATAAAGTTTATTTGCATCTTACTAAGAATAATGAGATTTTAGAGTTGGAAGATTCCTAATTATTACAGAAACATTACCAAGTGATTAAGAAAGAGAAGACATGGAAAGGGAGTATATGCTACAAAGTATCTGTGTGAGGGAAAGCAGCCCCAAATGAGCTGCCTGTTTAAATAGTTCACATTTAGAGAGAAGAGGTGTTGCCAGCTCATTCATGTGAGCATTTGGTTGGTTCCTACTTTAGTGCATGCAATGACAGGTACAGGTAAGGTTACAAATGTCCGAGCTGGTGCAAAATGGGTATAATGCCTAGGATCTTTTAATACACAACATACTTCTGACTCCCAAAGCATTTATGAAGCACGGAGAACATAACAATTATTATGGTCAAAACTCGAAGACAGATAATAGAAGTTAAAAAAGAAAAGTTTTTTGGGAAGTTATGTAGAAGGGGAAGATTGTATTTCAGAATGCTGATACAGCCAGTTCTAGGAACAGTGCTTGGAAGTCACAGGAAGCTAAATTGTTAACTCATTATTGTATCCTGAACTTTGTAACACAAGATGCTATTCAGCAAAGAGACAGACTACCTGTCATTAGAACTGTGCATACTAGATTGGAGGAACACATGTCATAAATTTTTTATACCATACTTTATACTTGACTGCTTTCCATGGAAGGTACAGAGAGGTTAAGTAACAGCTAAAATCGTAAGCAATAGAGTAGAGATTTAAGCCCACACAATTTGGCTCCATAATTTTTTCTCTTAACTTCTGTGGCATGCTGCTCTCTCAGGTGATCAAAGAGAAGGATCCAAAAGTATTAATGGCATTGAATAAAAACTATAGAAAGCAACTCTGTATCTTGGTATATATTTGAACAGAAGTTTTAAAATATACTGATTCCCACCCTATATTCTGTATACTTCATGCTATTAATCAAATACCAATTTTGTAAAATGCTCCCAAGGGCCATATTTAGAGTATATATATCATAGGTGGAATGCTCTGCTTTTGCAGAAAAATGAGAAAATTGGCTAGCTACTGTCTACAATAGTAGACATTATAAAATCTAAAATCAATTTATAAGTTAAGGCATTAAGGATACATTTCCCACATTAATTCAATTGGCTCACCAAATATTTATTGAGAACTTTTTATGTGCTAGGCAGTGTTCTAGGCATCAGGAATGTAGCAGTGAACAAAACTGACAAATATATTTTTCTGCATGTAGCTTAAACTGCAGGGAGACAGGCAGTAAATATCAAACACAAAAAGTAAAAACATATAGTATATTAGAAGAAAATAGGTGATATGGATACTGAGGTGGTCAGCATAGGACTTATTGAGAAAGTGACAGTTGAGTGAAGACTAGAAGGAGGGTGAGAATAATTGGTTATTTGGGTATCTGGCTAAGGAGCATACCAGGTAGAGGGAAAAGCCAGTGCAAATGCCTTGAGGTAGAAGCAAGCCTGATGTGTTCGAGAAACAGCAGGGAGGCCAATGTGGCTACAGCAGAGTGAGTGAATGAGGCAGTGGTAGGAGATGAGGTCAGAGGGATAATTGTGCCCAAATCATTCAGGGTCTTGTAAACCATTTTAAGGACAATTTTTACTCTGAGTGAAACAGGGAGTCATTAGAGGATTTTGAGCAGAAAAGTGAAATGATCTCTTTCTGGTTGTTGTGTTGAGAATAGACTGTTGGGAGCAAGAATAGAAGCAGTTAGAGGGTTATTACAGTAATTCAGTAATTCTCCGCCCCCAAGGTAGAGAATTCTTCGCAAGGTGGAGAATTAGAAGTAGCCATATTCTGGATGTACTGTAAAGCCAACAGAATTTCCTGACAACCTGGAGAATGTAGGGTATGAGAGAAGAAGAGTCGTCAAGAGTGGTGCCAAGGAGGAAGGATGGTCAGCATTGCAAGAGTTAGAAGAGGACCATCAGGAGTTTGTGTTTAGACATTTTGATGTCGAAGTATCTGTGAGATCAAGTAGGTAGTTGATCAAGTCGGGAATTCAGAAAAAGTCTGGCAGTTATTGGCAAATAGGTAGTATAAAAAGACATGGGATCTGATGAAATCAATAGGGAAGTGAGGGCAGCTAGACAATAGAAAAGAACCAGCCACTTCAAAATTAAAAACTTATGGAGAATTGAGAAGGAGCCACCAGTGAGTAGGAGGAAAACCGAGAATGTGGTATTCTGGAAACCAAGTGAGTACAGTGTATCAAGGAGAAGGTAATCAACTATGTCAAATGCCAGTGATAGGTTAAGGTGACCACTGGACTTATCAGCATGGAGGTTATTGGTGACTTTGACAAACTTGTAGAAAGAAAATATGCCTAATGGTAACAGATAGTCAGATAAGACTATTTTATTTAACCCTGAATGAATCTGCACTACAGCTATGTTACTTCTAGCTGTAGTTCTCATGGAAAATATGCTTAGTAATACCATGAGCAAATATTTATTGGCCATCTACTGTGTACTCAGTGCTCTGTGGATCACCATTAAGGGGGTTCAGGAGTTGTGTCTTATGCTGCACCATACAATGGAGACTGAGGAGGAAGCATGATACTGAAAATGGAAAGCTACAAGGCTATGAACTGTTATCAGTCTGGGAAGAAAAGAACCCAGCCCCAGCTCTCCTGGTTATGAAAAGCAATACCTCTGGGAAGATGATGAAGCCTAAAGATATATTTTCCCTCATTCTTGTGTACTTGTCGCTCTAAGTAAATATATTTAAGCAGTGAATGGACAGCCTTAATAAAACCTGTGGCCTGAGGAGGATCTTGTGGAAGTCACTACTGGCTCGATGCTGTCTTCTTGGTGTGGTTAAGACCACATGTCATGGCTAGGGGCCTGAGTGGTGGTGGGAAATGCCATTAGACAGACTAGAACAGGGAAGTAGGGCAGACTCACAATGGGAGAGGTAGTTTCTCACCAAGAGATGTTCCGAGGAGGAAGTCCAAGCAGGCATTTTAGGCCATGTCAGGAAGCTCTGGTATTAGGCAAAACCAAACAATTCTGAAAAACTAAAGTTGATGATAATGGCATATAGAGCACTTATTATGTAGCAAGCACTGTAGTAAGTCTTTTAATGTTTTAATGCTTTCACACTCATATTATTAGTCCTGTGAGGTGGATATTATTAATATTTCCATTTTTATAGGGGGAAATTTGAGGATCAAATGATTTGTTTAGGGTCACAGGGCTATTAAGGGTAGAATCAAAACTCAAACCCAGCTGATTTGATTTCAGGTGATCTGCAGTCTTACTGTCATACCATATTGCCTTCCAAGAAGCTGCCTGTGTTTTGGCCAAATAACCACCAAATACTCTCATAACATTATTTGAATATTTTAATAAATCTTACTATTTTTTTGAAAATAAGGAAACGGAGGTAAAATGCCTCATCTAGATCACACAGTGGATAAAGAAGTCGAGTGGACCTTCAAGCCATTATTAGTTTGGATTCAAGCCTGAGATGGACTTTCTATGACAGTGGGCTACTTCCAGTAGGAAAAGAACTGATTTCCAAGTTTCAGGCAGGGAATGGCCTGCAGGTGGCCCTGTCTACAGAGATTGGTGGCCTAATATGAATGACGGAGTCTTTAAAATTAGACCGATCTAAGCATGAGTCCCTGAGCTGCCCCTTCCTAAAGACTTGCCCTTGGGCACTTTAACCTCATTTAGCCTCCAGGAACTCCTCTTGAAAAAAGAAAAAAAGATTTACATCATAAAGTTTTTGTATAGATTAAATGAGCATAGTGAGAATTTATATAGTAAAAGTTTTCTCAATGGTGGTGGATGTTCTTATTTTATAGCCAAATTATTACTGTATTACCATAGAGGTGACCACAGCATCCAAGTTCCAGACAACAGCAAATGTTCAGAATAAAACCCATAGAATTCTCTGGAACATTCTTCTTTGTAACTGAACTTGCTGTAGTAATTGCTGCAACTTCTAGTATCTTATATTCAATAACTTTAAATTTCAAATGCTAAGAATGGGAACACATGCTACATTCTTTGATAAAGGAAGAAGAAAAGCCTGTCAGTTGTTTTGCTTTTCTGAAGGCCTGTTGTGAATTTCAAAATATGGCAAATCATTTGCCCTGGGAGACTCCAAAGTGAAATTGCAATGATTACTGACTCAGTGAGTTAAATATCAATTGATTGTTTTTGTAACCAGCCTCTAATTGATCAAAAATTAGGGGTTTCAATATCATAAGGGAATATGATCTCCCTAGCGCTAAGCAATGTTAATTTGGTCCATGTGGGAGACTGGGGAATGAGTAATTCCATAGAGAAAATCAGCTTCTGGAAGTCACAACATAGTTGCACTGAAGTCAGGATGGACAAGCAAGGGATTTATGGAAGGAGAAAATATTACCCTCTTTTAAAGGGAAGATAGGAAGACATTGTCCCACTATTGTCACAATATTTACTGAGAAATTTTTGATACAAAATATTGGGCCAAAGCCATAGGATAAGTGTGGAAATTTTTATGCTATGATAGCTTCATGGGCTTGGGAAAACCACTTTGCTTCTGGAAAAGCCAGTTTCCTCACGTGTAAAAGTGGTTTCATAAACACTAATAGCCAACATTTAACAACTGCTTATGTTGTACCAGAAAATGTGCCGAATGCTTTATTTGTATTACTGGTTTATGCCTTGTAATAACCCAATGAGACAGATCCATTTTAATCCCCATTTTAGTCATTTCAATCCCAAATCCAATGTTATTTCCCGTGGCATATTTAAATTCCAGGAGATAAAGGGGAAACAGGATTGGGTCAGTAAGAAATGATCTTAGGGATTGTAAGTGATGTTTTCAATATATTATAATATATAATATATTATAATTATTTCTATAACCATCACCTTAATCATCATGATATATTTTGATATACTTAAAATTATGAGTAAATTTTAAGCTTCCATTTATTTGTCACGTATGTATTATGTGTATATGGATACGTTGGTAGGAGCTTATAAGAATTAGCAATAATAACAACAATAATAAAGATAATAGCTACCATTGGTTGAGTGTCTGGCATTGGGCTAAAGGTTCTACACAAATTATCTACTTTAATCCCCATAACGTCCCTCTGAGTTGCTGCTATTATCCCTACTTCGCAGATAGGGAGCTGAGGCTCAGAGAGGTGATGTGATATGTCCAGATTCCCACATATATACATCCATGTGTTCCTGGCTAGAAACACAAACTTTTGTGTTTTTTTTTTTCTTCAGTACCAACTCTCCCAGGAGGTTCCTGGGAGTTCATTTTTGATCACCTCTAACTTGCCCTAGCTTTCTCTCTTATGCCTCTGGTACCCACCAGGGTCTCTATTCCCTCCTTTGCACTCCCCATGGTGTCTGCTCCTCTCCATAAATATTATAAACTTTACTCCTTTCTCATTATTTTATCCTAAGAAGAATTCTTACTTCCTAAATGTCTCTATTTCAGCCCTAGGTTTGGTGGCTTTGAAAGAGTTTGAACAACTCCTAGACATCTTTGACCATGAACAAGGTTATATTCCACCAAGTTGGTTAGTTTCTTAATGTTTTGGCTGCCCTGTCCCCCTATCAAAACCTGTGCTCCCTCTCTCTCCCACTCATCACCTTCATCATCTCTGTGCTCAGGAAGAGCCTTCCTTTGTGCTTCTTAGAGGTCCTTACTCCCACTGTTTCCTTACCTAGAAAGCCCTGATTCTCCATCATTAGCTATTAAAAGTGTATCTATTCTTTAGGCCCCACCTGAAATAGCAATGTCTTCTAAAGCTTCTCTCGTTATCCAATTGTGTGCAATTTCCCTTCAATGCCTATGATCCTTTGCCCATATCCTACCTTATAATAGTAGTGATGATGATGATGGTGATGAGGATGAGAAGAAGGAAGAAGGAGAAACAGAAAAAGATGAAGGCAAAGAAGGAAGAAGAGGGACAACATGCCAGGGACTTCAAGTGTATTATCTCATTTAATCCTCACAACCACCCTAGGGTTTACATAATGTTATCACTTTTTATAGGTGAGAAAATTGAGGCTCAGAAAGGTCATGTGCATGTCCCTGTGTTACCCCATTTAGGAGATGGTCCTCTTGACAATAGGCACTGGGTTGTCTACCTCAGGGTCCCTCAATACCTCTCACAGTGCCTTATATCCAGTAGATTCTCAACGGATACTTTTTTGATTGAATAAGAGAGGTAATTAACCAATTACTGAGTGCTATACCTACTCTTCCAAAGCACAGGGATTGCTATTCCATGTTTCTTATCTCTTCCACTAATCTTTCTCTCTAGACTTTCATAGTGTGGCAGAGACTATACCACATGTTCATTCAGGAAAGCTACATGTTCTCTTGCTTTGAGTCAAAGTGTGTGACTGCGTTCTACCTGATCAAATATGGATGGATGCGAAGTGCACCATTTCCAAATTTCCAGATCTGGCCTTTGAAAGTCCACCAGATCCCTCCTATTTTCCCTCTTCCTGGATATGGAGTATCCAGCAGAGGATCCTGAGGTCTAGACTGAGGGAGCCTGGATCCCTGACTAACTGCATGAAGCAGTAGCTGCCCCACCCTCCTCAAGCCCACCCCCAACCTGCGATGGACTAGGCATGAAAGAGACATGTTTTAGTATGTTAAACAATTGACATATGGGGATTATTACAGCACCTACCATTACTTATCCTGATTAGTACACTGCTTCAGAATCCAGGCATTTAGAAAGGCAAGTCTGTCCCATGGTTTTACATGAGTCCTCCTAAATCCCAAATACGGCCAGGGTGCTGGGTGTCAGTATTCTTGAAGTAGTAATCAGTTTAACATGGCCCTGTGAGAAGTGTCTGTCTTAGTATCTCATATTCCTGACTTAAGGAAGAGGTCCAACTGAGGATTTTCTAAACACCCTACAAAGAGTATAAAATTTTTCAGAAAAAAAATAATACCAATAGCAATAAAACAACAAAAACCTTACCAAGGGCTTTTTTCCTATTCCACCATTCTATCCTGTCTTCTCAAATTAGATCTTTTTCTTTCCAAACTGTTTATGATGCTGGAAAATTCTCTATGGCTTTCCTGGATGGCTCCAATATCTAAAGATGTCCCTCACCTCTGGATTTATTACTGGGCCTCTCTGAGTGGGGTCAAAGGGCATCCCAAGCCCTATATTCTGAGCCTCCTCCTTCTCTTATGTGCTCCATAACTCTCCTTTGCCATTTATTGACATTTGAGACACTTGATCTATGACTGCCTTTCTCTCCCTCCCCCCTGTATCCATGCCTTGGTTTCCAGGGACAGCAGGAATATATTATTTGGTGAGTGAGGACAGGGCCAACTTATCTAGGCTCTGTAAGCAAAGTATGGGTAGGATTTTGCATTGGTTGACATTACATTTGAGATTTAAGATTCAACATAGCATTGAACATATTACTCAGATTCTAGGTCCAGCAACCTAAGACTGGAATCAAAAATGAGTTGAAGATCCCCATGGTGCTTGCTGTCCTGTAAATCTTGGCTTGCCTGGTCATCATCTCAGTGGTCCTGTGAGGTAGGTGTCATCTCCATGTTAGGAGGGACCAAGACTCAGAGACTGATTGATCATGATGAGGGTAGAATTGAAAATGGAGCCAGGTGTTCTAGCTTTTTTCCCCTGCACCACAGCAAGCTTCCCCCTTTATGAAAGACAATTTCTTTAAAAATCAGCATTTATATAGAGCATAAATTAGGAAATGCTTGGAAAAGCAGACTGGATCTAAAATTTCCTAGATTCTTAGAAAGTCAGCTTGGCCTCACTGCCAGGAGGATCTGCAGTCTGCACTGCTCAGAGTGGGGGTGGGGGGGTCCTGCACTTCCTTTGATAGCAGGTCCAGCTCATCACATGTCACAATCCTGGTCCGCTGCATGTGAGACTGGACCAGAAGGGGCTGCTGTGGGCTCGTGCACTGGGAAAGCTTCATTTTCTTTATTCTTACTTCAAATCAACCTTTAATTCTATGAAATGACTTAGAATATTGACTTTAAAAATCATCAGCTCCTAGGCTTGAGAGCTACGATGATATCGGGGACAGAATAGCTTAGCTGTGTGGTTGCTAAACTTTGATCCTTGGAGAGATGCCTGTTTAAGATGGATCTTCTACTGGTGCAGGGAAAATGAGAAAAAGGACAATAGTGAGTTTTGTTAATAAGGCTATTTTCATTCAATTTAAAGGCCTATATTTTAGTCCAAGATTATATTTTTTTCCTATTTTTTGATCGCAAAATTGTGAGGAAAGATTTTTCTTTTTAAATTTTTAATTGATAAAATAAACAGAAATCCTAGATTCTAGTAATATATAAATTACTGGTCCATATATTAAAAGTATGGAAGCTACTTGTTTAACACATAGTAATCTCTATCATTTGGGAGAGGGATTATCCTTTGTTATGTAATCAGTCTTGGGCAATCAGTCTTTATTTTATCTGAGCAAAGTAAAAATTTTACTATCATCTTCATAACAATCAATTTGTGTGTGAAAGTGCTTTGGTCTCCTTTGGCCACAGAGACTATGATCTCTCTCTCTCTCTCTCTCTCTCTGTGTATATGTTTTGGGGAACCAGAGCTGGCCTTTTAAGGGTAGGCCACTGGAACTTTTAGGGCAGTTTCAGTTTTTTGAGACACAGGAATAAATGAATTTGCTTACTGTCAGCTATAGTGATATTGGATCAATTTTATTTTTGTACCTAATGTAATATTTTTAGTAAAATAATTGAATAAATCATTAAGAAACAAGAAAGCAGTGTTTAGGGTCTCTATTACATTTTGCAAAGCATTAATAATTAATGTTCCATTAATAAATGCCCTTTATTAATAGATTAGGTATACCAAGAGTTAAATTATATTTACTTTTACATTGTATAATGTCTATTTAGAAAAAATTAAGACTAATTGTTAAGAATTCGTTAGGGTCCCAGTCAGGAAATCACCAATATGTTCCCTATTGATTGTTGCACATCTGAATATATAATAGAGTTGAGCTGGATTCCATAATCACTCACTGTTGTTCAAATAAAACATCACTAACATACACTTCTTTAAGACTCACCGTGGTCTTTCTTTGTGACGTACAGGGACAGTCGGGAGCATTTTAGTCTTTATTTATTGAGGCTGCATAATCTAATTATCTCTCATTAGTCCAGAGCTGATTATTTCATTTATCTTTGTAAGTGTGACAACAAAAGGCTCACTTTAATTAAGCAGATCAGCAATTAGCTCTTGTTTTATAGGAGTTTTAAACATCCCTGTACTAATAGCAGGCAGCATGATTGTAATCAGAAGCCCAGGGAAAAATGGTAGCCAGAGGACAGCTTGATTTAGAGCCCCCACTTAAGTGAAAGCTATGTAGGCAAAGTGGCTCTCCAATGACAAAGGTCTGGAAAGGGCTGGCCAAACCAAAGGATAGACTCGAGAGGCCCAGGCCAAGACCTTCTCACCGCCATTTCATATAAGAATGAAGAGTGACTTCATTCTTCTCTTCAGAAAAGTTTTATTCACTTATAATAGTGTTAGTATTTATCAATCACCTACTATGCCCCAGGCTTTGCATCTGTTATTTAACTATGTGTTCTGAAACTTCACAATAGCCCTTGAAGTGGGTATTATTAACTTATGCCCATTTTACAGATGAGCCAACTGAGGCTTAGAGAGGTTAAGTCACTTGTCCATGTTTATACAGCTAAGAATTAGAAAACTTACCTGATTTTGCTACTCTGAAAATTGGCTTTTTCTCCTCTGTCTTCCTCCTTGCTTCTTCCTTCCTTTTTCTCTCCCCCTCCCACTTTCCTTCCCTTTCCATCTTTTATTCATTTCTTTGTGATATGCTGTGCACGGTACACTGGGCTGGAGATAGTAAGATAAGCAAGACTTGGTCAGGACCTTTGAGAAATGAACAGTGTAGAGGAGACAGAGACATAAACTAACCATTTGCAGTGCCTGAGACAATGCTAGGATACAGCTAGATAGAAAGGGCACAGAATAAATGAACCAGTATTTATTAGACTGAATTGGCCTGGTCCCTTTCATTATTATATGTTACGGTTTCTCCTTTTTTCCTAGGAGAAGCTGCTTCTAACTACTCAGAACTCCCCTCATTACCTATAGTGGTTATTTTCTAATGTTTGATGAAAACGAGACTTAACTTTGAGCAGAAGTCTGACACAGTTTATTGTATGCTAACTTGCAATTTAGTTTTTCAGAAGTAGAAGAATGAGGTGAATATGGATTTTTCAGAAGAAGAGAAAAGAAAATGGGAAAATTAAAGGATGCATGGAGGAAGGAATGAAGCTCCCTTTGCTTGGAAAGGAGGAGGGGAAGAGTAAGATGGAGTGATTGGAAGATGGCTCCTGCTTTCCTTGGAGATGGCCTGGTGACCAGCAGTATAGAGGAGGGGTTAGGGACAGGGCAGCTTCTCAGCTTGCATGGTGAGGTTGGTCAGTTGGCCCCCATCCCTTGCAAAATTTTCATTAGGTTGGACCACATTCTTTGGAGACTTGGACTGTACTGCCACCTCTATCTTATACCTGTCATAATAATCCCCTAGTCCTAAGATTATCAGAACTTATGCAAATATTTTTGATTAGCGAGTTTTTGAGTATTATTTTTGTACCAGGCACTATGAAAAACACTTTACATAGGTGATCTAATTTTAATTTTTAATATTATGTTATGTGGTAGGTATCATTATCTTCATTGTACAGATGAGGAAATTGGGTAATGTACAGGCCAATTAACTTACCTGGATTCACATAGTAGTAAAGCCTAGGCTTGAACCTATGATCCTAATAACTTAATAACTGCCACTCTTCTCTGGATTTTCTGACCCACCAAGGGCACTTAGCCTAAGAAATGATGAAAAAAATTTAATTTAGTTATTGCTTCTGAAAATCCTTCTTTATCTGTTTCATGAACTACAGACTGGGGACTCATAGTATAGTCAATGGGAAGCCATTGAAGGATCTAGACTGAGGTATGACATGATTAATACAGTGTTTCAAGATTGTGGAGGATGATTTGGAAAGAAACAGTTCTGGAGGTAGGGACATTGGCTAGGAGGATATGTTGGCTAGAGAGAATCCCAAGCACAACTTTGTGGCAGTTGGAATTGGGGGAAAAAGAGCAACTGTGAGACAAATTATCAAGAATGATGATTTATGGGTCCATAATTATAAGAGGAAAAGATGGAGGACAATTAAAAAGTTATTTTGTTTTTGATTCTGCATGACTAATAGAAGTACAGAAGTCACATGTAGTTGATTAAGTGAACTATAGAAAAAAAATGTTGAACATAATAATTGGTCTTCGGTAACCTAGGAAGTTTGAATTCAGTGAGGATAGAGCCAACCTAGAAAGGATTAAGGAGAGGCTGGAGGGTAAGGAGGACGATAGAGAACATGTAGAATGGTTTTCAGGCCACGGAGACACATGTCTATTTCAAGGTAGAATGATGTCCCTCTTAGCCCACCTCTGCCCATGGAAAGTCCGTGGAAAGCCTACTCAATTTTTTCATTGAGTCTCAGGGGTGAGCATTGCACAAAGGAAACAGCAGGCATTAAAGTTTTGTGACATCAGTGGTCAGGAGCATTGTTAGAAAAAGGACTCCTGTACCTGAGCCATATTTATTGGTACCAGGGGTTTGGCATGTAGATGGGGTAAAGCTAGAAGCAGATTCCCCAGTTGGTAACCTAGAGGCCTTTAGAGGGACAGAGACTGACTGGAAAGATATGAGCAAAATATAAGTATAATTGCCACCCCACTCCCCCCCCAGGGACCCAGAGAAAAGATGGTGGCAGGGGTGGTGGGTGGTGGTGTTTGGTCAGGGGATCTTGGCCAGTCTTTTTTTTTTTTTAAAGATTATTTATTTATTTGACAGAGAGAGAGATCACAAGTAGGCAGAGAGGCAGGCAGAGAGAGAGAGGAGGAAGCAGGCTCTCTGCTGAGCAGAGAGCCGCATGTGGGGCTCGATCCCAGGACCCTGGGATCAGGACCTGAGCTGAAGGCAGAGGCTTTAACCCCCTGAGCCACCCAGGCGCCCCTGGATCTTGGCCAGTCTTAAGGAGTAACAGATTTAATGTGTATCTGTATTCCATTTGATATTTTCTGACCTTACTGAGTTTGGAGTAGGGCCAGGTGGAAACAATTTGAGTTTCTGTGAGTGACCAAGCATCTAGGCTCATCTTTGTCTAGGGGAGTCAGATGAACAAAGCAAGAAAGTCTCATTCAAGGTGGATTTTGCTGAGGAACCTCAGTAAGACCTGGGTCGTACTAGTTTAGCTATATGGTAGTTTTGTCAATTTAAAGGCACAGATTTGGGGGCACCAGAGAGAAAGGAATTAGTGAAGTGAAGGATATGTAAGATGGTGGCTGGAAAGGGGATAATTGAAGGCAGAAGACCATGGAATCACAGACTGTCATAGTTGGACAGGATCTTCTATCTGTATACAAATATCTGTAGAAACTTCCAGAAAAACAGTTGTATGAGATCAGGGAGTGAATTTAGTCAGGGAACAGGGAGTAGCATTCATTGTTATCTAGAGAAAGAATAGTTGCTTCTCTGAGAAAGAATGGACGGTAAGTGGAGAGCCAACTAGACAAATTATTTTGAAGTAGAGAGGAGAAATATTAGGGCTTTATAACTAGAAATAGAAGTTTTACCTCTTTCTCCTCACATATTATTTTTTTCTCTCCCTCTGTTCCCAGAAGGAGTGTGAATGGCATGGGGCATGTACAAACTTTCACTTGTTCCAATTCGCCTCTAACACCATGCAACACGCAAGAGTGGGCCTACCGGCAACAGAGAAACCAAAGGCGTTCACATTTTGAAATTGAAACTTGAAAGGAAATCCTAATTGTAAACACCTTTCAATTTCTTGAACAACAATTCTCTTACCCTGTTTTTCAAAAAAGAGAAAATTATCAGCTTCCCACAAAACAGTGTTTCTAAGTGTAACAATAAAGGTTAAACACATATATTTATGTTACATGCACACACACACAATCTGTAGTCCAGGTGATTTTGCCAAATATAAAAAGCTAAACAGTTAAACAAATATGCACAGTAATTCTGAGGTGGATTCAACATCTTTGTTTATACCAAAGGATAAAGATAAAGGTAGTATAAAGGACTAATCGTATGTCTCCACAAAATCTCAGATGGCTAAACTTTAAAGGCTCCATAAAATGGATGGAAGTAGATATGTACACAGGCACATCAAGGACAAAACTCTTCCAGACGAGAAGACCAAGCTGGCAGGGTTTACCTGGTGCCTAACTGAGGTCAGTAATGAGTGTAAAAGGTAAATGTATTGTTGGGGTGGGTGTAAGGTGGATCATCAAATTGACGGTGTAAATGCCTACTCTGTGCGAGGAGTTAGACATTCTGATGTAATCCTTACAACAACCCCCTTGAAGCCATTCAGAAATTTTATTTTATTTATTTATTTTTTAAGATTTTATTTATTTATTTCACAGAGAGAGGGAGATCACAAGTAGGCAGAGAGGCAGGCGGAGAGAAAGGAGGAAGCAGGCTCCCCACTGAGCAGAGAGGCCAATGAGGGGCTCCGTCCCAAGACCCTGAGATCATGACCTGAGCTGAAGGTAGAGGCTTTAACCCACTGAGCCAAACCAGGCGCCCCACCATTCAGAAATTTTAGATAAGATCCAGTGTGGTTGAGTAACTTTCATGAGTTCATATGGCTTCAAAATGGAGGAACATCATCTTGCACAGTGGGTCACTGCTCCCAGGGTTCATGCTCTTTCCTCCTCATTGTGCTGCTCCATGCCTCTGGCCATGCCTCTGGCTTGACCTCCAGGGATGTGGGAACTGACACTTTAAAAACATGCCCTAGTGTTTCCCACTCTTGTTCATTTTGCTATTTCTCCTCTTCCAGATTAGTTTTTCAGCTTAATTCATTTTGGCTTTGGGGCTTTTTATAATACCACTTTCCCCCCGTACTTTGCTTAGAAATTGTATTCCATTTGATATTTTCTGACCTTATACTTGGGTGGAGGAATAATAGAGTATTTTACACAGGAATGAATTGTGATGTCGTAGGTGAATGTGTGGGAGCTCATAAATCAACAGTGATCCCGGGGGACTACGGAGAGCCTCCTGGCCCTGGCCAGTGCTCTTTAGACCTCTTTATGCTAATAAAACAGAGATTTCTCTCTGAAGGGCTCCACCTTTGCAAATGACACTCATAATAAGCTTGGGGCAGTGAGGCAGTGATAGGCTGTTTACCTGCTGGTAATTGGTATTTCAGCCCATATAGAAGGGCTAATGGTCCATCTTCTCCTTTTGGTGAATTAATAAGTAGAATTTTGTCCAAGTAAACTGAATTTGTCTATCTAACACCCTGGAGAGAGCCATGGACAAGGATAATGTTTTCCAAGTATATCCTTACTGAAAATACGGATGTGTGAAGACATACAATTTATTCATTTCCAGGTTTCTATATGAGTTACTGAGTTTCTGTGAAGAGTCTGTTATTTATTTAGCCATCTTGGTAAGTGGGAAATGGGGCAGTATTTTAACATGACAAAGAATAGATTACCGTAATTCCTTGCTTAGTAATTATGACATTGAATAATGAATGCTGGTGGCAGACTGGCATGATCATTTAAAATTTACTTATTTTAGTCTATATAGGGCTGATATGGACATATTGTTATAAGGCTTGAGGCAGAAGGGAGGAAAAGAATGCTGCTTTTCTAAACCAAAAATGACCACGATTAGGGATTTTTGTAAAAAGTGGTGATAGTATGTTAACATGGTGAAGATTATGAAGATATTAAAATAGTAAGTAAGAAAATATTTAGAAATAAGGAAAATTTTTATGACACGTACATAGTGAATAAAAGTAGAACAACAAATTATATGTGTTCTCTGCTGAAATATATGTAAAGTAAAAGTGTATATGGACAAATGCTGGGGAGCAACATGCAGATATGAAAATACTTGGGAGAGTGTACATTTGTAAATTGAAGGAGAGGTACAAAGGGTACAAGATTCATTTTGGCCAGTGGGACTCAGTGTATGGGCTAATTTGTTTTACTCTTAGTAAGAACAATCATATTTTTCTAGTCAGACCATCTTGGTCTTAATTCATGCGAACAGTATGATTCTTATAGGCCAGTGTAATCATAGAATTGACTAGTTTGGTGTTTTGGGAACTCAGAGAAAGGAACATTTCCTTCTGCTAGGACCTCATAATGTCTTGATGGAAAGAAAGGAAATCATATATCCTCCTGATGTACACTGAATTTTGTCAGGTGGGGATGGAACAGAAGATATTTCAAATATAGGAAGAGTATGGCTGAGGGCCTGGGGTAGGAAAGTGCCATGTGTGAAAATGCACAGCGATGATAAAGTGCTTGGTTTGGCAGAAGTCTGACCATGAGAGGGATTGGGGAGCCATTCTTAAAGGGTAAACTGGGACAGAAAATGGACTGCTTTGAATGTCTCAGTAAGTACTACACAGTTGCCCTGCTTTGCAATGTCCATCTTCAGTAAAGATCTGTGCCATATCTCAAAATGCAAATTACTGAATATACTCATCACTTAGCAAGCCAGACTCTTCGAGTGCTTCAGCTCCATCCTGGCATTAAACAAAGTACTCTTGGAAATTGCTTTACCTCATTCTATTCCTTTTTCAGCACATTTGTGAACTGAAACAGTACATGCTGTGGGTGGTGCATAATCCAATGGGTAAAAAATGTATTGGAATATTCATATTTTTAGGTTGACTAGCAGTAGTATTTTGGTCAAGTCATTTACCCTAATGTTGATCTTCCTTTCTTAAGTGGAGGACGGCACTCTTTTATCCACTAAGGTGCCCTTCCCTCAATTTTGCAGATAAACCATCTACTGGGAATGCCTCTTTCTTTCCATCAGTCTAAACCTCTTACCCTTTGAAGTCAAGTTCAAATTCCACCACCTTTCCAAATCTTAGTCTTGCTCATCTCTGTTTTTATCTTCACACATTTGTATATTACATTTTCTTTTTCCCTGTACCACACAGCACGCACTTGGTAACTTAAGTTCTGTTTTACATTGCCCTCCACCTTTGATGAGGGCAGAGTTTTTTTGTTTTGTTTTGTTTTGTTTGTTTGTTTTTTACATAGGCAGACTGGAGGTATCTGAGTTTAGGAATCGTCCCAGAGGTGTCTTATTTATTCTGGGCACATGGCACTCAATGTAACTTGTACATGTTAAATATTGGTGAGTTCAGCTGCTTTCAGACAATCCCATCTGTCTTCAAAGACATTTAACTGGTCTTTGTAATTTTTAATTTTCTTTTTATAACTCAGGTGCCTGGGATATAGATGATTATACTACATGGAGTTCAGAGCATGCTATCAGCATTAGCCCATATAAGGCTTTGTTGGTTTTTTATTTTATGACTTATTTCTCCTGTATCAATTATCTCCAATAGTGATTACACAACATTCCACAGACAACCATGCTTCAATTTTTAATATTTTCCATTCTAAGCCACCTTTCATATGTTTATTTACATATAGTAGTATACGTATTACCATTTTGTGTATGGACTTTTAAAATTTACATAATAATTTTGGATTTTATGTTCATTTTATTTCTTGTTTGTTTTTAATTTATATTTTATCCATATATTTTTTGGTAACCCTAGCTCTTTTCTTCTGCATAGTATTCTGTCCTATTTATATTTACCCCTTTCTTCTTCATTTCCTTCATAATGGACACTAAAGTTGCATAGCCCTGAGATGAGCCCTTCTAGAGCAGCACCATCTAAGAGGACAATAATGCAAGCCACAAATACAATTTTTAATTTTCCAGTAGCCTCATTGACAAGGCAAACATAAATAGGTGAAACTAGCTTTAATAATATACTCTATTTAACCCAATATACCTAAAGTATTATTTCAAAAGTAGTTAATATAAAAACATTGAGATGTTTCACATTAATTTTTTAAGGATATTATTTTTGAGCAATTTAGGTTATACATAATTGAGAGGGAGGTATAGAGATTCTCCATGTATTCCATGTCGCCATACATGTAAAACCTCCCTCATTGTCGACATCACTCACCAGAATGGTACATTTTCTACCAAGGATGAACCTATACTGACACATCATAATCACTCAAAGTCTATAGTTTATCTTAGGGTTCACTCTTGGTGTTGTACATTCTATGGGTTTGGACAAGTATACTATGATGTGCATCCATCATTATAATATCATACAGAGTATTTTCACTGCCCTAAAAATCCTTTGTGTTCACTGTCCTAAAAATCCTTTCTTCTCCCACTCCACCCCCCCATCACCAACCACTGAAGTTTTTACTGTCTGTATAGTTTTTTGCCTTTTCCAGAACTTCATATAGTTGGAATTATATAGCATGTAGGCTTTTCAGATTGTCTTCTTTTACTTGGTGAAATACATTTAAGTTTCCTCCATGTGTTTTCATGGTTTGATAGCTCATTTCCTTTTAGGACTGAATAATATTCCATTGTCTGATTGTACCACGTTTTGTTTATCCACTTACCTACTGAAGGAGATCTTGGTTGCTTCCAAGTTTTGGCAATTATGAATAAAGCTGCTGTAAACATCTGTGTACAGGTGTGTGTGGTCATGTTTCCAACT
Source organism: Procyon lotor (assembly GCA_028646535.1). Taxonomy (NCBI): domain Eukaryota; kingdom Metazoa; phylum Chordata; class Mammalia; order Carnivora; family Procyonidae; genus Procyon; species Procyon lotor. Next base: position 40,548,412 of record CM053609.1, on the reverse strand, counting down.
CCTTTGGGTGAATATCAAGATTTATAATTGCTTGTAAGACTATGTTTAGTTTGTAAGAAACCATCAAACTGTCTTCTAAAGTGGATATGCCATTTTTGCATCTCCACCAGCAATGTATGAGAGTTCTTGTGCTTGACATCTTCGTTAGCATTAGGTATTTTCAGTGTTCTGGATTTTGACCATTCTAATAGGGGTATACAGTGGCATCTCATTGTTGTTTTATTTTGCATTTCCCTTATGACTTATGAAGAGCATCTTTTCATATGCTTATTTGCCATCTATGTATCTTCTTTGGTCAGGTATTTGTTATGGTGTTTGGCCTATTATTTAATTGAACTGTTTTTTTTTCTTATTGTTGGGTTTTAATATTATATATTTGAATGATGATCTGTTTTCAGATGCATTTTTTGCAAATATTTTCTCCCTATTTGTGACTTGCCTTCTTGTTTTTTTGACATTGTCTTCCACAGAGAAGACATTTTTAATTTTAATTCCAGACAATTTTAATGAAACCTAACTTATCAATTATTTATTTCTTTGGCTGATGTATCTAAAGGCCTCGCTATACCCAAGATCATCTAGGTTTTCTCTTATCTTCTGGGGATTATATTTTCCATTTAAGTCTGTGATCCATTTTGAGTTAATATTGGTGAAGGGTGTAAGATCTGTGTCTAGATTAATTTTTTTGCAATTTTGTAGCTTTACTCATAGAGAGCTTGTATATGTTTTGTTAGATTTATACCCAACTATTTTTTGGATGCTAATGTAAATGATATATAGGTATATCATTTGGCATATATTTCCAAATTGGTATATAGGAAAGGAAATGACTTCTACATATTAACCTTGTGTCCTACAACTTTGCTGTAATTGTTTATTAGTGTCAGGAGATTTCTGCCAGTACTTTTGGATTTTCCACAGAGATGATTATGTCATCTGTTAACAAATAGTTACATGTTTTTTCCCAATGTGTTTACATTTTATTTCCTTTTCTCATCTTATTGCATTAGTAATGACTTCCAGTATGATGTTGAAAAGGAGTGGTGAGACAGGACATCTTTACCTTGTACTTGATCTTAGTAGGAAAGCTTCAAGTTTCACATCATTAAGCATGTTAGCTGTAGTCTTAATCAAATTAAGAAAGTTTCCTTCCCTTTCTAGTTAAAGGAGAATTTTTATCATGAATGAGTGCTGGATTTAGTTAAATGCTTTTTTTGCCATGTTAATTTTTAACTAGATCTTCCATGTGTATTTTATCCTTACAGATTGTCTCAATTTAGACTAGTCACATTTCAAATGCTCCATAGACACATGGCTAGTGGCTACCATATTGGACGGTGTAGATACAGAACATAAGCTTCTCATCTGTCTGGTTTAGTGCTACCTTCCTAATGCCAAGGATAAGGTTATTCTCCTAATAGCCACTAAACCAAAACTTTTATTAAATAAATGAATTTTTTTTCCCAGTTGTGTCTTCACCATTTTATACTTCCAGCAGAAATGTGTAAGGCTTTCCACTTCCTATTTTCTAATTTTTGTCAATCTACTAGGTAAAAATAAAGCTTTTTTGTTTTCATTTGAATTTTTCTGATTATTAGTAAAGTAGAACATTCTTTCATGAAGCAAACATACATTTTGCCCATTTTTCTATGGAGTTCCCTATCTTTCGGGAGGTTGGGGAGTCTTATTTGTTCTTGTTATCTATTTCAGATGTTAATTCTGCCTCATGTGTAGACATTGTAAGATTTTCCTGTCAGTCTTCTGTTAAACAAGTCAATAGTGTGAACAGAAGTCCTCATCTTGAATGTAGTGGAGCCCAGCAATTCTTCCCTCCATGGCTATGTACTTGTTTTGTTGGCTATTCTCCTATATGTTGTACTAACTTGACCATTTTGTCTTTAAGTCTTCACTTCATGTGGGGTTTATTTTTGTGTGCACTCTAAAGCAATGATCCAACTTTATATTTTTTTTTATAAGGCTGAGTCAATTATCCCAATTCCATTTACTAAGTAGTCCATCTGTTCTACCACTGATTTTTGATGCCTTTTCTAACATTTGGCAAGTTTCCATATAGACCAAATAGATATTGCTCTATTTCTGAGCTCTCCATTTTTTAAGACAGTTTTTTTTTGGTCTTTTTGCAATAATAGTACTCTGATATAATACTAATATTGTGCAGTTGCTCTAATATCTGGTAGTGTAATGTTTCACCCCTTCCTCTTCTTTTTCAAAAATTTCTTACTTATTTGTGGATTTTTATTTGTCTATATAAATTTCAGATTTAAAAAAATCTACCTTTTTCCTGTATTCTTTCAGAATATTGACTGGACTTACATTAAATTTTTAAGAGAATCTAGATAGAATTGATATTTTAACAATGCAAAATTATCCCATCCATTAATATATCTCCGCCCTTTATAGAGATTTTCTTTTATCACAAAAGTTAGTGCATTCTTGGTTAGGTTAATTCCTAGATTCATCACTGTAATGGTTATTTTGATAGCTTATTTTGTTTTGCATCTTCTAATTAGCTTTTGCTGATATAGAGGGAAGTTTCTGATTTTTATGTATTCATCTTGTATACAGCAAGCTGGATTAACTTTCTGACAAGTTTTAGTAGTTTATTCTCTTGGGTTTTCTGTGTGAAAAATTGTATCATCTGCGAATAAAAACTGTCTTTTTCTTCCTAAGTGTTTATTCTTCCCTTCCTTCTTTCCCCTTCCTCCCTCCCCTCCCTTCCCCTCTCCCTCCCTCCCTTGCTTCCTTCCTCCCTCTCTTTCCCTTTCTCTTTCCCTTTCTCCTATCATTGAATTGTCCAGTAAGCAGCAGAACTTGGTTGAGCTGTAACTGTAATAGCAGGCATTGGTGTGAATTTTCTCTTTTGGCTCATGATTTTTTATATTGAACTCAGAAGGAATAAAGTATTATATATATTTTTATGTATTTTCTGAGAGAGAGGGAGTGAACAGTGGGAAAGGACAGAAGGAGAGGGAGAGAGAAAATCTTAAGCAGGCTCCACGCTTAGTGTGGAGTCCAACATGAGGCTCAGTCTTATGACTTTGGGATCATGACCTGATCCAAAATCAAGAGTCGGACTCTTAACTGACTAAGCCACCAAGGTACACAGGAATAAATTATATTTAGTAATGATGTGTTACAAATAATATAATATTGGTGTTAGTTAACTAATGTTCTATTTAGGTTTTGGCATCTATAATTGGTCTATAATTTTTCTCTTTTTTTAATAGTCCTCTTTTGGTTATAGCATGAAGGCATTACTTATAAAATGAGTTAGATAAACTTCCTTTTGCTATTTTCTGTAAAAATTTTTGTATGATAAAGATTATTTGTTGCAACACATTTATAAAATAATACCAGTTTTTTTTTCTTTTCATGTACCCTATTTTGTGGATTTTTAAAAATTTTAATTGAAATTTAGTTGACATAAAATATTATATTAGTTTTTTTAAATATTATATTAGTTTTAGGTGTACAACATAGTGATTTGACAATTCTATGCTCACAGAATTTTTACCATGATAAGTATATTACCATCTGTCACTATGAAATGTTATTAAAATATTATTAATTATATTCCCTATGCTATAGTTTTTATTGCTGAGACTTGTTTAACTAGAAATTTGTACCTCTTAATCCTCTTCACCTATCTTGCCTGTCCTCCCACCCACCTCTCCTCTGGCAATCACCAGTTTGTTCTCTGTTTTTATGAGTATGTTTCTGTTTATTTGCTTGTTCTTTTGTTTTTTAGATTCCACACATAAGTGAAGTCATGTAGTGTATAGGGGAGGGATGGTGGTAGAGGAAAGATTCTCATGGCTGATTATAGGTTCTTTATTGTCATTTCCATGTATTTTATGTATTCCTGTATTTGAAAGGAATATCACTGATATTTTCTAATTTTATAAAAATTTATTGATTTCACCTAGTTTGTCAAATTTTCTAGCAAGCATTTGTTAATAACAGTCTTCTGTTTCATTTTTTAATGTCTGAATTTGTTTATTTGCTGCTGCTTTCTCTTTTTCTTTTTTTGATCAATCTTGCTAGCATCATGTCCATCTTATCGGTTTTTTCATTGAACTATTTTGGGGAATTTATTAATGACCTTTAATGTTTTCATTCTTTATTTCACTGATTTTAGTCTTATCTTTACTATTCTCTCTCCCTCTCTCTCTTTTTTTTTGAGTTTGTTCTGTTGCTGTGTTTTTCCTCAGGTTTTTAAGTTAAATGATTCTCATTTATTTTTGTTTCTTCTGGCTTTCTGTATAAATCTAATTAAGACTCTAAATCTCCCACATAGAATTGCTTAAACAGCAAGCAATACATTTTGATATTTAGTGCTTTTATGTACCTCATCATTTCCCTGGCCATTTCTTCTTTATAATATGGATTATTTAACATTACGTATTTAGGTTTCAAGACAAAAAAATTTAAGGTGTAATTTTTTTTATAAATGCTTTATTTCATTGTGACTTACTACATGATCAATTTTTGCAAGATTTGCTTTTAATGAAAGTTTATTCTGTGCCCATTGGTTATAAGGTTTATATATTTAGATCAAAATTATTTATCATTTTATTTAATCTCTGATCTAGTAGTTCTTGACAGGGGCAATTTATCTGTTTCTTCTGTAATTCTGTTAATTGTTTTATCTATTTTGAAGCTATGCTATGAATATCTATTTACACATGGTTGTTACATATTTCCGTTATGTTATTCTTCTACCACTGTGCAATGATCATTTTTCTTCTTTATGATTTTTTTCCTATTAACCCTATTTTGTCTGATATCAAAAATAGCTGTTTTTGGTTTGCTTTTGGTTTATATTTGTTTAGTATATATTTTTCACTTTATTTTCAACCTATTTTCCATACATGTTTAAAAACTCCTTTTATAGACAATATATATTCTTAAGATTTTGGCTTTTGATTGGTGAGTCTAAGCCGTTTTCATTTATCATAACCATTGCTTTTTTATTCTGCTTATGTGGTTTCATGTTTTCTGTTTACTATGCTTTTTTAATTTGATTTTTAGTTTTCTAAGATTTCATTTATTTATTTTAATTTAATTTAATTTTATTTTATTTGTCAATCAGAGAGAGAGAAGAGAGCACAAGCAGGAGGAGCAGCAGGCAGAGGGAGAAGCAGGCTCCCCACTGAGCAAGGAGCCAGATGTAGGGCCCCATCCTAGGACCGTGGGATCATGACCTGAGTCAAAGGCATACATTTCACTGAATGAGCCACCCAGACATCCCTTGATTTTTATTTTTTAACTTTCCCTCACAGAGCCGTTTTTTCTCATTCATTGGATTGGTGGAATTTTATTTTGCTGGTTTGCTGGTTATTATGCTGTGAACCCTTACACTGAGCTCTCTATCCTACAAAGTATATGTTTATATCAAAAGTCAAATGCTTTTCTTGCTTTTGTGTTTTTTATAGTCTTCTTAATCTTTCTTTATAATGTATATTTTAACCTCTTTGTCTGTTCCATGAGCTTTGCTTCTTCTGATACAGCTTACTTCATCTATCTGTTGCCTCTCTTTCATAATCCTCATGTTTGTCATATTTTTGTAATGTTTCCATTTCATCTTATTTTTATCCTTTTGTGATGTCAGCTAACTTGACTGATAATGTCCTCTTGGAAGATGCACAAAAACCTTAGGCTGCAGTCCTTTGTGTGAACTTAGAAGGTCATAGGTGTGCTTTAGGGAGGAAAGACTCAAGTGTTCCTGTCTGGATTCAACCACTCTTGTTTTTTTTTCTGCAGGCATTTCTCTTGTCTCCCAGTAGTCCACTGTGAAGGGATGAGATAGGAAAATGGAGGAAGGAAGCCACCGTGCTGACCTTGCTGATATATCTACTTCGTCATCAAAGCCCTGAGAGAGTGAGTGATGATCATTACAGTCTGGTGAGTGTAATGTTCATGTAGGTGTCTTTTTTGTCGTTTTGTTTTGAATAGAGTGTTTTTTGCCAGTGTCCGAATCTCTACGCATCTCCTGTCATGCTGTAGACTTACCAAAGCAAGATAAGGAATTGTAGTGTAGCATAGTAGAACAATAATTAGACTATAGTCAGAAAATCCAGGTTCTAGTTTCGTATGTGCTATGGGTAAGCCACTTCATCTCTCTCAAGAAACATTTCTACAGCACTTAGTCTTGGAAGATGCTATGCACATATGGATCTGTGGTCCTATATATTCTTTCCTTTCTTCCACCTCGAGATTTATAATGCACATCAGTCCTAATGTACTCTGAGGATAGAAACCTGTTGAACTTGTTTGATCTGGGGTTTCCTAAATTTATTTGACCTCAGAATCCTGTACCTGAGGATAGCATGTTAGATCCCCAGCAAATGTTGTCTGGGGAACAAACTTGAGGAACTGTTACTTTACAAACTCACTTTTCTCATCTATGAAAATTGGACTGTATGAGCTGTATATTGTTCCTGTTGATTATTCTGTGTCACTTTTCCCATGCCCATTCCATTTTTTTTCTTGCCATGTTCTTCCTTATTTTAATATCCCAGTTCTTCAGGTAAGTAAATGGCTTATGGTATTAACCTCATCTTCTGCATTAACAACATAGTAATTGGGTGGGGTTCTGAGTATCAGAAATGAAATGTTTCAAGATCCAACCTGAAGGAGTGATTTGCCAATGGTGAGATTTTAGGCACTGTGACAAGTGCTTGACAAATGTTTTCTGGATCCACTGGGCATTCTTATTGTCCCTCCAATTATGTCATCTATTGAGCCACCTCTTCAGAAGACCAGCACTATTTTGCTCTAAGTGAAGAGGCAGGGAGTTAGCAGCCTCAAGTTAGTGACCCTTTCTTTGAACTACTTAATGGATATAAAAGCTCAACTTTACAAGAGGAACAGTTGTTATTCCCTCGCCTAGATAATGATTTCTTTATCCAAAATGTCCCCTTTGTATCTTCATGACAATAAAATGGGGAAAATGGATTTTTTTTAAAAAAGTAATTACGCAATTGAACATGTGATAAATCCACTTAATAGGCAAGAATTATCCACTTTGGCTGCCTTCACAGCCCAAATTCACAAAGTAATTCACAACTCATTCAGTGGAATTCAGCTTTATCTCCTTACATGGGACTTGAAATGAGACAAACTTAAAAAAAAACTGCACGCCTTTTTCACAAAAGATGGCCATGAGGGCTTTTGAGAGAGCAAGTGCTCTTGATTATCTAACCTGGTGTAACAGCACAGGAAGTGAGATCCACTCTCCCTTGCTATGACATCTGTACCCCTTGGTGAGTGTGTGAGGTTTCATTGTTCCTGAACCCTGTCATGCCAAGAAGATAAGGAGGGTCCTAGTAGATGGACCCCTTGGATTCCATACCTCAGTGAATTACAGCTTTTCATCAGTCTGTCAAGCTTCCATCCAAAATCAGTTTCTTTAACTTTTGATTGGGTTCACCTGTTCCTTATCAAAGTAAGTTATCTTTGTTTTCAGTATGATGGAGGAAAAATTTATTTCTTTTGATCAGGAAGTAGTGTCCCACAGAGAAAGCAGATAGTTGTTGGAATCTGAAGGGAATGCACTTCTGACACAGGAATATAATTTGCTTACCAAAGTTATATAGTAGCTGTTAGGACCACCAATTTGTTGTTTTGTTAAAATAGTTCCACCTTCATACATTAAGAAATATGTTTACTATATTACATTCACCGTATGTAGCACAATGATTAAGAGAATGGGTTTTGAAGCAAAAAAGATTTGGGGCTTAATCCTCATTCTGCCTGCAATAGGTTGCATTCCTCTGGAAACAGACTCTGAGACAGAGTTTCACAAGCAAGATGTTTCCAGGGAGTGCCTTTGAGATCAACACCGTAGAAGAGAGGGGAGAGAAGTAGGAATGGCCAAAGAGTGAAGCTGCACTGTGGCCAAATTTGGTTAACCTGTGAGGAATGCCAGAACTAGCATGGCCCTTCAGAATTGTCTGGAAATGTGTGGGTCAAGGTGGCCAGACCTTTACCCTCCATTGATCATTCATGGGTGGCACTGTCCTGGGAAGAGGTCTGACCTTGAAGCAGGCTGCTCTCTGCAGCTGAGGCTGCCTGCTATCATCAGAAAGGGGATCTGGGTGCTTTATCACAGTTCCAACAAACCATTGTGTTTCTGTTGGGAGAATCTTTGAGCTATAAACTGCTGGGAACCTCAGTGTGCTTTTAGTAAAATGGAGATAATAATATAAGAATGTACTTAATTATTGTTCATTAATGAATTTAGAGTACAAAGCACATAGCACAGAGTCTGTCAAATAGTAAGTACTCAATAAATGTTGATAGTAATGATGATGGTAATATTAAAATGTTATGCTTCTGAGTATTAGATAATAGAACTTGTTCTTTGATTTCTCTTTTGGTCTCAAATTAATTATTCTTTTGTTATTGTATTTATGTTTTTATATTAAGTTATCTCAAGTCCTTGTTTTGGAAGCAGACAGGGTATAAATCAGACAATGTATAAATTCTTAGTAATAGAGGTACAATAGAATAATACTTGACATACTATATTAAACTTATATTTTTTTATCCTCGATAATTCCTGTTATTTTGTGACCCTCCTCCTACCTAAGCAGCAGCCAGAGTATTCCTGGGCTTATTGCTTCAGGAGGGATGATGCAGTTGAATAAAAGCCAAATTCTTGTTTTTTGAGTTGCAAAAGCTGAGGTCCTAGCATAAATAATAGATTTAGGAGACTAAGTGATCAGTCAGTGCCCATTTGTCCCAGCCTAGAGGAAATGAAGGTTCTCTGGGAGGGAGAGGAAACAGAGTGGAGTTCAGTTGCTGGTGGACCCTTGGGAAAGGCTTGTATCCTGCCATTCCTTTCATGACTTGGCTGGGGGAGGGATGTATCTGAGTCAGTCACTCTGTATAGGCCATAAACCTACAGACTACATTCTTATCACTCCCAAAAATGATGGGATTAAAGTCCAAGACCTAAGGTGGTACAGAGAAAAGGAGCTTTAAATATTATCTTTATAAAATAACCAGAAATTTGACCTAATATGTACATATTATTTCCCAAAATGCATCATGAGGAAAACTTATTCCTTAAAGATCACAAGGCACATTAGCATATTAAAAGTTCTGAGAAAATCTGCAGTTACTCAGGTCATTGCACTATGTTTAACCAGTTCTTGCCAAACTTCTTTTCAATAAAATTCTTTGGCTGTATTCATATTTTAGGAAGTGCTGGTATAGATTTGTATATAAAACATCACCTAAGTTCCTTTCTAAGCTATGCGGATTTATAAAATCCTAAGAAATTATCTAAACTAGATCATTCAAACCATCCCTACCACTTTGGCAAGAGACAGGGAGTGGTGAATTATCTGTCTGGCTAAATCTGCTATCCAAATTCACTGGATAAAGGCCAACTCTAGACTTGACTTTGGCTCAGTGTAGACAGGTCTCCAACATAATAACTCAGTTGCAGAGCGATTTAGAGGTAGATTAGGTTTCTTTTTATCCTGTGACTTATTTCAACCTTGACCCAGTAAAATTGCCCTTTTTCAGGAGGAATTGATAATGAAATCAGTGCCATCACTCAATTGCATATCTTTCAAAAGGCCAAGGGGAGAAAAATAAGAGAATTTCTATGAGAGAAATTCCAGTGTAATATTTTTAGCTACAGCAACCCAAGGGATTGGACCATTTTGTAAAAATTGTCATAGACAACATGGACACAAAAGAGACTGTGAAAGTTTTCTAACTCCAAATTTTAATAACAGGACTACAGATAGGTTAGAAAATTCCATTTCAAGATGAAATGAGCCTTTTATAAGATTATATCATGGAATTAGAACATGGTATGTGCTAATATTTCCTGGACTTTTTCTGAGCCATCAACTGTTTTCCTGTATAATATACTCAGGAAGCAGTGCAAACGAATGTGGGGTCTTGTGCTTGTGTAACTTTTCTTCAGGAAAGCATTCAAAATTTTCCTCAAAAACTTATTTAAAAAAAAAAAAAGATTCTTAACCAATGGTTCTCAACTGGAATCAGTTTTGCTCCCTAAGGGACATTTGGTAATATTTGGAGATGTTTTCCATTTTTACTACTTGGTAGGAAGGGAGTGTTACTTCCATCCAATGGGTAGAAGCCAGAGATGCTGCTAAACATCCTATAATGCACAGGGTAGGCTCACAACAAGGAATTATCTGGCCCTTGAGAAACCCTGCCCTAAATGGTGTCTTGCTTAAATTGGCATATCTTAAAACATCTACTAGGCCTGGGAACTTACTTGCTAATTAAAACAAGTGTGTTTTGATTTAAAATGTATGAGGATAGGGGAGTTGGAATTTTATGTCTCAAGTTGTTCTGAAGATGTAACCATGTAAGAATGAGCATAAATATCACACAGTTGTCCTCTGTTCTTCCCCCATGTAAAATATACTCTCAGAAGCATATGAAGTGAAAACCCAGTGTTATCTGACTTAATTTGTGATGTGCTCAATATGTTCATAACCACTGCTGACTAAATAAGACTAGGTTATGTTCTCAGTGCATGGAAACACATCATTTTAGTCTTCATTCTCTACCCCCCCCCCAAATTTATGTCCAGTAAGCATTCCAAGGAAACCACAAGCAATCAGGTGAACACGTGCCCTCACACACTCACACACCATCATGCACACAGTGGTACAGTTCAGGCTGTGCCTAAATGGTTTGCAAAGTATGGAAACAATTACAGAACAAATTCCCATTCTCAATCTGCCTCTGTAAGAGAGGTCTGCCTCAGAGGTGCTCCAAGTTATTTATGGCTGAAGCAAACAGAACGCTTAACTATGCAGATAAACTTCTCATTCTTTTATATGAGGCAGCAAAATAAACACCTTAACAGTTCATGGTTCCCAGAGTGCATTAGTTAATCGGCCCAATATCATTCTAATTCTCCTCGTAGCTCATTGAATCAGAGCATGTGAGCAGATAAAATGTGTCTTTAGCCACCATGTACTTATTCCAATGAGTGTATGGTTGATGGATGACTTTCTGATTTTTTGAAACAATGCCAGCCCAGGGCCTCGTGGCTGCTGCACAGCGCCCAAGATCTCTTGTGCTTTGGGGCGCGGGGAGAGAGGGAGGGGGCTCTGCAGTACGAGGTCTGGCTCAGTCATTTTCAAAATCAATACTTGCTCTCCAAGCCTTGGATAATTTAGAGAACATAATTCAGAATTCTCCCTTTCAGCATGTATCCTCCATCAAAGGGGTGTTTTCATCCAGAGTCAGCACAATGCTTGTGCGACCCAGGAATGCACAGATAAGGCTAAAAAGAAAGAAAGAAACGGTGCATTTATTCTTTTTCTCTCTCTCTCTCCAAGCATCTTTTAGATCCAATGTATGTGTGTTTGTGTGCCTTATTATGAATATTTCTATTTAGAACAAAGAACCTAAATTATGGTGTCTCATGATATTACTTCAGATTTAAGGCTTTGGCAGGGGTAGGGGGCTGTTTTCCTTTATAAACTCTTAGCCTAAGGGATGTTAGCCTCAGATAATTTATTCCTGGCAGGTCAGATATAGGATACAAAAATTTCTGCCCAAGGGCTGTTAAATCCTTCTATTCACCTCGTTTCAGAAAGTGCCATGAAAGTAGTGTTTTGTTGTAGTGATAAAATTTTGTGTTCTGTACACAGAAACAGCAGGCTTCATTTGCTTAAAAACCAGTGTGACACTAATTATTTAATCTTCCAGCCTCTGTTTACTAGGTTGCTCTAAAAAAGGAGCCCCAGTGGAACACATCTTGGCCATTTAAGTAGAAAGAGCTTGAGATTTTACAGCAATTTTCCAATACTAATTACATTTCATACTATCTATCATATGCATGGCTTGCAAAACCCTATTGATTTTATGGATACTAGTGCATTGGGAACAGGTTATTTTATGACATGTTATATTATAGGACCTCCATGAAATACCTAGATCTTAAACTGTGGGCACAGATATACTCTCAATTATCCACAAGTGGATTATCCACTTGGTCTATTACCCACAGCATATTTTAAATTAAAGCTGCTGTCATTAGGTGACTCAGTAGCCCGAGGCCAATTTCTGTCATCAATATTCTGTGCTGCTGGAGTGCAAACTCATTTTGATAGCCTTGGCTACATGACTAGTAAGAATGTACTATTGGAGTTGTTTCCCAAAATGTAAACATAAAAGGCTTGCAGATTATGTTTAATTTTGATTATCCTTGTTAAAATTCCTTTCCTTAGGAAGAAAAAGCAAGAGACCCATTACAAACATGGGCTCACTGACATGTTGTGAAGTATCTTGAGAAATAAGCATCGTTTTGCACTCTCTGTAAATGACTAGTAAAATTGCTTGGACTAAAATGCCAACTGCTTTGTGGAACCTTCCTGCATTTTGCCCTTCGGAATTGTTCACCTCTCCCTTTGGAGCAGGCTTAAGTAGTGACACAAGAGCATAGGCTTTGGAATTAGAAAGAGCCTGAATTCTGATTCTATAACTTATTAGCCGAGTGATCTGGAAAAAGTACTTAACCTTGGTGAAACTCACTTTCCTTGTATTTAAAAATGACCATAATAATTATCTACCAATATAATATATGTAAAGTTCATAGCTCAGTGTTTGGCAATGCCATGCATTCAATACATGCTTGTTTCTTTTCCTTTCCCTTCCTTATCTATTCTTCATTAGATTTGGAGTTCCTTGGAAGCAGTGGACGTATTTCATTCCCAGCATTTAGGAAATTATCTTATATGTGGAATCTAATAATATTTGTGCAACTGAAGCATGAATTAAAGTTGTCTTTTGGTTTATATCTGAAATAAATTATAACAGTTTTGAATTTCCACAAACCTTTTAAATTATTTTGTTACTAATTTCATAGAAAGAATGAAACCTAGGTCAATGTTTTTATATTTAAATATCAGCAATCAGGCTGATAAGTTTTTCTTAAACACAAATTTATTCTTTTTTTTTTTTTTAAGATTTTTTTAATTTATTTGGCAGAGCGATCACAAGTAGGCAGAGAGGCAGGGGGAAGCAGGCTCCCTGCTGAGCAGAGAGCCTGATGTGGGGCTCGATCCCAGGACCCTGAGATCACGACCTGAGCCAAAGGCAGAGGCTTTAGCCCACTGAGCCACCCAGGTGCCCCTAAACACAAATTTATTCTTAAGAATATTATTAGCATGTGTATATAGCTATATTATGTATGTATTATATATGTATGAAGACCAAATACCAAGTAACATGAGCAGTGGGAAAGACTCCTTAGGAAGTTCATCAATTGTTTGCTTTTATTTGTTTAATTTATTTTAATTTATGATTTTTTTTGTTTTATTGTTTTCAAAACTCTTTTGAAGGCTACGTATAGGACCAAGAGTTTTTACCATAGTTAAAACAAGGTGTATTTTAAATTTGCTGGGTTTTTCATTTTTCAATTTAAAGACAATACAACAAAGCTTCCACAGACTTAAAACCATAACCTAAACAGAAGTCCTTAGTGTAGTACACAATCAGTTAACCCTGGGAGTCAGAGAATTTTTTTTTTTTCATTGTGTTCCTTAATGACGAATTTCAGCTTTCTCTCATCATGTGTGTACAGCTGAAGTTAAGTATCATGTTCATTCCTTAGATATTTATTTTGTGCTGTTTCTGTCTATGGTACTGAATGATTCTTGTGGCACTGACCAAATATTGCAATGAAGCCAAGCTAGGGATAATTATGCTTATATCCTTTAGTGTTAGGCTTGGGAGACTGGCAGTATGACAGCAACATCGTTCTTTTCAATGTATTTATTTGTTTAAGTTTAGCCTGCATAGTCATTTTATTTAAAAGCTCTAATTATAGGAGTAATATAAATGTATAAAATATTACATAAATATAAAATCAAGAAAGTTTGTCATTTGTTTAAGCAAATTGATGCTAAAAGCAAAACGTCTAGAGAATTTTTGGACATAGATTATGTTTAAAATCTGTAACTATATTGTGCAAACATTTGTAGGTGCATCTTTGAAAAGAAGCACTCATGTTTGCGTCTGTTTTGTACCTCTGTGCATTTAAATCAGCAAAAAAAACCCCAAACCCACTAGGCATTTGGGCTTTTCTTTTTTTATCTTGGTATTTATATTTTTTATTTTTAAATTTTTAAAAGTTTTTAAAAATTTTAATTCCACTTAGTTAATATATAGTGTTATATTAGTTTCAGGTATACAATATAGTAATTCAACACACCCATACGTCACGTGGTGCTCATCACGACAAGTGCCCTCCTTAATCCCCATCACTTATTAGGCTCTCCCTTTCTTATTTACCTGGACAGTTTGAGTAATTAGATCTAAGACAGTGTTCCTCTTTATTTTAGTAATGAGAGACTCTACTTCTCTGAAAACTGTATTACATTTTTCTCACCAACACAGTACTAACGAAAAGAGCAAATAACCAGGTCTCTTGGTTGACTGCATGCAAGAGTCTGAATACATGAGTGCATAGCAACAATATGTGAATAACATATCAAAATAAATATGTTCAAGTGCAGCAGGTCGAGTGGGTTGTATGGGGTCAGTGTCGTGAATGGGGGTTAATTTCTGTTCAGTCAGGTGAGGTACAAATGCATCAACTTTGCTGGAAAATGATTCCAGTTGTGGCCGAATGGTCTAGTTTCCTGCGGGAGGCAAGCAGCCTATTATTTCACATTTTAAAAGGCTTGTTCAGATTTGACCATTTGGATGGGAATCAATACAACAAATAATGGGGACAAACATCAGAGATCATGCCAGGTGTGCCACTGAGGCCAGATCCATGTGCCCATGAATTCTCCAGGAGATAAAATCCATTTTGGTCAGGCAGCACCAGGAGCTGGATGGGCCAGCTCACTCCTGCAGGCATCATTTCATTACTGTGAAGATGATTCAGGGTAGGAACGAGAGTTGGCTGACCTTTGGCTATCTAACTCTTCTTAAGCCATGATTGAAGTGAATCAATTGGGAGGTTACCAAGTCATTCCTCAGTGAATTTGGGCTGACCAGAATAGCTGTCTGGAAAAGGCAAGCTGAGACATGTGTTTATGTAAGTGATCTAGATTCTTTAAAAAATCTGCTCAAATGACTACGAAATGAGCAGGGATCTGTTGGTTGTGTGTTAGGTGAGGTGAAGCTGTGAAGGAATGAGGCAGGTTTCTCACTGTGGTTTGTGAAAATAGCTTCTTGCTTGCATATTTGTAAATTTATAATGAGTTATTTTAGTTTTAGAGGCACATGAATGAAATTACGGTATGCATAGAATAAAAACCTTTCTTCAGATACCTAAGAGAGTCCCAAATTATAGGCACTGAATTACTGGGATTTTACTTGGTAAGACCTATGTCTGAATATTTGAATCCAAAGATAGGCTTACACAGGCCAAGTTTTCTTAGAACAAAATGAGATAGAATCATGATAATTTTGGGGTATATTTACATTTGGAAAAAAAACCAAATATAATTTAGTAACAGCCTAAAACTGGTAGACTATTTTCATACCTCGATTTTGCTAGGTAATGGCCTCTTTCCTCACTTTACCTGCCTGGAGAGCTCATGTTTTCAGTGCAGTAAAATCTACCAAACCTGACAGATTCCAATATGAGTTGATTCTAAGTTCTAGGTCCCCAAGTTGGAATGGTCTTTTTTTGTTCCATGAAGTTGTATGGACTTGCACAGCAAACTACCCTCTCGCAAATCAATCCTCCAGTTTTTTTTACCCAGGCATAGATTGGAATGAGTTTTGATGCAATTAGTCTCTCTGTCCAAATCCACTAAGCAAGTGCCGTCTTTAAGCTGCAGAACCTATAGAAAGATGACCTAGGGAAAATAACTATGTCCCTGAGCCAGTCGTAAGTCTCTGTTACACATGCCTCATGGCTTTTGGCAACTACAAAAGAGAAATCCTGGCCATTTGGCAAAAAATTTTACCTGAACATGAATGTAGTATAGAGAATACATCTGAGGGCAGCGACAAGAAAAAAGGCATACAGACCACCCATACCTGACAGTTCTGCTCTGAAGATTCCACCTTTGTGGCAAAATCACTCACTAACTAGATTTATTACCAAATATTTTTTAAAAGAAAGAATAAAAAAGTAGCCTGTTAAATGTCTGCTTATATTCTGATTCATGAACTAGGGAGGCAAGACCACCAACTTGTATCTGTGTAAGAAGTAACTGATTTTGTGAAAAACTCTATGAGAAGTTGGGAAGTAAATAAGTGCTAAGTTAAAAAGCTAGGCACTATATAAAGGACAAATTGACTTAAGGTGGCTTTTAACAAAATCAAGAGGTATCAGTTTTTTTTTTTCTGTCTATTGAAATTTGTTAGCATTTAAATTTCTACATTTAATAAAATTTATCTACAATGATTGTATAAGAATATAACAAAAGTATTTTTAAAAACTGGACGGTTTCATTTTCTTGGAGACTATTTTGTATCTTAGACATCTCCATTTTTCCTTAAATGAATCTGCACTTATCCTTACATTCAAGTAAAAAACTGCTTTTAAGCCTCTTTTTTGTTGCTATAGGAAAAATTGAAATGCGTTGTGGTGTCCATCCCACCTCCCCCACAGCCTGAGTCACTTCACAGGCCTCATATCTCTTAAACCACCTGCTAATCATAACAATTGCTAATTTGAGCTCTTTTTAGTCACTTCTGGTGACACTGACAATGCCATCTAGTTTGCAATGGCCATGTGGTCAGTCCCCCACCCATCCTAGCAGGCTGCTGCTGCTGTGCCTTTAGCTGGGGTCTCCATTGTTCTCCAGGCCTCTGCTGACCATAAGCAATTCCTTCTTTCCTAATCTCAGGGGATCTGCTTCTTTCACAATGGGGGCAGGGCCGTTTGCTTTGTGTGCAAGATAATCTTCCCTAGAATTGTTCACATATGCAAACATACACATAAAAAAAAAACCCTGATTGCCTAGATGTGGACGGGTATATGTATCTATGTATGGGTACACACATACACACACATATACATTTTAATGTTAATTCATAATAATCACTTATCAGTTCTGCCTAGATATTGTCTAGATGTCACTAGATAATACCTATTAAATTCAGTTATTTGGGTTTCGTCTTGCTTTAATTTTGAATTGTGATTTTTTTCTTCTTAGACATGGCAATGGCAATTTTAAATGTTAAAATTGAAGTTCTCCTTCACTTGAAGCTTCTTGAAGCCCCCACATACCTTGCCCATGTCTCAGGAAAGCATTTTGGGAATGAATTGGAGATGAAGGTAGATGCATGTCCCTGGGATTTATGATTAGGAATTGAAGAATTGATCATCTAAACTCGGCAGGCCTGAGCTCTACTCAGAACATCCCTCGGCTGAACAGCAGATAAAATTTACTGGATTTCCATGTCTGAATCTTTGCAATCGCACTCTGTACTCCACTTTGATGGATTTAGAGCTGGTCATTATGTTACAGGGCAAGTTGTAGCATGAATAAAAGCAGGTCGTTTCAACTAGCCATTTTAATCAGGAGACAACGTTACCGTGTTATTGTTAAAGCTTGCCATATGCCATAGAAAGGGACAGAAACATACTCTGGACTTTTAGGGCAGATTAAAAAAAGAAAAACAAACTGATTTTGCAGGGAGGCAGAGAGGAAGTAATCCAATAATACATATATTTTAAATATTTCTCCGCCTCAGTAAGCAAGGCGGCTTTTGTATGCCTCCTTTGGGATTGTGACCCTCCTTTACTCTAAAATGTTGAAGTAAATTAAAAAGCAGAAAAACCTCTTCTCTGCTGTTGGGTTGTTCTGCTGGAGCTGCGATGCTCCTGGGCTGCCGAGCACGTCGAGAGCGCCCCCTAGGCGTTGCCACGTTGACATGGCGGGAAGAAGAGACAGATGGATTAAGTGGCTGTGTCTGTGCACAAATCCACTCACAAAGCGGGGTAGTAACCCGCAGAAGGCCTGCTGTCCGTGCCCCCTGTGTAAGGGTGGATTTGCAAGTGTCTCCATTTGTTTTAGAAGCTTCAGATCGAGGGACCTCTGAGTGCCTTTCTTTGTGTACTTAGGACTAAAATGCTGTGGAGAATGATGTTGAAATTAAAATGAATGGCTCCCAGTGGTCCAGGTTGGTGTCCCTACTAAGGCTTGGGGACATGTTTAGTGCTTCATCCTGTGCTTCTTGGTGCTCTGGGATTTCCCTGGTTTGCTTTTATCTAGGTGGGAGGATCCCGGTTAGGATATTTCATGGGGCAAAGTGGTCTGCCCTGTAAAAGTCATGGTTGCCTTTTTAAAACTGTGGTCCACAGCTCATCCTGGGAATGAGGAAAATGGCACTGGACTTAGAAACCAAAGGTTCCAAAGTTAATCCTGAGTCTGTTGCTTAAGGAGCTGTGTGACTGCAAATTATTCTACCTCTCTGAGCTTCAGGTTGGTTCTTCTATAGAAGGAAAAGATTTGATCAGATAATCTCCATGTTTATGTCTACTTATAAAGGCTGTCTTTGACCATGGTATTAAACATTTTTGTTTTAAAGTTTCCAGCTAAATTAACACTTTACAGAACTCTTGAGACTCAAATTGGTCGAAAGAACAGAGTGTATTTGTTTTGAGGGCCATGTCTATTGGCACAACCAGCAAAAAGTCAATTTGATCAATTGTGTGGCATCTTCATAACCATCCCGAATTCCCAATCGATGTTAGTCACTTTTCAAAGGCAATTCAGTTGTCTAAATTGAGCAACTTTCCCCCATTCTGGCTGCCACTTTTTGGCCACATTGATCAGCAGCCACATGGATCCAAATGGTGCTGCTCTTGTCCCCTCTTTCATCTTTGCTGGCTAGTTGCCTGATTGCTGATTGGTAAGTGGCCCTCCATTCATAGAGTCACTTGTGGGCAATTTCTCTGAATTGGCAGCCCTTGGAGTCACTTTTCCTTGAAGCCAGTTATCCATAGATGCCTCTTCATAAAGCCGCCTGGGAAAGACTTTTTTGTTTTTGGAAGCTGCTCTGATGCAGGCAATTGAAGGAGAGGGTTCTGTGTTCCTGCCTGAGTGGAGATAACAGGGAACTCACGCAGGGGTTGTTTGTGGTAAGACTGAGGATGCAGGCCAGAGTAAGAGCAGAGATGTGGAAGGTCCAGTGCCTCAGCAATATGATCAGTTTGGACTTTCAGAAAAGCCACACAACTACTTACCACTTACTTATTCAAGGGTCGTAATTTGTCTGTCTTTCTGTCAATGGTAATGATTGTAAGACTTAATCACTCTCACTTTCTTAGTTAAAACTCTATCTTGCTCCCTTAAGTCTCTGTTGGGTTTGCTCAAGCTGTTCCCTTTATTTGAAAACCCTCTCTGAATTTGTCTGGCTGGCAAGGTCTCACACTCAAAGCTTCATGCTAAACAGTTTCTGAGCACTACTAACATCCTCTGACATAGCAATGATATTTTTGTTATTTAATCAGGACTGATAGCTGATAGGCATTAGCATGGCTCTACAGTTGTTAAAATATTCAACTATTTATATATTTATAGTTTTGGTCTATGTATATTCTGGTTGATAAATAGGTATAGCCCAAGCCCCCAGAAAGCCTCCGGTGTTTTATACCACCTTTCTCAAGCCTCCCCAAGTTCTAGCAACTCAGCATTTAAGACTTGATGAGCAGAGGTGGAAATGTCTGGCCTCATAGCCATGGTATACCTCTCCTGAGTCTTATAGACTGTTGATTATTTTTAATAACACCTCAATTGCATTTATTATTTTATTTGTTTCTACCATTAGACTGGGAACCTTATTCCTAGCGCCAAAAACATGTAGCCCTTGGAGCTGTAGTGGTTAATGGAATGGGTTTTTTTAGTATTCTTTTAATACTATTTTTAATCTGGACTAGGTGATTTGCATACACTAAAAGAAGGTGATAGTAGTATTAATTTCTATTTCATTGAAATAGAAATTTCAATTTCTATTGAAATATTCAATTTCTATTGAGCCTTCTCATTGCTGGAGAAGGCTCAAGGAAGGATACCACTACCTGCCAAATAACCAAGTTCTATGTTGCAGATGTCAAGGCTTTTTTTTGCTGGTAAAGTGAGAGCATTCTGGAAAAGGATGAGCTCCAAGAGGTGGAGGGAAAGAAATGGTTTAACCAAAGACATGTTTGTTTGTTCATGTGTGTACATGTGTGTGCATGTATGTGCAGCAAGGAGTAATGCCCTACTTCCATGTGGCATTGCAAGTGAGGCAGGCTTTCCCATGCATGCTACCTTGATGTTGGCAGGTAGGCAGAATGTGGGTGATTATTTGAACTCTAAGAGCTATGGCTTTTTGTGCTGGGCAGTCTGGGTGTCCTCAGTGGCACAGAGGAAGGTGAATTTACTGCCTTTAAAATGTCCTACATGGTCTTGGACAGTGAAACCTCAGTAATGATGATCATAGACCAGGATCAGAAGCTCTGCACCTGTTTTTTGGTGCCACAAAAGTCCGTATTTTCTCTTAATCCCATAAAGGGTTTGAAGAAAGAATACCAATAATGGTTGAGGTTATATTTCTCTCTACTGTAGATAATGGGGAATTAGAGCCAGATTTGAGGTCTGGTTTAGAAAAATAAAGCAATATGACACTTCCTTTATCAATATGGCAAGTTTATACCAATAACACATGTATCACTTCAAGAAATAAGTAATTAGGCCTGAATCTATAGTTCATTTGCAACTATTGGGACTTATGGATGTGAGCTTTATCCTTTACGGCAAGACTTTTGGTCAGCTACTCTTTTGGGGATAAATTCTAGATGCATGTAGTTCATATTCGCAAAATTGTCATGTGATTCTGCATTTTGTTTTTTCTTTCTAAATCTTCACCCAACTTATTGTAAATCCTTTAAATAACCTCAGGTTTTAAAAATATCACTTGAAGGGCGCCTGGGGGGCTCAGTGGGTTAAAGCCTCTGCCTTCGGCTCAGGTCATGATCTCAGGGTCCTGGGATTGAGCCCCGCATCGGGCTCTCTGCTCAGCAGGGAGCCTGCTTCCCCCTCTCTCTCTGCCTGCCTCTCTACCTACTTGTGATCGCTCTCTCTATGTCAAATAAATAAATAAAATCTTTAAAAAAAAATCACTTGAATATCATATCTCAAACTCAGTATTTGATCTTGAATCTTTATTTAAAAGCTGCAATTTCTTGGCCACTTCTAGAGCGGCACATGTTTTGGGTAAGATTATGTAAGTTCGATATATCATAGAAGCAAAAGAATTCTTTATGGGACACTGTATCAGTCCAGTAGACAATCTTCTTGGTTGCATGTGGCTTTTGTTTTGTTCAAGTTGATTCATAATATGAGCTTGGATATAATCAGTTGGGGAAGCCTGTGTGATTGTGTCATATGTCATATTCTTAGAATTTTTTTTTTGAAATGACAACATTTGGAAATGAAAGTGATTAATTTGGGACAAGTATAAAGTTATTGAAAGCTGCCTTTACTTCAAATAATAATAATAATACTTTATATAAGAGCTTCTTTAATATTACTAAGAACTTTCACAATAATCCTGAAAAATAATCATGGCAGGTAATACACCCATTCCTTAGACAAAGAAACCCAGACTCAGGTAGGTTAAATGATTTTGGATAATAATACAGAGCTAAAGAGAGTAGTAAAGTTAGGTTGGGACCAAACTTGGCCTTCTTATTCTTTCTCTGGTGTATGGTGATTAAAATGGAATCTGGGGACGAACTATATGGAATCTAGGGATCATGTTGGCTTGGCAGGAGGGAGGTGACAAGTTGAGTCCTATGTAAGATCCATGCAAACTATTGCATACCTGTTCCAGGCACAGGTTTAGGAGGACGGCAATGCTGGGGATATAAGTCCTAAAACTCATTTGAAACATGGACTGAGCAGTGCCAAGAACATGGATTGGCCCAGCATACATGTGATGAAGTGAATCATACTCTTTTGTAAACAGGCTCTGTAGTCTTCAGGGTATGTCTTATTTTTGTTGCTCCTGTGTTTCTCCGTTTTCCTTTGGGCTTGAGACATTTCTTCAGTCTTTCCATAAAAGAAACTAGGAGAGAAAGGAAGAGCTCATGTATAATCCCTGTAAAGTGTAGAAGACACAAGGAAGAAACTCGGTATAGTTAGAGTGCAGGGTTGAGACTGAGATGCTGCTAGAATGCATACAGAGGTGGCTGTCTGCTCCTTCCTTGTCCTCCCTTTGCACACATTCTTTGTGTCAAAGAGGACACAAATGGAACTCTAGAAGTCACCACTCAGATACCAGCTCTGGCAGCTCTGAAGGAAGACCTTTATCTCATTGCACAGAGCTAAGGAAGTCAAATATGGCCACAGCCCTTCCTAGGTTACTTGGCATTTTGGGTTGCAGTTTTACCAACATAGGAACATAAACTTAGCTACATGATGGTGAAACAAGAATCCTGGAGGCAGTGTGGCATGAGGAAGGACAGCACAGATTTTTCTTTCACATTGCCCTAGATTCAAATTCCTGCTGTCATATAGTAGCTCTGTGGTCTTAAGCAAGTTTCTTAACCTTTCTTTGTCTCATTTTCATTGTCTGTAAACTGGGGATAATGGTGACTGCCTCACAGAGTTTTTAGGGGGCAAATGAGAATGTATGTAGTGTACTTGGGATTGTGCTTGACATGTTACATATCCATCATTACCATAAGAGTTTAGGTTTCATGTGGGATTGGAATTGAGCCTAGAGGCTAGGATGCTAATTTTAAGCCACCTCTGGTGATGGTGATGATGATGATGATTATAGGGAAAAAGAAAGAAAGTACAAAAGAACGAAGGAAGGGGCAAGCCACTGGCTCTTCTCTAATCTTGATTCATCTTTTCAATATCTATATGTGTCTGTAAAGGTGAGTCCAATTTCCTCTTTTCAGGACAGACTCAATGTTTTAAGTTTTTATAGCAGCTGATGTTTTAAGCCTTTATAATCGCTATTAGGAAAGACAATGGTAGGAATGATTCTTTGGTTCTGTTTGACTTGGGTTTGGGTTTGAATTTGCTGTATGGACAGTCCTGACTTCATTGTCAGACCAGGTATACATCCCACAAAGACAGCATATATTTTTTTCCCCCAGGTTTACAAAGCTCCTTTAAAATGAAAAAGCTCTCTGAGAAATAAGCAGAGGCAGCATCACATTCTTCATTTTATGCATGGGAAAACTGATGCTTAGGGAGAATAAAGCATGGAGAAACCCCTAGGAGGTTGCCTAGCATGTAGCAGATGCTGATTTCTTTTGTCATCATTATATTGAGAAATGGCAGAGTCATTTTCCAAGAAGCTATAGCTCAAGGACTAACAGGACCCCTGGCTCTTGGTTTATGTTCTGCTCACCTCACAACTGCCTTTCTAGATGTCTTAACTTTGGATCGGGAGAACAATTTTTTGAATGATAGATCATCGAGACATGGTCCCTTCTAGTAATCTGGGAGGTTCAAATCCTCCTCAGGCCCTTTGCTTACACTGGCCCAGTTGCCTGTGGAAAACAGAGTCCCTGGTCCTGGCTAGAGCACTGTTGTCTTTATTGTCACCTGATCTGTTGCCCATGCTTTTTCTGAGTTTGAATGGCATCACACGTGCGTGAGATTTCTCATCCAATTGCCAGGTGGTTCTGGAGGTACAGATCAGAAACTCCCTGGAAGTACTTTTAATATGAGTGCATAATGGGTAATCATACTGTCTGACATGAGCTGAAGGTTAACCCAAGAGAGTAAGTAAGCTGGGTCACTCTGACTTAGCTGTGTAGAACAAGACATTAAGGTTTCCCCCAGCAAAGAAGGCTCTTATTTATTCTCATTAGTTACTCTTTCACCACTATGAACACACTGGATATGGGATTAAGTGTTCTTTTGCCCACATTGAGAGTTTTATCTGCAAAAGAAAAATCATCATGTAACAGTATAAACTTTAGAAACCTATATTTATTTTGTTATGAGAAGTTCTAAGTACTTCCTTGCACTTGGAGGTTGCTAAAAGAAAGGGCTGCCTAAAAATAGACTTGTTCTTGGAAACGGGCTTAAAAGTTCTGTCCTGTTTCCTTTTTGCATAGGTCAGGTTTCCACAGCCAGGCAATTTTCTAGACAAGGCAGACTTCACCCTCCTCCTCACCCTGTATTTTCTGTGGCTTTGTTATCCAGATAACTGCTTCTTTTCTCCACTTCCGTATGGGCTCTGTCCTCTGAATTATTTCAGAGAGAAGCTCTCATTTCATTGGCAAGCCTTCGAGAATGAATTGATGAGGGAGGGGATATAGAACTCTCTACTGGCCTTCACGGATTCTGAAATGATTCTGGGAGCTACTTCTACCTTAGTTCCAAAGGCCATTATTTCCTCCTTTAGCTTTTGAAAGAGAGATGGAACTTTCATTTATTTTCTCTTTATGGCATAAAATGTTCATTTATTTAGTCATTAGTCCATACACTGAATATTCAAATCTCTCTCTCTCTCTCTCTCTCTCTCTCTCTGTCTCTGAGAGAGACCAAGAGAGAAGGAGAGGGCAGGTACTTTATGCTAGGCTCTGATGACATAGAGTTTATTGAGCTAAATCCTTGGGTTCAAGGAACTCATTGTCTGGTCTTATAGGACTCACTATGCCCTTCACTGCAGGCAAGAAGAATATCAAGAAATCTCTTTCCCTCTTTGTGGGTCTTTATCCCTCACTTCTCATTCCCTCCTATCTCACAGGGCCAGGTCATATACTGTCACCAAGACTAAGCTCTTACTGTCCCTTCTTCCATGAAGCTGTTCATGGCAACCCCCCACCCCTGGCCATGCCTTCCTCTGAACACGTATAATAGTTTATTTGCCTAGCTTTCATTTCTACATGTGTCATATAGTTATTTATGTATATGTCAATAGTCCTAAACTATAATCAGGTTTATATATAATAGGTGCTCAATAAATGTTTGTTGAATGTTGAACGAATGTTTCTGCCATTTCTCTAAAGGCTGCTTTCAGCTGAAGGGAGGTTGAATGGCTGCCAGAAAAAGACACATTAGGTTATTCCAAGGTTAGTGAAATGAAAATCTTGAAAATGACAGCATCATTCCCCTCTGGGGCTGTGCTGCCAATCCTGTGCAT
>CM053609.1:40426427-40523214 GCA_028646535.1 Procyon lotor | reverse complement strand
CAGATTTTTTTAAACATGAAAATCCTTACTATCATTTTGTTTTCTGCAAGTGTGATTTGCTGGAGGAATACTTGATCTTGGAGAGAACTGGGTCTCAGCTCTTTCCTTTCTGTGGAAACTTGGAGGTTTCTAGGAGTCAGTTTGCTCATCTGAAAGTGGGAATAATAATAATTGCATTTTCTCCATCAGTTGTAGTATGGGTTAGATAAGATACTATGCGAAAATTATATAGCATAGCCTGGTACAGAGGGCCCAATAAATATTAGCTATGATTAATGATGGTAATAATGAGGATGTAGTCTGTATTAGTTTCCTGGGGCTGCTGTAACAAATTGCTACACAGTTGGAGGCTCGAAACAAAAATTTATATTTTTGTGATTCAGGAGGCCAGCAATATGAAATCAAGGCATCTTCAGAGTTGGTTTCTTTTGTAGGCTTTGGGAGAGAAACCTGCCAGTGCCTCTATCCTAGCATTTGGGGGCTGCCTGGAATCCTTGGTATTTCTTGGCTTGAAATGCATCCCTCCAATCTCTGCCTCTGTCTTCACCTGACATTCTCTTCTCCATGTGTCTGGGTCTTCTCCTCAACTTATAAGGTCATCAGTCTTTGTATGATGGGCCCATTCTAATCCAGTCTGGCTTCATATTAAATACATCCTCAAAGATTCTATTTCCAAATACAGTCATATTCTGAGCTTCTGGGTAGACAGGATTTTGGGGAACAATATTCAGCCCATTACATAATCATAAAAATAAGTGAGGATATGTCATAAAAACAAAATTCTAAACATATCTGGCTGGTAAACAGCTCCAGTGAGATGGACTGTGGCCAGTTGGCGCAGCTATTGGGATATCCATGGACTTAATTTTATTAACAAGATCCAGTCCTCATATTTTTCGTCTTTGGGTTGGTTTACAGGACCCTAGAAAAATGGATGATTCATGAGAAAAATGGTGTTTTCCTGATTCACCCAGGTTATGATTTAGTCTTCTCCTTAGTCATCTCAGTTGACTTGTGCCATCTCTTTATTCAGCATCATCAGAGAAATGGAAATTTTTGGCTAATCAGAATCTGTGATTAATGGGCAATATCTATGCATCTCACTTGTGACCAATTAAGGAAGGATTTGTAAGTACAGGGAAATTCATGATACATGGGCATACTGATGAATGTAATATGGTCCTGCTTCAGTGATTCAGAACAGTGTGAGGGTTTTGCTTTAGGGTCATAATTTTGAGCAGTCGTCCTAACTGCAGTAGAAATATGTGGATGATGGTGAATAGAAAATTCCCTTTAAACAAATGCTAGACTGGAATGGGATAGCTGTTCTTCTCTTCACTTCCAAGTTAGTAAATAAATGAATTGGGTTGGTAATTAGTCTCACCCTTTTTGCTTTACACTTCTATATTTCTGTCCATGCCATGGTCCTTAGGCAGGGGTTGAGAATGCTCTATTGGAGACCAGGGGAATGTTCTCTTAGTGGCATTATTCGGGGCCAACACTGCTCTGAGCATACTTTCTCTCTCTCCGTGTGTTCTCCAAAGATGATACACTCATTCCAGAGGTTAAAACAACCACCACCACCACCACCACCACCACCACCACCACCACCACCATAGCAACAACAACATTTTCTTCTACAGAAACCTAAGACTTAATGCTTTAATGCTTACATAGTGTTTGGGATGCTTAGATGAAATGAGATATAGAAATGCAAAACAGTACTCATTGGAATTTCACATTTTTTTCGCTACTTTATATTTATTGGCCAAGCCCTGCTGGGACCATTAGTGTTAAAGTTGTATCATGTTTCCATTTTAAATCTCTATTTTTAAGTGCTTTTGACATCTGGTATATGTTTTCAAGCCAAAGGGGATTTTATCTTAAACAAAATGTGAGGGAAAGAAACAACCCAATTGCACAACTTTTATTTAAGGGAACCAAATAAAATAAGTGTTTTCAGATAGTATTTTTTTACCTCTACACTTAAAAATGAAATTTCTAAAAATAGGATTTTGTTGATTTTTACATTATCACACATTTTTATTAGGATCTGGAACATAAAAGCAAGGGATGGATTTGTTATTCACAGGAGGAAACAAAGTCAATAGAAATGACTAGTTTAGAATAATTAATGTCTCAGAGATATTATGGTGCAGATATCTCAGTGTTGACTCCTAGTATCAGCATTGTTTAGTTAATATAGGTTCTTACTCTGTAACTTTCCTTATGGGTATTTCATATCTTTTCATTTGGCTTCTTATCATTGAGAATATTGAGAATATTGGCCTGAGCTAAATAACCCTAGCATAAATCCAGTTATCTGGGAAATTTTAGTTTCAATTTAATCTACCCTATTTAGTTTCAAAATTTTCCTTTAGAGCTGAAAAAAAAATGTCTATTAAAATCTAAAGACAGGGTTTCACTTAAAAATGTGTGGATTCCCCTTACTTTGAGGGCCCTTGAATTCAGATACAGGGCTTGTGAGGGAAAGAGGGTTGCAAACCCAGACTAGCTATAATTTGCCTATGTTTCTAATACCTTTGCCCTAAATAAATCCCACAGTGCTAAACTTATACACTCTTCAAGTATAGGAGAAATGAGCTCATTAAATTTTAATCATCAACATGCTGCATCTAATTATAATGAATCTTGTCTTAACTCATGACTGATGTATAATAAATTCAATTACTTTGGTTTTCCTTTCTATTTATTTAAACTGGTTTCCAATGAAGGCAGAGTGGCAGACTCCTGTGAATGAAGAAAGTGAGTAACCCTTAATTTTCAAATCATGAACTCATTAGAGCATGTGTGTAGATGTGTGTGCATGTATGTATCAAATTTGTTATTCTAAGAAGAAAGGCAACACCTTATAATTAGACCTCCCCCACCTTCGGCCTCGAGGGTGTCCTAATAAAGAAAATTTCATACATTGATGTGCTTCCCATCTTTTCATTTCTTTGTTCTATCACCCTGTTGTTAATAACACCCTGCAGCAAAAAAATGTTTGTGAAGCTAAGAGCTGTCCAGATAAGAGAAAAGGTCATGATCCCCCTCCTGCGTGTTCATCAGCAAACGAACACCAATCTGAAAGTAAGAGGATGCCTGTCAATATGGAGTGGGCAGGCGGCAGCACACCATCAATTGAAGGCAGTGAATGCTCACACAGTTGTACTGAGCTCCAACCTTAACCCAAAATCAATAATCACCAAAGTATTACAATATGAAGTGACTGAATCGTAGGGGGCAGGGGCAGAGGGAGAGGACGTATGTGGGAAGCTTTATAAATGCTCAAAGTAAGGAACGTGGGATATTTCTCACCATCTTGGGACTTCTGAGATGAGTTTGTTATAGATGATTAAGTGAATAAAATGGAGTCGGAGAGCCTAAGGCATGCCCCATGTTATTAATGTGCACTGTGGCAGATTTCTTAAATAAACTTCTAACTCAGTAAAATGGAGACTCTGAAGCTGCTTGCTTGATTTCAGGCCCCAGATTTGCATGCAATGAATAATATTAGTGCATGTGTATCTTTGCCTTAGGTACTTGTATCAATAGTATGTGTGTCATAGGACAAAATGTTATTCTTATGATGGGGAGAAAAAAAGACCCTTATTGACTACATTTTAAACAAATGAATGGAAAGTCAGTTTTTTCTAGATTGCTTCAAACAAAGCCTCCCCTTTTTTTTTTCTTGCCCTGGAGCTCTGCTTTGAGGCATGAATTGTGGGAGAAAACCTTTCTCTTCCAGAAGGACTTCTGAGATCCAGTGGAGATAAGAGAAGGATTTCCCTATCTTCCAAAATACTAACTAAATATTAAGTACTGATGGCCCTCAGGCAACCAGGAGCAATCTCATAGAAAATTGATTAATACACAATAAAAATATAATATTCCAAAGAAAAATTATAGAAAACTTACATGTTTATAGGTTGCTTCTAGAGGTATATGTGTCACTCTCTTGTTTATTAACTCCTGAGTACTATTTTTTGGAGGCAGGGGAATATTATAGCAACAAAACTATAAAACATATTGTTAAAGTTAATGTATTTGGTAATAATGAGAGTTTTTTCTTGCTCTTCCCTTTCAAAAATCAAAACGTTTTGCCCTTTCTAGTAATCCACTTGATTTCATTATTTTTTATTGTCTCTCTATGTATGTATGTATATAAGTAGGTTTGTAGGCATGTATTTATTTCTGTATGTATGTAGGTATGTGTCTATGTGTGTATATATTTATTCATGTATCTATCCATGCATATACATGCATGTATCTATGTATGTATCTAAGTATACACACGCAAACACACATCTATCCTTGTATACATGTCTGTATGTATGTATCTTATCTATCTCTGACTCTATTTACATGTGCTGCTCCCAGCGTAGGAAGTTCAGCATTGGAGACTTCCCTGCCAGCCATCTTATAAACAAAATCCTAAACCCTTGTTCTTCCCAACATCCAGCCTTAGATAAAAATCTGAGAACATTGGATGAAATTAAACATTCAAGGTCTATATTTCTGTCAGATAGCTTTGCTTGGCCTGAAAAACAAAACTGAGAGGAAGCTGTTTGATTTTGTATCATATCATATCAAAACATATGCTGTTTGATACAAACAGTGCTGTTTGATGCAAACAGCATATGTTTTGATATGCTGACCATTCATAGAATTTAGGCAGTTGATAGGAAATCACACTTGAAATTTCTTTGAATTATTACTTCTCTTACAGCTCAAGCCATCTTACACTTCCTGTGGTGACCTGCCCTCCCAATATAGGTACATGCAAATAAACACATGTGCATGGACAACAAAAGTATCTCTAAAGTGCATTTACTAATGGAATAAATTAAAAATTAAGAATAAGGAATCTATTTGTTGGAAAAGCTTCTGATTTCTCCTCTTATTTTCCAAAAGAAATTCAGAGGAAGACTGACGATTACTTGTAAAGAACGTGATTTGTAATAAAGGTGAACTTTAAGTAGGAGAGAGGTGGGGGTAGGGAGTGAAGAACAACCAAACTAAAACCCCCACAGAGAAGCAGGCCAGGGAGTGCTTGGGGACCTTTCTGGCTTGCTGGCTAGTACTCTTTGAAGTGTATATGCTGCATTGATGCCTGGGTGCCTGGAGCTCAGCTAGAATGCCAAATCCATTCTCTCTCTCTCTCTGTCTGATAACACAGGAGACCTATTGCAGAGAGAGACACAGGCAAAAATCATTGCAGCTCTCATATTGTGGACCAGGATATATTCTAGCAATTTTGCACAACTTACAGATAAATAGGTATACAATTTAAGAACCCGGATGCAATTAAATGCTTGAGTTTTAGGGTCAATAAATTTGAAAACAAATTACATTACGGAAATAGTGATCGCTCTATTTTTGTTGTACAGTAAGTAGATTTTCTTTATACTGTAAAGCATAGTTTCTTAGCCTGTACTTCAGGATCAAGAATCTCAAGTCTGGTGCCAACCTACCTGGTGAGTGCAGTGGAAGGGGTCTGTAGCATCCTGGGACAGCCCTGTGAGGACCAGTGAAGTTGCAAGAGTGAAGGGTGCTGTGGATGGAGTTCTCTCTTTCTTTCGATTAACAACTGCTTAAGCAGCCATCTGGAGAAAGCTTTTATAGAAAAATTCAGGTCAACCTATACCAGGTCAACTTCTATGCCTTGAAGAATAAGAATACAGCATTCCCATTCAGCACATAATACAATGCTCTTCACACAGAAATAAATCAATAAATGCTGTTGACTGGTGACTGGCTTTACTTAATGTCTACCCTTTATGTGCCTCAAACGGCTTTGATGGTATTCATTCAGGTTTTTGTTTTTTTTTTTTTTTTGAGCAACCTACCATAAAGTGCAAAATCTCTTACCCTCCCCCATAATTAAGAAAATGAGGCAGAATCAGGAGACTAAGTTATTTCCAGGCTTCCCTTGTCACTGACATTGGCCAAGACACATCACTATGTATTTGAGCCAAGAAACTTGAAAAGTCAAGTTTTCTCCTAGTCCTTAGATAAAACCCTGGGAGCTCATAGTAGTATTGTTATTGCAAGAAAGCAACAACATCCCTCTGCAATGTAATTGTAATATCAGCATTGTTATCATCAGATTCAACATGGACTATATTTAGTACTTCTCTCATTTAATCCTTACACTTAGAATGTGAGGTAGGTGCTATTATTATTCCTACTTTATAGACTGAAGAGACAGGCAGAGAGAAGCTAAGGAACTTGCCCAAGGTCACACAGCTGTGAGTGGTGGGGCCCTTAGTTACTGCATGTACAATTAGATTGCAAGATCTTTTGAGAATTATTTCCTCTTTTTAAAATACCTTCCTTCTTCACACCAACACACACACACAAATGTGCATGAATGCATGTCCATGAACATGCATACACCACACCACACCGCCTTACCCATGGGACATCCTTGATACATTTCAAGCACTTGAACCAGTAAAACTCTACAACTAAAATCAAACCCAATCTACTGATTTTAAGGAATGGCACATTCACTTACCCTTATATTATTTTGAGATACCCATAAGAAAATTTTTCTCATTTTCCCCCAAAGTGTCCCCATTTACATAAGTGATGAGGTCCCAAATTATTTAAGTGAGTGGAAATATATACATGACAAGGTTGATTTTCATGGGTGACAAGTGGTATCATTACTTTATAGTCACACCTCACGTTTTCCTAAATTACTGAATTGGGAGAAAATGAGAACATAAATTATTCTTAGAAGGGAATCTCATCTGAGTTGGTGTTTTATTTTGTTGGAGTCTATGATAAGTATTGATTCATGGGTTGGTGGACTGATTTGAATTTGAACCTATACCAGGCTTGTTAAGACATACTTCTTAGTTAAACTTTTGAGGGAGTAAAGGAGATTCTTTTTGAATTAATATTAATTATTATCAGCAAAAAAGACTTTTGGAAGCAAGACTTTTTTGGGGGGACTCCAGTATGAATTTATGTGTTACTTTATACCACTTCTCTATTGAAAATCTAAGTAAAAGGATCCCAGTGTATCTGCTTTTTATCACTAACCCCAAAAACCATATCGGTTGCCTTTTTATTCGCGTTTACATCAAGGCTAAGTGTTCTGGCCTCACCTGTTCAGATCAATGTTCAGTGTAGGATCAGTGGTGTCGATGGAATTGACCTTCCCTGACCCCTTTTCCTTAACATAAACCTTGGAAAATGAAAATTGGAAGAATACTGGGAAGGCCATTCAGGCTTTCAGTAATCATGCAAATCTAAAACCTGCAGCTCATTCACTGCTTGAGGGAACTCCCAACATTCTGCAGGCCAAAGGATCATAAACACTGATTTTTTAGGGGGCAAAGAAATTTGGATAATCAGCAATCTCCTTTGTGCCTGAGAGCTACAGCCTGAAGCAAAGAAGAGGTTGGAGGGAATAAGCAGTAAGGGTCCCGAGATCAGTTCTCCCTCACAGATGGAACATACATCATCATGGCCAGTGAGGTCAGGACTCTTTCTACTACCTTCTCAAATGGGGGATGGGAGGAAGCAGGGCTTGACGGAGGCCTAAGGAATAGAATACACACCTTTCTGAGACCTGATCAATTACCAGAGCCTTGTTTTTTTCCTACCCTTTTAAGTATAATACATTTTTAAATCCTGCTTGGGAAGGCTTACCTGGCATAGATGATGTCTGAAAAACTGCCCCATCAGCAAGTTAGCAAGCTTATTACCTTGTTAATTAGGGTCACTGCTCACTAATAATTTAGCCAATAACATGGTATTTTTTAACTAAGGCATTTACTACATTTATTTCTTTTGGCTAGAGCTATTATAAATACAGTGGAATATATTAATTTATGAAGCTTTTATTTAATACAAAAGCATTTGCCATAGTATCAAATTTATTTCATCTTCATATTCATAATTCTATTACTGTTGTGTTTTCTGACTCTAAGATACAAGTTTTCTCTTCCCCAAGTAGCTTTCTCTGTAACAATATCTATCTTATAAGAGTGTTTTAAGAGTTAAAGAAGATAATAGATAGGAAATTAACCCAACTACATAGAGGAACTTAACAATGGCATTGAGATAATTGGATAAACATCTGGAGAAAAATTAATTTAAATTTTATTCCTATATCACTTAAACTTACATAAATTTCAAATGGTTTAAATAGGTAATTATGTATGTGTGTATTATTATTATATTATATTTTTACATATTAATGTAATATATATGAGACCCTAGTATCCTAGAACAAAGGATGGCCTTTGTAAGCATAATCTAAACACCGTAACAGAAAGGGAAGATTGATAACTATTGAATACAGTAAATTAAAAAGAAATATCTACCTGGGAAACAAAACACTGGAAAAAAAAGTTAGAAGAAAATCTGGGGAAAATATCTACGAAGAGCTTATTTTCTTATCATCTGAAAGTCATATGGTCAGTAAGACAAAGACCAATAACCCAAAATAAAAATGAGCCAATTATATGAACAGATAATTCACAGGAAAGGAAATATAAATTGCTCCTAATGTGTTCAACCTTGATCCTAGAGAGAAATTTGCCAATTAAAACCGTAAAAGGGAATTGCAGATTAACAGTATAATGAGTTAGTAGTTTTGCCACACCACAATTACTATGTTTACCAATTGTTCATATTGTGCTATGTATGTTTGATAGATAGATGAGCTGTATAGACATATAATATGATTTATATAGATACATATGAGATATATATGATGCAGGATCCTATAAATAATATACTTAAAAACCAGTGATTGACACTATTTAGAAGTGACATACAATCCATGCAAACTGAAACGTTAGATTCTTTTTTTTTTTTTTAAAGATTTTATTTATTTGACAGAGAGAAACACAGCGGGAGAGGGAACACAAGCAGAGGGGATGGTAGCAGGAGAAGCAGGCTTCCTGCTGAGCAAGGAGCCCGATGCGGGGCTCGATCCCAGGACTCTGGGATCATGACCTGAGCTGAAGGCAGACGCTTAATGACTGAGCCATCCAGGCGCCCCGAAACGTTAGACTCTTATCAAAGAGAAATCCAAAAGCTGATTTTGTGCAGAAATTGTAATATTAAATCTTCCACTAAAAATTTCCCTAAAAATGTGCAGAGGTGCTTTATATTTTCTGCAGTTTTATGAGGAGACAGGAAACCAGAAATACTTTGAAGTCACTTTATCCTCTTTATAAAGTCATCCTACTTTATCTGTTTTGTTTAAGTAGTTAGTTCAGGTTGGTTCATAAACACCAGAAACAACAAACTCAACATGAATTCCATTCCCTGTCCCCAACACACATACAAAATTGTGTTTGTATCAAGGGCTTGGTTTGGAGGCATGTTGCTGGTACTCCTCATCTGTCTGTTTTCTAAGGGTCCATAAGGGACCAGATGCAATGTTGGTGAGAAGCAGTGTAGGTCACTGGCCTGCCCTATCTCTAACCCTGCTTTTCATCTCATCCTTTCTCAGACTCCAAGTCTTCTGCACTGTTCACTCTTGAGGGTAGTGTCGCTGTGGAGTAGGGGGGCTGCAGTTGCCAGTGAAGGGCCCTAGAGTGGAGATGCTGGAGGCTCTGGCAGCAAGTTGGAGGCCAGGGCTGCCGTCTGTATCAAAGTCTCTATACACTGACCCCACTCCTATTTCCATGGTTACAAATACTTCTCTAACTCATCCTGTCCTCTTGTCCTCTTCCCTCCTGCTAGTCCATGGGATCCTGTCTAGGGAACGAAAGCTTCACTCTTATTCCATATTCTCCCAAATTTCTTAGCTATGCATCTGAATGTTTATTGTTTTCCAAGACCGAGGCTTTTGAATATCAAACACCAAAAATCCACTTTGCTGTGTCATCCCTCACTTGAGGCAATGCACTCCAACAGTCTGATGGGAAAAGGATAAAGGGGAATCATATCTGTTAATATTTCTGTTAGTTAGGCATTTCTTCATGCCACAAGGCCCTGA
Source organism: Procyon lotor (assembly GCA_028646535.1). Lineage (NCBI taxonomy): Eukaryota > Metazoa > Chordata > Mammalia > Carnivora > Procyonidae > Procyon > Procyon lotor. Next base: position 40,513,241 of record CM053609.1, on the reverse strand, counting down.
CTTTCTTGTGCCATTCTCTTCCCTTGCTTCCCTCCTAGACTCTAGGAAGAAAAACATCATCCGCCAAAAGAGATTCATAAATGATCTTACTTTCGACCTTATTATTTACTAGAGGACCATGGAATAGCAGGAGCTTTATTTAAGTGTCTTCTAAGCCTTTTGTGTTTATCACCCATCTCTTCTCCCTGGTCATTCCTCATCTCAAAGCTCACAGCTTGGTCTTTGGAGACAAATAATGCTGGCACTAAATCCTGGCTTTGAAAGAGAAATAAGACTTCTTCTTTACTTTCAACATCTGTAAAATGGGGATAACCATACTTATTTGGCAGATTTATGATTAGGATTCAATCAGTTATCTTTATATAGCTTAGCATGGTATAGGCAATCAGTACCTTCTCACTTCAGCTTTCTTGACTCCCTTTTTCTCTTTCCCAATATGTATCTATTATTTGAATATTATAATTAATAGTTACAAGGGAAATAAAAATAAGATCAAAGATAATACCCCATAGTCTCATAACCATTTTATTATTTTCATTTTCAAGTTTCATTTCTGTCTAGCCCTGAAGGATCTCTGTAGTCCTTAGTAGAAAATGTACACTCTTTGAATGAACTGTCATATTAAAACAATTCAGTATTCTTTCAGAGTGGGTAAAAGAATATTCTCTTTTTTCATTTCTAAGTTTTGAGATCTAAGGATTTGGGGTGAGTTGAAGTGAGCAGAGGGAGAAGAGGAAAAAAAGTGAGAAGAGGTGGTGGAAATAAATGAGGAAGAGAATTGTGAGGATAAAGACATGAGGGGTCCAGGTTGTCTTGCAAAATAGAACTGATGAGGTATCTTCTCCAAGGTAACTTTCTCCTTTTCTTACCCTCTGTGCTAAGATATGATTTCTTTTCAGATTATGATTATGGATTAATTTATGACTTTCGTTAATTGTCTGAGCAATGCAGGGTTAATGTCCTGGTAAGGACAAGTTCTCTTTTACTTTATGAGAGCAATCACTTAACGAAAATTAGGCTATTACTTTTTATCTCCCTCTCCTTGGTGAAGCCTGATACCATGGAATACTTCTGCAAATTTTCCTCGCCTTGTGCTATGTTAGGGAATAGATCTTTATTTGGCTTTGACACTTTGAATATTTCCTGATAGTTGATAACAGAACTGAACTCTAGAAATGTCATCTGATAAATCAGGTTGGAGCAGTATATCTTCTCAGGGCTATGAAGGTTCTTTTTGAGTGAATGTTGATTCTAGGAGAATCTACCACTAGAAGGAAATTCAGTACCTGAAGAGACCCAAGGGGTATGGCATCCCTTCTGTTTCCCAAAGCATTGAATTAGGGCCAGGAGGAACATAGTATGGACAAAAAAATACAGTTTGGAGCCATAGATTGGCCTGGGGTTGGCTCTTGGCTCTTCTGAGTACTAGCTGTGTGAGTTAGAATAAATATTTAATTACTCTTAACCTCAGTTTCCCAATCTGTAGAATGGGGAGAAACATACCTACGTTGTTGGATTCTGTCACTAGTGATTGAGTAATTTTACAAATACTCACTGAATTCTACTCCACATCATTTTATTACATATAATTTTACTAGTTTTTCAGGGGTTGTCTTAGTTGGACTTGCCAAAAGTAGATCCCGAGGCTAGGATTTGCATGGAAGTGATTTACAAAGAAATGCTTCCAGAAGAAACCTGTAACAGAGTGGTGGAAATGCCAAAGGGCAAGGGGCCAAGCAAGGTGCAGTTTTAGGCCAAGTCTTGCAGCGGGTAGTTTCAGCCTGATTCCACAGGGGAACCTGGAGTATAAGTCATACCCCAGTATATTTTTTCCCAACTTATGGCCAAGGGAGCTGGGCTTTCATACTCCATGACCAGTCAGTGGGTAAAAAGCTGTTCTAAAGATGGAGGGTGAATATATACTCCAGATGCTTCCTGATCTTTGTCTGTAAAGGCATAATGGTTCCATTCATTTAAAGTTAGTTCTCTAAAGAAGATTGCAAACACAGACTATTAGAAACAGAAGCATACAGAAGGCAGAGAAGAGAAACCCAGAGATCGAAAGGGGATTCCATTATTCCTACAGGGGCTACAGTGTTGAGCAAAATAAATGTGGTCTCTGATCTAACAAATTTTATACTCTTAATGGTGATACAGATAAGTAAATAGGAAATGCAGTGCTATGGGTGTGCTATTATAGAAGAAGGTCAAGGTGCTATGGGAGCACAAAAGAGGGGCACTGGGAAAGGATCAGGGAAGTCTCCTCAAAGGAAGTAATGTCTACTATATAAGTAGGACCTACTGAGGCAGGGTTGATATGACGTGTCTTTCAGGAAACAGGACTCTGAACGTGTAGTTCAGAGACAAGACTATGGCATATTTGAGGGTTGAAAGAAATTCAGTCTCAGCTAGAATGTACAGTGGATGGTGGGAAAGGGGAGGTGTTAAGCAATGATGCTGTGGCAGCAAGCAGGTCTCTCGTAATAGAGTTTATAGGAACTGGGTTAGAATTAAAAGAGTTATTGCAAGCTGAATACTTTACGAGTAGCAACTAATGTTAGAAGTAATACTTCATGGTAGCAACAGTAATTTTTAGGAGTAGTGCTAGTACTACAATCTCTACTGCTATTGCTCCCTTACTACTATTACTGTGAACTTGGGATCGAAATAAAGGATTGGCTACGTTAGACCATTTGTTGTCTGTTGTGTGTTGCTCCCATCAGTTCCACAAGGGTAGGGACTGTGTGCTTTTTCAACAATGCAGCATTATATATTTGTTAAGTGAGAAACCAAATATTTTTGAGCATTTACAGCATGCCAAACATTGTCTTAGGTAATGTTGGGTAGTGTCCAAACATGAACAAAACACAGTTTTCATTCCCAAGGACATCTTCATTTATTTATGCAGTTATTATTCATTAAACTCGTTTAAAGTAGCATGCATTAAACCTTTGCTAGGTTCTAGCCATTCAATTACAAGCAAGATACAAGGCCTTGAGATCTCTGGTCTCATTTAACATTATGGTTCTCAACTTAATGGACACAGTTCCATTTGCAGTTCCATAAGCCAGCATTTGAAAATTTGTGGAGATGTTTTTGGGTTGTTAAACTTTTGGTAGATGTAGGCATTGGATAGGCAACAGTGAAAGAAACTAGATGTCTTATATGTGCAGGACAGATTGACACAATGCAGAATTATTTTTTTATCTTACATGACTTTTAAGCATCTTGAAGGACATATATGTAGATGAAAAAAGCTCTTTTCAATGAGTCTAGAACCCAACTCTTTTATATCTAAAACTAAGTGGTTTTTGATAAGACTTAATTATATCTCATTTTAATTATAAAAATGTGCAAAATAAAATTTGTCATTTTAATAATTTCTAACTACAGTTTGGTAGCGTTAAGTATACACACATTATTGTGCAACAGATCTCTAGAACTTTTTTGTCTTGCAAAACTGAAACTCTGTAACCATTAAATAATACTCTACATTTTCACTCCACCCCCAGCCTCTGGCAACAGCTATCCTACTTTCTTTTTCTATAAATTTGACTAATCTAGATAGTATATAGAAGTGGAACCATATGTACTTGTCTTTTCGTAATACCTCATTTCATTAGCCTCAATATACTCAATGTTCATACATTGACAGCACATGTCATAATTTCCTTTCTATTTAAGGCCGAATAATAATACATTGTATGCATGCACTGCAGTTTATCCATTCATTTCTTTTTTTTTTTTATTTTTTAAAGATTTTATTTATTTGACAGAGAGGCGAGAGATCACAAGTAGGCAGAGAGGCAGGCAGAGAGAGAGGAGGAAGCAGGCTCCCTGCTAAGCAGAGAGCCCAATGCGGGGCTCGATCCCAGGACCCTGAGATCATGACCTGAGCCAAAGGCAGAGGCTTTAACCTACAGAGCCACTCAAGCGCCCCTTATCCATTCACTTCTTGATGGACACTTTGGTTGCTTCCATCCTTCGGCTATTGTGAATATTCAGTGCTGCTCTGAACATGGGTGTGCAGATATCTCCTAGAAATCCTACTTTTAATAAGTTTGGATATGATACCCAGAAGTGGAATTACTGGATCATATGGTAATTCTATTTTGAATCTGGTATTGATATTTTTCTTCCAAAAATACAACTGTAACTCTAAGAAAGGCTACATTTCACTTTGTTTACAATTTTGCCAAAAGTTGTTTACCATTTAGGGAAAATCATGCTGCCAATGACAATGTTGCCCAAGCTATTGAGCCTCCAGTTCAACACACTTGGATTAGTTTGTATTTGTACTATCATATTCACAGCAATTCTCTATATAGCACAGACTTAGACTATTTGGTTGTGTCTTCTAGTACAGCCGTGCCCAAGCATTTATGCAGTAATAAACATATGCATTATTTTGTTACAAATTATTTTCCTTTTTATTTCTCCTTTATGACATACTATGCCTACAGCATTATATTGATTTTTGGAAATACATGTGTGGTAGGTTGTATAATTTATGAATTTTGTTTTTAGGGTAGTGAAGTGAAGCTACAAAATATTTTAAAAAGGAGTCACTGCTTCTGATTGGCTTAAATGTTCTAAACTTTTTAAATAAACCTGTGTTTTTATTGAGAAAGCACTTATAAATCAACAACAAAAGCTTAAAACTGCTCTAGTTTTGTAGCTCAGGTTGCCTGGAGGCTGTCAGGTATTTCTACATACATGTAAACCACAGCATGGTAGGAATAATTAAGATCTAGTATTTTGGCAGATATGGTTGTGTGTGCATTAAATATTGCAATAATATTGTTGTCTGTGCTTTAGAGCTCCAGAACTTGCTTACCTGCTAGTTGCAAGTTTGTACACTTAAATCCCTTTTTATACCCCCACCCCCAGCCCTGGGTAACCACCATTTTTTTCTGCTTTTTTAGTAATAGAAGTGCTAGCTTCTGCTTTTTTAGTAATAGAAGTGCTAGCTAATGGTACAATGGCAATCATATTGCAACATTAACATGTATCAAATCAACATGTTGTACACCTTAAACTTATACAATGTTATTTATCAAATATATTTAAATAAAAAAATAATAAATTTAAGAAAACAGGGCATGTATGTGCCTGCATCAAGTAAATTCTTTTTCCAAGCATCTTGGGGTTCTATAGGTCATCCAAATGGCTTAAAATGATATTTCCCTTGGTTTTATGCTTTCAAGCATCTGTCAGCATTAATTTTTCTTTGTTCCTCTCTTGATGGGTGAATCACCATTGAACTTTAAGGAGAAGTATTCACTATTTTGGAAAATCACGTCATGAAGGTTACTCCTCATATTTAGATGTTTAATACATGTCTGATTCAGTCTGCTCCAGTAGCATTGCATTCGTAGTGACTCTACCTACAGGAGTGAGCACCTGACATCTTCATTAGATGTCTTAGTGTAGTCATCCTACACTGTCCATATTGAAATATGTAGTATTTTATTACAAATTACTTTCCTTTTATTTCTCTTTATATTAAAGTTAGGGCACTTTATTGATTTTTTTTTAAATATACATGTAGATAGGTTACATTAACCATTAATTTCATTTCAGGCTAGTAAAAGATGGTGCTAGATAATATTTGCCATAAAACAGATTTGGATCTGGTAGGTTTGAGGTCTCAAACAAAAAGTTATCTAATAACTAATCAATTGTACTATGATAAATATTATATGGGAAAGGCACAGAGTGGTCTGAGCTTCAGTCCAATTTGGAATTCATGACATGCTCCCTGAAAAAGCTATTTCAGTTAGTACTTGTGTTAACCGCTATGCCACATGACTGGCACAATATCAAAAGGAGCTCCTTAACTCTGCAAAGAGTACAGGTTAGCAAAGAGTGTGACATCTATTAGGAGGACTATTTAGGAGTGTGGCTGTAACACAGTCTGTAGGTGACAGGGCCTAGATAAGTGAGGCTCTGTGATGTGTACAAGACTGTGAAACATGACTCTTGGCCTTGTGGTCTACATGGGGAAGACACCAAGCCCTCAGGAAGACTTCATTTATTTATTCATTTAACAAGTAGTTATTAATGCTTTCTGTGTGCCCGGCACTTTTGGATATACTATAGGGAATAAAACAGACTAGTTTCCTTGTCTGAAGCTTAACTTCTCCAGGGAGCCAGGCAGTAAACAAATAAACAAGGGAGTATACAGTATGTCAGATGATGATGGAGGTTACACAGAAAGATAAGGCAACACCATGGGGATAGGAAGGCTGGGGTTGGATGGGAGAGCTAGTTTATATCAGGTGGTCAGGGAAGGCATCTTAAATAAGATGGCTTTTGAGTAAAAAATGTGGAGTGCTTCACACACAGAGCCAGGCCATGAGACTCTCACCTAAGGTTCTTCTCCGTCAACCCCTACTCTCTGCCTGTTCTCCTTGTGGCTCTGGCATCTCATTCCCAGGCAAGGACAGCTGGTTTCATCCATTGTTTCCCTGCTCTTCCACCCACCCATTTCTCCTTCCATATAATTGCTGCTCATTCCTGCCAGATTGTTCTTTATGAAATCTGGTTCCAAATATAAGCCTTCTCACAAACCTTTATGAGACCTTAATTTTGACAGAATAACATCCAGACTGCTGAGTATGGCATTCAAAATCTTCCAGGATCAAGCTACACTAACCTTTTCAGCTTTCTCTCTTGCTATTGCCTTTAATAGACCCCACTCTCAGGTGAAAGCAAACTAGCAAACTCCTGCTTTTCAAATCTGACTGTACTTTCCTCTCTTACCTACTGGACATTTTCTTCCCATTTCTTCGCCTTATAACGTTTTTCTCCAAGCTCCTACTTCCAAAATCTTAGCCTTCAAGACTCATGTTATCTTGTGTCTAGGAAAACTTCTTCATTCTTTTGAGAATCTCTGTATGTCTCTTTTCCATTTTATATTTTGGTTTATTCCCTACCCGATTGTAAGCATGAGACAAATGCTACTATTGGAGGGAGTAGCAGGGGAACAAGCTGAACTGCAATTAGAAGCCATGCAGATAGCATAAAGAAGTGTCCTAGTGTAGGAACACGGGACAATAGAGTGGGGCGGGGCCTGTGGAGAAATGGAAAGTACACCCGTATCTGAGGTCACTTACATCCTTTTTTTTTTTTTTTTTGAAAACGTCATGCCAGTTAAAATTCATTTACTTAGTTCTTGGACCATGTATCTGTAACTTCTAGAATAAGGGATATGGAATCGGATTGATATAGATTTAAGTTCTGGCTATTTTACTTATTAGATATGCAAATTTTGGCAGGCTATTGAACTCTTTAGATTCTGCTTTTTCATTGGTAACTTGAGGGGGTAATAAGATCCCTCTGAAAGCATTAATAGATATATAAAGTGCCTATGTTCAAATATCATCTTCCTCGGTGCCTTGCACTATGTCAAGCACAGTATTAACCACACAGTGACTCTCCACAACTGTTTGCTGAAGTAGACTATTCTGTCCAAGAGCTAGCGGGTAAAGAGTCAGTTGAGAGGACATCCCAGTCATAACTGATAAGAGTATTGAGAGGGATATATTTGACTATGGGCTATAGTTGACTGTTGGCTAGAGGCGATCAGGTTTGTGGTGGTCTCCGAGACTAGTTGGGCTCCAAATGAGTTCCTGGGAGGGAAGAAGGGAAATGGTAAAACAGCATGAATGAAAGCTAAGTGAGTGAGGAAGAGACCATCTTGGTCTGTTTCATGGGCAATTTCTTGAAAACATCCTCACTGCTAGTGTGTAGGGTTGGATAAAACCAATGAACAGCACCCCATTGTCTTTAACCTGAGAGCCCAACTCTCCCCTTGGGCATTCAGTTATCAAACCTTTGTGTGGATCCAGTCACTGCTGCTAGCACACACTCTCTCTCTCTCTCTCTCTGGTATTTATCTATCACTATGTATGCTATTTCCTTAAGTAGCATTTGATGAAGTTGGTATGTTCCAGCCCTGCTGGTATAAGGATGTAGTTGGTAGAATAATGAGTCATTATTATTGAATACTTATGTAATTAATCTAGGAAAATCATGTATTGATGTACTATATTACTGAGCAGAGTGAATAGTGAGAGTCTCATGTCCTAGGGGAACACAGACTTCTTTCAAAGCATTTTTTTTTTTTTGTATTAAGATATAATGTATTATTTGCCCCAGGGGTACAGGTCTGTGAATCATCAGGCTTACATATTCACAGCACTTACCATAGCACATACCCTCCCCAATGTCCATAACCAAAAGCATTTTTAAAATTTACACTTAAAACTAATTAAATTAAAAACTACATTTTTAAAATGTAGATTTTCCCTGCTCAGATCCGGATTGCTAATTTTTCATCTGTCTGCTTCTCCACCTCAGCTGAGAACAATGTTCTCTTTTTCAGTCCAACTAGGAAATAGACATTTAATGATGGTAGACAAAGAGGATAATTGCAAATATATATAGAAGTGTGTTTGTGTGTATATACATTTTTATATATTATAGTGTAAATATTTATGTGTATATGTATACACACACACACCCAAGTGTTTATGCGTGTGTGTGTGAGTATGTGTATAGAGCTTGGAACCTCTATGATCTAATTTTATTAAAGACACTTGGCTAAATGGTAACAAGATTAGACTTACTCCCAATGGGTGGTGTGGACTATGTTTCCTATAAAAAGTAAAGTGGAAAACAAACAATTTTTTTTGATAATTCAAAAAATTTAATGCAGTCATCATATGCATACATATATACATAAAGCTATATGTAAATGTAAACAATTTTTAAATGAATAAAATATTCCAGCATGATTTCCCTAATAAATAATAATATTGCAGGTTTAAAATATGCCAGGTAGATTTATAATTTTTTTAACATATATTATCTCATACAACCCTTATAGCAGTTGGTGTTACTCTTTAGCTTATATTACAGGCAAAGTAAATGAAACAGGAAAATTAGCAAAATTAGAAAGTGACTGTAGTTTTGCTTCAGAGCATATACTTTTATTTATTTATTTGTTTATTTATTTATTTATTTATTTTAAGATTTTATTTATTTATTTGACAGAGACAGAGATCACAAGCAGGCAGAGAGAGAGAGGGAAGCAGGCTCCCTGCTGAGCAGAGAGCCAGATGTGGGGCTTATCCCAGGAACCTGAGATCGTGACCTGAGCTGAAGGTCAGGGTTAAATTGCAAATTTAACCCACTGAGCCCCCCAGATGCCCCAGAGCATATACTTTTTTTTTTTTCAGAGCATATACTTTTAATTCAATCCTCTAGTTCTATAAAAAGACACTTGGCTAAATGAGACTAGAATTACACTGATTCTCAATCAAGTGTATATATTGTACTTCCTATAAAAAATTAAGTGGAGAGCTAAGGGAGCTTTGATGCATAATTCAAGTGCTTGCATATATTTATCTTAAATAATTGGAACATGAAGGTAGAGGTAGACAAATGAGCATGGATAGCTTTTGATTTATTTTTTTAATTTCTTAAACTGCTTTTCAAATATCTTACTAAAAATTCATCCTAAATTTTCGAAAGGAACAATAGTCTGAGCAAGGAAAAAACCTATGGGTTATTACCTAAAACCTGAAAGATACTTTATTTTATTTTTATTTATTTATTTATTTTTAAAGATTTTATTTATTTATTTGACAGAGAGAGAGAGAGAGAGATCACAAGTAGGCAATGAGGCAGGCAGAGAGAGAGAGGGAAGCAGGCTCCTCGCTGAGCAGAGAGCCCTACTCCCAGGACCCTGAGATCATGACCTGAGCCGAAGGCAGAGGCTTTAACCCAATGAGCCACCCAGGCACCCCTGAAAGCTATTTTAAAAGAAAACCAAAAACTGCATATTAAATATTTAGAAATGTGTAGCATCTCGCTATTGTAAGAATGATTTGCATAAAATGCAATATAGTTAAGCATTTGTTAGAGGCTAAAATAAGAAATATATTCTAAAAAAATGTGGCCAGCCTGTCCTAAAATGTTTCAAATGGAACCTGAAATGCTTAATTGCATAATTTGAATTTTTTTGTTGTTACAACTGAGTCAAAACCAGTTATATTAGCTTGCCACTTGAAATATTTCTAAAACACATACTTTTACACTTTTATGATCCAAATAACATAAGGCTAATTTTTATATTTTGATACTTCTATTTATAGTGAAAACTCTTTGAAAATAGCTTATATAAAATATTAGGACAGATACTATTTTGACTGAATTTTTAAGAAGGCTCTTTTAAAACTTCCCATTGTTTCCTGTGAAACAAAAGCCTTGTCATAATGAGTCAAATTGCAATTAGAAATAATCTTCCCCCTCCCCAATGGATAATTTACATAGACATAATATATTTGTGTCATTGTTTATATTTAATTTAAACAAATCTTTCAGAATTAGCATAAAAACTTAACATATGATTTATGTTCCAAACATTTAAGACACTTGTTGGATTCTGTGACACAATTCATAGTGTTTGTCATTCACAGACATCAGTGATAGTGCACAGAAGAGTTCCATTGCAGAAAATCAGACTTAAAATTAAAGGCACTTAAAAAAATAACTCTAATATAAAACCAAACATATTATTATATGTTAAGTTTTATAATAGTAAATCTTGTAGGTCATAAAAAACATGAAAATACAAACAAAAAGAAGTTAAACACAAATATCTAGAAGTCTTTTCCTTTGACACTTGGAAGTGCATATTGTCTATTCCTAGAAAGCATTTTCTCAGTCTACTGATGGTTTGTGCTACATCCCTTATCTCATGCAAATTATGTTGACATCAGAAAGGTCTGGGCATTCCGTTTCTGCTTCTTGCTTGGGTTCCAGAGCAGTCTATTTCCTCTTGCAAGAACAGCCTGAAACCATAACTGTCTTAAAGTTTCTCCTCTCAAGTCATGAAAAGCATTTTTTGAGCCTTCAGACTTTTTTTTTTTTTTTAAAGATTTTATTTGTTTATTCATTAGAGAGAGAGAGAGAGAGCATTTGCTGGGTGGGGAGATGGGAGGAAGCAGAGGGAGAAGCAAACTCCTCATTGAGTAGGAAGCCTGACATGGGGCTGGATCCCAGAACCACATTTGATTATGACCTGAGCCAAAGACAGCCACTTAACCAACTGAGCCACTCAGGCACCTCAAGCCTTTAGATTTCTATACAGACTTTTAAAGACTGGATAAACATGGACAATGAAAATGTTTACTACCTCTAAAAAGAACATAAACTGTAATTGCCAGAAAGTAGATTTCCCTCATCATGCCTCCTGGTCTATTGAGTTTATTCAAGATGTAATTGGAAAACAAATACAACTGCACCATCATCAAGACAGACATGAGTGCTCGTCTCGGGAATAGGGTGTTGTATAATGTTATAGACTTTATTTCCACTGGTACTCCTCATTCTTATCTAATAAAGTATAATGCTATACCTTTTGGAACTCTATAACAATAATTAAAGTGCATATTTGCCTTCCCATAAGATTTTAAGGAACATTTTAACAGCAGTTAAGTGCAAAAATGATACCAGGGCCCGCTCATTACCATAATTGTGGGCTAATCTGTTTCATTCATTAACTAACCAGATGCACCAACAAAAGCAGAGCATTTGAGATCTGAATTCTGAGGTCTTCTTTTTATAGTAGAACTGACTTTTGGCAGGAGATTTTCCCCCACACTATTCTCCTTAGTGTTCATTAAACAAAAACAAACAAACAATCCAAAACCCTCATTAATCTGCAGTGAGAAATTATGGAAAGGAGAAAATCCTTTAGAATTAGAGGAGTCTCATGGGGTGCCTGGGTGGCTCAGTGGGTTAAAGCCTCTGCTTTCAGCTCAGGTCGTGGTCTCAGGGTCCTGGGATCAAGCCCCCCATGGGGCTTTCTACTCAGCAGGGATCCTGCTCCCCCCTCTCTCTCTGCCTGCTTCTCTGCCTACTTGTGATCTCTCTCTCTCTCTCTCTCTGTCTCTGTCAAAGAAATAAATAAAATCATAAAAAAAAAAAAGAATCAGAGAAGTTTCATTTGGGCAGGACATTAGAGTGAGTCAGCCTTCTTTGTTAATAGCAGGGTGGAATTGGGCTTTGATGTTGGTAAGTACTTGACCTGAGTGTCAGCTCTGTCTTGGCCCAGTTACTTCTGGATTGCAATTTCCTCATACATGAAATGGGGCTAATAAAGCTTCCTTCACAGGCTTATTGAGATGGTCAATTGAGATATCCCATGACAAGCACCCGGCCATGTATCATCACCAAAACATAGTTGTTTGAGAACTACAAAGACAGGATACAAGGATCTCATGCAACTGAAGGAAATGGCTTTGTTCTTGCTACCATTGTGTTCTGGTAATTGTGAACTGTGTGCATCAGTATTGTAGCAAAGCACCACAGGAGCCAGTAGAAAGATGGATGAATGGGGGAGTGCACCTAAATTAACAGGTGACTGAAGGACATTCAATGCTTTTCTGGGGCACTGAATTCCTTTAACATACATGGATTAGGCACCTGCTATGCACTAGTACACCAGACAGGAGCTTAGTTAGAGTAGAGGACTCTAGATATAGTTTAGCATGATCTACCCTCTCCACAGGAAGATTGGCGAGACTGTTCTGTGAACAAGCAAAGATAATCTGGTCTGATAAAGTGGTCATTAAGTGCTTGTTACATGTTGGGAGCACAGGCTGTGTCTTGGAATTAGGGTGGACTTCATGAAGGAATGGACATTTTGAATTTGTCCTGAAGAATGAGTGGAGTTCAAGGGAAAGGACATGTACATAAGCCAGGAGATGCAGAACAGCATTATGGGAAACTTTCTTAATTTTTCTTAATATTCTTTCTTAATTTTATGTTTATTTTTTTTGGAAGAGCATTTTTAGAATGGTTGAAGCATAGTTGATATGGTGAGGAGTCTGTGGGTCCCAATTATAAAGGACTCCCTTTGTCCTTTATCTAGTAGATGATGTATGGGTGGAGGAGGTAGGACACTTACTCATGAGGCTTCAAGGAGGAGTCACTCAAGCGATAATGAGGGGTCAGACCAGGACAGAGGCCAGTGGTGTTTGCTGTAGGTGGTGAAGGAGAGAGAAAATTCAAAGATGAACCTGAGATCCTCGCTTAAACTATGTGATGGTAGTGTTGTCACTCATTAACCTTGGCTGACTCGTTGCCTGTTCCCTCAGGTTTCGAGGATATAGGTTTTTGCTACCTTCTTGAATATCTTTCCTGTTCCCGAAACAACTCAGCAATCCAAGGTCTTTCAGCAGCCTGAGTTCCTTTAGTGTCATCAGAGAGAAGGAATTACAGTAGAATGATATGGATCATGTCCAGGGAGGGCTCCATGGTTACTTAGGCTAGTATTTCTCTGTGTGGTCCGTGGACCTCTGTGGGTTCCCAAGACCGTTTCAGGGGGTCCATCAGCTCAAAATTATTTTCATAATAGCAGTAAAATACTCTTTGTTGTTTTCAATCTCGTTCTCTTAAAGGTGTTCAGACATGTGATAGTACCATTGCTTTGATGGGATATGTGCTTGTATATTTTTGTACATTGTAAAATTTTGTACATTGAAAATTTTAGAATTTTCTAAGGTAGTAGGCTTAGGGTAAAAATATGAGCACGTTTACACATTAAGTCAGTATATTTTTAATACTTCTACTCTACCCTTAATATAAGGTTATACTTGTTATATATCTGTAACCTCATTAACTTCTTTTGAATCATTATTTTGAAGTTTTTTTGGGGGGGCTATGTAGAAACACAGTAAGAAGTAAACTTTATTGTCTTGTTTTATAATATTTTAAAAATACTTAAAAATATTTTAAATCTAGAAAAATACTTTTAAAACTTAAGAATTGTACCTAAAACTTATTTTAGAATTTAATATTTTATTCTAAAAGAAAAAATTATGATATATTGTATCTCTGTTTAATTATTGGCCTAAAAAATGGGGAGGTTTCGAAGAACAACTTTTTTAGTCCATAGCAAACACGTACCTATCCAGATGATGAAAAAAGTGAGACGGGCTATGGAGAGTTCTCTGACTCATGGAACGGAGGAAGCTGGGCATAACAATAAATACAAAACAAAAGTGATAAAAATTACCTTTCTTTTTTTTTTTTTTTAAGAATTTTTTTATTTATTTGAGAGAGAGAGATAGTGAGAAAGAACACAAGCAGGGGCAGGGAGAGGAAGGGAACAGGCTCCCCACTGAACAGGGAGCCTGATACAGGGTTCCATTCCAGGACCCTGGGATCATGACTTGAGCCAAAGGCAGACACTTAACTGACTGAGCCACCCAGGTGCCCCAAAAGTTGTTTCTTTGAGCTTTGATGATGTTAATAATTAGCTTTATTGTGTTATGTGCATTAGAACATTTTGAATGTTGCATAAGAACATTATGAATAGTATTTGATTTGTGCAATAGAATATTTGAATAGTAGGTGTCAGGTATGGCATCATTTGAGACTACTCATAGTTTAAAGAAAAAGGAATTGAGTATCTTAATGTAGATATGATAAGTTCTTTAAAGTTCTTTAAAAGAACTTAATGTAGATATGATTAAGTTCTTTAAACACTTTCTGTTGCAGCCTTCAAACTAGGAATGAGATAGCCACAGAAACATCCAGTTGGTAAATTATTTTATTGCATTGGCTAGCAAAGCACACAAAGAGACTAATCAAGCTGTGTGTATTTGAAGATTGAAGGACTATCTCAGAAGATTTAAACTTTTGCCTTAACAATGGGTGAATCTATGTTTGTTTGTAGCCATCCAGCTTCAGCAACAGCAAATCATTAAAGAAGATCTTTTCTATGAAACCTTGACAACAAACAAAAGTGGTGCTGAAATATTCAGAAGTATTGAGTAACTTTTTAAAAATCTCATGGTTTATCTTGGAACAACTGTGTTGACATTCACACTAATGGTACAAAGCAATGGTGGGTAAAACTATAGATGTCTTGACACACATGAAAGGAAAAACACTTGTACAATTATTTGAGTTGGAATCTCAAGTAGGCACCTTTTCTATGGAACATCATTTTTGCTTGAAAGAATGACTGGGTAGACAAACTATGGGTTTTTTGGGCTTTAGTATTTGACAGGCATTTTCTCCAAAATGAATCAAGTGAGTCTATCACGTCAAGAGGAAGCGTGATGAAAGCTATCCTTCACATGGCTTTAGTGAGGTTAATAATTTTCTTTACTGTTTCATCGGCAACAGAACATTTTCTGAATAGTATTATGGTTCTTTTCCTTGTGACAAATATTGTACTTCAGAATGAAGCAGAAGGGCTCTATGCATTCTTCCAATTTTATCATACAGGAGAGTATAAAGATAGGTACTCAAGGGTTAAGACTTAATAACAGTTAATAATATCACATCTTGGCCAAGAACATTTTTAAGTGACTCTATTTTTTAAAAATTGGAAATGCATGGTGTGAATTACAATGACTACCAAGACACTTTGGTGGTACTGCTTTCATGTATACTAAGATATCTGTAATTTTACCCACCATTGCTTTACATCATTAGTATAAATATCAACACAGTGGTTCCAGGTCTGGTATCATTTTGAGAGCAATCTTTCAGAATTTAAAGGGATGAGACTTGATTATTTTAAATGTAGATGTGATAAGCTGACAGTGTTTGTCACCAATGAGATAAAATTCAAAGTTTCAAGGAAAAATTAGAATTTGGGGAAGTTTAAATCCACCTCCGTGAGCTTAAGAACCTCCCAATACTTACAGATTTCTCTGATAAGATAGATGGTAATAGTAAGAAATGTAATTTATTTAAAAGTCTACTTATAAAAAATAAGTCTACTTAATCAGGAATTATTTATTTATAGTAAAGTTTATCATTTTAGGTATATAGTTCCATGAGTTTTGGCAAATATACACAGTCATACATTCACTACCACCAAGAGGATATAGGATATTTTCATCAACAAATAAAGTCTTCAGATGTTCCTTTATAGTCACTTCTGTCCCCTCATTCTGGGCTCTGATAAACACTAATCTAATGTCTGTCCTATAGTTTTGCCTTCTCCAGAATATCGCACTTCTTTCATTTATCATAATGTTTTTGAGATGAATGTGATTTTTTGATATTTTGTAATAAAATGTGTCAACATTTGATCTGCATAGCTCAGTGAACCAATATTTTCCAAATGACCAATCATGTACTCATAAAAGATCTACTCAGAGTACAAGATAAGCCAGTGAATTTTAATGTACTGAGTAGGAAAATTCATTGATAAGGCTTTAGTTCCCTCAACGCACTGTTATTTGTTGAGTGAGAGTTTAGTGTCAGCAAATAAAAAAATTCATAATTATCTAAAAGTGCTGTTCAGATATTCCTCTCTTCAAATGTATACATATCTGTGTGAGGTCAGGTATTCATATACTTCGCCCAGAATGCCATATTGGGCCAGACTGAACGTAGAAGCAGGTATGAGAATCCAGCTGCCTTCTATTAGGCCAGACATTAAGGAGGTTTGCAAAACTGCAAAAACAATGCTACCTCTCATGCTATTTTTTTTTTTTTTGTTTTAGAACATATATATTTTATAGACCTCTTATTTATATGAGTATGTAATGGGTTCATTAGTGTTATTTTAAATACACTGATAAATATTTTTTCACTTTCTCTTTCTTTTCCAATATAGTAAATATCAAAAGGTATAACCCTCATAAACAAATGCTCTTTGGATCCATGATAACTTTTAAGAGAGTAAATGGTTAAGAGACCAAAAAATTTGATAGCCACTGACTTTGGTGGCAGGTGCCTCTGGAGAATGAAAACAGCTGGAGGGGGAAGACATTAGGGAGCAAATTGCATCTCTGATTCCTTGGTTCATAGTGTGATATCCATATATGATTGTGAAATAAACTACAGTTAGGTGATAAGCCAATGTAGTCAGGCTAATCAGTTTAAGAGAATGAAGTCTCTGAAATGAAAAGATTATTTTTTCAAGGGCCTATCATTCTGGCTCAGAGGGGCATCGAGGTTTGTCCAGCTGCTAACACAGTTGATCTGGAAGAGAAGGGGGGTGAGCTAGGATTGCTGTTGATGCTTGGGTTGAGAGTCTAAGCAAACTCTTCAGATACAATAAAATGTCACATGATAACAGAAGAGCAAAGCACAGGGTCTATGGCAGAAGTGGCCAGGTTCAGGGAGTCAACTGAGAGAACTAGAAGAAGTTTATGTGATGGGAGGACCAGAGTGATTTTGCCATCTGCTACTAGCTTCTTCTGAGGCTGAGAGGATCTTAGATTAGGTCCTACATTGGCAGAATCTGAGTGGGATCCCACTGGAAGTAGGAAGGTCGCAAATTGCAGTTGGTAGTGGTGATATCGGAAGAGAGAGCAGGCAGTGTAGATCAGGGTTTTCTCCTCTCACATTTCCCCTCTCTCTGTACCTTTGGCCCAACTTTAGAGACTGAGTTTTGTTTAGTCTTAGATCTTCATCAGAGGCTAGGAGTTAGGCTTGGTTGGGGCAGGACGTGGAACAGGACTGGATGGAGTGTCTCAGCACAAATGAGCTGATCTATCCCAGCCTCCTGACTTGCTCTCACGTACACCCTTATTGTTCAGTTATTATCCTAGGAGACAGAGAATTTAAAAATTTATGGGCAGTGCCACTGTCAGAATAGCATTGACATCTTTTTATCCTAAAAATGCAATAAACTTTCCTCCAAATTTGACAAAATCAGTGCTTTTTAATGTGCTTTGTTAAAATAAAAGGTTAGGTTTGAAAAGATTAAGCACAGGTCACATAGATTCTTTATTAATATTGTATTTATGGTGACAGTGCATTACACATAATGCTATAGGAATTCTATTCTAATTTAGTAATAATTCATGTCCATGCATTCAATATGACAGCATCATTAATTATGTCACAATGATTATGGAAAACATATAAACTGTTAATGCTAAGTATTACTTGAAGTTATATCAAACTGTGCACATTACTGAAAACAAATAGTTACATCAACACCTCATCTTTAATAAACCTAGGGAGTATCCTAACCTGACAATTTTTTTCTTACAATGTGTATCAATAAATATAAAACTTAATATTTACTATGGGAAATGCAAAATATATGTCTCCAGAAGAATTTAGCCTTCTTCACAGAAGCATGATTATTTGGTTACCTTCTGCTGTCTGCTTCCTGTCTGTAAAGTGTGATATTTTCCCCCTCCTTCTTCCTAATATCCTGTGAAGGTGCCAATTACCCTGCTGCTTATCAGTTGAAAACTATGCCTGGTGCAAAGGGAGCATCAATTATTTGTGAGCAGAGAGCAAAGGCTGCTGGAATCATAATAAAGGATGCTGGAGCTTCCAGCTAATAGAATATATCAAAAGGCAATGTGTAGACCAAAGAGAGCACATTTCAGAAGCCTATGCCTCAAAGATGAAATTAGACCAGATTTTGTAGACTTTAATGCTATGTAAGTTACACAAGAATTTGCTAATGTTAATGAAGAGAACTGGTAGGGTATTTTCCTTTAATCCACATGGCTTTTAACACACACGGTGGATTTATTAATGCTATTGACTTTTCCTTCCTGAGTCTGGGGTGTGTGTGTGTGTGTGTGTGTGTGTGTGTGTGTTTGCTTTGCTTCCAAATGGTAGCCAAATACCAGGGAAGTTAGAGCCCAGCTTCGTCAGACCTTTTGTCTTCCATAGTGAGCCTTTAAGGATGAATTTGTAAACTGCTGTGATTGTTATTACATTGTAGTTGGACTCAACTTTGATTTTTAAAGACACGGTTAAAGGGGTTGGGTGAGTGTGGAAACGTTGCCATCAGTTAACTTGGTTTGGGGAGTTTTATTTCCAATTCTATGGAAATATAGAGTTTATAGTGTTTCCAACTACTAAGAAGAGCTCACACTTCTCTCTTCTACTATTCCTATAAAATAACCAGTCCATTTAAAGTCTCTGATTAATGTATAAGGCTGCGCACACACAGTTAGGAATCAACTATTACTTTTAGAAATGAATAGGATGCCTTTGCAGGCAGAATGATAATCCTGAATCTACCACTAACGTTTTTGTGCAGGTGGGGAGAGACAACACTCTCCAACTTGGTAGATGGTTCTCAGGTAGATTAGTATTCTTAGTGATTTCTTTTTCATCTTTTTATTAACATATAATGTATTATTTGCCCCAGGGTACATGTCTGTGAATCGTCAGGCATGTTCCAAAGCATATACCCTCCCCAATGTCCATAACCCAGCCACCCTATCCCTACCCCCCCATCTCCCAGGCACCCTTAGTTCGTTTCGTGAGTTTAGGAGTCTCTTATGGTTTGTCTCCTTCCTGATCCCATCTTGTTTCATTTCCCTCCCCACCCCCCCACAACCTCCCACCCTGCCTCTCAAATTCTTCATATCAGAGAGATTATATGATAATTGCTTAGTGATTTTTAAAAATGAACCTTTTATTTTAGAATAGTTTTCAATGTACAGAAATGTTGTAAATATAGTGTAGAGTCCCCATTTACCCGCACCCCATTCCCTTATTGTCAATATCTTGTATTTCTGTGGAACATTTGTCACGAGTAAGGAACGAATATTGATATATTATTACCTATTGATTTTGAATTTTCCCTGGATATTTATTATGTATAGGAGACTGCTCCAATAGTAGGAATTTCTGCAATATTCACTTATTAATTTTTCCTGTCAAATATATTCTACACTCCAGCTTATTGTCTTCTAAGTGGATTGCTTGTTTGTTCTTGCTTGATGGTACTTTATCTTTAAGGATCCCAAGTATAACCAAGTCCCTACATGTTTCTCATAGCCCCTGAGATCTTCGGGGATCAAGGTCAGAACCACCGAGTGATGCTTCCTCTTCAGAATGAGAAAACTGCTAATGAGAAAAAGCACTTTAAAAATCACCCCACTCAATTCATGCATTTACAGAGGAGGAAACAGAGGCCTGTTGAGGCGAGGTGACTCACCCAAGGTCACACACGGCTGGTGGCAGTCTGGACTGAAGCCCAGCCTCTTAACTCCTCCACACTTACAGCCTCTGATAAAATTTTCACAGTGATGCTTTTATTCTATTTATTATTTATACCCTGCCTACTTTTAAAAAGAATTGGAGCCAGCTGCCCTGTGATTTACTTTGCTTTGAATATAATATAGATCATTGGATTCTGCATGATTTAAGCAGATTTTTAAAAACATGAAAAATGCTGTCATCTATAATTATTTAATAGTTCCTATCACCTCATCGACACACTATTGATGTCTTGCACGTAGTAGGCACTCAATAAATATAGGTAAAATGAACAAATGCATAAGGCTAGCTTGGGATTTATACACAAAAGAGCTCCGCACAAGTAAGTGAATGCATCGTAGCTGAGTGAGCGGAAAGAAATACGATCATCTATTCTTGGCTCTGGGAAAGGAAAGATGGGGTGAGATACTGTGGAATGAATGCCGATGCCTTTATCTGCAATTCCCTTTATACAATTAGATGAACTGCGACAGTGGAACACACATTGGTACGGGTCTGATATGGTAAAAGTGTTCAGTGTCCCAGGTATGACTCTGGGTAAGTCGCTTACCTTCTCTGAGCCTTAGACCCCTCACCTGTAGGAGTGTGAATACCTGTCTCCTGGGCTGTTGCCACTGTTAAATGAGATAGTGGTGAGAACGTGCTTTGCAAATACTAAAAATCCGAGGCGGGTGTTATTTATTAATTTCCAGGACTATTTAGAAGGAGCTCTCAGCATTTGAGGGCAAGTTTTCTATCAAGTACCTTGACTCTCTGTTTCTGTTTTTCAAGTTACCCTAAGCACAGTGAAAAAGTTTAGAAAAATGGATACTGAGAATTAAAAAAGGAAACAACTAGGTATCAGGACAGAATTGTTTTGTATCTCAACCGCATGGCAGAGAAACTGAGTCAAAAATGCCAAGCATTAGGACTTAATACTTGCCTGATAGGAAGAAGGGGATTGAGCCAGGCTAGAGTACCTTGCTATCAGTTTCTACCCTGCTCTGTTATTAGGTAAGGGATGGAGAAATGTTGGCAAGCATGGAGGTCTCTTTAAGTAAGCTGTGGGGTATATTAATAGAAACCTTGTCTAATCAAAATACTCAAAGTGACTCTGCATTTCTGAGCCACAACTTCCAGAGGTCAGTCAGAGCGAGGGCCAAGCGAGAACCACTAGTTGCATAAGACACCGTCAATATATGCTATAGCAAGTTGCCCTCTTGAAGACATCTTTGCTCTTAGTGGCTGGGACCTGATTCATTCAATGCTGCACTGCTGCAAGCAAGACTGAGAAGTGAGTGACCTTGGTTTTGCCTTCCTGGTTGTAATTTACCTCAGTGTACCCACATCTTATATATCTGGGGCCTCTATAGCACTGTTTGGGCTAGCTCAGCTCACCACTTAAAGGTTGTTTTGACATCCATTCTCTCTCTCTCTCTCTCTCTCTCTCTTTTCATTTGTCATTCCCTTACTATCTAATGTGGAAGTAGCTGATATCTCATTCCCTCATGGTCTGCACCATGCTCCAGACCTTGAAAACTCAACCCATGTCCATGTAGAAAAGAGTTAATGGGCCATTATCCTAGGTTGTGGAAAGTTAAGAGAAGTGGTCTGGGAAAAACACCAGAGTTTGCTTTTAGACAGATTGGGATATGTGGAATACCCACACAGATCTGTCCCTCAGTTATATAGACTGATGGTCAGGAAAGAGGCCAGGACAGGGGATATAAATTTTGAAATGATTTAATAGAAGAGAAAGTAGACTGTATGAAGAGAAGTTAGCTGTGTGGCCCCAAACATTGGAAGAGAGTAGTATTTGGTAAGCCATGAGATCTTTAGCAGCTATGATAGGTAATGGTCTTGCTTCTCTATTTGGTCCCACAGTTTGATTGATAAAATGCACTTAATCTTTAAAAATTGATTTTTATTCAAAGACCTAAAGAGACTTAAAGTTTTAAAAATATCTTAACATATCCTTCTAAAGTGGTAGAAAGGAAAAATCCCTCATGGTTAATCACTTGCATATTTATTCTCTCATCCATTCAAACAACAAATATTTACTATGTGTTCACTATTTGCCAGACATTGTTCTAGGAACTAGAGATAAAACAACAAACAAAGCAGATAAAGTCACTTACTTCATGGAATTTGCATTAATGGGAGAAGACAGAAAATCAACAGACAGAAGAATAAAAGAGTAAATATATACCAAAAGGGGATAAATGCCCTGTAGTATAATAATGTGGTATAGGAGGAATAGGTGGGCTGGCAGGGGAGGAACTAGTTTACATAGGTTCAGGAGGGGACTCTCCTTGGGGGATATTTTATCAGAGACCTGAATGAAATTAGAGTTGGGGTGCCTATAGTCTTCTATCTTTGATTAGCCTACAGGCTGAGAGCATCCTTACCAGGGCTTATGCCACTGGGATCTGAGATACGGGGGTCTAGGAACTGGGCTTTCCATCACTTGATTGCTACCTAAACTATCTAGCTGCTCAATGCTGCTCATTTTCTCTCCATTAGAGAAGGATGGAGACTCCATTATTACTTTGGGGCAATTGGAGTTGAGAAGAACCTGCTGCTTCATTTAGGAAGAGAAGCATTTAGTAGTGCTTTATTGTTTTGGGACACTTACGGAATAAGCTTCTCGATAGAAGGAATATTCTTCATTGCAGAAGATTTTTTTTAAAGTAGCTTATCCCTTTTAGTTCCTGGATTTAACTTAATAAACCTTTGGAATGAAATCTTTCAAAAGCATATTGTACATATATCAAAAAACAGCTTGTTGGGCCAGAAACGTAAATATTATGCATTATCTTTAAGGAAAGAAAAACATTTCCTAGTCCTTGCTCTATAAGAAATTTTTCATGGGGGTATCTTGGATATAATTTAGTCCTGTGTATTAGGTTTATTTTGAATGCCAATTGCTTATTAATAGAATATTTTGAGGAACTATCGAAATGTTGTCTGTTGTTTTCCCTGAAATGAAAAAATTCCAGAGTGATATATTTTTGAATTCTTATATCTTACTCTCATTGTCTTTTTGTCTTTTCTCTCACTTGCAACTTGTTGGCCATGACTTTGTCTTGCTGTCCATGCAGGCTTCTAGGAAAACATTTTCCTACTTCACTAATTTTTGGTCTCGGATCTGCCAGGCGTGCACAGCCTGGTAATCATGAGTGTAGAATTGTAGTTACAGTAATAAATAACGGCAGTAATAAAAGCAACATTATTTATGAGCACTTAATATATAACAAGCATAGATGATCTCATTTAATCTTATCTATAATCTGATGAGGGACAAAAACTGTACTATCTCCATTTTACAGATAAGAACACAGAATCAGAAAGGTTACTCAACGTGCCCGATATTTCACATGCGCAGGTGGGTTAAGCACCCAGGCAGCCTGACTGCAGGGCAGGGCTAGGATGTGAGAAACAGAACCCATGATGAGATGGTAGTTGTTTTGTTTCTCAAAGCTTCTCTCCACTCCACCACCCCTCTTGCCCACATGCTTCTTGGGTTCTGGATGGTTGCAGTCCCCACTGAGTAGGCTCCTGATAAGTGAAGTGTGTGACTGACCTGTTTAGTGTTGTCTGGATAAAAGATATTCTTTGACAAGAGAAGATGGTGTCTGAGAGGCACCGAATTTCTTAAGGCCTGGCCCTATCCCCCTTATTCACTGTATCTGAATTTTAATCTCCAATCTTCTATACAATCACTTCTTCAAAGTAAGTATATTTGTATCTAGATCATGATTCTCCCAGCTAAAGCTGTTTAACAATCACAAAAATTGTAGAGTTTTGTGTAAAATGGAAATAAGAAATATAAAAACATTTAAAGCACCTCAAGTCCCCTCTTTTTCCATTCGGAATAAGGAATTACAATATGCTCTTTGCAGAGGTTTCTAGAAATGAAACCTCATACCAGTTCCAATTTGCTAAATGAAGCCATTTATTTTTTAAAATGTTATTCTTGCTATTTCATATATTTTTATTATATAAAAATGTCTTTTGTGTATTAGTATTTTTCAACCATAATTCTAGTATCTTTTCTATATTGCATTGTCTGCCTCTTCAGAATTGACCAGCAGTTCAAGTGCATAACAGAATCCTCCACCTAAATTTAGAAATTGGTAAATAAAAAAAAACATAGGAGCCTCAAAGTCTGCGGCAGTACAGCTGATAATCTTTTTGGCTTTTAAACAAATGTAAATACTCTAAAACTTGCTCTTAGCAAGTAACTTCATAATTAGGTTAATGCAATAGCACTTTGTCCTTTTGTATCACATTTCAGTTAAAGACCTAGAAAGGATTTTAACAAATGCAAGGGCTTTTTACCTTAGTTCCTGTAGAAAAGGAGGCTTGGTTCATTATGCTCACAAGATGGCCAGTCGCATCGGGGCCATTAGGGCTGGTGGATTGGTCATGGATTACCACCCCAGGCCAAATTCACCTGGTCTCAGCAAGACATATCATCTTGTACTTTCCGGGCCAGTCTCTGTATTACCTAGTAAAATTAACCCACAAATGTACCAGTACAAGAAGGTTAGTTTTCCTACCTCCTCAGTTTTCACAAGTATATGGTTGGGGTTTCGTCTTGACCTTAACAGATGCCTGCTTTGAGAATTCAGGTATGTCCATGAATATAGGATAAATTGTCAGAAGGTGGAATACAGGTATTCAGTCAGAGTAAACTGATACACAATGGAGGAATGGGGCTGTATGGTGAAGAAGAAAGAAGAAAATGAAGAGGGACAGGACTCCTTGGGGTCTGTCTTAAATATTGATCTACTGTCTGGTATTAGGTCTTTGAACCTTGTGATGAACAAAACTACATGCAGAAATCGAGAAGCTATTTTCATAGGCAACATGGTCAAATGTCAGAGCATCAGGAGTGTTGCTTTGGTACCAGATGATAATGTGGGACTCAGAATGGAAGGAGGGTTAACATCCTCGCTGTTGCACAGAATATACCTGGCACCTCCAAAAGGTTGCTGGCTCAACATGGAACACGCGGGCCCAGGTGGCAGCCATAGCAATGAGACACAGTCAAGGGGTTTCTCACCCCATGGACACCGGTGATGGATCAGGATAGAAAGAGATGTTGGTAGATATTCTTATTAATGCTTGAATGCCTTTGCACACGTCAGGGGACTTTCAGGCAAAGCGGAGTGAGGCTTTACAGGTGGCTGAAGTCTCACACAAGCAAGTTCTAGAAGCAGGAGCTAGAGAAACTTGGGCTCTTACTCCTATCCTGATTTTATCATCTGAATTCATGGGCTTGTGAGGTCTGGAGAAACTCATATGATAGGCCTCATATATATAAACAAGCCTATATATATATAGGCCATATAATATATAGGCCTCATATAATAAAATTAATAAATCAGAAAAAAGAAAAACTACCCGATCATCCTTAACTCGGGCTTTGGTTCATAAACGTAGCAAAGCAAGGTTGCTCTTAAAAGAGAAGGGACTGCATGTGTCAGACTTACTAGAACAGAACAGTACCACATTTCTTGTTCTGCACGGCTGGTCTGCCCAGTTCTCTGTGAGATGCAGCTCCATAGGGGCTGGGCGTAGCCAAGAAGTAGATGACAGATCCCACTCCTGCTTGTTCCTAGGAAATGTCTTTAAAGTTTTCACTTTTATCTTAAAGAGGCTTGTGAAGGGGCACCTGGGTGGCTCAGTCGTTAAGCGGCTGCCTTTGGCTCAGGTCATGATCCCGGAGTCCTGGGATCGAGCCCCGCATCAGGCTCCCTGCTCTGTGGGAAACCTGCTTCTCCCACTACCATTCCCTCTGCTTGTGTTCCCTCTCTCGCTGTGTTTCTCTCTGTCAAATAAATAAAAAAATCTTTAAAAAAAAAAAAAAGAGGCTTGTGAAATTTTCATTCTGTTCCATGGTGTATTTGTTTTACTTTTGAGTAAAATTAGTGCTCCAGAAAAATGTTTATTTACTGCCTTAGTAGGGTTCTTGGCACATCCCCATGAACCTCTGGTGATACATTTTCTTCCTTCTTTCCTTCCTTCCTCCCTCCCTCTGTCCCTTCCTTCCTATCAACTTATTTTTATGTATATTTTACATACCTATGTAAAATGTATATATATGTTTAAAAATATATGTATTTTTTTTTTTTTTTACTATAAATGTTTCATCAGTAGTACATAGTGGGGTCATTGCTGGCAGCATAGGTACTTTATTGGTGGTGAGGGGCAGGTTCCTTTGGAGGTCTCTGCAGACTCCTGGAGATGAGGAAAGTTGACAGGAGCAGTCCCTGACAAACTGTCTGTCATGGGGTCTGGCTAAGCCATGGTCCACATGGCAAGATGTCAGTAGTCATAATCTTCTGGAAGACCAGCTACTTGGTCGATAGCCCTTACAGTAAATTTGCCAGTATAAATAAAAGTGCATACCCAGAGAGCAGGAACAAGCAAAATAAACTAGTGAGATAGAAAGCAGCTGAACATTGTGACTTGACTAAAGAAAGACTCTCAGATTCTTTGTCTGACAAAAGAGGTAGACCCTGATACACTGATCACCTGAATTTGATCTTAAAGTGTTTCTGATGATGGGGGAGGTGCTGTAGGGACACTGTGAGAACCCTGGGAAAGTAGTACATCAAAAATTAGATATAATATTTAAAGTATTTTATTTATTGCTCTAAGAACATTGCAATAGCTAAGAAGAAAAGGAGAATCTATATACATGTGATGACAAAGCATTACTATGTTCATGGTTCTACTTCTTTTTCATGTGTATATAATATCACTCTACCAGGAGTGATTCCAAATTAACCATTTGGAATTCAGCTTTCTCAGCTAGCTGTACATCATCGATGTTTATTTCTCTGTTGCTAACCTGATTTTTTAAATGGAGAAAATGAGACAGGTCCCCTGAGGTTGGGGCCGTCTAGGAATGGGTACACAGAGGGTGTGGTGAGGGGAATCAGTAGAAGTAGGAGGAGCAGGTGGGAGGAGCAGGGAGACAGGAAGCCTAAGTGGAAGACTGGGGCATTTGGGGCTCTGCAGATGCTTCAGACCTCTTATAATTTAATTTAAAATTAATAGTGATGACAGTGATGCATTTCATGTGGCAACTTACAGCATATCAGGTGCTTACATCTCTGATCCTCATGGGTTCTTGGGGACATTCAATTTACTTATTTAATTCATTCCTTTGCGGATAAATTAAAAGAGGCTTATACTATCTAATATAAATTAATGATTTCACCCATTAATGAAATTTAAAAGAATAATTTTCTGAATCCATTTATAAGACCTATCTGCTTTACTGACTTAGTTAACTAGGATTAATGTAGTCAAGAATGATAATAAAACTGAATTTGTTGATCTTATGTTAGTCAATTTCCTACATAATCTGAGTTGTGAACTTCTGATTGTCAATTCCTAGTTTTTCTTTTCTTCTCAACTTCCTCCAATGGATTCTTACCTAAATGTCAATGGAAAAGAGGAAAAAACATATTATTCCTAAATATTTAAAAACATACTCATATGCTGGGTCCTGTGACTCATAAAATCAGTCTTGTTGCTATTTTCATTCAACCTGGATTGGGTTGAAAGGGAGAAATTTACCTTGTTTTTCTCTCTGCTATTTAATGGACAAAGGGAGAAGAAATACCCTCAGAGCTGGATTCCAAAGCCAGGAAAAATGAAGTGGAGGAATCTTAACTTAGTGTTGTCTCCACTGAACACACGCACAAACACAGACCAGGCACACGCATATCCCCTAACCCACATCATCCTTTAGCATAGGTGGATAAGGCAGACTTGGGCAACAATCTCAGTTCTACCACTTGCTATCTGTTAACACAGTGACAGACTGGAGCCTTCTGGGCCTACTTTCTCACCACAACCTGGAATAAATCACCAGGCTCTTATGTGCATTATGTAAAACGATGTGCTGGCCGTGCCTACAGTGGGCTCAACTCTGGCCATGCAAGTCCACACATTTGTAGAACTTGGGAATAACAACAGCAACAACAGCTGTCTTGTTCTTCTCAGACTGAGAGGAAGGCAGGCTCAGGTCTCAATATTTTGACAGAACTCTCCAGGTGGTGCTGATG
Organism: Procyon lotor; assembly: GCA_028646535.1. NCBI lineage: Eukaryota > Metazoa > Chordata > Mammalia > Carnivora > Procyonidae > Procyon > Procyon lotor. Next base: position 40,485,150 of record CM053609.1, on the reverse strand, counting down.
CTCAGCCAAGGTTGAAAGTCTCTGGGCTGTAGGACACTGCTCAGCATGGAATTTCATTCTTTTTACACCCTCACTGCAGGGTTCTTCTGGCAGGTGTGTCTCTTACCTAGGAGGAAAGCACAAACTAATTCACATAAAAATACTGGGCCTTCTAATGTGTTATATTTTCCAGGAAGGAAAAGAAGCAGACCTATTCTCTTTCTGAACTCCACTGTGCAGGTAGCTTAGACAAGGGTCTGTTTTCCAGACTCAGGTTGTGTTTGGTATAGCTCTCTCAAGAGCAGTCTGTTTTTCTTTGTGATGCTAAGCACAGTGCTGCTGACCATCAAACCAAAGGAGTCTTATTTTCTTCATGGTTACCAGGGAAAGAGGTTCCAAAACTTCCCTTAAGAAACTGCTCCTGGGTTTAAGACTTATTGCCTGAAATGCCTCTTTTATGAAAATCTCAAAACCCCTCCAAGTATTTCCAAATTGCTATTGCTTTTGTTCAAGAACTCCCTGTAGATTAAAAACTTGAGAAGTTAATCAAATACACATCAGGTCTCTTTCTTCTGGCCCAGTGGTTCTCAAAGCAAGGTGCCCAGATCAACATCATCATTATCACCAGGGAGTTTATTAGAAATGCAGTCTTGGGTGTCTTGGTGGCTCAGTCAGTTAAACATCCAACTCTTGATTTCAGCTCAGGTCATGATCTCAGGGTCATGAGATCGAGCTCCACATCAGGCTCCACACTGTGTGTAAGATTTTCTCGCTCTCCCTCTGCCCCTCCCCCATTTGCTAGGTCTCTCTTTCTCTCTCTCTCTTAAAAGATAAATGCGATAAATTCACTAGGCCCTACCCCAGACCTAGTGAATCAAAGTCACTGGGATTGAAACCAACAATGTGTGCGTTTTACTTGTCTTCCAGGTGATTCTGTTGCATGCTCATGTTTGAGAATTATTATTCTAATCTAGACAAATATGACAGGAATAACAATGGTAGCATTTTAATGGTAATCTTAAGTTTACCTCCCTGCTCCTCCTTTTTTGCCTTTGATATTCAGGCAGATCTACGCCTGGCATTCACTGTGCTCATTAGGATAATGAGTAGAGTTATGGAAACAGAAGGATCAAAGAAAGAACTAGAGCAGGGTTTCTCAATAAGCAGTAGTATTGATATCTTAGACTGGATAAGTCTTTGTTCTCGGGGGGTGCTGTCCTGTGCATTGTAGGATGTTTATCACTATCTCTGGCCTCTCTACCCACTAGATGTCAGTAGCAACCCTCCCTCAAGTTGTGACAACCAAAAATGTCTCCAGATATTGCAAAATGTTCCCTGGAAGACAAAATTGCCCCTAGTTGAGAACAAATGGCCTAAAACATTGGCTCTCAAATTTGGGTGCCGTGGACTAAATTTTGTCCCACCAAAATTCATGTGTTGATGCTCTAATTCTAGTGTGCTTGTATTTGGAGATAGTTTTTTTTAGGAGGTAATTTAGGTTAAAAAATCTCGTAAGGATGGGGCCCTAATCCAATAGAATAGGTGGCCCTTTAAGAAAAGGAAGAGAGAGAAATGCTCTCTCCTGCAAGCACCAAGGAGAGGTCATGTGAGGATCCAGGGAGAGGATGGCCATCTGTAAACTGGGAAGAGAATCCTCATCTGAAACCAAGTCCCACCAGCACCTTGATCTTAGACTTCACAGTCTCTAAAATGTGAGGAAATAACTTTCAGTTGTTTAAGTCTTGCCCCTATACTTCTGTGTTATGGCAACCTGAGCAGACTAATACATAGGTGAGTATCAGAATTATCTAAAAGAACCAATAAGACTATAGAGGCCTAGGCTTGTCGAAGTAGAATAAGGCCTAGGCCTTTGTATTTTTCCCCATTTCCCCAAGTGATTCTGGTACCAACAAAAGTGTGAGAGCCATTGTCCTAGAACAACTCGAGGAAGAAGGAGATTAATCCAAAAGTGAGAGTGAAAGGGGTGTGAGGAGAAGGAGGAGAGCCAAGCACGTTGGCAGGAATCTAGGGAGGATGCATTCAAGGAGAGACTTCACAGAGCAACTATGACATTAAGTAAAACTTTGACAAGATCAGCAAAAAATCTGAGGATTTTGTTCTGTTTGTGGCAAGCATGTGTACCTCTGTGAGAGATTTTGCTGAAGGCTTAAATTGCTTTTTGCTATTTTGGGATGTTGTTGGATTTGTGTTTCTTTTTAATAAGACAACAAACTGAGATTTTCCATGAGGGGTGTTACAGACTGAACATTGGTGCCCCTCAAATTCACCTGCTGAAGCCTTAACCCTTGATGTGACTATATTTGCAGATGGGGCCTCTGAAGAAGTTATTAAGGTTGATGGAGGTCAAAACAGTGGGGCCCTACTCTGATAGGATTAGTGTCCTTAAAAGATACCACAGAGCTTGCTTTTACTCTCTCTTTCCTTATGCACACACACTGACAAACAGCTTTGTAAAGACATATAGAGAAAGTAGCCAGCTACAAACCAGGAAGAAAGCTCACCCTAGAAACAAAATTTACTGGGATCATATACTCCTAGCCTACAGAACTGGGAGGAAATAATTGTCTTGTTTAAGCCATCCAGTCTACAGTATAGTATTCTGGCAGTTTCATCAGACTAATGTAAGATACACTTTTGGGCTACACTAACTTATTTCAATTTGGTCTTATTAATCTCCTTTGTTTAAGTTTTTATCTAGCTCTCTCATGTCAGTTTTTATTGCTCCGTGCTTTTTATCTCTAATTATACAAAATCTGGAAGAGTATCTTCGATCCCTTTAGTTTCATCTACATTCCATGCTGCTTCCCCCCTCTACCTGCTCTACCCATCCCACACATGCATAGCCTAGTCAGAAGTAGAGGTAAATTTACATTTAATTTGTCTAATACCAATTCTTGGTCCCTAACACTTTCTCTTAGGACAGGCTGAGTAGGACTTGCCTAAGTTCCTCTGGCTCTTCAAACAGCGTGCTCTTCCAAACCTCAGTAACTGACACACTTAAAGGACTTCTCTATTGTTCTAAATTCTTTTTGCTCTCTTGCTCTCTGTCTTTTCTTGCCTGTCATCTCTGATGCAGCCTTCATACGTCAGCTTGTAGGGTTGGCTCTGGCACCTTTAACAGAACTTAACAAAGAAGGTATGGAAAGCAACGTCATGACCACAAAAAGAGATATCATATACAGACACACTCATTTTCTTTTTCTTTTTTTGTAATCATTGAGAATGAGGTCTTGTTTCAGAATTTCAGTTGAAGCAGTATTTCTGTGATTCTTGGCCTTAGTGCTGTAAATGGGTAAAGACTGACTTTTCCAACAGAGAACTATGTTATCATGAAGGTGAGAGAAGATTAAAAGAAAAATCAACACTACAGTCCTGCCACTCAAGTGTTTGTTGCTCAGGCCATCAAAGATTCCTGCTGCCAATTCTACTTAAGCATTCTCCACAGGTTGGCTCCCTTTCCTCCCTGAAGCAGACCTTCTCCTCTGCCACAGCTGCCTTTGATATTGGCTCGATTCCTGTCATTTGGCTGCTGGAGCAGGGGAAGCACCTTTCGCTCCCCCAGAAGTGCTGACAGCACTTCCTCACAGAGATCCTCAGCCTTCCTCCCCTGGAAGTAAGGGGGCAAGTCCTATTCTGAACACATCTCTGAAGCAACACATGCAGGTCTTTGGATCTGCATGCCAGATTGGGATAGAGGCACAGGAAATGGCTTAAACTATCATCATGGCCTGCATCACAGCACCCACTGAAGGAACCTGGCCCCAGGTAACCGCAAAGTGAGTGGCAGTGCCATGGAGAACAAGGTAGACTGCCTAGTCTATCCCACATAGGACATACTAACTCTCAAGTCCGACATAGCACTTTTATTAGGATTTGCCTTCTCAGATGAGGTTACCTCTTTTGTAAAGAGTCATTCTCTTCAAGATCATATAGATCCCAACAATCTCACATGAAAAGCATCATTCCAGGTTTACAAAGAAAACAGATTTAGGCAGGTTTTATAACTTGCTCAGATATCAAGAGCTAGTAAATGGTGGGGTTAACACTGAAAGTCAATTCTGTCAGACCCTAAAATCTATTTACCTTTCCTGAAAACAAAAATGGAACAGGTATTTTTAATAACAACCTAAAATGTTAATGGGGCACCCCACTCCCCAACTTCTCCAGACCACATCAGCCTTGGGATGGATAATACAACTGTAACTATAACTGCAGTACAAGCATTATTACTTTAAACCTTGACCCAGGCTCTGTTGGAAGTCTTTTTTCCCTTCATTATTTCTAGGTGTCCCTAAAAAAGGATCACAAACATAGTTTTCTTGAATCCCAGTAGAATCTACCACTTTCTATTCTTGTGCTCCAGTGGTAATGTCTTTTTTCCAGGCCTCTGATTGACACACGGCCATATTGGAAGAGTTCCACAAATCCATCGCAGTCCTGGTACATCAATACCACCAATACCTGCTGAAAATGATGTCTTCTTCAGTCTGAACAGGGCTATCCCACCAGACATTTGGGATGTTAGATCTTGGAATTCCAGAGAGTGTGAAGAGACATCTCAGAGAAAAGGTGCCCAGTACACGCCTACAGATACTTTGTGCCCAACAAGAACTAGAAAGGGGACTGTGCTTCCAATATTAGAGGTTCACGCAAATAATATTTTAGATTTTTTTTTTGTTCCCTTCTTCCTCCGAGCCATCTCTTCCTAGAACTCAAACATAAGACCATGCATGGATTTAGGGCCGAAAGTCAAGTTATATGGTGCCTTTGGGTATTATTAAAAAAAAAACCAACTTTTTCTTAAGAAACTATATTTCTGTTGTTTATAATACTGTCCTAATAACCTATTTTTGGAGGGATGAGAGAGACGCTTTACTGACATATAGCAGGAGATTATTATAATACTTACACAAATTTATGGTTTCCATACTGTCTCTGATGGCCTGTGTTCATTTTACATGCATGCAAAATGGATCTAGTATGTTAAAAGCAAAACACAATCATGGATCACAATCATAGTGAGGAATAGTTATACAGCCTAGGAGTAGCAGTCAAAAAATCTGTGTTCTGGACCTAGCTTTGTCACCCACAAGCTGAGCAGCATTGGATAAGTAATTTAATTTCTTGGGTCTTCAACCTGCTCATCTGTAAAACATCAGTAATAGTATCCACCCTGCCTTTCAAAGTTTTATGTGGATCAAATGAGATGAAGGATGATTAAGAATATTGGACACATGAAGGGAGCACCAAATGACAACAAAAGCAACCATGAACGCTGGACATGAGTGCAGTGTGTGATCATGAATGGAAATTATCCCTGCAAGGAAAAGCTTTTTTAAGGCTTAAGGATATACTGGAAAGGGAACTTTCTGTATCTATTATACCACAGCCCTTCAAATTTTCCCTCCTACTCTAAGAAGGGGGAATATTGGAATATATGAATACTGTGAATGACCAGAAATCTATGTGAGAAGTTCAAACTGTAGGGAACAGATGGCAGTTTGCTCTCCCTCTAGGCCAGAACTCAGGGTGTTTGATTCAAACTTCTCAGAATATGGATAACATTAAGCTTTTCCTTTCTAAATAATGTGTGACCTGTATTCACCAATGATTTTCTAATTGTGTGTCTTTGTTTTGGCTTGATTTTTTTTATACTCTGTTTCCTACTTTTAAAATTCCCTCTGGGATATATATTGTTCTTTTTTTGAATTAGGACAAACTAACAATTCTTATTTTCTAAAAAAAAACATTTTGAAATGATTCCTTGAGATAACTGAAGTTATGCCCCCGAGTGACATAACCTCAGGCCTGGAAGTGACTGTAGTAAAGCATTGTCACTGACAATCAGCAAATGCCAGGTCACACTTGAAATGAAGAGAGACGAGGGTGGATCATGAGGACATAGCCACAATGGCTGTTTTTCAACCCGGTCCAGATCAGCTCAATCACTGGCTTCCATAGGCTGGTGCTACTGACCCACTACACCTAGAGGAACAAATAAAAGGGTCCAGCATCACACAACTAGGACTTTACCTGTCAGTAAAAATTTTTCAGTGGCTTCGGGGTCTTGGATGTTGGAGCAGGATGTCACTGAAGCCATAATACTCTTCACTGGTAGGAAAAGCACTACTTACACAGGACTGTGGTTTAATGTGTTATTGTTCAAATCCATTGTTGTTGTTGTTTTAGTAGCTACTGAAGTCGCCCTGAAACTTGGACACACTGCCTCTGTGTGAAGCACCACACTAGGCAGTCTGAGATTCAAATTCTGGCTGAGACTCCTAAGTCACTTCACAGAAATCCCGAAATTACTATGAGTTTCATTTCCTCATCTATAAAATATGGTTCATGCAGCCACCTTCCTGCTGTGAATTTTAAATGAGATAATCTATGCAGAATTATCTCGTATAGTGCTTGGCTCTGAATAGCCAGTCGAAGAATAGGAAGATTATTAGAGGAAGAGTAAGTATCTAAGAGACAGGAAGTGTGGGATCTATGTCTAGTTAGACCTCTAATGAGTTTTGTGAGTTTAGACAAGTCGTTTAGCTCCTCTGTGCTTCAATTTGCTCATCTGTCAAATTGTCAACTGGCATTTGATGGTTTACGTATCATGGCTGAGGTTGCGGTTGCATTGCAAATATTCGGAAATACAGAAGATATTTTGAAAAGTTAAAATGACTATACAAATTTATATTAAGCACCTTAAAAAATAATTAGCATGCCTACATCCTCAAAAATTTCCAAATTCTAAGGTGTCTTTATTTGGAAAGTGGTGAGTTCATCTTGATTATGGTAGCATATTAAAAATGATAGAAATCTTGCACGAGAACCACACAAAAATTTCACAGAGTTCGTGGACTGTCCCTAGTAGATTCCACTAAGGACACGAAGATGAATGCTAAGGAGGATTTTTTTTTTTAATCTTTCCTTATTCCCCTTCCTCCACTCTGAAACAATCATCAATTACCCTTATCCACCGGCACCATCTCATCTAAGTTCATTTTCAAGATGAAGTTTCCTCGTTGGATGGTGGCTGTCCAATCCCCCTTCTGTCCATCACTGACTGCCTCAGAGCTGTCCCTGGATTGACAGTTTGAGAGCGAATCAATAATAATTATCTGGCTGCAGCCATGGTGAGCTGTGTAATTCTGCCATGGGACAGCATTGTGCAAACAGAGCTGCATCTCCGGCTGCAGGTTTAAATATGCAGGCTGGGCTGTCCATTTAGGTGTGCTGATCATGTGATTACCGGGAGGTAGAGCTTCTTCCCCCCGGCTGCATTAAAACCCTTTCAAATGATACACTCACCTTCTGGGACTCGCTGCTGGCTAGCCCTGCACTATGTAAAACACTGCCTTCAGGTCCTGGAACATAAATCAGTGATTTAAAGGCACAGCCTTAGGAGAGGAGACACACTTTGCTTGGGGAATGTCTACGCACAAATAAAAGAATGAGATCTCAGATAGGTTTGGGTCTATATTTCTTTTACCCTGTCCTAGCCAAAGAAGATAATTGCTTTCTGAAATTATTGGCATCTCAGTTTAAAGATTAGAGTTAGTTCTATATTAAAATTTTGTTGATTTAAGAGGTACAAATTTGTTATTTCCCATTTGAACAAGAAAAGGTTGGCTTTATTGAGTTGGATATAACTTGTTTCCTTTAAAGCAACTTTAGCATGCCTAGGTAGAAGATGTTGCCGGTTGCTAGTGTAGTTAGTTACTCTTATGAACAGGCAATCAAATTTTAGTGCTCTTATTTAGGATATTTGGATATTGAGGGGTTTGGGATTTCCTCGGTGTTATTTTCTGGGACTCTCTTTCTGTCAAGAAATTAGAAGGCGGAGGTTGCCTGAGTGGCTTAGTCGGTTCTGCCTTTATCTCAAGTCATGATCTCGGGGTGCTGGGATCGAGCCCTGCATCTGGCTCCCTTTTCAGTGGGAAGCCTGCTTCTCCTTCTCCCTCTGCTGCTCCCCCTACTTGCTCTCTCTTGCTCTCTCTCTCTCTCAAATAAATAAAATCTTCAAAAAAAAAAAATCAGAGGATGGGAAGATCTTGGGGGGCATAATCAATTTTGTAGCAGAACTCAATGAGAGATGAGCATACAACTTAAATGGAGTAATCATAAATTTCTAGGGGTAAGGATTTTACATTTGGAACAGATAGGTTCAGAAAACAATTTCCATGTCATTAGCAAATGATGGGAAACAAATGGAAATTGTGTTCCACAGCTATATTAACTATGCTGTTTTAATTTTTATATATTTATAGGTATACAGATACATATTTATAATTTTTGAAGTAAAACGACACATTTTTAACATTTGTTTTACATCTATTTGGTGGGATCCTTCCATTATTCCCTATTTTTATTTTAATGTAAAAATCTTTTTAAAAATGAAGAAAAATGGTATAGGAATTATTGGTAAGTAATAAGTTTCTCATGGTTGGATGTAATCAAACTGAAGGAGTTACTAAGCAAAGACTTTATGTAGGTTATTTAAAAACCAAGACATTTCTAGGAAACATAAGACTTCTTCTGACTCTAAGACTATAGCATGATTCTCCAGGTTTATCGGTGGTTGGAACATCTGGTGGAAGAGACATAGGAGGCTCGGGTTACTGGAAAGGAAATCACTACAAAGTCTTACATCTTAGCTGTGCTGCACTTTTTCTATAGTTATGGAGTTAGACACCATTAACAGTTCTTTAACTCATCATAGCTTTATCTCCTTCAGCTATTTTTGCTGGTTCCATATTCCTTAGTAGTAGAAGACTTTCTTGAAAAATAGCAGACATAAAGTTGATTAAAGAGAGCTTAGCTCCACCTCAGAACTGATAACAGGATCAAAGATGAGTGGGGAATGGAGACGCAGATAAAATAATAAACTTTTCTTCCTCCTATTCTTCCTCCCCTGATTTTTTCCTTCTCTTCTTTTCTTCCTTTTTTCATTCAATCAGCTAACAAAACCATCTACCTTATTAACTACCCTCTACTTGCAGGCACATTTATGGACCAGATCAGAATCTTGTCATTTGAGAATGTGCAGACTCCAAGGGAAATAAGACATGGAGATATATATTATAGCCCTATAACATGGAGGGGGGGAGTACTAATTGTCAAACAAAAATACAGAGAAAGTGGCAAAGGGTTTTGGAAACTGGACAGAAGATTTCTAGCTAGGGTATCATATTTTAGCTAAACCATCCTATGATCACAGTGTCTACCTGCTATTTTGCAATGTATTAACTGTTAAGAAACCAGGGAGTCAATTAAAAGACTTTAGCAAAATAAAGTAATGGTGGGTTAAAAATTTATAAAAGCATAAATGTAGGGCATAATGAGAACAATTTTCAATGATCAGGAACAATTTTAAATGGTCAGGAAAAAGGCTATAGAAATAGAAATCACATTATAAAATCTTGGAAGTGAATAAGGAAAATAATGTATTTCCGTATCAAAAAATATTCTTTGAGGTTTTCAGACTCTGTGCTATTGAGTTGAATGGCAGAACTGTTACTCTGTTCTAATTTGTGAAACTAATACCTTTAATCCTCACCTCCGCTATGAAGACCTCCAGAGTTCTTATCCTTACAGTACAGGCTTCCTTTCAACTCTTGAAGTCTCTACTATTTGCACATTCATTTGACCTCTAGCACTTACTGCCTTGTATGGTACCGAGGGTCCCTTTCAGGTGAGCAAGATGCATTGCTTTCGTCTGGAGAAGCATCAAAGTGGGCATGCCCACCAGAACCATACTTATCAGGAATATTAACATATTCCTTGAATTTGGTGTGGTAATAAACTTCCAAACAAAATTGAGAAGGCCTTTAACTAACTGAGGGGGAGCTGCTTTGTGGGGATCCATTATAGTTTGGCTAATTAGCAAGATACTTCTTGCAAAGTAACTTTCATTATGGTGAGAAACTACCACAAGTCAGTGTGGCTATAAGAGTAGTATTAGCAAGATTTAACTCGTCTGTGACTCTTTCTGCTGGCTTCCCTTCATTCCCACCCTCCCTTCTCCTGGGGAAGGGGAAGAGAAGGGCAAGTGGCCAGCAGGTGGTAGGAGGTCTATTGCTGGAGTTCGATTACTCTGAGCCTGTGAAACAGCCAGCCAAGGCAGCCTATTCAATTTATTGTGAAGAGAAGAAAGGAATATAGAAAATAACTCATTGGAGAAGTTGAGACAGGGGTTCACCAGGAGACAGGAGGAGCAGGTGTGGCCTTGTAGGAAATACTGGGTAGGCAGCTGGCCCAAGAAATGGAGTTGGCTTGGGGGCGGTGAAGTTATTTGACATAGAAGCAGAATCAACATTGGTACTCAGCACAAAAAGTGACATGTTACCAGGGCTGGCCTCATGTGCATGTAACCCATGCAACTGCACAAGCCCAGTACTTAGAAGATCCCCTTGCTTGGTTTAATGAGATGTGGTCTTAATGTTGTTCGTAATTTTGTTGTTGTTGTTGTTCATAATTTTTGAACACAGGTTCCCACAGTTTCATTGTGCACTGGACCCTGAAAATTATGTAGCCAGTCCTATCTGATACAGGGTGCATTTGTTAATGCACAAAGATGTCTCAGGTAGACAGTGACAAAAGGTATTCATAATATTTTAGGAGAGAAAACTGACTATCTAGACCGATAAGAGACCATGTCCTCTGGGTTTGATCTCTCCCACAGAATTCAATACCTTTAAGAGTAGGACCTGCTCCTAAATCATATTTGTAAATTCCACTGTGTGTATTTTAATGTGATGCAAGTTCCAATGAATATGTTGATTAATTGATCAAAAAACCATATTCTCTTAGCATTTTTAGATGACAGAAGTCTCTACACATACACATGGAATGAGTAAATCTTTACATCTTGATGTTTATATAGGGAGCTCTTAAAGTAGGACTTTGTCATCCTATGTCCCTGAGAGGAGGAGGGAATGGACTCTTGGGGCCAGTGGACAAGACTTTGTGGCATATTTAATGGCTAAAAGAGTTCACCTTGTGACTGATAACCTGGCTTTGAAGCTTGGCTCTCCTGCTAACTCACTGTATAAATGTGAGTATGCTATTAACCTTTCTCTACAAGCATCACTGTAACTATCTCACTGAGTTGTTGTAAAGATTAATGAGATGTTGCTCGTTTTTACACTGGTAGAGTGCCCAAGACAAAAAAATACTGGGTAAATATTCATTATAATGATAATTCTCAGGAAAAAAATAAGGAGAACAAAAGGTTTCTTAGCTAGTGAAGCATTCCTCAGGGGGACAGGCAATTCATATGGGGAGAGAGTAGAGGTATTTTGATTTAACCTCAAGATACTGCTCAGAGTCAGGGGGAATCTCCCTCAAGTGTCCTCTAGGACTTGCCCCATGTTTCTTGAAGGAAGGTGTTATAAAACTGAGAAGAACAATTTTGCCTTTTGGAGGCCAGAGGATGAACTATGATTTTGACAGCCTTGCAGTGGGAAAGATGGTGGCATTGCAGGATCCACAGTGATGGTGGCAAAATTAGTTGTGGCAGCAGGGAGATGGTGGGGACTAGCTGCAACAGCAAATTGAATTGAGATGATTAAATGAGATAGTATATGTCAAGTAGTGAGCACAATGCCTTGGTCTCAGCGAACGGCAGCTGTTCTTGACCTTAGCATTTCTGTAGACAGTCGGGTGGAGAGCAGGGGAGAAGAACGATGGCAACATTAATACCAATGCCAAGACTAAGTTCTGGCCCAGAGCAAAAGTCAGAATTGAAAGCAAATCTTGGATCAGTCACTGTGTGACTGCAAGCAACTTACTAAACCTCTTTGAACATGTTTTTGGTTTTGTTTTCAATATGATAAATGAAGTTCAGTGGCACCTACAGTACAGGGTTGTCATAAAGATCAATGGAGAGAATGTAAACCAAAGCCTCTTTTTGGGCTCTAAGAAATATGAACATTTTCCTGCATGTCATGCTAATTATCATTTTGGAGACAATTGGACAGGTATTGTTTCCCCCACTTTCTAAATGAGGAACTGAGTCTGGAGGCATTAGATAATTTGCTCAGAATCAATGACAGGTAAAGGACATAGCTAGGACTAGCTAGGATCTCCTTTTTTCTGAGATCAAACCTCTATCCTCTTTTCAATTTTAAAAGCTTGAAGCCCCTTTTCTGTATGAAATTGTCACCCAAACCCAACATATAAAACATATGAAGAAGAAGCTATTTCCCGGCCTCTTCCTAATCCTGACATCATGCACACCCCCTCCGCCCCCAGGGACTCTTAGGAGCACAGTTTGCAAACCTTTGCCTTCTGCAGGGAGACTTCCACTCTGCCACCCTCACTCATCCCAGCCCTTGAGGTCAGATATCAATCATATCTGGCAGGAGGCTGAACCAGGAGACCCTGAGGGTCTCTGATTCTGGGCCTCATCACTTCAGAGTTCAAGACAATACACATAGGTCACACTGGGGGTTGTGGAAATGCATGGCTGAGATCCCAGTCACTGTGGGTGATGCCGTCTATGGCTCTGGAAAGCCTTGGATGCCGCTTTGCATTGACACTACTTGTGCCTCTTGACTTTTAGTGAGCTGTGATTCGTTCTGTTTCTAGGGCAAATGGAGAACCAGGAGAATTATTGCCTGGTAAGCAATCAGAAAAGAAACCAGGGTTCAGAAATAGCTTAGTGCTTCCAAGGTTTGTGGAAAAAAAAAATCCTAGCCAGGCAAATAGCTCAAGGTCAGGATGTGGGCGTCTAGCACTTCTCACTGCAGGGCTGGAGGCCTGTAGAGTCAGGAAGGTTTTGTGTGCTCAGTAGTGGCTTTAGTGACGGCAGTGCTGTGAAAGCTCAGACTTGACCGTAGGTTTATAAAAAGCAGATTTCTTGGCTTCTGAAACTATATCCACTTCTGGAACCTTATTAAGCATAGGCAAAAGCATTTCCTGAGATCAGCAACCTTCTGCTAGAATACAGTGGGGAGAAATTTTGAATTTTGGGAAAGCCTGGTACATGTCCCCTGAAGTTTGCTGGTTTTTACCCAGAGCCGAGTGCAGACTGTTGGGAAGGTATGAGCCCTGCTTGAGGAATCCACATTGGCAGGTCATAAAAGGGGGCTTGTTAAGAAGAAAGGGGTAACCCTTGTCTCATCTTCGTTGTCTGTTGCTCTTGGTGAGGACATAAGAGAAGCCAGTAGTTTCTGAAGCTCTACATGCAGGAAGGTGGAGTTGGAGGCAGGAATCATAGGGTTACCCAGGTGGGCTCCAGGTTACCAGGAGGCACCCAACCAGGGCATATAATTGAAAAAAGGCGACCAGGGAAAGTGCTGCTCCTCCAGAGGTCCTCAATATAGAGAGGGCCCCAGGAAAGCCAGCCCCTGCCTGTAGGCAATCACGTGCACCCCTTAAATGGAGACCAACATAGAGCAGAGTCCCCCAGTGTCAGATGGAGGTAGCCTGAGCAGGGGATGCAAGGGAAGTTCCCAGGGTACAGGTTTAAGGAGGTCGTCCTTCCAGGGTTGAGCAAGTACAGGCTTAGTTCCTCCCTTGTCTCACCCTAGTCCTGACCCTGTGGGCCTGGGTGCACCAGAGATTTCTTTCTCTTCTAGCCCCTTTCCTGCTCTACACAGGCTGGAGCCTCAGGAAGGAGAATGGAACTTGAGAAAAAAATGTCTCTTCCTCCTGCCTCCTCCTGGAGCCACACTTCTAGTCTGTATAGACTGGAGCTTCACACTGAATTTGAGGGTGAAGGGTTAAGCTGTCTTGCACTATATTTAAGTAACTGAAAGGGGTCTGAATAATTGTGGTTTGGGCTAAGAAGTCATCAAAGGGGCCACTATCAAAGAAAGAATGAGGGCATTGATATCATACAATTGAAACATTGATATTAAACAAAGGCAAGTTTATATAGCAACTTACTGAGACTCTTTAAAAAAAAAGGTTGCATAAACCAGTGTTTCTGAAGAGGGAGGAAAAGGAAGGTAGAGTGGAAAAGGGGTTGAGGATTAAGACTCCAAATTACCTGCTCCTCAAAATTAGTGGTTCTGTGGAGGGATTGGGTGACTAGCAAGTCTAGGTTTGACACCATCTATAGCTGTGGAATGCAGGCAAAGTACTCAGGTCTTCATTTTGTTGACTCAAAAAAAGGAATAAGGATACTGACTCTTACTCTGCAGTTCTGTCATGAGACTAAAATGACAGCACCTGGAATTAGGCTTAGCACCCAAAAGAGTCAATAAATATTAGCTGTCTCCCTTGGCCTTACCTCTGTTTTACTGGAGGAATAGACCTTCCACAGTGCACACATATGAGCATTTGTGTGTGTCAGGGGTGTGTTTGCTGGAGCACAAACTGACTGAGAGGTAATTTTGGAAAATACAGGACTAGGGGAGGAAGTACTCTAAAGATAAAATCAACAACACACTGCCAGTGTGTACAGAAATATAAGGTTACAAAGTCGAGGAGCATTTGAACAGAGTGCTTAAGTTTAAGTGTCACTGAAACTGTGGCAGCCCTGTGGAACCTTACAGAAATTATGTTGGGTATATAAAATAGTGTGTTACTCTCTCCAGTCATAGTAAACCCATGAACCTAAAGACGGTATATAGATTGAAAAAAAAATGCATTTTTTAAGATGATGGGACATAACTATGAAGGTCAGAAATGGAACTAGTTCTTATGGAAATTTCTGGTGCGTCCAGTAGAAATCCTAACTTTGAAGTTAATATTATGAAAAAGAGCCTTGTTTTCCTATGAGGCCGGTGTCAAAGAAACTGTTAGGGGTAAATTTTGGGGCTTAGTATTTAAAGAATAGCCCTTTATGGTATTTTTTGAAAATATTTTAACAAAATCCTAGGTTTTCTTTGTCCTTTTTCGGATTTCTGGAGGGAAATATCTCCTGCATTTAAACAATTGTGTTTGCTCTTCATAAGTAAAGGGGAAAATTAAAAGGAAATATCCAGAAGCTTTGTAATAATACTCAGGATATTTGAGGAATGACAATACATACAAGGGTGATTGATGTATAAAACAAATCACCTTTTGACTTAATGTAATGTTAGTGAAAAGACAAATCATTTTGTTTAACAGAGAATTTTAGATTTAGAATTTAAGTTTAGATTTGGAATTACTCCCATCTTTTTCTCTCTTTCTTTTTTGGGGACATTGTAGTTACTATATTGGTCTTCGTTGGCAATCCAATACTTTTCTCATTGTAATGATGGTATTTATGCTGTGGTATCAGTAGATGTTTCTCCTGGTGAAGATTTCATTTTAAAACTCTTTGTTCAGACATTTTAAATTCAGCAATAAATATTTCTAAATATTTTCAGGATATCCCAAATTACCAGTAGTCTATCTGTATTATAATCAGAGAAGTTGTATATGTGTGTTATATATATATAAATGCCATGAATTAACATCAAACTCAAAATTGAATGACAGAAACAAGGGATCTAATGAATGCATGAGTGATATCAGAAGCACTTTCTATAATGTTTCTTTCCTAGGATATGATTGGCAGTGGGACCTCTTGGCTTAGTACACAAACAGAGGAGATGGGGAAGAGAAGAGCTGGCATTTTACACAGTTTATCTTCCATTATTGTATTCAATTTTTAAAAGGACATCAGAATCCTTTGAGAATTCTATCACTGCCTGAAATTCTGCTACCAATTCCACATTTTATTTCAAGTTGATATAGTGATAAAATTTCATATGCTTTAAAACAAAATAATACTGAAAACTTAGAAGGACAAATATCCCTTGATAAATAGAAGAGAAATATTCCTGGAAAATATGTCTATATGTTTAACTCTTTAAAAACACCATTATTCTAGTAACTAGATATAATTCTTAATAACACAGTTCCAGAGATGAGGGATGGAATACATCTCCTGGGATTAATACATGTATGCATAGAGAAGAGGTCATCATTGTTGGGGTAGGGACAGCAGTAGGGTAACTTGTATAGGTGGGCCTTTTAGGGGAGAGGAGATTCCTCTAATATGTACCGAAGTCTTAATAGTTTGGAGCCAGCATGGTCTTCTACATTCCTCCCACTCAGCAAACATCTTTGTTCGGATCATACATCAATTTATGCCTGGTGGCCCCAATGTTGTATACTCCTGGGAAAATAGTAACATGGAAAGAAAGGTTTGCAAACATTTATTCATCTCCACGGCTCAGTCTAGTTAAGGGGGGTGGAATATTTCATGCACCAAGTGGATGTTTTTCCAAATACCAGTGAAAACTCAATTCCAGAGCAGACCAAAACCCAGTATGTTTCCTGACATGGATCTCTCAGCCTTTTTCACTCACTTCTTAGAAATTCTATCCCTACCACGCACAAATGCATTTCTTTTAAACATTTGTAGTGTTGAACCGAAAAATTGCCTGCACTCTTCAAAATCTAATCCTCTCTTTTTCAAATCAACCTCAGTGGTGGCTATCAGTTGTCAAGAAGCTGATGGGCACAAGCATGTAAGTTCATACTCATGTTTATGTATTGTACTTATGAGAACAGACCTTCTGTGGATACCATATTTAAATTAGGCACTGGCATCTTGACATGGCTTTTGTTCCTCTAGATATTGGTTTGATAAAATTTACCAGGAAATAAATTATTAAAATATCTGGCTAGATCAACTAGAAAGTATATAAATGAACTATAGAAGACAACACTAAGAATTTATGACATTTCAGCCCTCTTACAACTTTCCTATTGTTTTAACCACCTGGATGTCAGATGCTCTGGGCTGTTAGAATCGATGAATGAGGCAGGTAGGAGAGCCAACATAGTTGCTTGTGGCATAATAATTAGTACTATAGAAGCTCCACTGGCCTGCAGGAGGCCTGCATTCAACATCCCACTTCTCTTCGGTATAATTGTCTCATATTTTGCAGACTGTAGTCTCTTTGGTGCAAACTTAGTAACCTTTTTGGCCTGAACTCCATGAGCCTTTCAAGGTGGAATGTACTTTCAGAGGACGGGATTCTTTCTAACAGGGTAAATCCTATTCTGATCACTGGGTTCTCATATTTTGAAAAATGGTCATAGCGGTGAACTCTTCAGAAACCAGACACCCTGGGTGATCTGAAAGTGTGCTTTACCTACATAAGAGAAAAAAAAAAAAAAGTCTTCCACTCACTCTTAACAGTAGGCATATTAATATGCTGATATTCTATCAAAACCTCATTTTGGGGTGCCTGAGTGGCTAAGTTGGTTGAGCTTCTGACTCTTGGTTCTGGCTCAGATCATGATCTCATAGGTCATGGGATCAAGCCCTACATCAGGCTCTGTGCTCAGTGGGGAGTCTACTTGAAGACTCTCCCTCTGCCCTTTCCCCTACTTATTTGGTCTCGCAAATAAATAAAGACATCTCTCTCTCTCTCTTTTTTTTTTTTTTGTAAGATTTTGTTTATTTATTTGACAAAGAGTGAGATAGCGAGAGCAGGAACACAGCAGGGGGAGCAGCAGAGGGAGAAGCAGGTTTCCCACAGAGCAGGGAGCCCAATGCGGGGCCAATCCCAGGACCCTGGGATCATGACCTGAGCTGAAGGCAGAAGCTTAACTGACTGAGCCACCCAGGTGCCCCAAATAAATAAATCTTTAAAAAAACTTTCATTCTAATTCTCTTTTTAATAAATTAAAATTACTATTTGTTCCTTATTGTCTTGTGGAAGAGCTACATGATTGTCACTTTCATGTACTTTTCATTGGGCATTGACCAGAGACTAAGCTATAAAAACTCTTAACAGAGATGCCCAGCTAGCAATGCTCATACAGATTTATACTTTGAAAACTTTATCAGAATCATGCCTGCATGAAGGGCAATTAATAATCTATTGTAAAGATAGTTGCATTTTAGCTGCTATTCTTTAAATTTGTATCTAATGATGATTTCCTTCTAACCTTAATAAATAGAATTAACAGTTCACATTAATGTAGTATAACCTCTTAAAAGTCCTGTAGCAAAGAAATCTATTAAATTCTGTGTATCCCAGTGTTTCCCAATGTTTTTGACTATGGAAAGTTTTTGGTTCATTTGACTCATTTGTATATTCCAAGGACATGGATGTTCCATAAAACTCAATGTGGGAAATACCAATCTAAAGTGATTATTAATTTTAAAAAGTGGATGTGTTTGATGCTGTCTATGTGAATGGCATGATACCATTTTTAGCTGAAGTTGACATCTTAATGAACAGTATAAGATAACTACACTACAAATCCTCAACAGAATCCTCTCTCTGAAATTTGCCTTCTATAAAAAACACAAAAGAAACTATTTTTAGACAAGATCTATCTCTAAGAATTCTTGTTTCCTTTTGTTTTTAAATATTTTATTTATTTATTAGAGAGAGAGAGATCACAGAGGTAGAGGGAGAGGGAGAAGCAGTCTCCCAGCTGAGCAGAGAGCCCAATGTAGGGCTTGATCCCAAGACTCTAAGATCATGACCTGAGCTGAACACAGACGCTTAATTGACTGGTTCACCCAGGCACCCCAAGTATTCCTGTTTGTTTCTTTTTTTTTTTTTTTTAAGAATTTTTTTTTTAAGTCAAGCAGAGAGAACCAATTAATTACCTTATGGTCTCACTTACATGCTGAGCGTAAAGAAAAACATGGAGGGCATTGTGAGAAGGAAGGGAGGGGTGAATGGGGGAAACCAGAGGGGGAGATGAACCATGAGAGACTGTGGACTATGAGCAACAAACTGAGCGTTTTGGAGGGGAGGGGGGTTGAGTGTTGGGCGAGCCTGGTGGTGGGTATTGAGGAGGGCACGTATTGCATGGAGCACTGGGTGTGGTGCATGAACAATAAATCTTGTAACACTGAAAAAATAAAATAAACATATTTGGGGGGAAAAATAAATACAGTTTAATAAAATAAAAAAAAAAGAATTATTATTATTATTATTTTTTTTGACAGAGAGAGACACAGTGAGAGAAGGAACACAAGCAGGGAGAGTGAGAGGGAGAAGCAGGCTTCCTGCTAAGCAGGGAGCCTGATGCGGGGCTTGATCCCAGGACCCTGGGATCATGACCTGAGCCGAAGGCAGACACTTAACAACTGAGCCACCCAGGCACCCCAGTATTCTTGTTTCTAATAGATTGAGCATTTATATCATTGAGCTCTATTAATTTTAAAAATGCACAGACATGTGGTAGGCAAATCTAATCACTATATAAATATCAATTACTTAATCCTTTGAGCAACACTGAAGTGGATATGATCCCGTCCCATTTTAGAGATGAGGGATTAAGACATGGAGAGATTAGGTAACTTGCCCAGATGAACATATAAAGCTGGTTTTTGACTCCATGCAGCTGAAGAACAGTCAGCTGGTGGTCATGCAGCAGAAAAACTGGTGTTGGTGGTCTTGACCCTTTCCTCAGATAAAGGAAGTTTTCACACAGGTTTTCTTCTCTCCCATATCCAAACTGACCTGGGTCTTTGAGATGGGGAGAAGCAAATCAGCAGCCTTCCAGAATAGTAGAAGGAAGTTCAGTGAGTGGGACTCAGCGCAGACCCCCACATCTCTCACCTGATGGAGCTGAATTCTAATATTCTAAAATTCTAATTCTTTTACCAATTCTAATAATTTTACCAATTTTTCTTACCTTATTTTTTCCCACAGAATTTACATAGAGACCACGTTTGGCCTCTTTATATTCAGTTAGAGAGGCAGGGAAGTCTGCATGTCTGGAAATAAGACTCATTGAGCCAAGTTTTGTCACTAAGAAGTGGGTGGCCTAATACAAGCCACTTTCCTCTCTGAACCTTAGTTCCCTCATCTGCAAAATAGGAAAATTGAGCTAGGGCACTTCCAAGACCTTGTCTAATCTTATAATTCTATACATGGCATTTATTTTAAAATCACCTTTTTCATTAAAGGTGATAAGAACTAGAAGATTAGAGTCACTGAGTGATGTGTTTTTTCCTATGCGTTAATGCTTATATTCCGTAGAGTGTATTGGAGAATTCAATGGTTAAGGAAATGCCTTGAATGGGGAGACTGATGACTCTGAAGGTCCCCGCTCCCTCATTTTTTGCAAATAAGCTTCTCCATAGCTATGTATCTATTCAAGATAAATGCCAATCTAGGATCATTCAAGATCTAGTCTAGGACCTCCACCCCCAGGTGTTGTGAGCTCATGAAAAAAAGACTATTTTATTCATCAATATATTGTCAATAGTATTTAGCACATACTAGGGGCATAACAATAGGGGTCAAATTAAATTGAACTCAAGTTGGGAGACTTGATTAAGCATTTAGTAAGTTGGCAATATGTATTGGAAATTCAGCTGTGTAGGCAGCAACAAGCAACCTGAGAAGTGGTATAATAGAGAGGGTCCTAACTGTTAGAGTTTGGGGGTCAAGTTAGTGAAGAGGATATTTATGTCTGGTGCATTATTTCCTGAACATGTTTTCTGATATCATCTTCTTAAAAAATCCACCAGAAAAGAAATAATAATCATAGTGAGATTGGCAAAGACCAAAGGAAAGTCTATATACCCAAATATGAAATTAGAATATCAGGGTGGAGGGTCACCTGGGTGGCTCAGTCGTTAAGCAACTGCCTTCAGCTCAGGTCATGATGCCAGGGTCCTGAGATCGAGGCCCACATCAGGCTCCCTGCTCGACGGGAAGCCTGCTTCTCCCTCTCTCATTCCCTTTGCTTGTGTTCCCTCTCTCGCTGTGTTTCTCTCTGTCAAATAAATAAAATCTTAAAAAAAAAAAAGAATGTCAGGGTGGAGAATCTCCGTGTGCCCATGTGCTAGAGGGCTCAAGACTCATGCTTCAGTGCATGACAAGAGTGACAGGATCAAGTCACAGAATATTCATTCTCTTCAAGACAAACAACCGCAGATGGTATACTCCCTCTTTAATGAGATTGAGAGGGATATGACCTGTTAGTAAGCTCTCATGGTAACTGACGAAAAAAGAAATCTGACACTATTTATAGAGGCATAAAACTTAGTATCTTGGGCCTCTTCCAACAGAAAATTTAGCTTAGTCAAAACTTTTGAAAATAAAATTGAGATTAGATAATTTTTAAAAATGGTAGAAGTATCTCCTTCAAATGAAAAAGGATTGACTGTAAATTTACATTTTCTTGGTGAAAATTGGAGTTTATTAGTATAATTCATCAAATTAGGAAGCAAAGTTGATTAGTTATTTGATTGAGACTGCATTGATTAAGGACTTGGAAAAAGCTATAAATTTAATCAAGGAAAACATCCTTCCACATGGGAGGAATACTGGGTTGACATTTAGAAACTGCTTTTTATAGCAGCTTTTATTTAATATGCAGAATTATAAAAATTTACCAGTTTTTGATTTAGCATAATAACTCTTAGGAATCTATCTTAACGGAGTCTGAAGAAAACTGCTAGTAGTTTCCTAAGAAAATAAAACTCGCAAGATCTTCCTTTTCGGTGAAATGAAGGTAGAATAGTAATCTTGGGCCTTTGCTCCAGTTAGATGTTGAATCTGAATAATTCAGGCAAGACCGATCCCACTGTCTGTCACCTCAGAATGCTGTGGTTCTCCCTCCTTTTGGCACCTCTCTGTGTGTGCCTGGCTTGGGTAAGTATTTAAACTTTTTTCTTCATTTCTGTATGTGCAGATAATAGCCTTTATGGATGAGGAAAGATGAAGCATTTGTTTTTAGAAAATAAAATGTTGCCCTTTCACTCAAAACATTTTCCCCTGGAGAGCCTCCACAGATCAAACATATTCTTTTTCACAACTGAACCAATCCTTGCAAAAGCTGTGACCACAGTTTTTGATTTATTTTGGCTTGTGATGAAAGGCAAGCACTTTCAAAACGATTCCACCAATGGCTCTCACTAGGGAGAACACCCTGGCTGGAAATGTGGAAAACATTTTGAAAGATGGCAAGGTGCAAATATGCTCTCTGTTAAAATGCACTTTCTGCTGGGATTCTACCACTTGAAAATATTCACAATATCTTGCTGGATTTTAAAATATTTACAGGCATTGTGTGCTTAGCCGTACCATACAGTGTGTTACTTCCCAGAGCTTTGAAATCTACCTTGAGCTATATCTTCTAATTCAGGCTGGAAATTATACTTATCAAGGCAGAGACTTCCTCCTGACCAACGCCCATATAGCTAACACAAGCTGTCATCAATTCTGTCCAAATATGTCCTGTGTTGTGACCACTTCTCCCCCCTTAGCCCAAGATAATATCACCTCAGCAGGAACAACTGTAAAGGTTCCAAAAGGAGCTTCCTACTTTCACACCAACCCTCCTTTAAAGTTTAACTATCTGTGGCACCCAGCTTTTGAAACTTACATAATTTCTCATCGCCCTCTGATGCCTTTCCATCACACTTGGAATAAAATTCAAAGTCCTTACCAATCCCGCATCATCTTGGCTCTGCCTCTCAGACCTTATTTCTACTCTCTCAGATCATTCTGCTGTAGACATTCTTTCTGTTTCTCAAAACATTCCAAGAAAGTTTCCACCTCAAACCTTTGCTGTTTCTTCAGTCTGGAGCCCTATTCTGTCAAGAACTCACCTTGCTGTTGCCCTTACCTAGTTAGGTCCCTAATCAGGGACACCTCCTCAGAAAAGCAGTTCTCCACCAACAGCTTTATTTTTATTTTGTGTCCTGCTTTATTTTTCTTCAAAGCACACAGCACTACTTGATATATAATTTATTCAATTGTGTTATGGTTTGTCTCCTAAAGTAGGATAATAGCCCTTTGAGGGTAGGGACTTCATCTCCTTTGCTCATTACTATGTTCATGGTACAAAATAGAGAATGAAAAAAAAAATGTTTTCAATGAATGAATTAATGAATCTACTGGTATAACTTCCTTAATGCCTGTATTATTTTGCTAGGGCTTCCATAACAAAGCACGAACTGGGTGGCTTAAATAGCAAAAATGTACTGCCTCACAGTTCTGAAGGCCAGAAACCCAAATTAAGATATTAGTAGGGTTGGTTCCTTCTGTGAGGAAGAATCTTCTGTGCCTCTCCCCTATGGTGGTTTACTGGAAATCTTAGGTGTTCCTTGGCTTGTGGAAACATTACCCTGAACTCTCCCTTCACCTCCATATTATGTTCTCTCTGTGCACATGTCTTTGTGTCCACGTTTCTCCTTTTTTTTAAGAACATAGGTCATATTAGATTAGGGTCCAGCTATCTCCGGTATGACTTCATCTTAACTAATTAGATCTACAATGTTCCTATTTCCAAAAAAAGGTCACATTCTGAAGTATTAGGGATTTGGACTTCAACATATAAATTTGGGGAGGCTGCAATTCAACCCTTAGGGATGCCCTTCCCTAGAACTTATAGTCTGGCCTGGGAATCTCCTATCTGACACTTAACCCTTGCTTTGCAAATGAATTTTAAAGACAAAACCTGTGGGTGAGTTAGGGATTGTGCTTGTCCTTTAGTTTCTTTGGCACTTTAATTGTTGGAGAAGAGGACTGGTTTCTTTTCTGACAACAGTTGGTTACGATCTACGGTGTTTGTGTCTCTGTCTCCCAGGGGAGGATGGCTATGCTCCACATGAGAAAATGTTCTGGGTAGGATGACAGAATTTGTGCATTCTTGCATTGTCAGCTTATCCTTTCCTGTGCAGCTGTGCCACTGAGGGTGCTTTCTTTGCTTTCTTACACTACCCTCAATCTTAGGAGCAGTCGGTGAAGATCTGAGGAAAAGAGCCTGTGAGTCAGCATAAATTTCCGTGTTCTGGGGCTCACAAGTATTCTGTCTTGTCACACTAGCCCACACTTGGCTTTTCACCTTTGCTAAAGTTTTAGATGATTTCTTCTTACTTGCTTGTGTGGTAGCTAACACCTCTTCCTCCTGGGCTGAGCCAGTCTGCATGGTCTATCTCTTCTTAGAAGTATCCGTCTCTTCTGGCAATCAAGCTACTTGTTCATGCTGTGACACCAGCTCTCCCCAAAGTTCAAAAAAAGGGTTATGATTTTATAGTCTACTTGGCATTTCTTTGTTGTTAGAGTCTTCACAACACTCTAGCTTTCTGTATCCTAATATCCTAAGCAGAAGCAGAACTCATCCACATCCTTTCCTTTCAAATAGCAGCACAATCCTCGAACTTAGTCAATGTTACCATTAGTAAGTAACAAAACTAGAACTAGAACCCATGTCTTCTGTTTCCTGGTAAGGATTCTTATAATTATTCCAGTGCTCCTGGAGCCTTTCCCTCCCTCTTCTCTGAGATCTCTCTCTGCCCCCCGCCTCTTTTTTTTTTTTTTTTTTTGATTCACATCCCATCTTTCAAAATCAAATTTCTTCCAAGGTCACTTCTTTGACCTTCTATTTCTCTGCCTTTTTTCTTTGGGTCAGTATCGTCATTCTCAAGACCTCTGCTTTCATCTCCATGCTGATTGCTTACAACATCCATCTCAATTTTTATTTCTAATCCAGACACCATCTTTTTATCTGTTAATTAAATTGCTCTAGATGGATGTAACCTCATCCTCTCAGATTTAACAAGTGCTGAACCACGTATTTAACCTTGTAATTTCCCTGCCCTTTCCCCCACTTTTTCCTATTTCCAAATCAGTGCTTTTTGCTGACACCCATTTTCCTGTCAGTGGTAAATTCCTTCTCCTGGTTTTCTGGTATCACAACTTAGGATTCATCTTTTATAACTGTCTGTTTATCTCTACCTGCCAGTCTTAAAATAATCACAGTTTATCTCGAATCTGCCTTTCTTATTTTTTCTCTCCCCTTTGTGGCTTAGGTCATGTCTTGGTCCACTCAGGCTACTATAACAGGATACCATGGACTAGGTGCCTTATAAACAATGGACATTTACTTCTCCTAGTTTTCTGGAGGCTGGGAGGTCTGAGATCAGGGTGCCAGCAGGCTCAGTATGTCGTGAGACCCTGCTTCCTGGTTCACAGACAGTGGTCTTGTTGCTGTGTCCTCACATGGTAGAAAGGGTGAAGGAGCTTCTAGGGTTGCTTTTATAAGAGAACATTGATCCCATTCATGAGGTCTCCATCCCATCACTTAAATTACATCCCAGACACCCCACTTCCTAATACCATCACACTGAGGATTAGGTTTCAACATATGAGTTTGGGGAAGACACATATATTCAGTCCACAGCAGGCCCTTTTACCTTACTGTGGATTGTTGTCTAAATAAGCATCCTCAACATGTCCTTGGCTTCCAATCTCCTTCCCATTGACTCCTGTTCTCTTATGTTTCCCTCTCTACCCGTGAATTGCCAAGCATCCACAGTTAAAAAACAACAACAACAAAAACTTCCTGAAACATAGCCTTTATCTCATCATTTCTCAGCTTAAGAATCTACAATCATTCAATATCATTTTGTGGGTAAAATTCAAATATCCCCCGTTCTAGAATTCAGGGCTTTCTAGCAACTCAAGGTGCCTTGTGTTAATCCAGTATCATTTTTTACTATGTTTCTTAGAGTCCCTTTCAAGTCTACTTTTATGAACTCTCTCCTACTTCTAATGCCCCCTCTCAAACACACGCATTAGATGTGGGCCCATAGATGCTTAAAGAATTATCACTAACTCCGTTATTGGAAACAAAAAAACCACTTCTAATTATCCCACTTACTATATGTGGGTAGACATAGGTTTAATGAAGTCTTCTTTCATTGGACTGGCACAGGGATGACATTATGACTTTTTGTTAGAGAAATACTATACAAGTGAGTCATTAGACTTGGGGGAAAATAACAATAGATGCTATAAAGGCATGTTTTTTTAAAGAATTTTATTTATTTATTTACTTGACAGAGAGAGAGAGAGATCACAAGTAGGCAGAGAGGCAGGCAGAGGGAGAGGGGGAAGCAGTCTCCCTGCTGAGCAGAGAGCCCGATGTGGGGCTCAATCCCAGGACCCTGAGATCATGACCTGAGCCGAAGGCAAAGGCTTTAACCCACTGAGCCACCCAGGCACCCCAACTATAAAGGCATTTTGCCTTTAAGTAAGGAATAATAAATTGTGAGTAGATTTAGATTTTGATTCCTACATGTATTTGATGGCTTATTTAGGAAGCCACCTCTTAAACACACCATTGTGCTCTTTAAATGAAAAGTAGATGAAGGAAATGATTCTCAAATAAAAGAGTCTCTTTAAATTTTATTCTTGGTCATTTGAATGAAGTTTATGTACCAAGAAGCAGAATGTCAAAGATTATTTGAAACCTGTCACAAAAAATTACTGGCTATATGAGACTGATTTCCTAGATAACTTAGAGAAAGGGCACAAGCCTGGTGGTAAGTCTTTGTTTGATTACTTGATTTTTTATATATTATTCCAGATGTCTACTCGTCTGAATTATTTTATACAGGGAGGGGTGAAGAGAAGAAGCAGTGATGAAACAAGATGGAATTGTTTAGATAGAAAGAATTCCATTTAAGTGTAATTCCCCCGATAGCATTAATTTGGTAAAAAACCTGGTACATGACCTGCTCCTAACCTTATATTGAGCAGTCAAAGATGGCTTTTAAAAAAAGCATTGTCAGTTCTAAGCTGCAATAGCTTTCGCTTGCCACCAACAATGGTACCTCATATCCTGTGTGCAAAGTAACTAATAAGGACCTGATTGAAGTTTTGACTTCTATTACTCCAGTCATGGTGGAGTCCCTTGAGGATGAGTAGGAAATGCCACTAGACCCTCGATGGTCTGTGCCTGATTTCTGAATTCTGAGCCATTCCGCCCCTAAAGTGGCTAGTGCTGCTCAGATTCTAATAATGTTTTTGTATGTCAGTGCTTGTCTCCAATAATGCTCAGGCATTACACCGGAGTGGCATGTGGAAGTTCACATTAATCATTGCAGGACTGCACTAGCAAACATTGGTAATTCATTCTTTTCTTTTGTTCTCCCCTTCTGATTTCTTCCCTCCCTCTTTTTCTTCTTCTTCTTCTCTTTTTTTTTTTTTTTGGATCCTTTCATCCATTTTAAGAGGAGGTATTCAAAAGATGGTACCTTTTGCCTTAAATCTGCTATTCTACCCACGGTTAAAAGTAGGTTATTTTGTTTATTGCCTTTATTCTTATCTCTCTTAGAGCTTCTAGAGTATAAGAATGGTCAGACAAAGAAGAAATGGGAAAACAGAGAAGGAAGGAAATATGAGGGAAGGCAGATGGTAACAGAGAGGTTAAATGAGAGGAGCTAAGAGCCAGATATGAGATGGGAAAAGTAAGTTGAAGTTGTAAAGAAAGAAATAGAAATGATAAATGAGTGAAAGTATTCATCTAGTAACTTATGGTGAGACTTACTATCCTGAGACTTGAATTTGGTTTTCTATAAAATGGGAATGTTATTCCTTCTTGGTAAAATACTCCTTGAAATCTTCGTATTATAGTCAATCTTTGCCAGAAAATCATTAAGCTTCTTTAAGAAAGGAAGAAAAAAACAATACAAAACCAGATTTCTCATGAATGCCAGCATCAGTTATTTTTCTCTGTTTTCAAGTGATAGCAGATATTGGAAAATATTGATTATTCAAAAATTACCTTGGGCCTTTCCGGCCAATTCTAGGTAATACATTCCCCTCTTTTACCTCTTAGGATATAAATTTAATAAGCAGACAATTCTTAACAAATTGTGCCCTTTGCCATTTAACTTTAGGATGCATGTGTATGCTCCAAAGGTATATATAAAGCATTTTAGAATTATTTAACTTTTAGAAAATCATTATGATATTGTTATAAATCAGTCATTTTATTTCCCTTTAAAAGCCAACCTGAAAGGACAATGTTTGGACCATCCACCCATAGGTCAGCCTTCTGATCTTATAAACAGATTTCTTTATTTTGTTTTTCCAGCTGTAGCCCAATCCTGTCTCACTGAATTTGCTAAGAAG
Source organism: Procyon lotor (assembly GCA_028646535.1). NCBI lineage: Eukaryota > Metazoa > Chordata > Mammalia > Carnivora > Procyonidae > Procyon > Procyon lotor. The sequence goes on along the minus strand of CM053609.1, from coordinate 40,457,314 downwards.
GTAATTTTTTTTTAAGTTCTGTGAAGGACCCACTCTTTGGCCTGCTCTAGAGCTTTGCCTTTCCTTCTTATTGTCTTACATTAGGTGGAGAAAGACTCTAAAAGAGGATGAATTATTCTTGCCAAGGTGCTTTTCTCTTAATATATTCCATATTCAACCTCTTGGCCTGTATATTACCGCATTTTATATTACTTCATTACTGTACATTTTGTTATTGATTTTGATTAAATCCATTTGGAAGTCAATATTCACAACAGTAAAAACAGAAGGTATGTTCGACTATTATATACAGTACATTTATCCTCCTCTCTCATACCCCTGAATGTGCATTATAGATCTGGGAGTCTTCTCTGACTCTTCAGTAAATCTCATCACGAGGTGCTTCCAAAGCTAGAAATCATATCAGCTCATTACTTATTCGTGCATTCCACGCATGCAGATTGGGAAATGTTCTGCATTTATAAGGTTTTAAAACACTCCCCAGCCCCTAAACTGTCTTTGTCACTAAATCCTGTCATCAGCCAATTCTCTCAGCAGCTGGCTGAGTTTCAGTTTATTATTTACCATGTGTTGGAAGTGCTCCGCGTTTATGAGAAAGCCCCTTTCCTGGCCTTGCTGTTCCTTAGGCAGAGGGAGGCTGTGATAGTCACAGGGGAAAGTGACACCTTTCCTATTAGCATTGGCTTTGAGAGGAAAGAGGTACTGGGGGTGGGGGGGGAGGCAAAGAACAGGGCCAGCTGAGATCAGTCAGCTGTGATTAAGACAGAGTAACTCACCAATAGTGAAAATAGCCAATCAGCTGGAAACAGGCTTCCAAAGCTTTCAAAACACCATCACCGGCCAGCTGAGCAGCGACCACTCACCATCTATTGTTGCTGAAAAGAACAAAGATCAAGTGTTTGCAAGTGCTCTTAAAAAGCTTCAAAGGATAACCTTACCCCCCATGTTTCTGGTTCTGTCTCCGGCCATTCTATAATAGATAATTGTGTGAGTTATAATTTCTCACATAAGGAAAAGAAAATTTCTTAAATGTGAAAAACAAATACCCTGCTAAAAATAAAACTCTTTCTTTATTTAAAAATTTAATATCTGATTCATCACGGAATTTGGCAGTAATTTTAATTAAATTTAAAATTAATTAACTTTAATTTTAATAATGTAAGCATATTATATTAAAATATTATTTATCTTGATTAACATTTTTTTTTGTGTCCCCTTCAATTTCGTACCTGAGGTGAGTGCCTCACTCACTTCACCCTAGTTCCAGCCCTGTTTATTAACCATTACCATGTGCTCACAACTTCACAAGGAGACAGACTGTATAGCCATTTCATAGATGATAAACTGAGGCTGATGAAGGTTAAAAATCATATTGAGGATATTCAGAAAGGTCATGGTGGAAATGAGTAGTCTAGAACTCTGGGTTTCTGAATCCTGTTCTGGTACTCTTTTCATTTTGGAAATTCTAAGCCACACCAGTTGTACAAAAATTAATCTTAACCATTATTACAATTAACGTACATGTAACACTCTACATATAAAACATTGTTCACATTTAATCCTCATGACAACTCTTTATATAAGTAACATAATATTCATTATCCATAGAGAAAAAGATTAGAGGACCACAGAAATTAAGTAGTTTGACCAGGATCCCACAGAAAATAAATGCTAGAATATGGGTACAGACCCTAATTTTCTGAATTGGATTGTATGTCCTTTAAAAACGGGGTATGGAAAGATTTTTTTTAACAAAACACAAAAGATGCTGAATATAAAATATTTATAAATTTGACCATATTAAGGGGCACCTGGGTGGCTCAGTCGTTAAGCGTCTGCCTTTGGCCCGGGTCATGATCCCAGAGTCCTGGGATCGAGCCCTGCATCGGGCTCTCTGCTCGGCAAGACCGGCAGGAAGCCTGCTTCTCCCACTACCATTCCCTCTGCTTGTGTTCCCTCTCTCCCTGTGTTTCTCTCTGTCAAATAAATAGAATCTAAAAAAAAAAGGAAAAAAAAAAGATTTAAAAAAAAATTTTGACTATATTAAAATTAGCATCTTAGTAAGTGAACTATAACAAAGTAAAAAAAGAAGTTGCAAATGGGGAGAAAATATTTCCAATATAATGACTGATGAGATTGGTATGAAGAACATGTAAAGAAACTTAACAAATGAATAATGGAAAAATGGACAAAAGTATAAATAAGCAGATGAAGAGAAGTTTCAACATCATACACATTAAGAGTTTTTTTTTTAAGATTTTATTTATTTGTTTGACAGAGAGGAAGCAATCACAAGTAGGCAGAGGCAGACAGAGAGAGGGGGGAAGCAGGCTCCCTGCTGAGCAGAGAGCCCGATGTGGGGCTCGATCCCAGGACCCTGAGATCATGACCTGCACTGAAGGCAGAGGCTTCAACCCACTGAGCCACCCAGGAGCCCCCACATTAAGAGTTTTGAGGAATCATTATTTTATCCAACAATTGCTTATCAAGTATCTACTATAAATCAGATTTTGTTATCTTTTTAAATTATAAAAATGAACAAAATACAGATTCTACTAGAATGAATATACAATATAGTAAAAAAGAGACATATAAACAATACTTGCAGTGCAGTATGGTAAGTGTTTTCGTAGAATTACAAGAAAGTTCTTTGGAAGCCCATAAGAGGAAGGAACTAATTCTGGAAGAGATAACTTTTGAGTAGGGATTTAAATCAAGAAGGGAAGAAATACATGGAACCAAGGAGGTGGTCCAAAACTCCATTGCAAAAGTAAGATTTGAACTTGGCCTAGAAAGCTGGCTAGTACCAGGGTGGTAAGCAGGATGAGTAGGGTGTGGCAAGAAGAGGTACTGAGAAAACTGAGATCGTGGAAACACATCTGATTAGAGAAGCCAGAAGTAAGTGGGTAGTGATAGGATAGGTTATATTCAACAAGGCCACAGGTCTTGAATGAGGACTCATGACATGATGTGATAATGAGAGGACAGCATTTTAGGTTTACTGAAAAAAAGGGTATAAGATAAGGGAGTTTGTTTTCAGGTCCTTGCTGATGACTGGCTCCCTTCAAAAGCTCTTCCTGTTCCAGAGGTTGGCCAAGATGTCTAAGTGGAAGTCAGTCAACATGGGTTTTGCTTGGTTACATGTGTAAGGAGAAATAGTGATTGTTGGCCCAATCACAGACAAATTCGGCTTTCTCTATAGTGTCAGCTGGGCTTGGAGAAAGCTTAGCTGTGTTCACAGAGGGCAGAACTCAAGGGAAGAAAAAACACCAGAGTCTCAGGTTTCCGAAAAGAAGAGAGGTTTTAAACCTCAAAAACGACAGACCATAAAATAGAGCAGATGAAGGAGAGGTAGAGGAGAACAAAGGTCATCACCATGGGAAGTAGCTGCATAATAATAATTATAACACTCAATTAATACCTTATACTTACAGAACACTTTTGGCACTTTATCATTAAAAAATGATTTCACACTTGAGGGTCAATTTCACAGATGCTGAACCTGATTTTGATCTGAGAGCCGGACTGAAAAGAGAAAGAAGATTGGGCAGACAATTGGTTGAGGGGTTTCTTTGAGAAGACAAAAGAAGCTTGGTGATTAATCATGAAAGCATGGAGGTGAGGAGGCGCCCCAAATTATTAAGAATTAAATTTGGGGGGAAAAAGAATTAAACTGGGGCCATGTAATTTAATGAAATGTCCCTTTATTTCATTAAGGAAAAACCTGGATAGATCAGGGGACATTGATCCTAGAACCAAGGAATTTGAGAGTCAGGAAAAACCTTTGATCACCTCTTCCAAACCCCTCTTATGGTCCTATAGCATATCATATCTTTTTCCACAGTTACATTTCAGTGCTAATTCATAGCAAATATAAGCACTGCATTTGCCTTTTAATTCTTTGGAGTATTTTATAAACCTGGGCAATGCAGTCCTGTTTAAAATCGACAGTTATAGATGGTTTCATCTTTAGCCCACATCTTTCATGACCTCAATTACTGCATTAAAATATTGTTAGCAAATTAAGATTCAAATAGCATTTATTACACAAGATCAAGTTCCCTTTACAAGTAATTTACATATTGTCACAATGACTCTTTGCCAGTTGCTTACAATTTTGACATTGTGGGAGAGCAGCCAGCACTAATGCATAGGACTGAGACAATTTATTATGAGAATCTCTTTGCTGTAGATGTTTAGAGAAATAGTGCAATATAATAGAAGTCAGTGCACATAACCAGTGTGGTTTTTTAGATTATCCTGTATTAGAATATGGCAATGCAATAATGGTTCTACCTCTTCAGCTTCTGGATCAGAAAGAGTCCAATACTAAGATGGTATACAAGAAAGAAGAGAGATGAATTTCTAGTTGATAATTTGAACTGTTCTCATAAATCATCTTTCATCCACATCTATCTTTCTTAATTTCCTCTCCAGATAGTGTAGTGGTTAAGAACAAAGGTGTTTGAGCAGGATTGCCTGGTTTCAAATATTGATTCTGCTACATTTTTGCTGTGTGACCTTGGACAGCTCATTTAACCTTTCTGTGCCCCATCTTTTTTATATTTAAAATGCTTATCTCATATGTTGCAGTGCAAATTAAATGAATTAACAGACCAATGTCTTACAGTAAGCACCACAAATACATTGCCCAATTATTATTGGTCTTCGTGTTATGTGTTCCTATGTATAAAGGATATATCCTTTCACCTTTTTCTATTATAGCACTAATGTTAGATATGTTAGATCACTTTTTTTTTCTTAACATGTCTGCCAAACTCCCTGATTCTGAGCTATTTTGTGGCAGAGAATTACATATGCTTCTCTTTGATTCTGCCCCAATATATATGTTGGTTATATAATTGTACAGTTTTAGAGATGATACACATTCAGTACATCTAATTTCCAAAGTCGTTCCTTTTTTTTTTTTTTCCTGAATAAAGTCAGTGAAAGAGAGCTTTTGAAAATGGTGGAAGTCAGGTGGTTGGGAGCCTTAAGAATTCTTGTCTTTTGTCCTCTACCCTGTCATCCCCTCTCAGCCCGTCTGGTGGTTGCTCTGGGTTTTTCCATTGAGAACCACTGGCAAACCTGAAGAGATTTCTGTCTTTCTTTGGAATGGTAGATGAGAATACCCCATTCCAGTATATCCAAACCCGAAGGGGCCCTCAAAGATATCCACACTCAAGAACCCATAAATGTCTTTTTTTTCCTTCGTGCATTAATTCCCCTTACAGCAGAAACAACTTTTCAAAAGCAGTGGCTCTCTTAAGATTTGTCCCAGCATCAGCATCATCAGCTGGGAACTTGTTAGAAATGCAAATACTTGGCCCCACCCTAGACCTAATGAATCAGAAGCTGTAGTGTGAGCCCAGAAATCTGTGTTTTGACACGCCCTCCAGGATACTGTGTTGCATGCTAAAGTTTGAGAAATACTGCTCAAAAGGGTCTTGATTATCTAACAGCTCATCACTAATAGCAACCACTACACTAGAAAGGGGAAAGAAAAGTGTAGGTAGCTATCATGGACAATTAAGAGTACTACAACAAACTCTCAGTGAGTAATTGGTTTGTGCCAGGCATGGTGGTTAGTGCTTTCAGGCATATCAGCTTATTTAATTTTGACCACAGTCTATTAAAAAGATAATCTTAACCCAGTGTTGCCAGGGGAGAAAACTGAGATACAAACTTTTACCCAAGGTCCTTGAGCTGGTAACAAAGCTAGAAATTGAACCCAGGTCTGTCTGACGCCCAACTTATCCTTCTTCAACTATTTCATTTAGCTGTCTCAGTTGTGAAAATGCACATCTTTATTCTTTGTGCTTAGTTTAAGTGATTCCTATTTTGGGCAAATATTCTTTCTGTTTCAGAATGTCATATATTTATGTGTATTTGTACATGAATATTATAGCTAAATTCTGTTTTTGATAATGTGGATTAACTATTTCATTTCAGTAATCATTTGTTGAGGACCTACTGTGTGCTGTGTATTGTAGAAGTATATGCAGTGCTAGCATCTTTGACCTCAAAGTGATCACTCAGATAACTCACTGGGATCCAAAATGATATGGGGAAAATAGGTTTAAAATATCACAGATATTTAATGCAAATAGATCTTAAATATAAAAGATCTGTCATACTAAGATAATGAAATACTTCTCAATAGGTAATCATGGTGGCTAATGTTGAGATTAACATTGTTGACTAAATTTTATGTTAGCTAATTTAAGTCATGATCTGAGGTAAGGGACAATAGGTAGCAAGTTTAGAATATAAAGTTTCATCCCCATGTGTCTAATATTATTTGTTCTCTCCACAAGCATTTATTGAGGGTTTGCTATGTGTCCCGCACTTTACAAGGTGTTAAATGTGATAAGAAAGAGCTAGAAAATAGTCCCTCCTCTCAAGGAGCTTGCAAGGGATTTTGTCCCTTGGTTTGTTCTGCTCTTATCAAGATCTGTTACTCGTTTTAAAATAAATGTTCTATTCTGCTTAAGGCAATTAGTGATCACCCTCACATAAAAATGATTTGATTTCTCAGCAGTGTCTTTGAATTTCATTTAATATCCAGGGGTTATAGCTCAGCCAATTTTCTTTAAAAAAAAAATCAAATCTGTAGTCAAAGCATAAAGTCTTAACTAATGTAACAAATGCTTGACTTCTATTCATTCTATAAATTGATGAGTGCTATGAGAGGCAAACATGAGAAAGAGAGTCCCTGCAGTCAATGAAATCACAGTTAGGCATGTAAATAAAATATCGCAATGCAAAGAGATTCGTACTACCACAAGTTTGTGCAGGTAATTAACAGTCATCAAGAACAGAGCAATATAGATTTGTGGTGAATTGCTTCCTGGAGGTAGTGATCATTAAAGGGAGCCTTGAGGTATGATTAGACGTTCTTTGGGTAGACATAAGGGAAGAAAATTCTAAATATAGAGAAAACATTTGCAAAGATATCAGTACATGAACCAGCATGGCATATTAAAGAAACCATGATTAGAATTTGAATGTATTTGGGTGAAGAGAAAAGAATTTAGGGAAAAGAAAATTTTGAATTCCATGTTCAGGAACTTGGAGCTCATTTGATGAGCAATGAAGGTCTTTTGCAGGATGTTAAGCAAAGGCAGATGATCGTTAAGCAAGAGAATTGGAAGTTCCTATCTATGCTTTGAGAAGTTCTGTATGGCTGCAATGTGAAGAATGACTAGAATTATTATGGAGTTATTATGGAGTGGATATTAAGTAGACAAAGGAAGACTTAGGAGTGCACTTGACAGGGCTTAATAATTGGATGTGTAAGGTAGAGCATATTCAGCCTTGAATGTTCAAATCTTTACTTTTTTCCTATTTGTTAGTTTGTCTTTGACCTTTGTCTGTTAAAAATTAACACTATTTGCACTAATTGTGAGTATGACCACAAAGACCAATGTGTGTCCTGTTGCCCCTTTCAGAGCAAGGACTTTTAAAGGCTGTTTTAGAAGTCCACTTTCTACAAGAGTTCTGAAGAGCCTGTTTAAACTTTGAGACTGAGTCTATAATATTGCCTGGAGCCATCATTTCCATATTGATCATGAAGCAAGCAATCAAACACCAAATGACTAATCTAATTCTGCAGACCTGCTGCTCATACACCTTAACTGCTCAGCTATTGCCTGGGTGGAGGCAAAAACAACCAGTACACACCCAACTGATACATGCACATACACACTCAGTTTTTTTATGGCATCTAGATGTGGCCCTGCACTCTCTAAACCATCCCTGATTGCCACCCTATCCCAGCCCCCATCATAAGTCTTCTCCTCCTTTAATCTCCTGAAATTCTTTGCTGTTAACTGTCTTGTCATTTCCACCAGAATCTGTGTATTTGCTTGGATTATAAACCTCAGGAAGCCATGGTCTTTCTCACAGTCATCTTTCTGACTCTTTACCAGAGTCATTATTTTTCACAGGACACAGAATATACTTACGATGGCTCAAATTTCCATTGTGACACTTTTGTAGTCTTTCTAACACATACTATACTCACTACCCACCCCCAACCCCCAACCTCATCCCCATCATAATGACCAGAACATGAAACCTAAGAGCTTTGGCTATGCCAACAAACTGACTAGTTCAGTGAGAAGTCATCAGGGACCAGATCAATGTAATCAGCAGAGATAAGAAAAATATGACTGACTTATTCTTGAGATGGAAAATCTACCAGAGATAGTGAATTTTGTGTCTCTGAGTGATGTTTTTAGTAAATGCATCATTTCTCTTCAAAATATAATAATGGCCTAATGAAATATAAAGTAAAATATTTTCAGCACAATAAAGAGAGGGTTAATATCTTTAGGAAGAGTACTGATTAACACATAATCAGAGGGAGCGTGGGGCAAAGCTATATATGCCCCACAGGGAACCTTTGACATAACATGTCTAAATTCACAAATCCTTGAAACATACTAGATTCTATATCATACATTTTCCATTAGCAGTATAATAAGCACAACAGAGATATCTGTTGAATATAAATTACTTGTTTGTTATCAAGGCAAGAGAAATATTAGAATCCCAGTCTCACACTGACTAGCTGGATGTCCTTGTGCAAATCATTTCCCTTTGCTGCGTTTCAGTTTATTCTTTATCGGGTTGGATCAGATGATCCTAATATTTTCCATCTCTAACTCAGTGACTCTGGGATGCTGTGAAAAACAGTCTATAAATCTAATGGAGCCTTGTGCCTGGCTGAATAATTTATAAAGTCTTGAAAAAATTATCTCAATGATTTCCTTAAATTATTTTTTATAATTTTGAATGATTGATAACTCTCCTAATTTTATCGACTAACACAAGTCAGCAGGAAAAAGATGACTGAAGAAGACACCTCATAATGTTCTAGGACAATGTTTTTGTTCAACCCAACTGTACCACACTGGGTTATTTCTCTTTAGGACACTGGTGTGATGTATATGCCAGGGTTGCACTTCCGTGTGTAAAAGAAGGAGTTTTCTGGGTCAGGTGAAGGTTTGAAAGAAAGACAGAAAAATCAGTTATTTAGAGAAAGATGTGATTAGAAGGGATTTTCCTCAGCCTCTGCAAGTTCTTCCCAGTTTGAGGAACATAAGTCCAAGTTGGTTTGATGGACGTTTTTATTTATTGTAAGTTAAAACCCATTGGAAGCTGGATGTTGGTAAATAACGTGGCAAAACCATGGGTCAGGTCCTCAGACCACTCAGAAGCTAGTCAAGATAGAATAAACTAAGATGCAACCAAGAGAGTAAACACATACAAATTACAGATTTTTCAAGGTTTAAAAATAAAGTTAGCATCATAAAATAATAACATACTGGAAAGCAAGAAAAAGCATAACCATTGACAATGAAATGCCTTTCTTTCCTTTCTGAAATGCTGGGTTCTGGTTTTGGATTTCATAGTTAGAATTTTCTGAATGGAAGACCAAAAAGTCCAAAAGCGAAATTAGTGCAGTAGAGTGAGAAAAGGAGGGGACCAAGAAATAAGAGACCAGGCTGCTAATTCTGGCTCTCACACTGACTGAGCAACCTTGGGAAAGCCTGTCCCTTTTAGCCTCGGCTTCCTCATTTGTAAAGTGAGTGAATTGGACTTGACTAGTGTTTCTCTGTCTTCAGAATTTATAGACCTCTGTGAACATTTCCATAGAGCCCAGTGGCCCATGATCTCCAGTTTAAGGCATACTGCCTTAAAGTTAAACTTGATTTCTTAGCACAGTTATAAAATGTAGACCCAAATGCTGATGCTGATATCCTGGGACTGCTTCCCGTTATGTGGTTGGCATCCAGCTGACTTAAAATTTGCTTTCCTTAGTTAGTCCATTGAACACAAAGTACTTACTTTGGGCTAGAATTGTCCTAGGCATTTGGGATTTATCTGAGAACATAATAGACAAGATCCCCGCCCTAACAGAGTTTATATTCTAGGAGAGAGAAATAGATCATGAACAACACAGATAACAAATAAGGAAATTACTTTTGAATAAAAAAATTTAAAACCTTTTCATAGGGAATTCAAGGACCTCTGCATATATATCCATGGATTGCAGTTTGAGAAACATCTGAGTGCAGGAGCCCTTGAGGACTGTGGTTCAGTGACTCATGGTTACCTCTTTCAGAATGAGCAGCAAGCAGAGAGCTTCCCTACCTCAGATCATAACTGAACACAAAACAATTTAACAGAAGTCTCTTCATATTCTAGAAGCAGCAAGGGTTTTTCCTTGCTATACTTTACTTTGTGCCTTGCCCTGTTTTGAACAACATGGAGGTGTTTCTAGGCACAGAGCCAAAACTTCATTGCAGGGCTCCAGGAGAGCACAACTCTGAAGAAAAATCATTAAATTAGGCAAAGATCCAATAAACTTAAATTTTCTGTTTTTGATTGCTTGCTGTGAGGAACACTATGACATGATTTAAAACGATGATTTAATGTAGCAAGAATAAAGGGACTCTAAAAGCCAAGTGGTGCAGTCATACAGTTCTAATAAAATTTGTCTATTATGTGCAAATTGATTGCTGGTGCCTAGATTTACATGATGTTTATGATATCAGAATATCTGACAAAAATTGATGTCAATATTTATGCCTCTATAAATTACTCACACAGCACTATTATGATGGCTTCTAATTAAAGTGGACCCAAACTAATTGACCTTTAAATCCAAAGGACTTTGTAACCCAAAACTCGTCCACATTGGGATGGCAGGATACACTAGCCTAGGAAAAAATAGAGCCTTTTGGGTGGTACAATATTTTAGTATGAAAAAATAATTATATTCTGCAAGAACTGGTTCCACTAGAAGACGAATTTTAGATTTGATTCACCCCATATTAAACTGTCGCCTTCTAGGTTCATGACAAACCATGTCTGTGGCTTTATAGTTAGGGTGTTTGAAAGATTTCTTTTTTTTTTCAGCCAAGAAATACCTGTGTGATTTTGAATATATCAAATTAGATAATTAAATCAAAGACCCTCCTTTTTTTGTTTTATTTTAAACATTTTATTTTGTAATGACAATGTTTTTGGAAAATTTATAGACTAAACTTGTGCTCGTTGAGGTCAGGGATTATATTTTATTCATTTTTAAAATAATCTCCTTTAACCTAACACAGGGCATGACAAAAAGCAAGAATGCAATAGGATATGATTTGTTTTTTAGGAAGAAGGCAAAAAGAATGGAAACAAGTACAGCTGCAGGTATCCTATAACATAAAATGTTCCATTGTTATTCCTGACAAAGCTTGGCCTTTGGCTTTCCTTCTCCTGTTAATAGATAGCCAATTATGTTTTCACTTATTAATTATGTAAAATAAACCCAAATATTATTCTTTGAACACATATTATAAAAACACAAGTAAAGGAGCACCTGGGTGGCTCAGTCAGTTAAGTATCTGCCTTCAGCTCAGGTCATGATCCCAGGGCTCTGGGCTAGACCCTGGATCAGGCTTCCTGCTCTGTGGGGAGGCTGCTTCTCTCTCTCCCTCTGCCTCTGCCCCTGCTTGTGCTCTCTTGCTCACTCTCTTTATCAGATAAATAGATAAATAAATAAAATCTTTAAAAAAAACCCACAAAAATAATAAAAGTAATTTGGGTAAGTTAAGTAATTTTAGGGCAAGAAACTTCGTTGTTAGTCCGGTGTCAGAATACCTGGATTCTTATTTTATTTACAGTAAAAACTTGCTCTGTGTCCTTGAGCACCTAACTCTTGTTGAGTATCTTGCTTTCTCAACTGTAAAATGAGGAAGGTGAATTCTGTTTTTTTCAGGTCCTTTGCAGCTTCAAAATGCCATTGCTTCCGATACAAGTCAGAGAGTGTGTGCATTTCCACTGGACTGCACTTTCTTTTCCTCTCTGTGCTCTCATTTCACACTGCAACTGTGAAGAGGCAAAATGATGAGATGCAGTTATACTACTGTGTATTTTAATTAATGTATTCAACTAAAGATTTTTGTATATTCAAAGTTCATCAGTCACAGTTTTCAAACTTGTAAGCATTTTCAGTGTTCATTTGTAAATCCTTCTTGTCTTTGTCCTGAAAAGATTTCTATCTGCATTTCTTGTCAGTTTTGTTATAAAACTCATTACTTTTTTATTACAGACTTAGTGGAGCCTTCTCTCTTGAATTGAATCATATGATTCACTATTAGCTGGACATTTAATACTATATTGTCTTTATATTGTTCAGTATTCTTCTTGGTTCTCTTATTTGCACGTTGGAAATGTCTCAGAAGAAGAAATTGAAAGGTGATATTTCTTTGAAATAATTCACTCCTATCCCAGGAAGGAATGGTTTTAAAGATAATTATTTAAATAAAATTTACTATTCTTTTTCTAATTCTTATTAATCTAAACTCCCTACAATAAAGAAGAGAGAGAATGAGTAATTAAGTGATCCAGAAAATAGATCTTTTTTTCACAAAAGTGGTTGGAAGATCCACTTCCAAAATGGCTTCATTATTTACATGTCTGGGGTGTCAGTGCTCCTTGACCACTCTTTCCATGTGGTATCTCTACTTCCAGGTTTTCCATGTAGCTTGGGCTCCTTACAGTATGATACTTCTAGGATAACTGGACGTTTTACATGCATAAACATGTAGTTCACTTCCAAATGATAGCTCACTTCCACCAGAGTGATAATTCCAGGATGCCCAGGGAGAAACTGCAAGGCTTCTTATGACCTAGCCTCAGTAGTCTTAGAATGTTACTTGCATCCCACTCTATTAGCCAAGCAAATCACTCAGGCTGGCCCAGCTTAAAGAAGAAGGGAGAATAGATTTTACCTCTCAATGAAGCAGTGACATGGGCAGACAGAGAGGAATTGATGGTGGCCATCTCGGACACAAGCTACCATAATATACATATAATGAGATCTTCTGATTATATATATAGTTGAAAAATTCATAGAGATAATATGATTCAACTTCCATTTTCTGTGGTCAAACAATAGTCCTCAAATATTTATTGTTTAACTCTTCCACCTGTCTATTGAAAACCTTGGCTGAGTTTGACTGCCCTTAGTGGCATATTAAATAGGCCCATCATTCAGAATAACATGTTGCTTCTTTGCTAGAAACCTACATGCATTTATTAAAACTACCAGAAAGATGAGAATGAAAATCTCTTAACTTTTGAAGTTTCCTCCTTTGTAGCAAAATCTACTTGGTCAAAAAGCTGAGCTAATGTGGATTCTAGAAAACATTCAGGTTCTTTACACTGATCTTAACCATGTCATCAAGAAGTTCCCCATTTCTAAGAATCAGAAGATCTTATTCATTTACAACCCAAGACAATTTTCTTGAGATCTAATCTTTTGTATACTGCACAAACATCTCCCAAGGTCCTCCCATTATGTATCTACTTAGGCTAATGGTAGTTCGTTTCATTTGCATGTGGCTTTTCTCATTAGAATATAGTTAACATGAAAAATACCCCATACCTAATGAAGCTAGTAATGTGTCCTATGTGGTTGTCTTGGTTCAAATTTATACTTCATTAAATTTTCAAGCTATGATCTTGGTTCTCATAAGGAGAATTGTAAGAATTTAAGCAGTCTGTTATTTTCTCCTCTTTATTTTGTACGTTTATTACAACCTCAAGTTCTTGATTCTTACTGAATATCAAAAGGCTAGAGTCTTCTCATTATGTATGTCACTGCTCAAATGTCAGCTCATCAGAGAAGCCTTCTCTGACCATCTCATCAAATGTTGCACCCCTACCAGTTCTCTCTGTAATAGTTATTTCTTCCTTAGCACTTATTTCTATGTAAAGTTGCTTTTTGTATTGGTTTAGTTGTTTATTGTCTCTAATTTCCACTGTTTTACGTCCAGCTTAATTAACTGTTACCAAATATCTGGGTAGATGCTTAGTAACTATCTGTTAAATAAATTAAATAACCACGTAAATAGCTAAAAACATTTGCCATTAATTGATTGGTACTATAGTGACAAGGTCATAGTATATTTTATATGTTAAAATAATACAAATAACATTAATTAAAACTAATTTCTTCAGTGGAGAAGAAAACTTTCTATTGAAGAATTAAGATAATCTAACTGCATATTTACAATTTATAGAACTTAGTATAGTTGTGGGAGGATGAGCAAGCAAGAACTGAAACGTTTAATAGTACTTTGAGATGATAATGTTTTATATTGAATAGATACTCTCAAACAATATTGGTGAGGATGTAAATTAAGGAAAGCACTTTACAATATGTATCAGGAACATTAAAAAGAGTCCTGCCTTTTACCCAAGAATTCTGAGACTTCATCATAAGGAAAAATATGAAACAAAGAAAATACTATGTATGAGGATATTCACTGAGATATTGAATATGAAACTCTATGTGTCTAACAATTGTGGAAAGATTCAGTAATATATAATACACCTACATAATAATAAATTACCTTATCTACAAAAATTACATTTATGCAAAGTGAATTAACATTGAAAGCTACTTATAATAAAATTTTAAAGTGTAAAAAAGCAGAGTACAAAATTATATGTATGATTTCAATTATGCCCAAAAATAAGTGTTGAGAAAAAATTTGGAATTGAATATTTTGAGAATAAAAAAAAATCTTTTTCTTCTTCTTCTTCTTTTTTTTTTTTTTAAAGATTTTATTTATTTGACAGCGAGAAACACAGTGAGAGAGGGAACACAAGCAGAGGGAATGGTAGCGGGAGAAGCAGGCGTCCTGCAGAGCAGGAAGCCCGATGCGGGGCTCCATCCCAGGACTCTGAGATCATGACCTGAGCCGAAGGCAGACGCTTAACTACTGAGCCACCCAGGCGCCCCTCTTCTTTATATTTTTATGTATTTTTCAAATCTCGTACAATGAGCCCTCTTTCTTTTGAGTGTTCAGTATTTTTGTAAGCAGAAAACTATCTAAAGTAAAAAAAGTTTACAATAGATTAGTGCAATATCATTAAACGGGACTCTTTCGGGCTTGTTGGGTAACTTCATTATCAAAAAGACCTAAATTCTAGTTCAGACTATATGACATAGCAATTGAATAAGGAGAAACAAAATGCTACTAGTGGTTGATGTTTGAAGGTCATTTGTTTTTGTTTTTTGGTGTATGTGTGTTCAAGACAACTAATAATCCTTTATTTAATTTAAATATTTCTTAGAGAGTCGAGGTCTCTTTTCATTATCATTTCAATAGATAATAGGTTGATCATATGAAATTGCCAATATTTTGCCTTTTCTGATCTACAAAAAAAATGGCATTTTCATGCATTTGACTTAATACTACTCTCTGTGTCAAATATTGACCTAATAACTATGCCTACTGATTTTTGTAATGCCATGTACTGGCACTTTTTTTTTTTTTTTTTTTTTGCAAGTAGTGTTGATGCACATCTTTAAATAAATTGAGTGTTCACATCCAGACTGATTTGGCAGAAACAATAAGTTTTCATGCCAATTTAGAGAGGGAAGAGGGGGTTAGGAAGACAAAAGGGTTAAGAGAGACATTTTGCAATATATCAACTATGAGTAATGATATCTCAGTTTGTACTTTAAAAAGCACTGGTGATAATCTTTCAGTAACACTTTATAGCTTACAAAGCATATTCTCATTAATTATTTGATTTAATCTTCAAACCTAAGAGGGAGATAATTTTATTCACATTTTACTGTTCCTGAGTGATTGTGATTTACAGGGTTAGGCAGCTAGAAAGTGAAAGAGCTAAGATTTGAACCCAGATTAGTAATCTACATGGCAGGAAAAATTGCTCGTTAATTTGTGCCTGAGAAGAAATCTTAATTTTGTAGAAATAAATTACAGCCAATAATTAAGGTTTGGAAATCTAGTCATTTCTAAAGATAATTGTTGTCAAAGGTTGCCTCGTATTTCTCTTAAATTATACTTCTATTCTTCATGGCTATTTTTTTTTAGTTTTCTAAATTAATGTTTAAAATATCCTGTGATTATAAATTTCATATATACATACATATATATGCCTTTGAATTAACCAACAAAAATTTTTAGGATCAGTGTTTCTGGCAAAAGTAGGAATTGATTTGAAATTAAAATGTAGTTGGAAATCTATACAGTAGTCTGTGAATTATGGATTTTTGAAATGACTATTTTCCAAAATTCATATTAATATTTGAGGGAAGATGAAGAGAGTCTTTTATTCTTAGAAGTCCTTGGAAGAGATCCACTTTGAGAATTATTTCCTTTTTTTGAATAGAGCAAATAATGTGGTTGGGAATAAAAAAGCAACTCGGGGTAATAGAGAAGATATTATGTAGCTTTTGAAGGCAGAGCAACCCCTGGAGTCATACTGAGTAATTTGCTTCTTGCCTAGAGAAGGAGGCATTTGTAAACAGAGTATGAAGAACAGAGCCTAATTCCAATGGGGCTTTTCTGTTTGTCCTATCAGTGGAGCCCTCCTCTTCACCTGATAAATAAAGCACTGCATTCCTCCTGGTTAGAGATTTAAGAAAAATCCCACTAATTCTGCCCACTTCACATTTATAGAATGAATGTTTGCCAGTTTCTTATTTGTTTGGGGCCATGTAAATCACAAAATAAATAACAGCAGTCCTCTCTTATAATGCAATGAACTGTGCTACAGATAAGAGGGATCGAAATTGTACTTACATTGGATTTTTCTGTGTACAATTTCATTAAGGATCACATGCCCTTAAAGAAATTAAAAAAAAAAAATTCACCCTCATCTCTTGGTCTCATAAGTGTGTTTACTGAAGGAAAATTTTATATTGGGAAATAATTTGCTCCTCTTTCCCCCAAATAGCCTGGTTTTCTTTCTTTGTAGCAAGCAGATACTGTATTTCAAAATTATCTACCTGTGTTAGTGCTTCTCCAAAAACTATTGGGGAAAATGCCCTTACTAAATCAGCATTTAAAGGAAATGCACAAGACTGAGTCAATAGTAAATACATACATCATTCACTTACAGGTGTAATTTTAAGTGATCTGCCTAACCTTTGAAATTTTGAAAGCTCCTATTCTTGTTCCATATGCTAGTTTTTATGATGTATATTCATTTCCATGTGGAAAATCTCTGTCATTGTGAATGTTCTTTTTAAAAATAGACACTTAACAGTGTCCCGGTTTCATGCATGGCTAAAGCAAACTCAATCTGTGAGCTGGAATGCATTGGACATTGTTTCCAGTAGGTCAATAAAATGACGGATGGATTTGAGCCAGGTTGTAGCAAAGGATACACATCCTCTGTTGAAATAGCTGAAAAGACAAATTAATATTGAAGTGTGGAATACTGAATTGGACTGTCTTTCAGTGCACAGAAATAGACTAAAGTAGATTACCAAAATGAGGCATGTGCACTTCAGGCAACTAAAACAGACTTGCTATGCAAACATGGGGTGGTAGATGATGACTAGAATGTGATATCCCGAAAATGGTAACAGTTCAGCCTCTATAATGTGGAGTAGGGGATCACAGAAATACCTTGAATCTTAGAACCTTTTCAATGCCTTGAAATTAAGGAATGTCTATATATACAACAACTAGCTAAAATCACAGTTGTCACTTTTATTGTACTATAAGAATATGTATTAAAGGATCAGCCTCACTTAATAGTTTATTAGTGCAGGAGTAAAAAAAAACACAATAAAATAGCACAAAACTTTTGTTGCATCAAAATCTGTGTGATACCCATTGCCCAAACAAAAACTTCAAATTCCTTTAATAGTCTAACACCTAAAGTATGTCGTGATCAGGCTTGTATTTTATTTCCTATTAAGCCTTTTATAAGACCAAATACTGGGAGAAAATTACATCCTTATTTTCATTAACTTTTAAATGAAATTTCCATTGATAATGAATACAGGAACCTAACTACAGTGGTATTAACAGTACTGTGACTTCATCACCAATAGAAAGGACAGATATATTCATATCACATTATGTTTTTTGTAGACATCTTGAAAGACATTGTTTATAGCTCATTGTGACTTTGAAATTTACACAAAAGAAAGTATATTTCTGAATATTTTTATAACTGTACTTCACTATGTTTGGTTTCCTTTGTAATTCACATTAAAAAAAATTGGAGGAGATAGTCCACAGCCATCACCAGAGTGCCAAAGAGGTTTATGAAAAAAAAAAAAAAAAAAGATTGATAATCTTTAGAAAAACTGAACTTAATGATCATCTTTCAATTGCTGGGCACTTAATTTTAATCTGTGCCTTTGCCTAGAAGGCTGTTCCCCCTTACATCTCAGCCTCACCTTTCAAGTACAGTCCAGATATTAGCATATACATTAGATTGCTCCAGGTCCCACTAATCAGAATCAGTTGATCTTTCTTTATGTCTCCTCAAAATTGCTTTTTGCATCTATTAGAACTTACCCTCCCTTTTGCTCTAATCAGTTGCTTCCTTCTTTGTGCTTCTAGAGTGTAAGCCTCTTGGGGACAGAAAGTTTGTCTTATTTAATTACTGTTTAATTGTTGAATCTAACTTTATCTTACTATGGTTGGGAAATGTGGTCTCTATCTTCATACTATGGAACTTACTGAGTTTTGCTTTATGGCCTGGTACAGGAACAATTTTTGTAAATATTCCATTTATGCTTGGAAACATGGGATAATCTGAAGTAGTAGTTTGTGGCTTTGTTAACTGTGTGACTCAAATCTATATCCCTACTGTTTCTTTTTTCCTTGCTTGATTTATCAATTATTTAGAGGTGTGTTAAAATAGTCTGCTATGATGGTCATGTTAACTTCTCACTCTGTCATTTAACTTTGTATATTTTGAATCAATATTATTAGGCACTTAAAAATTTAGAACTGTTTTATCTTCCTGATGAACTAGACCTTTAATCAATATGCAGCGATAATTTTATCTCTAGTAGTGCTTTCTTTTTTGAATTACAATACATTTTTTCTGATATTAATATAATCCAGTTATTGGGTTAGAATTTTACTGCTATCTTTTTCCATTCCTAACTTTTATTTTTTTCTGTGCCATAATATTTTAGGTGTATTTTGAAAATAATATGATGCAGGATTTTATATTTTTAAAAATTCATTCTGAAAATCCTTGTCTTTTGCCTGGAAAGTTTAGTCAGTTTACAGTGTTTGTGATTACCAATGCATTTTTATTCATTTCTAATATATTTATACTTTATATTTGTCTTATGTTTTCTAGCTTATTACTCTTTTTAAAAATTTCAGATTGAGGTATTTTTTCCTCATTATATTTTTTCCTCTATTCATTTGAAAATCTTAATTCTATTTGTATTACTTTAGTCATCCCTTACAAGGTTTAATATTCATATTTAAAAGCCTAACATTTATCAGTGTCTTTGCCTTCCTCTGAAATAATATAAGAAATGTGAAAAACTTTAGCCCCCTCCTTTCTTGCTTATATATTTGCTCTTTTTCTTTTAATCCCCACAAATTTCTACAAATTTTCCAATTTATTTAATCTCCATTCCTCTTCCTGAGACTTTGTATCATTTTACTTCTGCCTTTGAAATTTCACTTACGTTTTTTGGGGATAAAATTTCTGCTTTTGTTTACGTAAAAATGTTTTAATTTTATTCTTTCCTACTTTTAAATAATTTTGCAGGTATAGAAGTACAAGCTCAAAGCTGTTTTCCCTAAGCTCTTTGAAAATATGATACTTCTGAATTTGGACTTCTATTTTACCAAGTGAATTGTTAATTTTTTTCTTTACTTTGTAGATCATCTGCAACTATCCCTACCATCATAAGCTGATTTTTATCTTTGGTGTCCTGTAGTTTCACCATACTGTGTTTCGTTGTGGATTATTCTTTATTCTGCCTTGGATATGATGAAACTCCTAAAATTGAGGCCTTGATAACTTTCATCATATCTGGATAATTTTCATTCATTATCTCATTAAATATTTTAGTGTGTCTCTCTTATTCTCTTTCTTGTCTTGTTCTAGGTCTCTGATTAGGCATATATTGGACCATCTTACTCTATCCTCCATGTCTCTTAACTTTTCTCTCATATTTTTCATCTCTTTGTTATACTGTGCTGTAGCCTAGTTAGGTAATTTCTTTGTGTCTATCTTCTAGTAAGCCAATTTTTTTTCTTTAGCTGTGTCTAATCTGTTTAGCACATAGATTAAGTTTCTAATTTCAGCCACTATACTTTTCACATTAGAAATTCTATTTGGGTGTGCCTGGGTGGTGGTATTGGATAAGTATCTAACTCTTGGTTTCTGCTCAGGTCATGATTTCAGTTGTGAGATCAAACCCTTTGTTGGGCTCTGCGCTCAGCATAGAGTCTGATTGGGACTCTCTCTTCTTCTCCCTCTGCCTTTCCTGCTTGTGTGCACACTCTCTCTCTCCCTGCCTCTCTCCCTCCCTCTCAAAATAAATAAATAAATCTTAAAAAAAAAAAAAAAGAAATTCTATCTGGTTCTTTTTCACATCTACTTGGCTTACTTTATGATATCATTCCTTTGTTGTACTTTTAATTCTTTCTTTTATTTCTTCAAACATATTAATCAATCTTATTTAATATTCTACATATGTCACGTTCAGCATCTACTGTTATTTGCTGGTATGATTCTGTAGTAAGTTGTTTTTGCAGATTGTTTCTCATGATAATTTATTTTCTTGTATGGTTAGGAGTTTGGGGTTTTGTTTTCTTTTTGTGAGCTCACATTCCTTGGACTTTGCATTCCTTGGATTTTCCTATTCTTGCTGTACCAAATTACCACAAACTTGGTGGCTTAGAGCAACACAAATTTATTTTTTTTATAGTTCTAGAAATCAGAAGTCCAAAAAAGGGTTTCTTTGGAATGAAACCAAGTTGTTTCAAGTTTATACTCCCTCCAGAGGCTCTGGAAGATGAGAAATTTCTTTGCCTGTTCCAGCTTTTAGAACTGCATTGCTTGCATTTCTTAATTTATGGTCCCTTTCTCCATCTTCAAGCAATGTAGAATCTTCAAATCTCTCTCTGCAATGTTTTCACATCACAGCCTACTCTGTGTCAAGTTTCCATTTGTTTGCCTCTTACAAAGATATTTGTAATTACATTTTGGGCTTACTCAGATAATTTGGGATAATCTCCCCATATCAATATCCTTAACTTAATCACACATGCAGTTTCTTTTGCTATATTAGGCAACATTCACAAGTTACAGGGATTAGAATATGGACATTTTGAGGGACCATTGTTCAGCCTACCACAGATTTATTTGTGGAAATTATTTGAGCCCTGATCTTAAAGTGTTTTCCTCCATAACTTGTATTTCTTCTTGTATTCTCTTCAAGGAGACTTGTATTCTCTTCAAGGAGACTTGTATTTCTCCTCGTTTTTGGTGGTATTGCAAACCCAGAACTAATTTAAACTAAAATTTTACATTTTGGGGGAGCCAGATAATTAGTAGACCTTTTAGTTTTCAACTTTTTGAATTTAGCTTACAGAGGTAACTTCCCTTTTTTCAATTATCCAGAGCTAAGACTAAGACATTCATGTATCACAACCACCTTCCTTTATAGGGTGATTTTTCCCCCCTTGCTGAAGATTTTTACCCCTTGAAGATCCTGACTTTAGGTGAGGCTTCATTCCAACTTCTTATTTTACCCACTCCATAAGCTTTGTATCCTATTTCCTATAGAGGTCTATTAAAACTCAGATTATAGACTGTCAGAATGGATGTATTTCTCCAGGGCAAATGCTGGTTCCAACACTCTCCCTTATGGATTAGCACTTTCTACATTTTCTTTCTGATCTTGAAGAAATTCTCTTGCTTTTCCATCAGCACAGTCATACTTTATTTTTTTTTTAAATATTTTATCCAGTATTGTTAAGTGTGCTGTATTTTCACAGCATTATCTGAATTTAGGTTGCAATATTGCCAGACATAGAAGTCAGATATTGAAAGAGTGTCTAATTTATCCCTCTCCCCAGATACTACCACAGTGACATCCAAATGTGAGTAATAAATGTTAAATAAAAAAATAGCAGGCTGGAGCTTGGAAAGACATTAAAATTGGGTTGTAACAGAGACCATATGGCCTGGGGAGTCTAAAGTATTTACTATTTGGCCTTTTATGGAAAAAGTTTGCTGAAGCCTGGTGTAGAGAGTTAATTTTTACCATCTCCAGGCCAGAATAGGGATGATGATAAGTTCATACTCAGAAGTCTCAGTTTGTCTTAGGGAGAGCATCCTTCATCTTGGTGATAAAGTACCACCTGGCCTCAGAAATGCCTCTCAACTTCATGAATCCCAGTGCTCAACTACTGTGTCTTTTCTCTGCAATCACTGATGAAGTTAATGTGCAAAAAGTCAGAATGTGGAATATCTTTTACAGAGACTCCTCTCCTTTTCTGTATGTCAACCTAACTGACTCGTGAATTTTGGAGATGATAATTCTGGGCTTCATGTTGACTTATAGATTTAATATATTTGAAGGAGAAGAAAGAGGGATGTAGGGTGGCATCTTGGGTCTGCTGCCAGTTAGCCCAATGGATGTGGAGAAGCCATATCATATTTCTAGGTCTCATTCTCCTCATTTGTAGAAAGAAAGATAAATTTAGTGAACTGTTAAGTTTCCTTCTATTCCAATATTCTCTGATTCTAAAGTCAGAACAAAAAGTTTTATCTCTTTTTCCCAGGGTACAGTCCCTTCCTCCTTCATGAAGATTAGATGAGTAAATACATGTAAAGTCCTGAGAACAGGCTTGACCCAAAATACATCCACAATGAATGTTAGCTATTATATTGTCGTTAACATTACCAAAAGCCTCTTAGACAGGGCAAAAGCCTGTAATCATTAATCCTTTTTTAATGGATGGTAGCCCTTCATGTTCCCTGGTGAAAATTTGCTTGAGCATCCTTAGCCCTGGAAAGAAATTCTGATTGGCATAAAACAACATCTCAATGTTTTCTGCTGCCAGCAGGTGAACCACAAACCACAAAGCATTGACCAAAAGCTACATCTGCAAAAGAAAGAGGGGGAATTAAAAAAACTCAACTTTAGAACTAAAGGCAGAGGCAGCTTTCCCTGATGGTGCCTACATGCTGAATTGGGGGAGGGTAAATGTTATTGTGATGATTATGTTAGAATAATAGCATACTTAGTGCAGAAGTGAGGATGACTCTCGCCATACTTGGCTCTAGCTAGAAATCTGATGTCATACATGTATTCTGTATCATGCAGGGTCCTTGAAGGAAAGAATTTACCCGAGATAGTTCATATGAAGAAACAATAAATGGAGGAGGCAAGGCTAAGGCAAGGTTAAAAGAACCATTGAGGAATGTTGAGGCAACTATAGACTAGAATTGGTAGGAACTGATATGACCACTGGGATTAAAGGGGCAAAGGGAACAAAGTATGGCTGGAGCTCAAAGAGAAGATAGAGCCAAGGGGGAGGGTATTCTTGGTAAAGGGCAGATATAGAGGGATGCAATAACTTCCAGAGAAGTAGGAAAGGATGAGGGAAGAGATACCCATCTCCTGATTTCTTGTGGTGCTTGTTATTGGCTGAATCCAATTGGAAACCAGCCAGCCAAGGAGCCCAGGAAATGCCTCCATAGCACAAGACAGAGCAGAGAATGGATGAGAGGCTGCAGAGAAAACACAAAACAACTATCCTTTTCCTCCAGAGCTTTTGATCTGATGCCTCTCTGGCTGGATATTTTTCTTGTGCCTTTGACATGTGGTCTCTTGTTGATGTTTCATGGATGAAAGCATGTGAGTGAGGTCAAGTATATGTTGCTTTTGCCCATTCTATGTCTTCATGAAAAAGTACCCAATTTAAACCAGGATACCTGAATTCTGGTCTGCTTAAGAAAAAATTATTCATGACACTTGTTAAATGGTAAGGTAGGCTTTCTTCTGGACTACTGCAATAGGATTTTGCAGTAGGGGAAAGAGAGTGAACTAAACTCAAAATATAACAAAGAAAAGTAGGCATTTATAGGTAAGGAGCAGAATGAGGAAGTCAATTAACAGAAAATTACTAAGAGGAGACATCAGGGGTATGATGGGGTGGTGTCCTGGCTATACTTCCCTAAGCAGATTCTCGTTGAAGGCAGACCAGATGATTAGACACCTCCTGGGGGATAGTGGAAGAATAGGACTTTGGTTAGATATTGGGGATGGGGGATTCTGGCCACACTGACTGAGCAGGATTTTTGCTAAAACTGTACTCTTGAGGATATGTCCAAGAATGAGGCCTGGTCAGGCTCAGAGGAGTATGTCTAGAGTTTGGTCAAGGAAAGAGTCTTTGCCAGGTCTCAGTTCTGCTGATAACTTGGATAATATTAGGCAAATCACTTAACCTATTGTTTTTTATCTGTAAAATGGAGTCAGTAACATTTGTCCAATCTTTCTCATCAGGGTTAAAGAATCAAATGAAATAATGGTTAAAAGCAAGCTATAGAATCAATGTAGGAAGATAAGCCCTGAGACTAGAGCAGGATGGGAAGGAATGTCTTAACAGGGAATGTGTTTCTTGGTGCACAGGTTGTGTGGTTTGTGGGTCTGGCTGATAACACAAAAGAATGTGGCAGAGGTGGTTATCTACCTTCCTTCCCTTCTTCCATAACATTTGAATGATGATTTGGCATATGGCTGCCCAGGAACCTTCTAGTTTCCAGTTTCTTTTACTAGGTGTGGATATGTGGGTTAAGTAATTCTCGTCACTGAAATCTGAGAAGTGATGTGTGCCACTTTCAGACTTGTCTCAGAACTTCTTCATGAACATTCACTCTTCCATGTCTTTTCCTTCTCCCTGGAAGGGAGGCTAACAGAGTAATCTAGAAGTTACTCATAAAAATTGGAGAGCTATCACCAGTTCTATCCTACCCCAAAATCCTTCTCGGTAAACTCAACACTCATTTTACTGTTATGTGTGAGAAAAATAAGCTTCTCTATTCCTTTAAATTCTGGGGTCTCTTTGTTGCAGTAACACCTACTCTAAAACAGGGAGTAGGAACATTTCCTACATTTCTGCTCAGAATATGATCTGGCTCTGTCAGTATGGTGACTGAGTAGGGGAGAGTATTAGAGGTGGCACTTGAGATGGGCAAATAATATCTTTTTTTTTTTTTTTAAAGATTTTATTTAATTGACAGAGAGAGAGAGATCACAAGTAGGCAGAGAGGCAGGCAGAGAGAGAGGGGGAAGCAGGCTTCCTGCTGAGCGGAGAGCCCGAAGCGGGGCTTGATCCCAGGACCCCAAGATCATGACCTGAGCCGAAGGCAGAGGCTTAACCCACTGAGCCACCCAGGTGCCTCAGCAAGTAATACCTTGACGGAAGCCACTGGTAGGCATCTCCACATAGCCATAGCAGGATCTCCAAATATGAGTTGATGTGCTTTTAACATTTATTCAGAATAAATGAGAGATACTTGAGGGTATAGGGAGAGCAGTTAATTCCTACATGAGTGGCCAAAGGCTATTAGCTACAAAAGTTGCAGTATTAATTATTATTAATGACACTTGATTTTCATTTTGTATCAGAATGCTTTGGGCTTCAAAAAACAGTCAACTTGAATAAGTTAGCTTAAGTAATACATACTTTTTTTTTTTATTTCACATGATAAGAAGTACCAAAGTGGAATGGGCTGTAGGATATGTATAATCAGGGTTCTGTATCTGCTCTCTGTAAATCTCTCCGCTCTGTTGTTCTCCACGTAGATATTTTCTTCTCAGGTTGGCTTTTCTAATCATCACAAGATGGCTATCATCAGCAATTGTTGCAATATGCTCACTTGTTTAGCTCCAGTAAGAGACAAGCAAGGGCAAGAAAGGAAAGAAAAAGATGATGAGATAAAGCAAAAGAGAGAAAGAACTATTTTCCCAATAATAGAATCAGGTTTTTCTCTTTGGTCTTATTGGGTCACTGCAAATATGTGTTCACCCCCAGACCAATAACTGTTCTCAGGGAAATGAAATGCTCCATGGGATTAAATCAAGACTCCTGACCATAATTGGCAAAGATCATGGGATTGTCGTGATGGCTCAGACTAAGGGCCTGCAAACTCTGACTTATAAAACAATCCAGCCACCCACTTTTTAATTATGTCTTAAGAAGTGAGGATGGTTTCTACCTTTTTAAATAGTTATGCCTCTTGGTCTACAAAATCTAAAATATGAACTATCTGCCTCTGTAAGAAAAAGTTCAGAATCCTAGACTAATCAGTTTCTGTAACTCTGGAGATGGGGATGATGGGCCACTTTTCCTTGAAGCACATTAGTGGTATTGGGAGAATTCCAAAAATGGTGGGAAACTCACTTGAAAATATGAGGAATGTAAAGGGCAATGTCAGATACTCATAAACTTTGGTTAACTATGTCACAATTCCCTCCATTAGTGCATATTACTAATGCTACTATTTAGTGTGCTTATTATTTTGTGCTGAACCCTGTTCTAGGTACAAGATAATAATCAGAAGTTCCCTATGAACAATTTCTCATACCTAATCTTGCCCAGATGCCGAAGACTCTCCCTGACCTTTTGTTTGGGTGTGGTAAGGGAGATGAGAGAATGAAGGGTCTCAAGTAATACATATGTAAAGTGGACTGTTTAGTTTCTAGGATCCCATATCAAATGATATAAAACACTAAAAGTAATAAGATCTTCTCAGTACAGACTGGGGTCACCCATAAATGATGTGCAATTAAGCTCTCCAAAAAGCTTAAACAATAATGTAAATTAGTCTTAATCTGAATTCACTTCAAGAGAAAGGCAATAGTCCAGGACATAGTATAATGATTAGAAATCCATTTTTACTGGTTTTATTTATGTACTTTATTTAATGTCTAATATATTCAGTATCTGAGACCAACCCTACAATAAGGTTTGAAAAAAGGTAAAACACCAGTAGATCATGGCAGGTAAAAGGGTTGCTATCTATTTACTTAAGAGGCTTTGAGATTGTGGTTAGTTTAGGATTTAATGGACGAGGCTGATACTGGGAATTGAAGTCTAGTGATACAAACTGTAATCCTCGTCCAACTATCTAGCAATACAGAGAAACTAACCAAGAGGCAAGGAGAGAACATTTACAAAATCGCTTATGGTCTACAATGAGGCTGCTGGTTCAAAACATAGTCTTGTTTGAGGTGCTGATTTAGATCACTGTTTAAAATGTGTCATGAGATGACATGAAAAAGAATGAAATCTTGCCATTTGTGACAACATGGATGGGCCTAGAAGTATTATGTTAAGTGAAATAAGACAGAGGAAGAAAAATACCAACCATGTGATTTCAGTTATATGCAGAATCTAAAAACAAAGGCAAACAAATAAGTCAAAACAGAAATAAAATCATAGATACAGAGAATGATTTCATGGCTACCAAAGAGATGGGGAATGAGGGGGAATAGGGAAAGAGGATTAAAAGGTACAGATTTTTAGTTATAAAATAAATAGGACGTGGTAATATAATATGCAGCATAGAGACTGTGATTAATATGTAACAACTTTACATGGTCAGATATGGTGGCTAGATTTATTGTGGGGAATCACTTTGTAATGTATATAAGTGTTGAATCACTATGGTATATACCTGAAACTAATATAATATTATATGTCTTATATTATATGTCTATATATTGAAGTACACTTCAATACAGGGAAAAAAAAGTGACCTGAGGCAATTTTGGTGAAATTTATGGCTTATAAACTACAAAATGCAATGTAATCATTAGGCATTATGGTTATTCTTCTATTTTATTTTTCCATGTCAGTTCCCCCATCTATTCCTTAGTGCACTTAAAATCAATATCAGGACCCAATTCCTGCCAAGAGGAGAAGGCCACACCCAAAAGCATGGCCATGCTAGGCCTGAGAAGGGAATATGTGAGTGTGTATGTGTGTGTGTGCATGTGTGTGCACTTGTCTGTCCTGGTTACAAGGATCATGATCAGATGGAATAAGAATCACAATACTAGCTACAATTCATTGACCCAGGTGCCATACAAGTCTCTTCGCATATATTATTTCTCATCCACACAAGTATACTTTGGAGTTACATATTGTTCCTGGCCTATAGATAAGGAAATAGATTTGGAGAGGTTTGCTAGCCCACCCAAGCTCACATGGGTAGTGAGCAAAGAGTCTGGATTCAGGGTTTAGACATGAAAGCTCAGGTTCTTACCCCAAGCCACAGAACCTCCACTATGGGATAGCTGGTATGTCCTGAAATGATCTGCCTTCTACCAGGCAGAGGGATCAGCTGTCCGTCAACTCCTTGTGGCTCTTCATTCTTCCTCTGGAGGTGGAAGACCTTCCAGAAATTAGAATAATTATCTTGGAAAGCTGGAGTGGGGCTGGAACTCTCTCTCTGTTCAATAAAATAACAACAACATTAATAGTAGTGCTTAAGGCTTAGTGGGAGATTACAATGTATTACCTGAGAGGTAAGTTTTATTTTTACCCTGATTTCCCCATTTCTGAATTGAATCAGAGGAAAGATGAGAAATTTGCCAAGGTCACATGAATCCTAGAGGCAGATCCAGGATTCACATCCAGACCACCTGAAAGGCACTCACTGAGCAGAGTGGGCAAGGTAATCGAAGTGTATCCCCAGCTTCTGCAGACAACTGACCAGTTAGTGTGACCCCTTGAAGCTCATGAGCCTTACTTGAGTCCCATCTGTCTAACAGGATTGTTAGACATCCTGGTGGACATTGGATTACATCCTGGTGGTCCTCACCTCTGATTCTCCCTGGGGATGGGAGGAGTACAGAGACCAGAGAAGAAAGATTCTTCTACCCATGCATATTTTCTCAAAGAAATGGCTTTTGTTTTCATGGCACTCTTTGGCCTGTGAATACGTTTGGATAAAGTCCAGAGGATAGGAAACCAGGACTTCTCCCTTTAAGCCCATCCAAGATTTGGGGGGTGGGTAGGAAAGGGAAGCGAAAAAAGGCAATAAGCCACACAAGACTTGCCAAACTTTGAAATTGTATTTCCTATGCAGTTTACGAGTTAGAGATTTGGTCAGAAGGTCAGAATGGGGTCAGGCATTTTCCCAGAGCCACTACCGTGCTTGTGTGTTGGCATCAGTTACTCCCAGGAACTCTTCCACCAGAAGGGCCACATCAAAATGAGCTAGGACAAGATCTACAGGACACAGGCTTTCAGTCAGTCGGACTCCTGAGTGGACCCCAGCATGGAACGCCATTGAGCACCCAGGTAGCAGCTGCTCCAGAAACCTATCAGCTTTAGTGCTGCTTGAGGTGATGCAGCTTGTGCCAGCCTTTCTTGCCCCAAAAGGAAGGTGGTCCCTTTGGCCACAAGCCAGGGAGACTCAGGGCGCAGAAGACCTGATGTTCTTCATAGTTGCTTGGGCCCAAGTACCACTTGTGGCTCACAGTAAAATCTCATGAAAGTTACCGACTCATTCTGTCTCTATGGATGTTTCTCCTCTCAGAGACGTTTTGCCCACCTAAACAATGCTGTACACTCATGGGATCATTCGAAGTCAAACTGAGACAGTGCTTATAAGCAAGCGTGGTAAACCTCAAAGCATTACACAAATATAAAGGACACAAGAAAGCTCTTTCTTTGTCACCACTTCTTCAATATACCCAAATAGACAAACCGTCCTGGCTCATGGCAATCAGGGTACTGGGCTGTGAGAGACCAGGAATCCCACTTCACAGGGCATTTTGGAGGAGCCAATAATCAACTGGAAATTATAGAGAATTTACTTCAATGAGGAACATTTGTAATAGTATTCCCCAAACCCACATAAGCTCCTTTGTTTCTGCTCTGGTTTCTAAACAGTCTGAGAAATTTCCTCTGTCGGTGAACTTACTGTGGTTGTCACTTTGGCTACCCAAAAATGTTTCACCCCTTCAGGGCACAGGAGAGAACTGCATTTCCCGCCCCTTCCTGGTGTGTCAGTGTGTGCTGGGAGTTCTCCCTACACTGCCTCCCCTTCCTTCTTTGCTCTGCTCCACACTCCAGAGTGCTGATCCCTGTGGACTGCATAGTCCAAGGGACTTAATTTTGTCAGCATCTAACTTAAATGTTAGATAAATTGTCTCTTCTTTTAAGATTCAGATAAAATTAATCTACCGGCTGCCCTGAATGAGCCATTATTGTTTCACTTCTTTTTCTCCCAGATATGGAATTATTTGTTTTATTTATTATTTATTTATTATCCCCAAACCTACAACTGTAGGCCTTCATGTATATAATAAACTTTCCTAAACGTTTGTGAAAGGAAGCAGTTTATGTCACGGATGAGCAAACAACTTAGAACTTAATAGCAAATATTCTTATTCTGGTTATTGTTTCTTTGTTCTTTCCATCAATTCAGGCTTTCATCCTTCATCAACTTGTTCATCCTTTTCTTTCCTTTGCCCTTCCTTCTAAACCCAGCTCTGGGCCTCCCTTTGTGTAACCAAAGATTATTAATAGCTCTGTCAGATGAGGGGACATATTCTCTGGGCCTCTCCACCTCCTCCTCCTCTTCTATCCGTCTCTGCAGTGGGAGGGCGAGCTGAACAGAGATACATTCCACATCAACGTGGATTATGTTACCTCACCCTCACAGCCTCCTCTACAGCTCCATCGGTTCCCAGGTACCTTCAGAATACACCTGCAGGTACAGCCAATTGGAGTTTTGCTGCTTACCCCCTCTCTACACATACCTTGTGTTCCAGTTTGTATTGACTTCCTTTGCTTTTCCTTATCACAGGTATGGGGTAGTCCTGAAGGTACTGACCAAGAGAAAAGAGGCAGGAGAGACCTGGTTGTAATAAAGACCATGAAGTGCCAGGGCTAACTTGTAGTTGCTGTCCACAAAGTCTTCTCACTGGGGAGTATGAACCCAAACTGGCTTCATTCCAAACTTTGGTTCCCCGTTAAACTGATTCTCAGGACAGAGATACTCTAGGGTCTTAAACAGGTTGTTCACAGTTTGGG
>CM053609.1:40384400-40417769 GCA_028646535.1 Procyon lotor | reverse complement strand
GGCTGCACTCCCTTCTTTGACACTTCTTCCTATGGCTGGGACCCCTGCGCAAGGCTTAGCTCTCTGGTGAGTGCTGGGCTCTGCCATGAAGAGCTGAGCAAAACAGGCTGCTTCAGGGAGTGTTTCTTGGTTCGGGGGGTAGCCTGGAGAATTGGGCTAGGGGCCCTCTAACCAGAAATGCCAGAACTTGCAGAATAATTTTAGCCTTCAGCACAGTTTTGCCTTTAATTGGAGGATCAGGCTCATTGAAGAGCAATTTTATTTTTGCTTGTGTTTCAAAAGAGAAACTGCATGTTCTGACAGTTTGATACAGTGTATGAAATCGCTGATTTATCTTGTCTTAAGAACAGATCTGGCAGCTAAAGGTCTATGATGCTTATTTTTATAAATATAAATACATCACAGTCAAGCTTCTTTAAAACACCAGTGTCAAGGGACCAAAAAAACCTCCATTCTTATTGGGTGGCCACTTTATGTGAATTTCCGTTTTAAGACATGGTGCTGCCCTATGGTAAATCTGAATCAACATAGTAACTGGGCATGCTATAACACTGTTCAGCTAGGTAATAAAATATGTTATGTTTGGTTTAAGATACACCAGGGTGATTTTAAGTATCATTTTCTTCATGAAGGCTGTTAACATTAACTGTTACAATTCCTCCTGGTCTCTCCAATGAGGTTTTCCACAGTTGCATCAAGAATAAAAGCAAATGAAATTTGTGTTAAGACCTTTTAATTCATTGAATTAAGGATTTCCCAATTAGAGGCAAAAGGCAGATCTAGCAAAAGAAGTATTTACTCTCTGTTTAAAGACTTTTTGGATTAAAAGATATTGGAACGGATAACACCACAAAATTAGTTTTTGCTGTGATGGCAAGGTTAAGACTTCTGCTGTTGCTAGGATATACCTCCCTATCACAGCTGATCTTGACGGTGAAAATTGGTGCCTTAATTTCCCAGTGGTCCGTGCTACTTCTGACTTCGGCCTCATTCTGGTTAATCACACTGTCATTCTCACTGCAGATTGCCTTTTGACATCTTCATCTGCACAAGGGTCTTGCAGCCAAGACTCAGTGTGTGGAGTCAATTCAGTGGCCTTCAGTGGTCAAGGCCTGGTTTCTGGGACCTGGTACTGATGGGGGAGGAAAAGAGCTTAGGAGAAACGTGTGCCACAACTGTAAGTAAGGCTGGAAGGAAAACAGTATTTCTCTTTGTGTACAGAGAGCTATGATTAGAAGTCATATGCAAATGAAATTATGGAGGGAATCTTAATGTGCCAAGTCAAAGTCTACAGTAATTACAGCCAGTGATTTCTAATGAAGTAATACTAATGAAAAAAAAATCTATCACTTACAATTTTGAATTCAAGGAAGATGGAAAAATCAGGTGTACTGAATTTGAAAATCTGGCTTTTATCAACCTCTGTTTGATGCCTTTAATCAGTCAATATATAAATAGGATCTTGCGCCAGTACCTCATTTCCTAAGTCTACAGTGGCTCATCCAAAGTCTTTGTGTATTGCCAGTTATTTGCCCTAGTATTTAAAAGTGTCAAGAATGTATATTTTTCATTAGAATGTTATTGTAATAGAAAACCCTGACTTGAATTATCACCAGGATTTATACAGCATCCAATTGTAGGTCTAGTGTGTAACAGACATATCTCTAAAATTCACACAACTCTGTATGGTATGTATGAAGTAAGTGAGGTTTGGAGATGTTAAGTCACTTGTCCAGGGACACACAGCTGGCAAGTGATCTGAAGGACAGAACTGATCTGAACCCTTATCTCTCTGGTCCCTAAACCCATAGTCTTTCCATTACAATACATTAAACTGCCTCCTGACTGTGTGGGAAGTTGTATCATATATTTCTTAAAGCATGTGACTTATAAATTATAAGTTATATTCAGGCTGCAAGTAGGGGGGTGGGGGATGGCCATAGCAGGTAATTTTGCAATTTTGTCACCACCAAGCGTTGAGTAGTAAATATTCCTCCTCCAGATGCACAGCTTTTAGCTCAGTATCACTCGCTGAAGGATTCTTTTCTCTAGAATACTCACTCTGTGAACATTATATTGGACCAGGAGAATGAATCCAGTGTTTAGAGTCTCCCAGGGTGTCTATCGGTGCCCAAAGGGCTGTTATGCATAGAAACCTGAGGTCTGTATCAGTCTCTCGTTCTGATTTGAACCCCACAGCCACTTTGCTGGATATAAAGGCAACGGGGATCACTGTGGGAAAACCCAGAGAATCCTGAGTCTGCAGCCTGGCTGAAGGATAAAAAAATGTGCACACCTGAGTGTGGAACACAAGCTTGAGTATTGGGGGAGAATTCTTATGGGTTCTTGGCCATATCTCTCAAATGAGGAACCAGACTTTATAAACTCTTTCTTTTAGATATTTGAATACCCCTGTAGTTGCTTGAAAAACCACTTAATTCCTTCTTAATATTGATATACTCTTCTGTAAAGAGTTCTGAAAATTTTTACTTCTCTCATGGTTTCCACAAATTGAGTAGATGACACTGTGTGTGCTCTAGAGTTTTGTTCCAGTCAAAAATTATGTGACCAAAGCAATGGAGATTCACAGTGGTGATTTTTAGGCTCTTCACATATTGGCATGTCATATCCATCCAACTGATGATTATACTTCCTGTCCTCATGACAAGGGAAGACTCACAGTTTAGAAAATGGTTGCCCCTCAGAGAAATGGCAGATATACTCCACATAACAATACAACCTCAGGGGCCTTTTGGGTTATCACAGAGGGGTCTATTTCCTCTCCCAAACTTTTCACATCTCAGTTTTCATACAATAAAACTAACAAAAACTCACATTTTTGAGCATTTATCACATGCATCTGTGAAATACTTTAACACAAATGATCTCATGTCACCCTTCCAACATACCCTACAAGGCAGACTCTGTGCTCATCCCAGAGTACAGCCACGGAGATGGGAAGCTAGAGAAGCAAAGTGACTTTACAGTTTGACAAAGCTGATAAGTAAGGAAGGCTGAATTGGAACCCCATCTGCCTGACCCCTGGTCTGTGACATTCCTCTCTGGAGCACTCACTCCTGATAGGTGGCTAATGTACGATTGGTGTCATTTCCGTAACTCCAGATAGCAAGAAGATGTGTACGTTTACTCTAAAGATACCGGCATGAAAAGATTCACGGTTCTGTTTAATCGAGAGCTATGTTTGTGCGTTTCCAAACCCTAGTTTTCCTCTGTGGCGTGCTCACTAGTCCCACCTTCAGGATGGAGTGTAGGTGGGGCCCTGGCTGGAAACAGGCCTCACTTCACAGTGGGACCCTCCCAGCTACTTGTCCTCCTTCCTTATTGCCCTATTGATTGGCCTCTTTCATTTACAAAGAATGTGGTACTTGAAGAAGAAGATAAATGACTGTGTTTCTGCCCTGATCCCCTTCCTTCTGGCTAATGACTGAAGGAACGTGAAATTCTGGGTTTGGGGCCAATGAGTAAACAGAGTTTCCAAAATGCAAAAAACAGGAGTCAAATAGAGAAGGGACAAAAGCAAATCTCAAGCAACCACTACCTCTTCCTTTGCCTGAAGTTAAAGAAACACCTCCTTATGGCTTTATCATTTTTATAGGCCACATGATTTTCTCAGTTACAGAGAAAGGTAGACAGCTAAGACAGCTTGTTCAACTTTTTGGATTAAAATTAGTGTATTGGCAAGTCAAAAAAGCATCATAGGGCATATTCCTTGTTGAACAAAAGAAAATGTTTGCTTAGAACAATTCTTTATTAACCTTTTCTTACGGAGGATAGCTGTTAGGTCCTCACAACACATAGGGGAACTGAATTTTTCCTCTGTAGGGCCCGGTGTAGCATTCAGCATGTGGAGCTCAGAGATAAAAGGTAACTTACCTGTAATAATCCCCAACATAGGATGTGCAAAGTGCTGATGAGGTTTTGCATGGAGCAAACAAGAGACCATTTTATTTATTAAAGATTTTATTTATTTATTTATTTGACAGAGAGAGATTACAAGTAGGCAGAGAGGCAGGCAGAGAGAGGGGAGGAAGCAGGCTCCCAGCTGAGCAGAGAGTCGGATGCGGGGCTCGATCCCAGGACACTGAGATCATGACCTGAGCCATAGGCAGAGGCTTTAACCCACTGAGCCACCCAGATTCCCCAACAGGAGACCATTTTAAGAGATGATGGAAGTTGGGCCCTTCACAAACAGCATGTGGGGCCGAAACAGCTGAGATCATTAAAGAAATTTCAGAAGATGCAAGCTGGCCCTCATACCAGGTGGTTGTGTGTTGAGTTTGTCTTTGCTTTGGCACCATGTCTAAACATCCCACTCAAAATAAAATCTATTCGGTGCCTGGGTGGCTCAGTCGTTAAGCGTCTGCCTTCGGCTCAGGTCATGATTCCAGGGTCCTGGGATCGAGCCCCACATCGGGCTCCCTGCTCGGCAGGAAGCCTGCTTCTCCCACTTCCATTCCCTCTGCTTGTGTTCCCTCTCTCGCTGTGTTTCTCTCTGTCAAATAAATAAAATCTTTAAAAAAAAAATGAAATCTATTTTTTACTGACACACATTTCACAAACTAGATGCAGTCCCTTTGGACTCTAGCAAATATCAAGGCTGCTTCCAGCTATCCATGTGTTTCCATAGTCATTGCCGATCAGTTGGACTGAATTCATTTTTCCAGCACATCCCACCTGGTGCTCTACAGTTTTTAATCCATGGATTCCCACAGAAAAAGCCCCTTTAACTGTTTATAAGCCACACACTCTGAATAGATATAAAAATTGGCATTGATTTTTATTTTAAGCTTGGAGAGGGTTCCCTTGCTCTTTCTGTAGAGGAGCTGCCAATAATTACACTTGCGGCATATGGTGCCAAGAGTTCCAGATTAACCAGTGCATCTGAAATAGCAGGAATCATCTCGAATGGCAATGAGCAGTGTATTTCTTCTTTGCTCTTCAGTATGTTTCAACTTTATCATCACCTTGCTGTATCTCTGTACTAATGTATGTAGCAGAGAGATTTTCTTCTGTACCTTTCTTTCCTTTATAAAATAATTGACTATGGTATCAATAATCATGACCTCTTGCATTGTACTTTTCAGCAATTAGAGTATATCTGTCTTCAATATACAGAGAGACTATATAGGATTTTTTAAACAATCTTTTGAGGTGGAGAGTTATTCTCTTTT
The DNA here is from genome assembly GCA_028646535.1 of Procyon lotor. Lineage (NCBI taxonomy): Eukaryota > Metazoa > Chordata > Mammalia > Carnivora > Procyonidae > Procyon > Procyon lotor. Next base: position 40,412,577 of record CM053609.1, on the reverse strand, counting down.
GCCTCCTTGCAGAAGGGACAACTAAGGCTCAGAGAGGTTGAGTGATTTACTCAAGGCCACACAGATAGTAAGGGCAGACCTGAAAACGAAGTCAGGCCACTTAATTTCAGAGTCAGTGCTCTTCCCATTACTCTATGCTGCCTCCTGGGAATGCCTTCATGGAGGGAGTTTTTGCCTCTAAAACCCTATAACGGCCTTTTCAACACACTGAAGTCCAAGTCAGAGATTCTGGGGGCATACAGCACTCAGGCCATAGCCACAAAGAACAGACAGTCACGGAGGGATGCAGAGCATACAAATGGCTGCTGAAAAGCCCAGCCATCAATATGGATTACTGCACAGCTGATGGCGTCCAAGGAGAGCGGCATCAATTTAGCAACAGGCAGTGATGAACAGTGGGAGCTCTGCCATCGTCCTTTTTTGCTCACGCCTAGAGATGGGCAAATCTACCACTTGAAAAATAGTGGGGTACACAACCCAGGCAGCTCCCCTCCAGCACACAGAATCATCTGTTATGGTCTGTTCCCCTGTGGCTCTGTAAGAGGGTCTGGACAAGCCTCACATCATTATTGCAGCCCTTTGGAAGGGGATGGAGCTCAGGAGACCAGGCTCAGCAAGGGCCAGCTTCTCTTGGCAAGTCTTGTACCTTCCTGTACTGTGGCTCTGTCCTTCGCCTTCCCATCCCCCACAGCTGCCATGGAGCTGACAATAAAAAACGATGCCCTAGGCTGTCCTGTTTTTATTATTAGTTATATGGCATCATAAATGTACATAGAGATGTTCAGTAAATGAAATTGTGCCAAACACCAAACAGGGCCACTGCCCCAAAGATCTTTTGGCCTCAGGGCAATGGCAGAACAATATAAGAGGAACAAAGGGAGCTCAGAGCCAGATAAGTGAGGTTTTAGTACTGTTTGGCCTTTCAGAGGGGGAGGAACAGGCTGTCCAGCAGGCTGATGGAGAGGTACAGCATGCAAAAAGCATTGTAGCCACCAAGGAATTTTGAGGCCAGCAGCCAAGCTCCCAGAAACAGGCTGAGGATGATTTTGGAAAGTCAGGGGAATCCAGTCCTTCTGTTATTTAATAAGGTAAATACAAGAAGGGGGAAGGAAGGTGTGATTATTTGCTTTTGAACATGAGCAATCTGCCTCTGTTAGGAGAAGCATAAGCTGCAGGCTCACCCTCTTTGTAAGTGTCCCTTCGGATTCCACATAGTATTAAATTGCTTCTCCGGCAGATGCAATGTGTAAATATAGGACAATAACTGGAAATTTATGAGGTTAAATACTGAGGAATTGCTGAGTAGTAAAATGAAGAGACATAAATTACAGGAAATGCTGCCCTTCAATGAATACATTATGCATAATAATGAAACTTTTAAAAGGCAACAGAAACCAAATATCAGAAGAGGGTCTGGAAGGAGAAAAGCCAAGTAAAGAAGGAAGAATAGGACAGTCCAAAGTCAGTGCTGCTTTGTCACTGTTAAACTGTCTCGTCAGTTCCCTTAGATTTCTGTGGCTCTTTGTCCTCAGAGAGGTGCCCTATCGTAGTGAAGTGTAGGGGGAGTGCAGTCAGAATTGAAACTGCTTTGCTACCCAAATGACCTTGACCAAGTTATGTAATCTATACGATCCTTGGTTTCCCTTCTGTAAAGCAGTTTTAATAAAACTCATTTTATAGAATTACTGTAAGAATTAAGAAGGACAGACTTGTAAAAAACTAGTTGGCCCAGCATGTAGGAATGTTACACACACACACACACACACACACACACACACAACACACGCACACATACACACACAAATGATCTTCCTTTAAGATCTAGATCAAATAATAACGAAGTATTATCTAAATACAGAGAAGGAAGATGGGTTGTGGCCAGAGAGACTGTGGAAGACTTCTTAGGTGTAGGAGCTTTTGAAATTGGGATTAGGTTCTGGTGAAGATATGGACAGGGCGTGAATCAAGGCAAGGGAGAGGGAAAGGATAAGGAATGTTCTGGGACTGGAAAGCAGGGGAAATATAGGCGATCAAGCAAGACAGGCATTAGGCCTAAATCCTGGAGGATCTTTTTTCTGCTCACTCATCTGGCCACTGTTCTGTAGACTTTGGGGAGAAACCAGAGGTAGCAGAACAGGGAGTGAATCAGAGAGGTATTTCATGAAGATGGCTCTGGCATAGCATGAAAGATACATTAGATTGGGGAAAGACTAGAAACAGGGGGCCATTTGGCAGACTGTGGAGTAATCCAGACAAGCACTAATGAGCTAGGACAGAAGCAGTGGGAATAGAAACAAGGAGACAAATGTGGGACTGTGAGGAGGCTGATATGGCAGCATTTGGCTAGTGGTTGATTATGAGGAAAGGGGCTGCAAGGAGTATAAGACGGCTCTGAAGCTCCACATCTAGGGGACTAAGAATTTGAGGATGTCATTTTCAAAAATAAAGATGGGAGAAGTATATAAAAGTGAGTTAACTTTAGAGTTATTGAGTCTTGGGTTCCAAGAATTGCTGGCAAGCCTACTGGCAATGCAGCCCTGTTATTTGAGTCTGGACTAATACCCAGATTTGGGAGTTACACTGTTATCTAAATTGATGCCATAACAATGATGGGGTCTACGATGGGAGAGAGAATAGCCTGGGGATGGAAAATGCAAGAAAGATAGGAGGAGAGGACAAGGGAAAATGCCAGAAAATGTGTTTGTTTTGGGGCAAGAAAAGGAGGCTGCAAAGGAGGTGGAGGGAGATCATGAGAGAGACAGGGCCAATGAGGGTGTTTCTGGGTGACAGAACCATCAACATTGTCAAAAATCAGGGAGGAACTAAGATTGGGTAGAGCTAAGAAGAAGCCATAGTTCTTGGTGACTTTAGTAACTAGGATTTATTTCCTGTCTTCTTCCAAAAGGCATGTGAGGAGACTTAAAAGATCACAATACACTTCAAACGGTACAACTGAAATTAATGTTTTAGGGAGACAACTCAAAAGCCCACTGGAAGGAGGCACTGGAGTGAGGCAAGTACTGCAGCTGAGCACTCAATTTAGCATTGACCTCCTTGGCACAGAGGAGATTTGGGGTCATGGTGTGCCTTTAAGGCTCAGTTTCCCTGGGAATAGGAGACCCACAACTTAGAATGCCAAGGGATGCGAGGAGGGAAGTGAAAGAGCACACCTAGACAATGTCCAAAAGTGGTTTTGTGGTACAGAGCAGGAAAGAGAAGGACAGTATTGGCATCTTGGGTAAAATGTAAGTTTTGGTGACAAAGAAGAAAAAGAACAAACAGATACACTGTCTAAGCACATGAGATAGACAAAAGCAGCCACATATATATGTATATATACGTATATATATATATACTTTCTTTAGAAGTATGCACATGAAGAGTACAGGGCATCTGAAAGAGCAGGGAGAAAACTTCACACAGAAGAAGGCTTCCCACTTAGAGGTGAAGATATGGAGAAAGAACCTTACACTGGGAAGCAGCTGGAGCAAAGGTGCTGAAGTAGGGTGAGGCATGGAGCCTCTTGAGCAGTGAAGAATCTCTTTGTCAGATCACATTCAATAGTCTATCTCTTAAATTCCACTTGACACAAAAGTTTTATAAGTTGATGGGCATCAAATAATTGAGTGGAGATGTTTCCCGGGTGCATTGTTGGGAGAACTTGCCCTAGGTCTTGCAGACAGAGGATCCCAGCAGCTATAACATGGAAGGGAGTGGAGTGGCTGGGAGAACCTAAGGAATGGGCTGTCTTGGGCTCCCTTTCCAGTCAGGGACTGCAGACTCCCCTATAGGCTCCAGGTTGTCTCTCTGCCCCTCTTCCAGGTGCTCCTGTCTAGAGGCAAAAGGTGTGGGAGAGTGTGGGTAGACACAAAACACCTATCACTGGGCCTGCAGCTCCATTTTCCCATTCCCCAAGACTTTACCTGTATTGGTGCTTTTCAGCCTTTTAAGAACCACAGGATGCTTTCAGCTTTTCTTTTGACACCGTGGAACACCAGATGACATAACCTAAAAGTATTGTCACCTTGATTGTTGCTTTCTTAATTTGAAAGTGAGGTTAAATCATAAAAATCAAGCATAATTATTCACATTTAATGAAACAGCAATAGCCACTTGTTGGAATATTTGAAAATTCATTGATTTTTTTTTTAAGATTTTATTTATTTATTTGAGAGAGAGATCACAAGTAGACAGAGAGGCAGGGAGAGAGAGAAGGGGAAGCAGGCTCCGCGCTGAGCAGAGAGCCTGATGCGGGGCTCGATCCCATTACCCTGAGATTATGACCTGAGCCAAAGGCAGAGGCTTTAACCCACTGAGCCACCCAGGCGCCCCCATTAATGTTGTTTTATTTGATACTTTTAGTTAAATGCTTGAGGCTCTTGGGAAATACATTTTAGTATAGAAACCATAACAGTTACTGTTTCTGCTTTCTTTCAACTGGAGCTCTTGTACATTTTAATAAAAGAAAAGGGGGTTATAGGAAACTGAGGAATAACAGAACTGACAGTTTTTGGAATATCTTCTATGTGTTCACTACTTGGTATCTAGTAACACTTTTCAGTCTTCAAACAGTTCTTTAAGGTAGGTTAAGTATGAAGCTCAAAAATTAAAGTGACTTGCCCTACATCAGTAGTAGGGGGAGGAACTGAGTCCAGGAACATCTGACTTGAAAATCTGTCTTCTTTCCATTGTACCACACTGACTTCCATAGCAAAAGATAATGAGTGAGGAATGGGGCCATGAAATGGGCTTCTTCTCCCTTAAATTCTGCAAATCTTTCCTACTGTGGTTCCAAGTGCCTGCCAGCGAACATTTGCTATGGATGAGTTGTGTATGTGCACCTCCAATGAGTGTTTTGTCATTCAGAAGTGTTAGGTAGAAGAGACATTAGACTTGTTCTGTGTTGTTCGGCAGGCAGATCTTAAGCAAATGGATGAAATTGAAAGGAGACAGATGGCAGCTCCACACAAAGGGGTATAAAAGGAAAATCACAAATAGGGACATAAAATGGATCCAGAACTGAGGTAAATAATAATAGGAACTATTATACCCTTTTATGCAGTTGAGGAAACCAAGCTATGGAGCTTAGGTAAATTGCCCAAGATGGAATAGGAATTTTCCCCAGTTTGGTTAAAAATTAAGTCAGAAGAAATAGGGCCAGTAAGATGGGCCAGAGGTTCAGTCTATTTTTTCTCACCCGGTGCCTGAATTCTAACATACAAACAAAATGGTAGCCTGAGACAAGGACAAATGGGCAAGGAAGGGTTACTTTCTTTGTAACCTTTTCTTTCTATCTTTGCAAAGTAGTCCTTTTACCAAGAAATTGCATGGAATACCTCTGAAAAATTACCCAGCTCATTTACCTCCCAGTTTCTTCACAACAATTAATTTACCTAATTATGCATTTGACAAACATTCATTAGATATCCCTCATTCTAAGCATGATGCCAAAGCCTGGAGATACAGAGATGACAGATGTGGTTCCTGCCCTCAAAGGACCCCCAGTTCTCACAATAAGAAGCTAGATGAGCACAAATTAGGCTATAATGAGAGGCAGGCACAAACAAGTGTTATGGGATTTGAAGAAGGGGATAAAAATAAGAAATAATTTTTAATGGAGTTGGGGGATCTGGAAAGCCTTCCTGAAAATGAAACTACCAAAAAACCTTTTGAAAAATGGATCACATTTCGATAGAGACAGGAAGGGAAGATCTGAGCCAAGGTCTTGATAATTAAAAAGCAAGGGTTGTGCTGAGAGTAAAGATAGACAAATGGGAAAGGAGGGAGGTAAGGATGCAAAGTCATGCCAGAACTGAAAAGTAAGCCATCTTGAAATTCAGGTACTTCTAGCTGGACTTTGGAATGATAGGAGGTACTTACAAATGAGACTCCGTAGGCTAAGAGATTTATAGACTATGAAACAACATATGCATGAAAGAAGATCTGGAAAGAAGGGCAGTCAGAGGCTGCAGTCCTGAGGAGCAGGACTTTACCCAGCCAGACTCCTCTCAGAATCTTCCTCCCAGCTAGTCCTACTGCTGTGAGCAAGTTCTTTTTTCTCTCTGGCCCTCAGTTTCCTTATATGTAAACACTTAGTCTGTAAGTTTGTTGAGAGGACTGAATGAAATATTGTGTATAAATCTTTTAGCAGACAGTAAATAAAACCAAAGCTAGGAATAGCCCACTGATTGAATGTATCTCACCTGCTCACCAGCTTCTCTGCAAAACCTAGTAAATGTTTGATATGTAGGTTTTTACACTCTCCCCTCTGTTTGACATACTCTAGAGGAAAATACCATTACACCAGAAGACTGCTTCATTTTGCCTTGTTGAATATCAGGGTAGTGGCATGTCCCCTGCAATGGATTTTCTCTGTGGACACTCTGAAATTCTACAACAACCACCCCACACCGCCAGGCTGCTTATGCAGAACTGACCCCCAGGCTTTGCCTGGAGCGCACAAAGAACTCCAATACAAGGGGAAGAAACAATTAACTGCTTGGTGTCTACAGGGCAAGAATAATGGGAAGAAAGTAAGCAAGTAAACCTTACTTTCTTACGTAATCTTAGTAACTTAGTAAGCAAGTGACCATCTATGAGTTGGCCTGAGATACACTGACCAAGGAGAGAGAGATAGTGACACCTCTGTGAGGTCATACCTTTTTCAGATTTGATGTGGTTCATAGATGCACAGCACAAACTATCACCTGAGCTTTCCTTCATATGCTGTGATTATGTGTGCAGTAAATAGCATGGAGACTGTTAAGACTTTGTTGTGAAATCAGGCAACATTAACTCATTAAGTCAATAATTCATGGACTCTTTTATCTAAAGTGGCAACATCACACCATCAATTCACAAAACAGCCACTTCTCTGAAGTGTATGTGATGATAATAATGGATTTTCTAACAATACCCTCTCAAAGCAAGGTCACTGCGCTCAGATGCTGTGGACATGCTGATCTGACCTAGGTCAGCAAAACAAGCTTTATTATTGAACCTAATTATGAACTATCAAGATAATGGTCTAGACTAAACTGTTTCCTAGGGGATTATTTAGAAACTAGTAAGCCATTTTTGTTTTAAATCTACAGTACTTGGCAGTACCTGTGATCATGCAGGAAATGTGTTTGCTATGTAGAATGGACCACAATTTGTACAAATACTTTTGAATCTTAGGAACAGTAGTGATATACAATGTTATACTAGTACATAATTTCCATGTTACTGTCTATGCAATTATGTACCCATCTTACAAATAGCTATGAGGTAAAGCTCAGATAATCAAAGCTCATAATGAAATATGCATTTCTGAATATTTATAGTCAGCTCTGTAACATGACATACAGGGACACATGGTTTGCTGTAGCAGCTTTTAGGTCTTAACTTGGGAACTGCTTGTAAAGATATTTATTTCTGATATTTACTGAGAGGTTTTTCTCTTGCCTAGAAGTTTATGATTAATATTTGCCTCCTCTTCAAATTCATAGATTTCATGATTGCCTGACACTGGGTAATACACCCACACTGGCTTACTTCTGCCTAAGAGTTAATAGTGGGGATAGAATTCTGGGAGAAGGAACCAAAGAACATGGTATTTCCTGGATTGTAAACTGCACCAACAGGGTTACCACAGCGTTTGGAGAAAAAAAATACATCTTAGACTTGAGGAAATATATTCTATTTGATACAATCCTCGTTAAACTACTCATCTCACATGGATGAAGACTGCATTTTTAGGTCTGCATTTTGCATCATGCCTTAAGACTGCATGACTTAAGACATCATGACTTAAGACTGCCTCAGTACCCTCCACTCTAAGAAGGTGAGGGTAATCTCCTACAATATAGGCTGGTTGAGAGGATAAAATAAGGCAATATCCAAAAAGTGCCTGGCACTTAGTAAGCACTACTAAATACAAATTATCATTCTTCAATATAAATTACCTGGAATTACCATTTATAGGATTTTTTATATTCTTTCCTTGGATTGTATTAAAATTTTCTTCTCCTGACCTAGCTCCAGGAGCAGAGCTCCTACTCTAGTTGTCTTCTCCCTTCACTCTTAGCAACTTAAACCTTATGAACTGGACTCTGATGAGACTACAAAAATTTGTTTTTCCTTACTTTTTCTTGCCTCTCTGTATTTCCAACATTTTTATACAATAAGTATGTTATGAAATAATTGTGAGAGAAAATAATTTCTTTTCCTATCTGCACATGTGTGCACACAGGCACAAACACACATAAATGCATAGACAAGGCCCAAGTTTAGAGCCATTTCAATAACAATGATTTTGCCAAATTTTGTTATTAAAGTTGCCAAAGTAAATAAAAAGATTAAAAACTGATGAGTGGACACATGTAGGAATAGTCTTTGTTGAAATATTTTCTTGCGGGGCATATGAGTTTTTCATACTCGTGCCACTTGTTTTTTTCTTTTCTTTCTATGTTTTCTAAATCTCACAGTAGTCAGTTTGGTACAGGAAATAAATATTAATGGAACTTTCACAAGAATTCCAATAATGATCCCATCTAGTCTTCAACCCTATTCGGGTCATAATGAGATGATTTTCTATAATTAGTAATTTACTATAGATGTTACTAGCCACATAGGTAGTTAAATTGCTACATTTAATGTGTTAAGAGAAGCAAAAAATTTTATTTAAGTAAAATAATTTCATTTATATTCTATTCTAATTTATAAAAGATAAAATTAACTAATATCTAAAACTTTAAGTTAGTCAAAATATACCTCTATTTATAATGTAAAATAACTTTGCCATGTTCTTTTTATTCCGTTTCTGAATTTTCAATAATAACAATAAAAATAACTATTTCTATTAAAAATGCCAATTTGTTTAATGTCTGAGAATTCTTCATATAACTTCAAGTAATCTTATGATTCAATTAATATAAAAAGACCCAAGATCAACAGAGAATTCTTTATATATGGGATTCTCCAAGATAAACAGATTCTTCTAGGTTAAGAACTAATGGACCTCTTAGGAGTTAATCAACAAATTCTGAAGTAGTGCCCAGGCCATAATTAACCACTTATTTCTCTGAAAGAGCACCCATCATGGCAAGGGTGCAGGGTTTGATTAGAACCACTTTACTCAGGAGGCTGCTTCCAGGCTGCACTTAAACAGCTAATCTGCAACATCGCTCTTGGCTTTGGTGGCGGCTGCCCACATATAAGGGCTTCAGGATGGAGGAGATTAATTACTCAGACATGTAATTCACTAGAGTCTAGGTTCCTGAAGCTTGGTAACAAGGCTGCATGAGATTGATTAGGGTAGCTCTTGTAGTGAGGTTTGTGCTTCTCTACTGCTATTGTCAAAATGCGTAATAGGATGGAGCCAAAGAGAATTTGAGAATTATACAGATGCAGAAGATGCAGATGCAGAAGACTACTAGAAAGCTAGGCACAGGTTCCTTTATGGAGGATTTATCAGTTCTATGCCCTCTCGTGCTTCTTGCTTAAGCTCTAACTTCTGTGGCTTCTAGGTCACCTAAGAAGGGAATTTACATTTCTCATCAGCCCAAATAGGTAAAGACCAGTTAGAATATTAATAATAATAATCCCTGGTAGTTGGTGCCTAAAAGCACAAAGAGAGAAATAAAGATTAAATGTTTAGAATGATTTGCAATTTACAGAATGTTCTCACATCTATTGTTTCATTTGAGCCTCGTAGCCTGAGTTTGGTATCAGTGTCTTCATTTTTAAAACTCCCTCCTGTTTGTTCGGCTCTCAACACTTCTGACACCAAATGTGCGAGTTTTCCATACCAAGTAATTCTGACACTACCTGGAGTTAGTACAGACCCCACAGGTTAAGGGCTTGATCCTACACTATACCTAATTCAGATGCCAATTACAAGTTCTAGGTTGTCTCCTGTACTCTGATCAACTGGCTCTATACTAAGGGTTCCCATACCTCCTTTCTCAGGTTTTAGTAATTTGCTAGAAGAACTCATGGGATGCAGAAAAGTGATTTACTTACTATTATTGGTTTATTATAAAGAATACAACTTGGGGGCAGCCAAATGGAAGAGATACATAGGAGAAGGTATGTAAGAAGGGCACAGAGTTTCCATCACCCTCTCAGCACCTCAGTGTGTTCACCAATCAGGAAGCTCTGTGAACTCTGTCATTCAGGGTTTACTATGGAGGCTTTATGGCATAGGTACAGTTGATTAAATCACTGGCCATTGGTGAACAAGTCAAGCGCCAGCCTCTCTCCCCTCCCTGGAGGTCAGGTGGTGGAACTGAAAGTTTCAATGCTTTAATCCTCTAGGAATCAGTCCCCATGCTCTAAGATCACCTAATTAGCATAAACTCAGCTCTGGCAAAGGGGTCTATTAGGAATAACAGGAGACGCCTCTGTCACTACAATCACTGAGGCTGGGATGAGGGTTTTAGAAGGTCTGGGCCAGAAATTGGACAAAGACCAAATTTTTGTTTCTTAATGTGTCACAATAGCACATATTTGAAGGTGGGTAAACTGACATTCCATGCAGTGAAATGACTTGTTCAGACACATGTTGATTAGACATAGCAAAACTGAGGCAAAACCCAGAAATTCTAAATACTAATCTACGAGACCAGAGAGGCTGTGCAGAGAAGACCTGGATGGGGGGCAGCCAGGAGGGTGATGAAGAAGGAGGACAGCCGAGGAAAATGAGAGGGGTAAAAAGTGGGTGAAGCATTTCTCTACTGGACTCTATCTATAATGTATAATGGTAGTATAATGAGAGATTTTAAACCAAACACCAGGAAGCCCAACCAGAAAATGTGTGGGGTTCCCTTCAGGGTGGTCTCCATGAGGGGACCATCATGGCTGAATGTATGTTTCAGAGAAACAAGGGAGCGTGTGGTGTCCGAGGAAGGTTGACTGTGCCCTCTGACTTCCATTCTGCTGTGGCTTCCGAGGAGGGACTGCTGCATTGCTGGGGTGAGCCTCCACAGGGCTATGACCATAAGGCATTCTGTCACTTTTGTGACACAATGGCAATAATTCTTTCTGAATATGTGGTGCACACTGTTCATTGTTTTCCTGATCAGATATAGCCTTCCAATAAAGTGCTACTTCTCTTAATGCTTGAGTAGTCCTGTGAAATATATATTATTTTTATTCCTATTTTATAGATCATAAAAGAGGTTCAAAGAAGCTAAATAATTTGTCCAAGATCACTCAGCTGATTGTAGCCAGGATGATGATTTAATTGGTTGATTCATTCATACAATAAATAAATGTATGTTGAGTACCTTCTATACACCATGCTCTATTTTAGGGGGTACGGTTGTAAACAAGACAAACGAGGTCCCTTCCATCATGGAGCTTACATTTCAAACTTCCAGTGATAAATCCAGTGTTGTTCCCATGACCCATAACTGTCTAAAGTTCTAAGGCCTCATTTCAGGGCATAAAGTCCCTTCGTGATATGTTTTCACAGACATGTTCTTTGTGTCCCTCTGGAGGGAAGGACTTCCATCTGCATGTGTGGGATATGAGGAATGCTCCCACCCCTCTTGGAAGGGTCCCTGGCCAATGATTTAGCATCTTCCAGCAGTAGCAGCCTGAGATACATCTCCCTCTATTCAGTTTACAACATTGAGTGCATCCTAGGCCAGCAGTGACCCTGCCTGATAACCACTACCACCACTACAATTTCTCAGGTACTCACAGTCCCTAGTACTGTGCTCAGCATATGGATTAACATATTTACTCCTCACTCCTCACTTTATGAGACAGACATTTTCCACTTGAGGTAGCTCAGTTGCCAAATATCTATCTCAGGTCACAGAGTAGAAATGGAGACTAGTGCTGCGTCATTTGGAGCTGGGTCCCCACCATCATGTTTTGCAATGTGGCACTGATCCACCCCTCAGGCCCTCTGCAACCTGACTGGCTATGCTAAAAGTTTTCCTGCTGCCAGCTCTGTCTGTTGAGTTACATGAGGGGCTGCACCACTCAACAGATGATTGTTGATGATTAGTCCTTAAACTAGTTTTGTAAAACAAGTTTTTGAATTAACCTCCCATTTAAAAAAATTACTTATTTAAAAATATTAATGAAGTGTAATTGACATACAATGTTATATGAGTGTCAGATCTACAACATGTGGATTTGACAATTCTGTATATTACTCAGTGCTCATCATGGTAAATGTAGTCACCATCTCTTACCATACCATGTTAATACAATATTATTGAGTGTATTCCCAATGCTGTACTTTTCATCTCTGTGGTTTATTTTACAACTGGAAGTTTGTACCTCTTAATTCCCTTCACCTATTTTATCCATCCCTCACTCCTCTCGCCTCTGGAAACCACTGGTTCATTCTCTATATTTAAGAGTCTGTTGGGTTTTTTGTTTGTTCATTTGTTTTGTTTTTTCACATATATGTGAAATCACATGATATTTATTTTTCTCTGTCTGCCTTATTTCACTCAGCATAATACCCTCTGGGTCCATCCATGTTGCTGCTAATGGCAAGATTTCATTCTTTTTTATGATGTAATAGAGTAATATTCCATATATATCACATCTTCTTTATCCATTCATTTATCAATGGAAACATGGGTTTCTTCTATATCTTGACTATTGTAAATAATGGTGCCATAAATGCATGCATGTATATATCTTTTTGAATAAATGTTTTTATTTCCTTGGAGAAGTACCCAGTAGTAGAATTACTGGATCATATGATATTTCTATATATAAGTTTTTGAGGAAACTCGATGCTGTTTTCCACAGTGGCTGTACCAATTTACTTTCCCACCAACATTGCACAAATTTTCCCTTTTCTCCACATCATTTCCAATACTTGTTATTTTTTGTCTTTTTGATACTAGCCATTCTGGTATGAGGTGATATCTCATTGTGATTTTGATTTGCATTTCCCTGTTGATTAGTGGTGTTGAGCATCTTTTCATGTGCCTGTTGGCCATTTGTATATCTTCTTCTTCTTCTTTTTTTTTTTTTGGTATATTATCTTTGAAGAAGTGAAAATAGACATTTAGTTCATCTGCCCATTTTTTAATCCAATGGTTTATTTTTTTGGTGTTGTTTTATGAGTTCTTTATATATTTTGGATATTAACCCAAATGCTATATCATTTGCAAATATCTTCTCCCATTCAGTTGGTTGCCTTTTTGTTATATCAATTGTTTCCTTTGTTTTGCAAAAGCTTTTTATGTTGGTGTAGTTCTAATAGTTTAATTTTTGTTTTTGTTTCCCTTATCTAAGGAGACATAATATGTTGCTAAAATTGATGTCCAAGAAATTGCTGCCTCTATTTGTTTGTTTGTTTCTTTTAGGAGTTTTATGGCTTTAGGTCTCACATGTAGGTCTTTGATCTACTTTGAATTTATATTTGTGTATTTTGTAAGAAAGTGGTTTCATTTTTTGTGTGTAACTGTCCAGTTTTCCCAATGTCATTTATTGAAAAGACTGTCTTTTTCCAATTGGATAAACTTACGTCTTTTGTCATAGATTGATAAGCCATATGAGCATGGATTTATTTCTGGGCTCTCTATTCTGTTTCATTGATCTGTGTGTCTATTTTTGTGCCAGTACTGTACTGATTTAATTAGTATAGCTTTGTATTATATCTTGAAATCTGAGATCATGATACCTGAAACTTTGTTCTTTTCTTTCAAGATTGCTTGGGCTATTCAAGATCTTTTGTGTTCCATACAAATTTTAAGATTATTTATTCTAGTTCTATGAAAAACAATATTGGTATTTTGATAGGGATTGCATTAACTCCATAGATTGCTTTGAGTAGTATAACATTTTAACAATATTAATTCTTCCAGTCCATGAACATGGCATATCTTTCCATTTGTGTCATCTTCAATTTCTTCATCAGTGTCTTATAGTTTTCAGAGTATAGGTCTTTCACCTTCTTGGTTAAATTTATTCCTAAGTGTTTGATTCTTTTCGGCGCACTTGTAAATGGGATTGTTTTAATTTTTCTTTCTGCAACATCATTATTAGTGTATAGGAATGCAGCAGATTTCTGTGTATTAATTTTGTATCCCAAAACTTTACTCAATTCATATATTAATTCTAATAGTTCTTTGTGTGTGTGTGTGTGTGTGTGTGTGTGTGTGTGCGTGTGTGGAGTTCTTAGGATTTCTATATGTTGTACCATATAATCTGCAAATAGTGATGGCTGTACTTCTTTCTTATTGTTTTGGATGCTTTTTATTTCTTTTTCTTCTTTGATTGCTATGGCTAGGATTTCCCAGTTCTATGTTGAATAAAAGTGGTGATAGTGGACAACCTTTTCTTATTCCTTGATTTTAGAAGAAAAGCTTTCATTTTTTTTACCCTTGAGTATGATGTTAAATGTGGATTTTTCATATTTGGCCTTAATTATGTTGATGTACGTATGTTCCCTCTAAACCTACTTTGTTGAGAGTTTTTATCATGAATTAATGTTGTATTCGTCCTATACTTTTTCTGCATCTATTGAGATGATCCTTTGATTTTTTTGGGTTTCAATTATTTTTCTTTTTTTTTTCAATTAATTTTATTTTATTTTTTCAGAGTTCCAAGATTCATTGTTCATGTACCACACCCAGTGCTCCATGCAATATGTACCCTCCTCAATACCCACCACCAGGCTCACCCAACCCCCCCAACTCCTCACCTCCAAAACCCTCAGTTTGTTGCTCAGAGTCCACAGTCTCTCATGGTTCATCTCCCCCTCCAATTTCTCCCAATTTACCTTTCCTTTCCTATGTTTTTTACCTTTCTTCTTATTAATGTGATATATCACATTGATCGATTTGCAAATATCAAATCCTTTATATTTTTCAAATAATCTCAACTGATCATTGACCATGATTTAACCTATTTTTGACTTCTGGTTTGCTAATATTTTGTTGAGAATTTTTGTATCTATGATCATTCAGTAGGGATAGTGGTCTATATGGGGTTTTTTGGTTTGTTTTGTGTGTTTTCTTTTGTTTGTGGCATTTTTGTCTGGGTTTGGTATCAGGGTAATGCTGGTGTTGTAAAATTAATTTGGAAAAAAATGAATGTGCAAGTTTTCCTTTCTCTCTCTCTCTCTCTCTCTCTCTCTCTCTCTTGGACTAGTTTGAGAATAATAGGTATTAATTCCTCTTTAAATATTTGATATAATTTGTTTGTGAAGCCATCTGATCCTGGACATTGTTGGAAGTTTTTTGATTACTGATTCAGTATTGTTATTAGTAGTCAGTCTGTTCAAATTTTCTTTTTCTTCTTAATACAGTTATGAAAGATTGTATGAGAACTTATGCATTTTCTAGGTTATCCAGTTTGTTGGCACGTAATTTTTTCATAGTATTCTCTTACAATTCTTTGTATTTCTGTTATTTCTCCTTCTTCATTTCTAATTTTATTTACTTTCATTCTCTCTCCTTTTTTCTTAATGAGTCTGGATAAAGGTTTATCATTTTTTATCTTTTCAAACAACCAACTCTTGGTTTCATTGATCTATTCTATTATTTTTCTGAGTTTCTATGTCATTTATTTTTGCTCTAATATTTATTATTTCCTTCTTTCTATTCACTTTGGGCTTTTTTTGTTCTTCTTTTTCTAGTTCCTTCAGGTGTAAAGTTAGGTTGTTTATTTGTTATTTTTCTTGTTTCTTGAGGTAGGTTTGTATCATTATAAACTTCCTCTTAGAACTGCTTTTGCCATGTCTCAAAGATTTTGGACTATTGTATTTTTATTTTAATTTTCTTCATGTATTTCTGATTTCCTCTTTGGACCTCTTCGTTGACCTATTGGTTGTTTAGTAGTGTGTTGTTTAGCCTCTAGGTGTTTCTGTTTTTTTCCATTTTTTTCTTCTAATTGATTTCTAGTTTCATGCCATTGGGGTCAAAAAAGATGCTTGATATAATTTTGATGTTCTTAACCTTCCATTTTTAAGGCATAAAAGTAATTTTTAAAAATCTTTGTTTTGCGTTGGCAGTTTTAATGTAAAACAGATTATACAACTTTGATTTGGTAGAGAATTGTATTCATGTATTATATGTCTTCCTGACTTAGAAAGTCTATGAGTTCCCTGAGAACATAATTTCTTTGGTATACAAGGGAGAAGGGTTCTAGGTATTCATTGACATTATCTTAGTCTTAGTGTTTAAGAATTATAATTAAGAATTATAATTGCATTATTTCTTTAGTTCCTTTTCAAAGAATTATAATTGCGGGATAGAACAATATATTTATAAAAAGTATAACTTTTATTGAATGTTTTTTCACTTAGAACATTTTTTGTTCTTTTGTCATCTAGTTTTCGAAGGAATTTTGTGTAACTATATATACAACATGGACCATTTGATAGCAATGGCATGGTGCATATCTATCTTGTTGAGATATGTATAAGGGTCTATGAAGGCAAAAGTTACATGACCTGTGTATATTTCAATTGATGTGGAGTGGGGGGGAAATGAATGACAACACTTGGTTATTTAACTCTCACTTTGAATGAAGAAATAGATATGTTTGAAGCAGTCATATTAATTGTATCTCTGACCTAGCTTACCTAGCATGATTTGCCTTAACCTGGTCTACCATCTTGGCTTCTTCTCTACAAACGGGGGGGGAATCCATAAGAAAATCTTAGAGACTCTTTTATAGATAGGACAATTATAAACATTTCTGACAATAAAGGAAGGTGAAAGAGATTTTTCTCTTTTTTTTCAGTTGTTAAGAAAAACTGTCTTTCAACCTTTCCCTTTCTTCACCTTTAGTATTTCAACCATTGCCTCTAGGTAACTGAATGATAAGTCTTTAAAGACACTGGAGCTACACAAGGAAAGGGCTAGAAGGGCATGAAGGCATCAGAAAACAAAACAAAACAAAAGCAGAAATCATATCTCCACTCTGCAGGGTTTGAGAAGAAGGGACTCCATCCGCATAGCAGTGGCATTCACGGCCAGGTGCTTTTCTGGATCTCAACTCCCCAATACTGCCAGACAGGTAGGACTTCCAGGGGATTCACTATTGTACATGCTTTTGGAACTTTAAGAGTGTTACTCTCCCTACCTGGCACCTACTTAATGGATTTAGGTATTTCTACAGTAAAAATGGTACCACTTATTGAGCCCTTGCTATGTTCTAGGCACTTTACACATACCATGTCATTTGATCCTGACAACAACCCTATGAAGTTGATTCTACTTTCATCATAATTTTTCAGATAATTAAACTGAAGTGCAGAAAGGTTAAGTAGTTTGCTCACTATCATTCAAAGAGTAAATGATCCATCCAGGACTCAAACCTAGAAATTCTAATGCTCAAATCTGGTCTTATGACCACTAAACTACACCAGAAGTCTTATGGAAGATGTTATCTGAATGAAGTGACTTTAGAAGCAAAAATATTATTTGAAAGAAACTCAAAACAACCAAGAATAAAGATTAAACAGATTTTCTTAGATTATTATAGTGACTGTTTCAGTTAATTACATGAATTTAATGTTTCATTTTGTGGTTCATGATTTTTGCAGTTGTATTCATTTTTCACCAACCTCTTCTCATTGGGAAGTTACCTTAAGTTTTCTAGTTACATATGTGGCTCTACTCCTGATTTTTCATATATACATTTTGCTACTTGTTTTTTTGCTCATATATGTACATTTTAAGAGATTCACAGATTCTGTCTGCATTTTCTTGACACCACATAGTTAGTTAGGATCTTTACTACCTTAGCTGCAAATACTCTGAGATCTGCTCCAATGCATCTGTTAGGCTCTTTTTCTTCTTTATTCTTTTCTATTCTTTGAATTTAATTTCTCTGTGCATAATTTCACACTGTATCAGGCAAACCTTATATGAATCTCTCTTGGACTGCTTTATCTGCTCATTTGCTCTCAAGATTTCTCTGGTTCCGCCACTTATCTTCTGCAACAATAAGCTACATAAGGCAATCTGCTACAAGAAAAAGAAAATCTAACTAATAAAACTTGACAAGTAGGGAAGGGAAGGTGTTCTTTCACATATCACAACTCTAGGGATAACAACCATTAGTATTATTCTAGCAGTTCATTGATGTCAGGGTAAATGTTTCTGCCATTCTCTACACCTTTCCTCATGGGCACAACTTAATAGTAGCAGCTCCAACCATCCCATCTGCATTCCAGGCAAGAAGAATTAGGAAGGGTAGCACTAACTATATCTATCCTTCTTTAGCACTGAAGCAAAAGCTTTAACTTAAACCCTAGCAGACTTTTGTTTGCATTCTCATTGGCTAGAACTATCATATGGCATCCCAACTGCAAGAGAGGCTGAAAAACAAGCAATTAGCTGGGCACATTGATTCCTTAAATAGTATTGGGCTTTTATTAATTAGAACAAAGGAGACTGCAGAATGAGCAAATAGCTTCTCTAGATAGCAAGCTGTTTCACAGTATTTTGTTCTTACTTTCTGCTATGGAAATAGAATATTAGCTGGGCACATGGCCATCCAATTAGAGACTTCATTTCCCAGACTCTCTTGCAGCTAGATGTGGCCATATGACTAAGTTAAGGCTGGTGGTGTTTGGGTAGATATGTGTGCCTTTTTCAGGTCTTGTCCATAAAACGATTGGTTGTGCTCTTTTCTGGCCTTTTGTCCTCTTTCTGTTGGCAGGAAAATAGCAGGAACTGGGACAAACTACTTGGGTCCCAGTGTTGAAAGTGGCAGAACTGACTACTTTCCCTCATCAGCTGGCCTACCTTTAGACTATTATGTAATAAAGAAACAGATTGTTTCTAGTTTTGGTAGGTCAGTGTATTTTTCATCTTTGTTATAATAGTTTAGCTTGTACCCTAACCACCACGGCAACTAATATCTGCCACCTCATCTACACTAGACCTTAGTCCACAGCATGCCCTAAGAAACTCTACCCTGGTCCCTAGCTACCAGGTCATTATTTCTCTGTTCATGATGCTCACCATAGCTGCTGTGCCCAGTGATTATTCTGGGCCCAATATATGACCATATCTTTGTCTTATTTGCATATGGGTTTCTCAGAGTCTGTGTAGTCCAGCCAGTAAAAGTGAAAATGTACTTTCTTGGTTTGGGGAAGAGAAAAATTATCACTAGGCATCATTGTTATCTCCAGTCCCAGTCCAGGCCCAGAAAGCAAAGATCTAGTTCTTCTAAGAGTTTTCCTGTTTCCCACTTTCAAACCTAACCCCTTGCTGAGAAGGAGGAAGGGAACAAAAAGTGCTTCAAAAGCTATGAACCTAAGTCAAAGGACTGACATCCTGATGGAAAAATCTTTGAAACTTTTAACCTTCACATTCCTTCCTGCTGGCCATCTCAAACAACTTTTTTCTTTCTAGTTTTAATGTTACTGAGTTTTACCTTTTGGCTTGATATTTGCTTTTTTTCTTTTTCTTTTGAACTATACCAAGTAGCATTTTAGGACAAAATATGCTCTCAAGATTTGATATGATTTGATATATGTGAATGATGTGCATTTTTAAAATGTGATTTGCATTTATCTTTTCCATACATACATGCCACAGAATTAATTTATGGGCAGAGTTGATCTTGTAAAACTGAAGAGTCAATAAACTGTCTCCTGCCTTTTCATTATCTTGTGTTTTCTTGCCCTTTCAAATTTTCTTCCTCCCCTTTCTTTCCAGAAGATTTCCAGTTTCTTTATGCTTCCCTGATCTCTCTTGCTATTAAAAGTACCTTTCTCAAAACTGTCATGGTCTGGGGCACCTGAGTGGTTCAAGTGGCTCAGTTGGTTAAGCATCTGCTTTCAGCTTGAGTCATGATCCCAGGGTCCTGGGACAGAGCTCCACATTGGGCTTCCTGCTCAGCGGGGAGCCTGCTTCTCCACTCTCTCTCTCTCTCTTTCAAATAAACAAATAAAATCTTTAAAAAAATCTATCAAGGTCATCAAAAACACGGCAAGTCTAAGAAAGTGTCAGAGCAGAAGAGACTCAAAAGACATGATGGCAACATGTAAAATGGTATCCTGGGTGGGATACAGATAACATGAGGGGGAAACTAGTGATGTCCAAATAATGGGTGTTTGGTAAATTGTAATGAACCAATGCTACTTTGTTAGTTGTGACAAATGTATCACAGTAATGTCTGATATTAACAATGGGGGAAACTGGTTGTGGGTTATAAGAGAACTCTGTAGTATCTTTGTAACATTTTTATAAATCTAAAATTATTCTAAAATATAGGGTTTATTTAAAAAATAAGGAAACACTTAACAACTAAAAAAAAAAGTGGAGGGAAAAAACACCTAGCAAACTCCTTCACAGTAAGGATTTGGGGACAAAATGTGAAGTCACTCCTAGAGTAGTTACATGAATTAACATTTTTCATGGGGTATGTTCCTCAGAATACAATCCACTAGATGTTTCATGACCAAGTTCATTGGTGAAATCTTTGGTTAACATATTCTTCCCCCAGAGATTCCTAATTCATAGTACATAAAACACATAAACACAGAAAATTCCTGAAACCAAGAGACCTCTTTATCTAATACGCGGTTTTCCACATTTATTTGCTTAAAACATATCACTACTTTTGGAAATAATAGGCTGCAAATACATCCTGGGAGAGCTGGCTCAGAGAAAGCAGTCTTTACTTTGGAAGCATGAATGGTGGAAGTGTAGAGATGACATTAAGCCTCTGGGGGCAGTAACCTCATGGTTTTGCTCATGTCATCCCACACTACTCCACCAAGCCACAAATGTGACTCCTCAGGGAATGATCAAGCTACGAGAAAATCACTAAGGTTTTATTATAGATACAAAGGATGCAAATTATACTTAGAGACACAAAATGTCAGTCTCCTGACTCTGCTAATTGACTTCAACTTTAATGGTGCTAGGCTCATTATTCCCCTTTTAGCAGTGTCCAACATCAGCATTTGGGAGCCTTTGAAACCATGTGCTTCTTGAATAGGTTGCAGTTTGATCATTTAAAGCAGAAAGATCAATTGTCCAGGCTCTCGCAATATGGAGCTGGCAAAGCAGACTGCAGGATGGCCGATTCTCTTACTTCAGCTGCCTTCCAATTGATACTGATTGCTGCATCCACATCAATTGGTCAGTGATCCACATCAATTAAAGCTGCTCAAAGGCATAGAGAGGAGTTGCTTTATCCAACCTCACTTCAGAAATGTAGGAACAGCTAAAGGGAAGACGGCTTTTGTGTGACTTTCAGGGGAATATGAAGTATGCTGATCTATCATCGATCATTAGGCTCTGAAGAGGATTCTAATGAGCCACTTTCTGGCTTACCAGGAGGGGATCTGTGCTGCTTGCTCCCCATGCCCCACTCTTTTTCTCTTGGGTCACATTATAGTCAGTTTTGGGGATGTTTGGAGGGGTCAGCCAGTGGCTACACCTAACCATACCTCATTTGGCATAAATAAGTTAATTAAGCAATATTTGATTTAAATAAATATTGATTGAATACACTTAGTCTATGACAGGCACTATGCTATGATATATCAGTGAACAAGATATGCTCTCTGCCCTTAAGGTACTCCCATGCTGGCAGGAAAGGCAGACAAGAAAACAGACAAATATAACACAAAATGATATAAGCTTTGATAAGAGAGGTTTCCGGTGCTTTGGCAACACCGAAAGGGAATCATGACCAGCATTGGAGTGCTCTCAGGGAAGACCTCCAAAGAGGGGTGACATCTGATCTAACAAACAGTATGATCTTACTGACCATCAAAATGTGGAGAGATATTATATACAAGAAGGACATCTGTTGAACAATGGACTTCCTAAATGGAACAAAAGCTAGATACAATGGAGAAATTTTGCATTTTGTTTTGTTTAGGTACCTATAGTCTTTAACCTATTTGGCAACTATTTACACATAAGGTAGAATTAGAATTTCATGTATATGTGTAACAAGTATGTTGAACAAGCACAGCCTCTGATATAATTAAAATGTTACTCTACTGCTTTATGTCCCTGCTGCTCACATTATTCAGTGTGAGTAGCCTGTCGCTACCCCTGAAAAGAAACTTAGACAGGTTCCTGATTTTGCAAATCGCTGTAAGGTAATAGAAAGACCTAGAGACCCTTTAAGTCACAAACACTGCCTCAGTTCAGAAAATCTTGTCTAGAACCATGAAATAATGAAATATCTAGATGCAAGTGATGGTCCCCACTCTGGTGTTAGCTAGCCTGGGGAAAGGGCAGGAGCTCACTTCGCTGCCAGCTCTAGCTGGTACTTCTTTGCTCCCTGTCTATGTGGACATGGACAGAGGTGGTATGCTATGAACCACCAATTCTCCTCCAAGGTATCTACTCAAGAGAAATGAAAACATGTCCATGAAACTGGTACAGCCTTTATGGAAAAAAGCATGGAGTTTCCTTTGAAAATTTTAAAAATAAAACAATCTTATGATCCCACAATCCCATCCTTACATATATATCCAAAGTAAATGACAACGGGATCTCAGATGTATCTGTGCTCCCGTGTTCACTGCAGTATTAGTAACTATAGCCAAGCTGTGGAAACAGCAGGTGAAGTATCCATCAACAGATGAATCATTAAATAAGATGTATATTTATACAATGGAATGTTATTCAGCCATAAGAAAGAAGGATCTTACCATTTGCAACAACATAGATGGAACTTGAAGGCATTATAGTAGGTGAAATAAGCCTAACAGAGAAAAACAAATACTGTATGATAGGACTTATATGCAGAGTCTAACAAAGCTGCACTCATAGAAACAAAGAGAGGAATGGTGGTTATAGGGGGCTGGTTATCAGAGAAAATGGGGAGATGTTGGTCAAAGGATGCAAACTCCCAGTTATAAGATGAATAAGTTCTGGGAATCTAATGTATAGTGTGGTGATTATAATTAATAATACTCCATTATACACTTGAAAATTGCTAAGAGTAAATCTTAAATGTCCTCAGCACACACAAAAGGCAATTTTGTAATGTGATGGAGGTATTAATGGTGGTGATCATTTTGCAGTACATAAATGTATAAAATCAATACACTGCACACCTAAAACTTACACAATGTTATATGTTAATTATATCTCAATAAAATTTAGAGAAAATATATCCATGGAAAACTTGTATACTTGTACATAAAATCATTATTTATATCAAAAAAATGGAAACAACCTAAATGTCCATCAAGTAGTAAGCAGATATCCATTTGGTAAATGGATAAAATGTGGTATATCAATGCAGGGGAATATTATTCAGCCATAACAAGGAATGAAATATCGATACATGCTTCAACATGGGCGAATCTTGAAAACATTGCGCTAAGTGTAATAAGCTAGTCACAAAGACCACATAATGTATTGTCCCATTTATACAAAATGTCCAGAATAAGCAAATCCACAAAGACACAGAGTAGATCAATGTTTCCCTTGGGTTCAGGGAAGATGAAGAGGCAACAGAGGACAGCTTATGGGTACAAGCTTTCTTTTCAGTATAATGAAAATTCTCTAAAATTAGTTAGGGTGATGGTTACACAACTCTGCAAATATACTAAAAACCATTGAATTATACTATTTAAACAGGTGAATTTTATGGTATGTAAAATATATTGCCAAGTTAACAATGACAGGCAACAAGCTGGATCTGGTCTGAGGGCCATATTTTGTCTATCTCTGGTCTACAGTTTTTTGCTCTGCCCAGATCTCCTCAAAACCCCCCCCCCCTTTTTTTAACAAACCTTTTCTGTTTCAGCCCCTGCTCCCTTCCAGTGTGTGAATGTGTACTCTCTGGGCTTAGTTCTTTGGAGGCCTATCCTTGGGCTATAGAGCTGCTTTGTCTAGGGTTTAGAGTTTTCATCCCAGGGGAGTGGTTAACCAATGACTGTCAAGTTAGGGATTACCCTGTGAAGGGTAGCTTCAGGGGATCTCCTAGAGGAACTTAGGTGTATAAGAGGAGTCATTTACCTGAAAAAAACAGTGAGCAAAACAAACTCTTGTTGCATTTCTTTCCTAAGTGGCCTTTTCCAAGATACTGGTCACAAACTATGAATTCCGACTTAAGACTGATATATCTAGGTACGTGCCGGACAGCTCTAGTTATATATCTAAAATTGCCCCATACCAGGCTTATTAACTCCAATCCACCAATCCCATCCTCCACTCAAGAGCCCCTGCCAGAATTTTCCTTCTAGTATTATTTCAGTTGTAGATAGTGGGATGACCATCTCCCACAGTGTTCAAGTGAGAAATTTCTAGGAAGTTTCTATTGCTCTTTACCACCCCTAACTGCTTTTCATCCCCACCACCATTTTCAGACAATATCGAGCCTTGCCAACAGTATCTCCTAAATGTTTCAATAATCTTTCTATTTCAATTAATTTTAGTTGCTACTGCCATATTCTGGGCCTTGATCATATGTAAAAACCTCTTGATCTTCCAGAGTAGTTCTTGCCCCTCTCTTCTGTCCTCTTCAGGAAACAGAGAAATCAACACAAATGCAGATTTGTATGAGTCATTGCAGTGCTCATAACCATTTGAGGAAGATCTAATAGCTATAGGATTAATGTCTGAATTTACTGTAACAAATACTTGCCCTTGCTTTTGACCCTATTTTCCTGTTGGCCTCAATTCACCACCTCTTATACTCCAACAACACAAAATGAGGTAAAGTGCATGACATGTATCATTGCTTCAGAGCTTTGTGCCTTCTCTGCCTGAAACACTTTTTTTCCCTCTTTTCAATCAGTAACACCTACAATGAGTTCTGCCACTATATAACATATGTGTTCCTAAAAAACACATCTGTGCAAAACTGCACAATAAAAATCCCCCAAAATGGGGTTAGGAGCACAGCACTCAAAAACTTCCCAAGTGACACATATAAAGACAAGAGAGGACCCTAATAAAAACAATAGCATAGCTCTATATACGTTAGGGTTAAGAAGAACACAAATACTACGATAAACACAGCACTCCACTTGGAAAAGACCTGAAACTTACTTGCAGAAATGTGCAGAAGAGCTGCAGCCTATGAGTTGTCATGAAGCAGCAGAAGAGGGGGTTATGTGAAATGTGGTAATACCACAGGTGAATGAGTGTGGCTTTTAACACCCACAGTAAACTGAGGAAGCTGTTAGATGTTTGCAGCATGTGCACGTGTTCATTTTGTTATTTTTATTTAGCTCATTTCAGCAGAGTACATTTTTCTGTGTTTCCTCAGTAGTTTGCATACATAAACAAAGACAAAATTTGTGTCATGCACAAATGATCCTTTAATCACAATGGAGCAAATTCATATCCTCAAAACAAGCTTTATAGCACTACTGACCATACTTATCTCTCAAAAGATAAAAGAGTTGCAGGATGAGCCTGGAGCATCTTGGAGTTCCAGAGAATAAAAAAGTGCTCAAAACAAGGAAAAAAAGAAGCAAAACCAAAGTATGTTCATGAAATTATGCCAAAGGGATACAAGAGCCAATTGAGAGTTCCCAATGGCCAAAGCTAAAATAATTTGAGCAACAAAATAAGGTAATATTGAATTAAAACTCAGAGTATAAGATAAATACTGAGTTCATGCTGATATAAATAAATGATTAAATAAATAAATAAATTGGGAGAGGAGAGATTAATTTCCTGTGAAGAATTCCAATTATTGATGTAGATACTCTACCCTTGATGAGAGAGAGCATAACTGGGGGTTCGGAGTCAACTTTACAGTGAAGGAAACTGACAAACAGTACCCCAGCCAGATGATCAAAGTCATAAGTTATGTTGATAGTATGTAGCCTTGATGTAGTATGATGAAAATGGCACTTTACCTCTGTGGTCCTTCTCTCAAAAACTCATTACCCCAGTCTGATCACATGAAAAGCATTAGATGAATCCCCACAGAGGAACATGCTATAAATGACCAGTAAACCTGGTAACTTTCTAAAATAGAAGCAAAGAAAGTCTGAGAAACCCAGAAGCAAGAGAAGCCTCTAAGGGGCCTGACAACCAAATGTAATGTCATAGTCTCACTGGGATCCTCAAAAAGAAAAGGACATTAGGTAAAAAACTAGGAAAATCTGAATAAATTATGGACTTTAGTTAATAATAATATATCAATATTAGTTCATTAATTATAACAAATATACTAATGTAGAAGGTTAATAATAGGGGAAACTGGGTGCAGAATGTGAGAACTTTATACCTACCTTTGCATTTTTTTTCTCTAAATCTAAAACTTTTCTACAGAATAAAGTTTATTTTTAAAAATAGGTAAGAAGAAGCAACATTCTCTCATGAAACTCCTTCTCATATCCTATTCAAGCTAAGTCAGTCTGCCTCTGGATTTGCAGAGCACCTTTGTCTTAATCTTACTTAGATATTCCATCATGGTGTAATCATGTTTCCTCCCTCACTACATTTTCACCTTAAAGAAAGGAATCAGGCTATATGTATTTTGGGATGTCCAGTATTTAGCACTAGTCGTGTTAAGAAAGGCCGCCCAGATGCATATATAATATTGAAACAAAGTATGAATATTGATGATATGTCTATATTGTGTAACTCCTATTTTCCCTTGTAAGATATTTGTATGACAAAGAATCAGATATATGTAATATACAACTGACTTCTCTTTTCGACTTTTCAAAGTCCTTCCTTTTGTTGGGACTTAAGAAAGAAGAGAAAGTAAGCAACTGAGCCATAATTCTCCATCCAAAAACCCTCGGTCTTTTTTGTCTCCCCCACTGAGCAATAGGTTTCTGATTTTTACACTTTCATCTGCATTTGCTTCTGTCTTCTATAATAGCATGTCAATCTCAGAAATCAAAGTAGTTCTAAATAATCCATATGCCCAACATCTAAGTACTTCTTCTTTGAACTGATATGTTCCATTTCTAAGGTCTCTTAGGTGACCCCTGGGCAGGGAGCCCTGGGATGGTGCTGTTTGCAAATGATCACTTTAGCTCCTAGTTGGCCATAAGACTTGACTTCTGGTTCATCTATGTTGCTTACCCTTAATCCAAACTTCCCTCAAGACCTATTGAGTTGACCAGACTGCCTAACTGATGGGGGCCGGGGGGCGGTCAGTGCTGGTTCAAACACCGGCACTCACTTTCCCTTCAAAAGTAGTTAATAAGGGGCGCCTGGGTGGCTCAGTCGTTAAGCGTCTGCCTTCGGCCCAGGTCAGATCCCAGGGGCCTGGGATCGAGCCCTGCATCAGGCTCTCTGCTCTGCAGGAAGCCTGCTTCTCCCGCTACCATTCCCTCTGCTTGTGTTCCCTCTCTCGCTGTGTTTCTCGCTGTCAAATAAATAAAAAAAATCTTTAAAAAAAAAAAAAAAAGTAGTTAATAAAAAAGCTGTTTTTATTTTAAAACAGCTGCTCCATATAGGAAACCATATTAAAACAGATAGCTAGAAAGAAACTATTGTTCCTTTCTCATTTAATGAAGAGACAGAAACTTCATGGTGAATATACTATTTTAAGAAAAATTTTTTTTACAGTGAGTTTATGTCTTGGGTTGATTTTGTGTTCAGCAGAAATACTAAGTTATAATGATGTTTTCCCATAAGTATGCATAAATAAATAACTTCCAAGTGACCTCAAAGGCTGACATGCCCCAGAAGATTCATGCATAAGATGAGAAGTTAGATTCAGCAAGTGGTCTTTAAAATAAGTTTCTTCCAACAAGAGAAGACCTGATCCCAAGATTTTGTGTAGTCTATAGTCAGGATACCATATAGTATATCTGAATCAAAATTTGAGGCAAGGTCAGAAAAAGGTAATGCTTTAAAACTGAAACTAGTGAAAATAGAGCACATACTGAAGAATATTTGACCTTCATTGGAAGATAGTTTATATATATATGCTTAATGGAACCAGACACCAACATGTGTCTAAATCATTGCCCTGAAACTTACAAAAGAACCGCACACAGGAGACTGAAATGTATGTCCTAGTCAATAGGTAGGTGTGTTCTTAGATAGACTATACCTTGGATGATATATAACAGCTTTAATTTAATAGACATTGTTGGTATTGGAGAAGATGCTATAGGGCAAATTAGATATAAAATACTTCAATGCCATCCTTGCACTATTTCCATAACATAGAAACAAGCCTCTAGGTAATTATTTTGTTAGTGGGGTTACTTAATACAGAAAATAAGGACACTGTGGGGAGCTCTGGACATAATAGCTCTGGTTCCTGGAAAGATGTTCCACACTGCAAGCAA
>CM053609.1:40237040-40384300 GCA_028646535.1 Procyon lotor | reverse complement strand
CCTCCCTCTCAGAGTGTCTGTATTTGACTTTGGAACATATTAACATTCTGGGAAGTACAATTTGTGTCATGGTTTAAATATACAGTGAAATTATTTTTCCATAATGACTATTATTTCCTTATTGATCAAGAGAGAATGAGAAAACAGTATGGGTAATGGCAGTACCAGGGGACAGTGGATTGAGATAAAAATTCATCCCAGATAATCCACAAACCTGTTAACATTCACAAAGGACAGTGAGTTCTTGGAACTTTTCAAAACAAAAAAAATTGAAAAAATAACTTTAAAAAAGGACAGTGGGTACCTCTATCTATCTATTTATCATCTATTTTGCAAGAGCGTAACCGATTTAAGCACATTTCTTTTAGACTTTGCAGACTTAAAATTATAGTTCAGGGAATATACTAGATCAATAACAAAAACAAAAGATTCAAGAGGTAGATATTATTTGGATAAAGGAATATATACTTCCTGTCTTTCAGATCAGAGCCCACAACTCTGAGTCTCTAACCTCAGGACAGCATTCAGCATACTACAGAGGAAAAGAATAAATCCTAACCCAGTGTGACATCACTCCTAGATGCTCTCTTTATCTTTCTGTGCCTACATTATTTATCAAGGAAGAGGCTCTCTGAGAATTCGATGCAAGTTTTTTGTGATGATCTGGACACTGGTTCAGGAAAGAAAAATAATTTCCTTGTTGATTCAATCGGGGATGGATGAGTTGCTTTGAAATATGTTTGTCTCTGACTGCTAGTCATTTTCTTCAAAAGTCCTCACTGTCAAAAAGAATTATAACCTCTGAAATGTTTTTTCCTAATGAAAAATTAGTTTCATTTTGATAATGTAACATGGGATTAGAAAGACTCCTTAATTGACCTACTTTCCAAAGTTTTGAAATGGTTTTGAGATTCTTCTCAGAATTTTATTCATCGAAATAAAAGCTGGTTGACCTTTCTTGTTTGGGTTCCCGCAGTTCAGCCAGTCACTAAGGGCTTCCCTTTGTTGTAGTTTTGGGCAGACCCCCCTTCGACAGCTGCCCTGAAAACAGCCTACAAGTTCACACTGCAGATTTCGGTCAGTTATCATGTTAGCTCCCAATCCCTGAGTATTTATTATGTTACAGATATCCTATAAGTATTTCATATCAATTATGTACCTCAACCATCACTACAACCCTACAAACAGTGGTCCCCCTTTTACAGGAAAGAAAATTGAGTCTCAGATAAATTCGTTGTTTTTCCAAGGCATCCTAACTAACTAACTGATGATAGGGCCAGGATTTGAACTGAGGTCATTAGAATACCAAACATGTCCTTTTGGCCAACATGCTGCACCTACTTCTAGTATACAATGTGATAGGAGTATTTAAAGACCTAGAAAACTTATTCTGTCTCTCCAACAATCTTCATTTCTCTGACTCTGCCCACTTTCTCCCTGAAACTGACCAAATCAGGAGGATGTATTTCATCAAACTTGGACCTTCCCTAAAAGCAAAGCATATTCGGCAAAGACAAGTACCTAACAAGCAAGGGCTAATACTTATGTCACTTACCATATTTCATCAAATGAAAATGCCTGGATTGTAAGATGCACAGCTATTTTATATACTTTGGGAAAGAGAAAAGGCCACCAATTCAATTGACACTATGTTTTCTTATCATTTAGAATTTTTATTTTAAATTTTTTGGAAAAAACTTATTTAGCCTCCACAAAACATTGCTTTTTACAGCTTATCATCCATATGTATACATGAAAATAAAAATATTTTTAAAAGTGAATATATTTCTAAAATTTCCTTACATTTATGGTCTCACTCTTCTGAGTTCTTTTTTACTTAGCTATGACTATGCTTTTTCATACAATATCATCTTTTATGCCATCAAGTGCACTGAAGAGTTGGCATTTTTGAAAGAAATCCATAAATAAACTAAAAGCCTTTTTTTTTCCCAGGCTCCTAGGCTGGCTCTGCAATTATGTAGAACTAGCCTAACTTTGAGAATGATGCTAAACGTGTCTATTCTCTTTCCCAGCACACAAGCATTTGGTTTTTAGAGATTAAAAGGGTCCTTTGTTATTGTCCCCTTGATTTTCTTCCAAGTCCTGATACCTATTCTGTAGATTTTGATATTAATGCTTATATGATCTTTCAAGCGTGCAAGCGTGCAGGCCTCAAGTTCTAAAACTTGAGTATGTATCAGAATCACCTGGAGGCTTGTTAAAACAGATTGTTGAATCAGATTTACTGCTTCAATTAAATCTGGCATGGGGCCTGTGAATTTGCATTTCTAACAAATTCTTAGGTGATGTCCATGCTGCTGGGTGGGGAGGCAAACACAGTTTTAGAACCATTGGTAGAACCATTTTAGAACAAATCTCAACCAACCACTGCCATGCTGACACCATCATAAGACTTCACTTTAAGAAGCAGTCTGATTGCAGAAATATTAAAATTTGAAAAAAAATACACCTTTTTGAATTGATGAAATATGGTAAATTCCATTTTCCTGTTAACTTGAGCTATAATATTATGTTCATTCTATTGATTATCAATTGACTTATTTTTAATCTATTCATACACTTCATAATTTTCTCTTCTTGTTCTGAAGATTAATTGAAAGTGTTTCTCTGATTTTAGCTAAGGTTTTTTCCCTCCTAATGTTTTAGGCATGAAATGACCTGTAAAATTCATATATGTTTTATATTATATATAAACATATATTTATATACATGTAACATATGTGCATATACATAGAGCAAGCAGCTCAGTCTATATGCCAGACCCTGCAGGGTGACAAAAGCTGTCTCTGATAGGGAACTCACTGCTTCATGGTGGAGCCCTCTTCATTTCCTATTACTAGAAAATGCTACTTTGGGGCACCTGGATGGCTCAGTTGGTTAAGTGACTGCCTTCAGCTCCAGTCATGACCCCAGGGTCCTGGGATTGAGCCCCACATCAGGCTCCCTGCTTCTGCTTCTCCCTCTCCCTTCACCCCTCTCCCACTCATGCTGTCTCTCAAATAAATAAATAAATAAAACCTTTAAAAAAAACCAGTTGGCTAAGAAAGTACTTCTTTATATAATATATATGAACTAAAGGGCCAAATAATCAGCCAATATTATGAAATGATTTAACAAAGAATCCCATTTAAAAAAAAAAGAATCCCATGAGATACATGACTATACTTGGATATCACATACTTCCCTCATTTTGAGAAAACACATGAGAAATATTTCTACCCAGTCCTGGTATTGGGAACATTTGTGTTTTTCCTAAATATCTATTTTGTTTAGTTTTGTTTTTATAGGTAAATTTGTAACTGATCATGTTTTCCTTTTTCCTTTTGCTCCCTGCTAGGTTAAAGTCAAGTTTCGTTTTTGTTTTTGCCAGCTTTTGCAAATAGCAGACTGCTCTCCCTTTGTCCTTTCCTGGACCCCTATGACCACTAGGATCTCCATTCTCTACCTTCAAACCAAGCTGCTCACCTGTTCCCTCAATGAGGCTGAGGCTTTCTCATTGGGACTCACTCAGACAATCAGGTCCTAGAAGAAAGATTAAAGTCATTTTATCTGCCTGACCCTAAGACTTCCTTAGACTGCAGTCTCTGCAAGCTGCATATGACTCCTGGGATGGCTGGGTGCCCACTGTCCAGAGAG
Organism: Procyon lotor; assembly: GCA_028646535.1. NCBI lineage: Eukaryota > Metazoa > Chordata > Mammalia > Carnivora > Procyonidae > Procyon > Procyon lotor. Next base: position 40,380,643 of record CM053609.1, on the reverse strand, counting down.
ATGTGGTGAGTGCATTCCGTTGGCAACCTTGAGCTGGTTACACCCACCATATCTACATTCCTCAATGCCAGGTGACCACCCTGTCCCAGGTCCTCCCTCTGGCCACCCATCTTCTCCAGGCCCTTCCGCATTTCTTCCCCATTCAGTCTTCCTCCCTCCCAGTCTCTCCACTCTGATCTCAGAAAACTTGTTCTCAGTTTAACAAGCTCCTTTGCCTTCTTCATCAATCATTTCCTTCACCTCCTGTCCCATCAGAATCCTGGCTTCTTCTTGAGAAGAGGCAGCTGTTTGTCTCATGCCAGGGGCCTCAGGATCAGGAGGTAAGGCCAGCATCCTCCTGGTAAATACCTCTGTTCATTGATATGTGTGTCATTTGACTTAATCCCTTTATCTCTGCATTATTGTCACCTTTCAATAGTCCATTTACTCATTTACTGAAAACAGGAGCACCTAACTTACAAACTTTTCCCCACACCCCTTTCCTGCTGTTGTTGTGGGTGACTTCAATTTGATATTGATGTTGTAATCTGAATGGACAAGATGAAATAACAGAGAGTGGATTTACCCTGCTACCCGAAAAAATTAAAAACAGTGGTTTTTAAGACATTAGATATTAGGCAATAAAGGACAAGGATCCCTGAGGAATGGGAAGTAAATGAGTTGAAGTATATGATTTCCCAGCTAGCTTCCTGGAGAGAGCTCCCAGGTTGTGCTGCAGGGAGAGAGGACCCAGGTGGACCGCAGCAGTCTGCCTGAGTTGAGAAGATGGAGCTGGGAACCCAGTAGGTCAAGGTGACTAGAGGTTCATAAGACAGGATAACAAAGAGGAGAGAGTTCTACACAGAAAGAGTTCTACATTTCTGAAGAGAGTGTCCCTCAAATCTTCAGCTGGGTACTAATTAGCGTGTGCATGTTACAAAACCTTGTTTTTTAGGCTTGGGAAAGAATCAATGGAAGGCATTGATTAGAGGCAATACTCTTCAGAGTGCAAATGGGTGGCAGTGGTTCCTGATCCCATTCCCACAAGCCAGAGAAGAAAATGTTAGAATTCATGAGGCATTCATGAGAGTATTCAGAAGGAAAAAATAGTCTTAGACGAAACTGTCCTCTCATCCTAACAAAGTTTAAAAGCACCATCGAAAGGGACCAAAGTGTTTATAAGAAACTGCACTGTATCCCAGAACAAATTTCAAATATTTTTAGAGCAATACAAAAAAAATAGCACTTAAAAATGTAAAATTCACAACATTGGCATTCTAATCCAACATTACCATGTATGCAAAGAAAAAGGAAAATATAACCTATAATGAGGAGTGAAATCAATCAAATTGAACCATCTCAGAAATAACTCAGATGATAAAATTATATTCAAGGACATTAAAATAATTATTATAACTGTATTTCATATGGCCAAGTAGCTGGAGAAAGGGTTGAACATGTTAAGTAGAGACATTAAATGTATTTTAAAAACATATATAGAATGTTGAAAGATAAAAACCACAATGCCTGATTTAAAAAAAATGTACTGCAGGGAATTAACAAGCAGATTAGGCATAATAGAAGGAAAATCTATGAACTTTAAAATATAGCAATAGAAACTATGTAAAATAAAATACAGACAGAGAAAAGTTCAACATAACTTTTTGGAGGGACACCATTCAACACAAAGTTACAGGGCATAAGGACAATACATAATAATCAAATATATTTCTATATATTGGTAATGAAAATTAGAAATTAAAGTAATAAGCAATATATTCATGATATCAAAAATATTGAATTCTTAGGGATAATTCATCTGTGTAAGGCCTGAACAACAAAAAAATTCAGAATTTTGCAGACAGAAGGGTGCCTGGGTGGCTCAGTCAGTTGTGTCTGCTTTCAACTCAGGTCATGATCCCTGGGTCCTGGGATGGAGCCCCATGTTGGGATCCCTGCTCAGTGGGGAGCCTACTTCTCCCTCTCTCCCTGCCCCCTGGCTCATGCGCTCTCTCTCCCATTCTCTCTATCTCAAATAAATAAATAGAATCTTGAAAAAAAATTTGCAGACAGAAATTAAGGAAAACATAAATAAATGGCAAGATATACACTCTTGGGTCACCATCAATAGTCTTCCAATTGGTTTCCTTATCTTGAATCTTTCCCTTTTTTCTAATCGCTTCTGGCTTCTGAAAAACTACACTCTCCAAAAGTCTCTTGGGAGACTTTGTTATTCCCACTTACACAGGTGGGAACCTGAAGATCATACTCACTGGGAACATCAGTAATACAAGGGATAACGACTAATAGCAATAAAATAATTTAGGCACTTCCTTTCTTTAGAACATTAGACTTTAGAATGCATTGTCACATACATTTTCAATCCTCAGAGGTGTTCTTATCCACATTTCATAGACAAAGGAACAGAGGCTCAGAACACTTGAATCATTTCAGTATTCACATAGTAGTAACAGATCAGGGCTTTCCATTCTTGTCTTTTCCCAACCCAATGCTCTTGCCTGAACTCCATACTATACCATAACAAGAGATTGTGTTTTACATTTAAAGTGCCAGTGACTCAATTCTTAAATGGAGGAAATCATGGAAGCAATCAGAACTGGTCCTGCACAAAACTACATGTATGTCCAGTGAAATGAATGGAGGAGACAAGCCTTTCTCTAATGGACTGGCCATTCAGTTAAAGGTGATGGAAATGTTTTTGTTTTTTTAAAGATTTTTATTTATTTGACAGAGAGAGAGAGAGATCACAAGTAGGCAGAGAGGCAGCCGGAGGTGGGGGGAGGGAGGCAGGCTCCCTGCTGAGCAGAGAGCCTGATGCAGGGCTTGATCCCAGAACCCTGAGATCATGACCTGAGCCAAAGGCGGAGGCTTTACCCCACTGAGCCACTCAGGCACCCAAGGTGATGGAAGTGTTAATGCAGCACTAGGTTCACACATAGCAAAACCAGAACATCATTTATGCCTATCATAATACTAAGAAAAAAAATCCATAGTGTCCATCTTTGCTTCTTGGCATTTTTTTCTCATTTTTTTTGTTAAGGAAAAAAAAATCAACAGGGTCTATTTCATTTGTTCATTTGTTTGAGAGAGAAGTTGCTTTATTTTTAAAATTACAATCAATAATCTTGAAAATAGAAACAATATGTGTAACTGACCAACACATTTTTTATAAAGGTAAAGAAATCCAATGAATGCATTCAAAGTTTAGTTCCAAAGCAGGGAGAGGGATTTGTCCCTTTATTTGAGAGCCCTGGGCTGTCCCACTACCCAAGATGCATTATGAAGCTGGAATGAGGACTGTCTGTACTTAATTGAGGAAGAAATAGTAACCTACAGTTTGATCCACATGTCACCATAGGTGACATTTGCCCTGTTCACTAGGGAAGAGCGCTCTAAAGGGCTTTGAGAAATAGCTGCCAACAGTCTTAATTTAATAGCTCTGCTCAACTACTGGGGAGCATCCAGATGCAGGGCGATCTGTGGGAAATAAAATCCAGCCAAAGGAGGAAGCTAATGGTTACCCTGTGGGCCTAGGATTCTTGGCTTAAAGAACTCAGTGTGTTTGTTTAAAGGGGTTACCAACCTAATGACTCACAGGCGGGTCAGCAGATGTTTTCCCAATTGAAGCACCTTACACTGTATTGTCTCCTTCGAACTGTGGTTATTTGTCATATTATAGAAAATCGTGAGGGGTGGGAGTATTTGTGGGTATAAACTTAAAAGATGTAGCACTAAAGTTTGATAATGAGACAAACTGAACTTTATTTGAATATTGTGGCTTTCTCTTTCATTGTTCTTTCTCACTATAGCTATCACCTTACCCATGGACACCATGGGGAAGGTGATAATGGGAAAGGTGATACAAGTCTCTAGATACAAGTCTTTATGCAGACTTGTATAATTTGGCCAGAGCAAAATGTGTTTTCTTCTTCAGCCACATAGAGGAACTAAAACTCCCACTCCAGATAGGAAGCAAATTTTCAGATACTTCCACATTTGCCAACTTGGGTTGAATTTACCCATACTTGCCTAACAGACTTAACCATAAGAGGATTAGTCCAGTCCATATTACTTTCTGCAAACAAGTTGTCAGGGCAAGGTTTGGGAAGAGTGAGAGGAATTTAAGAGCAAAATAAATGTAGCCATGATATGAGAGGCAAAGGCAGAGACCCAGAGACTTGGATATCTTGAGTTCCAGTCCTAGCTGCCACTAATTTCTAGGAAGTTCATGTCACCTCTCCAGCCTTCAGTTTCTGCTTTTGCTAAATGGAGGGCTTAGACCAGATGAGCAATTGGGCCTATTGGCTTTGACATTGTACATTTTTGTGGGCTATGGGAAATCTTATAAAAGCAGATAATGATTACAAATGAGCATTCCCTCTACAACAGTCCGTTTTCATGAGTGAAACTGAGAAAGCATGTAACTAACCCTAGAGAGGTGGCAGAACCTGGAGAAGTGACCATTTCAGCACACCAGCAGCTAGACTCAAGGGAATCAACGCTGCCTTCAGACAAGCAGGGGAACTCTAAGGGAGGAGATCTAATCAGATGAGGCAGCTCAGGCTGCTTGTGAGCAAGTCGGGGCCAAGAAGTTGAAAGATCTATACAAGACACACCCACACAGAGCAAGATTTTAGGCAGGCTCCTTTTTATGTGGCTCAAGTTTGGAAATCAAGCCATTGTTCTCCCAGAACAATTTTTTTTCCTCTCCTTCAATAATTAGGAAAGCAGTTTCCTAGTCTGTATTGTTTATTTCTTTCCTTGCAGTGCCCACATCTCACTTCCAGCCTGAGATGATCGTTTTTTTTCCAGCCTGAGATTATTAAATGGCAGTTGTGACTGGTAAGGAATGACACAATGAGTTCCTAATTAGCATAGACACTTTCCTGGATGGATTAGAAAGGGAAAGTTTGAAAAAATAACTGCACAGTAAGATCCCATATCTACTATACTTCTTCTCTTGGATGGAATGGCTCACTGGAGAATGATTTTTATCTCCTCTCATCAACCTCCCATGTGCCATTTTGCCCCAATCTCTCTTCCTCTACTACTTTGAAAATCATATCCACGGTGTTTTTCTTGAAAACTTCTTCTGCGTGCACCTGTTCTGATCCAGGAATATTTCTTTGATTTTTCTTTTTCTTATTGAAACAGCAATAATAGTTATTGCATCATTTTTTTAGGAGCTTTATGTACAAGTGGTCATTCATGTTTGTCTACAGAAATCAAGTTAAATCAAATAGTTAAATTCTTGCTTCTGTCTGATATGTGCGGTGAGGTAGGTGATTGTATTTCCTGCAGTACCCCTTTAGGAATTCCCTTTTCTTTCTCCTGTCCTTTCTGTAGTCTCCCACCCCTCAAAAGTAATCCTCTGTTTCTTGAACAGGTAATTCACAAAAATGGGTACTTGGATGGCTAATTTACAAATGCAAATGGATCAACTTTATTATCTATAAGGAAAATAGAAACTAAAATAATGAGATAACTATATTACTCGTTAGAATGGCTAAAGTTAAAAGAATTGACAATAAGAAATGTTAGTAAGTTAGCAAGTTGATGGAGAACAATAGAACTCTCATATACTGTTAGAAGGAGTGTAAAGTGGTAAAAATTACTTTGAAAAACTGATAATATCTACTTACATATGTGTGTATATATATATACACACACGCACACACAAATACATACACGCAAGAATTATCTAATACTACATATAACAACATGAATGAATCTCACAAATATGAATGAAAGAAGCCAGGTAAAAAAGAATATATACTCTTAATTCATTCTTATGAATCAAAGACAAATTAAAGAAAAAATCTATAGTGATAAGAGTCAGAATAGTAGTTATCTTTTGGCAAAGAGGGTTAGTTATTGACTGTGAAGGACCACAAGGAAGTCTTCCAATGTTGGAAATATTCTCTGTCTTGATCAGGGTCATAGCTACATAAATGTACTCTTATGTGTAAGTTTATCCAGTAGCATACATAAAGAGAGTGCATTCTGTCCTTTATTGTGCTATAATATATCAGTAATGAAAAGAGACAAAAAATAGTTTGCCCCAGGCAGTGAATGTAGCAGAACCTGGTCATTTTACTTGTCATGTGTCATGTGCTAAGTCAAATATTATATAATTATCTTAATGGCAATGTTTTAAATGCACTGGTTGTTACCTTCTAATGACTGTACTTCCTCTGATGTCTTATGGATATTTGGAAGATCTTAGGACACTGAAAGAAAATTTAGGAGTAGGTGCTCTATCATTAAGAAGTGCTTTTTACTTTGAACACTCAACTAGATAACTGAGGGAATCTTTCCAAATGGTTCAACAATAGTAGGCTACATTTACCATAATTGTGAGCACATGAGTTCCACTTACAATAAAAGAAAAAAATAACAAAAGGAAGAGCATTAGATAGTGAACACCATTCAATTAAATTAAATATTTACTATTACAGTAGACAATGTTACACGAGCTGAGATGATTCAAAGATGAACAGGACATGTTCCTGTTCTCAAGATGCTTACATTTGCTGCTTGTAGGAAGCAGTTATGTGTGAAGATAAGTATCACTGAAGGAAGAAAGGGTAAGAGGTAAGAGAGAGGCATAAAATATTACAGGGTCATAACTGAGAAAATGGGAGGAGGCTTCCTGGATTGAATCATTCTACCTGAGCCTTGAAGGATGGAAAGAGATTTCACTGATAGAAGTGGAAAAATGGAAGGAGAAAGGAACACATTGTTATTGAAGGAAAACAAAACCAAGTTTGATATGACCACCTTTCAGCTATTCTCAGTTTGAAGGTCCCCATCTCATATAATGGCTCACTTGTGCTGACAAGTGTAGTCTGAATCTGGTGACTGCCTTCCAACCAGAAGCAGCTAACCTCATTGCTTCTGCTCCAGATGTTGATATACGAGAGTTTGTGACATGGGCAGTGATGGGTGCTCTGTAATGTCACTTCAAGACCTACAACAGATTAGTGGAAAAGAGACCTTTGAACATGGACCCCTGGCACCTTTGCAGCACTTAAGAGCCCTGATTCTTCTGACTTGGAGATAACTTACCAAAAGGCCAAGCATGGCGTTAATTTATTGCCAAAGTGGTTTTAAAGTGAGAGCAAAGACAGACTTTAGCATTTGTTTTTTCTAATTTACCATGCAATTGAAGTCCATCTCTTGAAATAAGAAATCATTCTTATGGACAACTGGGGTGAGAATCTCATCCTGTGTCACATTTTATGAGCTCAAAAGCATGAGGATAAGAGTAAGTCTTTTAATTTATCTTATTTGACTAAAAAGATATTTATTTGATCTTTTGTTAATCTCATAACAAACACTCTTATGTTTATTTTCCTTTTTTCAAAAAGGACCATGAAACTTCACATGGATAAAAGCTCCCTTGAGTTATATAAGGTGATTGCTTAACTTATCCTCCAGACAGTGGTATTTTTAATAGAGTATTGGGTGCTCAATTTGGATGAGATGACAGGACATAGACATAATGTAGGACTGTCATGGGCAAACCAGGATATATGGTCTCTTATTATAGAGAGAAAAATGTAAGGAAACAAAGTAAATTTTCAAACAATGCCTTAAGCATCTTTTTTAGAAATCACCATTGAAAATCACTACTACTATTAGGTAAGGTAGTTCCCCACAGTTTTTGAAGGTAAAGGAGCAAGTTTTACCCCTCACATTATATTTCATTGAAGAGTTAGAATCTCATTTCCTATCTCTTTGTGACAGTGAAATAAATATAGGTGGAGCTCGGATATTATGATTTCTGGTGCCTTCTTTTTGCACCTTGAAAGAGAGGTCCTATCAATTAGCATGCTTCCCATCACCATAAGGTCTGCTGGGGAGGTGAACAATGCAGGGCATCATACACAAAGGTTTTTCTAATACACAATTCATCATTTAAATATTTAGAATCATGAGTGTTTGACTAAGTTTAATGTACCCTACTAAACTGTAATCATATATTCTATGCTTTAGTTTATACTTGCCCAATTTTTTTAAAAAGTCATTTAAAATGTGGATTCTTTCATCAGCTGACAACACAAACTAGCTAACACACACACGCACACACACACTTATGTTATTGGTTGTGGGAAGTAGGTGGATCAATGTAGATCAGCAGAATGATATGGATCTGAGCCCAAATTTATTGATCACTTGGCCTCTATAAGCCCCTACTCTGACTGGTGTCCCACAGACTCACATTTTGAGTCTCCAGGAATTAGTGTCAATTTAGAGCTGTTGTCCAGTACTCCCTTTCCTCAGTGCATAGTCACTCTGGTAAATGGCTAATAGCCCCCATGGAGAAAACAGAAGGGGAAGATACACACTATAAATTGGTGGTGGTGTACTAGGATCCTTCCTCGAAGGGATCCAGCATCCCTGTCATTCAAGGGGCTTTGGGTTTATAAATTGCCCCAGTCCTGGGAATTTGTGACTTTATTGTGGTAATACAAGTCAGACTTTCTTATTACCAGACTTAGAGCTTTCCCAGTTATACCAAACAAATCAGGCTTTAGTTGTCTGCCTGTCTATTTCAATTCTAGATAGCAAATGCTGATCTCTGTGGGTCAAACTATGTTGATTATTGCTTTGGTTCTGTTGCCTTTTACAATAACCATGTTCACATAGTTTTTGGAGAATTAAATGCCAATTGGTCTCTGCCACCTATAAGTTCCTCATCCCTGTTGAATTCAGGGATCCCCATTTGATGGTAGCGTTTTTCACTATCATTTCTAACCTACAGAGAACAGCACCACAGAATTCTTCAAAAATGATGGGACACCTTTCATAAATGTAGTTCTCACAGCTTTGATCAAGAAAGTATATTCTAGAACTTCTCAGAAGACATAATGAGAGGATGAATGGAGTTTTTACATTAGCATTCTAATCTCCCTAAAGCTTCATGTACCTTTTAAAATCAATGTCCCAAAGCTACACGGTAAGAAACTAAATAAGGAAGAGCAAAGTAGGTCAAAGTAAGTAAAAGGAAGGCTATAAAAAGAAATATTTAAATGAAACAATATTAATAAATAATAAAATAATAAATATTTAAATAAATAATGAATGATGTTGGGAAGACAACCAATTGAAAAAATTAACAAGTGAGTACTGTGCAGCTGTTGAAATGAACTCTGACTGTTATTATACACTACTGTGAAATAATCTTTATAACATTGGTAGTTGAAAAAAATCAAGGTGAAAAATGAGTATATATTATGCCTTTATTTATTGAAGAAAGAGGGGTTTATAAAAATATATATGTATTCTATTATATCTTATAAAACAGTGGAAGAAAAAAACCATTGAAATTGGGTAAGAAGGGGCGCCTGGGTGGCTCAGTCGTTAAGCGTCTCCCTTTGGCTCAGGTCATGATCTCAGGGTCCTGGGATCGAGCCCCACATCGGGCTCCCTGCTCGGCAGGAAGCCTGCTTCTCCCACTACCATTCCCTCTGCTTGTGTCCCCTCTCTCGCTTTGTTTCTCTCTGTCAAATAAATAAAAAAAATCTTAAAAAAAAAAAAAAGAAATTGGGAAAGAAGAGACTAGGTGGAACAGACAGGAATAGAAAGGAGAGTTTTTGCTTTAGGAATTTGATTTTGGAATATCTTGAAAAGAATTTACATAATTATAAAATACAATTGAGTTAAATTTTTTTAAATCTTAAACTATTTTGAGTAACTGTATTTTTACTAATAGTGTTAGTGCTTTTATTTTCTTACTGTTATATATGATACATATATTGTAAATGAGTAATTATCTTAGTGTCATCAGGAACTATGATTTTGTTATGGGAAAAAGGATATAGAGATGTAAGATCAATAAAGCTAAGTAAAAATATTGCATTCCTGAATTTCAATTGGAAGTATCAGTATGATTTTATTGTGTATTTTGACTTTATTAAAAAAAATACACAATTTTTAAAGACTTCCAGTAATTATGGAATCACTTTTCATGCACCAACCTTCTTATTAATAACAACTTGGAAATTTGGACAAAATACCAAAAGCATCAATTTGAAGATATTAGAGAGCTTTCATGGCTTCCAGGATTTAAGGAGAAAAAATTCCAGAAATTAGAAAGCTCATGAAATGAGATATTGTACAATATTTTTCCCTTTGAGGAATGTAATGGTTTATAATGAGTTTGGATTGAGAAAAGCAGAGCAAAAAGTGGTAGCTCTAATTCAGTGTCTGGGAAGTTGAGATACAATTTTGTCAGCATTATGGCTCTAAGGAAAACTGGAGTTTTATAAAAAGCTACCAAAAAAAGCAAAAGGGAAGGAGTATTGTTAATTTCAGACTTCTATTTAGGAATCTGTAGTGAGCTACCCCCAGGGGTAAGGGTAAACCAGAAATAAACTAACACACAATTAAATTTTGAAGAAGCTCATTCCCAGTCGAGAACTAAAGAGACTTGTTCTTTAAAAAAAAAAAAAAAAATTGTTTGTTTGTTTGTTTATTTATTTATTTATAGAGCACAAGCCAGAGGAGGGAGGCAGAGAGAGAGGGAGAAAGAATCTCAGGCAGACTCCGCACAGAGCACAGACCCTCATGTGGGGCTTGATCTCACAACACTGAGATTATGACCTGATCTGATACCAAGAGTCGGGACACCTAACTGCCCGAGATACTCAGGTACCCCTAAGGTGATTTGCTCTCATTTTACCACCTGAATAAAAGTAAAAATTGTCTCTGGAAAAAGATAACATCAACCAGGACCTCTAATTATCTTTAATTTTTTTATAAGCAATGTGTGATATTCAGTGAAAAATCGAGAGATAGCACAATACAGGATAAAATGATCAAAACCTAAGATAAAATACGAGATAATAGAATTAGACCCACAGGTGATAAAGATAGAGAAATCAGACATGTCTGTAAACTAGCTGTAATTAATAAGTAAAAAAATGATAAAAAAGAGAAAATCTGCAGAGAATTTGAATGTGGAGATATATACATATATCTCAAACAAGGGCACCTGGCTGGCTTAGTAAGAAGAGCATGAAACTCTTGATCTCAGGATCATGAGTTCAAGCCCCAGGCTGAATGTAGACATTACATAAATAAATAAATAACCTTTTTAAAAAAGAGAGAAAACTGGCTAATTATATCACACTTTAAAAAAAGTAAAATAAAAATCCCAGTACTACACATATATAATAAATGAAATTACGGACCCAATAGATTGGCTTTAAAGAAAATTAGATACAGAAAAAGGCAGATTAGTGAAATTAGAAAGTAGATCAATAGAAAACATTCAGACTGAACCACAGAGCGAAAAAAATGGATAGAGAAACAGAAAAAGTATAAGAGACATATGAGACATATGTCTAACCAAAGTATAATTGGTGTTTCAGAATGAAAGAAAGATACAATATTGGTAAGGATACTAGCCATAAATTTTCCCAAACCTCAAAGACATCAAGTCTCAGATTCAAAAAACTTTATAAACTCCAAGCAATATAATACAAGAAAAGTGTACCAAGGCACATGTTAGTGTGCTGAAAATCAATGCACAGAACAAAAAGTTTAAGCTACCAGAAAAAGAAAAAAGAACATTCCTTTCAAAGGGGGAAGCAATAAAATTTATAGATTACATCTCAAAAGAAATCATGGAAGCAATAAAAAGACTTCATAGTTCTGAAAGAAACTACGAACCTAAAATTCTATATCCAGTGAAAATATTCTTCAAATGTAAATGTGAAATACAGACATTTTTGGCAAAACAAAAATTTGTCAGCATTCATCATTTTGAAAAAAAAATACACTTAAAATTGGTAAAACTTATAGTATGGAAGTTACACATCAAAAAAGCTAATTTAAAAAGAGAGAGAAATATTCAAAGGAATTGTTTAGGCAGAAATTAAATGATCCCAGAGGAAAACATGGAAGTATGGGAAGAAATAAATACTAGAAAGGACAAATCTATGTGTAAATCTAAATGAATATTGGTTGTACAAATTGTAATTTTAATGGGTTCCTGAATCTAAAATCTGAAGAGAATTTTACATGTCAAATATAGAACAGAAAGTTCAGGAATTAAATTTTCATGGAAATGATAAAAGTAGTAATTTATATTTAATATTACATTATTACAATATTTTTGATTGTATTTCCCCATGCTGTACTTTTCATCTCCATGACTTATTTATTTTATAACTGGAAGTCTTTACCTCTTAGTCCCCTTTACCTATTCTGGTTTTCATTGTTAAAAATGAATCTGTTTTTTGGGGGTTTTTTGGTTTTTTTATTTTTTATTTTTTTATTATTTTTTTAAATTTTATTTTATCTTTTCAGTGTTCCAAGATTTATTTATAAGTCATTTGATTATATTGTATAATCTTTTTTCACCTTGTTTATAGTAACTTAAATAATTTTATGCATAGTCATCTTAAGTCTGTGTCTGAGCATTCCAGTATCTGATATTTGTCAGTTCAATGTTTGTGGCTGGTTGATTCTGCTCTTAGTCATGGTGGCTTACCTCCTTATGTTTATGTTATTTTTTATTGTGAGCTTATGTTTGTCAAACATAACTGATATTTCAAGGAACTTGGGCTGATAATGCACTCCTCAAAGAAAAATTAGTGTTTACTTCTGTCAGATGTCAGGACATTATTAAACTGGGGCCACTTATTGAATTTCTTGGCATGAGGTTCCCATAACTAAATACATAGTAGAAATTTGAGCCTCAGACCCACCCGTAAGCTGGTCTTTGGTTAAAAATTATCAGAAGATACTATTATTATTGTTATTGTCACAATTATTACTTTCTTTTTTGGGGGGTTAATTAATTTTATTTTATTTTTTCAGTGTTTCAAGATTAATTGTTCATGCACCACACCCAGTGCTCCATGTAATATGTGCCCTCCTCAATACCCACCACCAGGCTCACCAGCCCCCCACCCACCACCCCTTCAAAACCCTCAGTTTGTTTCTCAGAGCCCACAGTCTCTCATGGTTCACCTCTCCTTCTCATTCCCCCAATTCACCCTTCCTTTCCTTCTCCCAGTGTCCTCCATGCTTTTCCTTATGCTCCACACCTAAGTGAAACCATATGATAACTGACTCTCTCTGCTTGACTTATTTCACTCAGCATAATCTCTTCTAGTTCTGTCCATGTTGATACAAAAGTTGGGTATTCATCCTTTCTGATGGAGGCATAATATTCCATTGTATATATCGACCATATCTTTATCCATTCGTATGTTGAAGGGCATCTTGGCTCTTTCCACAGTTTGGTATTGCGACCATTGCTGCTATGAATATTGGGGTACATGTGGCCCTTCTTTGCACTACATCTGTTTCTTTGGGGTAAACACCCAGTAGTGCAATTGCAGGGTCATAGAATAGCTCTATTTTTAATTTCTTGAGGAATCTGCACACTGTTTTCCAGAGTTGCTGCACCAACTTGCATTCTCACCAACAGTGTAAGAGGTTTCCTCTTTCTCCACATCCTCTCCAACATTTGTTGTTTACTGTCTTGTTGATTTTGGCTATTCTAACTGGTATAAGGTGGTATCTCAATGTGATTTTGATTTGAATCTTCCTGATGGTTAATGATGATGAACATTTTTTCATGTGTCTGTTAGCCATTAGTATGTCTTCTTTGGAGAAATGTCTGTTCATGTCTTCTGCCCATTTTTTGATGTGATTAACTGTTTTTTGAGTGTTGAGTTTGAGGAGTTCTTTATACATCTTAGATATCTGACCTTTGTCTGTAGTGTCATTTGCGAATATCTTCTCCCATTCTGTGGGTTGTTCTTTATTTTGTTGACTGTTTCCTTTGCTGTGCAAAAGCTTTTTATCTTGATGAAGTCCCAAAAGTTCAATTTCGCTTTTGTTTCCTTTGCCTTTGGAAATATGTCTTGAAAGAAGTTGCTATGGCTGATGTCCAAGAGGTTACTGCCTATTTCTCCAATAGGATTTTGATAGATTCCTGCCTCATGTTGAGGTCTTTTATCCATTTTGAGTTTATCTTTACATATGGTGTAAGAGAATGGTCAAGTTTCATTCTTCCATATATAGCTGTCCAATTTTCCCAGCACCATTTATTGAAGAGACTTTTTTCCACTGGATATTTTTTCCTGCTTTATCGAAGATTATTTGACCATAGAGTTTTGGGTCCATATCTGGGCTCTCTACTCTGTTCCACTGGTCTGTGTATCTGTTTTTGTGCCAGTACCATGCTGTCTTGGTGATCACTGCTTTGTAGTAAAGCTTGAAATCAGGCAATGTGATGTCCCCAGCTTTGTTTCTCTTTTTCAACATGTCTTTAGCAATATGGAGTCTTCCTAAATTTTAGGATTGTTTGTTCTAGCCCTTTGAAAAATGCCGGTGGAATTTTGATTGGGATGGCATTGAAAGTATCGATTGCTCTGGGCAGTGTAGACATTTTAACAATGTTTATTCTTCCGATCCATAAGCATGGAATGCTTTTCCACCTTTTTGTGTCTTCAATTTCTATCATGAGTGTTCTGTAGTTCTTTGAGTACAGATCATTTACTTCTTTGGTTAGGTTTATTCCCAGGTATCTTATGGTTCTTGGTGCTGTAGTACAAGGAATCGATTCTCTAATTTCCCTTTCTATATTTTCATTGTTAGTGTATAAGAAAGCAACTGATTTCTGTGCATTGATTTTACAACTATTACTTTCTACGTAGAAATGTGGTGAAGACAAGTTTTCATATTCTCTCACTTTGTACCAAGCAAATTTTTATCTGGCTATTATGTGTCTGTAGCACCTTCAAGTATACTGACTTTAGGTAGAGTTTTCAGCTCCAGCTTTCCAGTGGTGTGAGTGTTCCATTCCACATATTACCACTAACTTCCAAGTTCTGTGTTCTGGTTAATGGCATTTGCCATCAGGATAACATCTAGTCACTTAACATTCTGATTTCTGGATCTATTCACTTAACATTTTGGTTTCAACTCTCTTTTAAGTATTTCCTTCACTTTTTAATGAGCTCAGCAATGCATAAGCATATGTGTTAAAGTTAATACATCATCTAGGGGTTTTACAGAGAGAAGACTTTTCAAAATATTCAGTTTAACATACTTTCAGAAGCTGAAGCCTGATTGTTTTGTTTATATATCAACTTATAGATTCATTGTCTCTTCAAATCTGAGGGTATTGATGAGATTTTTTAAAGTTTCCCTGTCCTCCAAATTATTTTTTTCCAAGGGCTATGTGTCTTACTGTTTATTTTTGTATCTTTCTAACATTCTAGGGGGGTTCCTCAAATGTCTGGTGACCTTAGCTTGTTTACTTATATTTAAATTGAGATAACAAAATGTCTGATTGAGACTTTTTGTTATATACCAATAGAACTATTTAACTCTTGTATGATAAGATACAGAACACACAGCAGCAGGGGGAGCCCTAAAAAAAAACCACTTAGAAACCCCTGAAGATCTCCTCTTGAAAACTTCTTAAGAATTTAAGAGAGGAAGCTTCTGACATCTTTGTCTGTGGGGTAGATGCCTGTCTTGAAGGTGCTCCATGAAAGAGCAGAGGAGGAATTGGAGGCAGTGATTCACCATTTCCTTGACCAACTTTCAATTAATTATAATTTTTTTAGTTCCACCCCTTAACTCTGGCTCTCAACTTCATTATTTTTGGTTTCTGAGACTCAGCCTTTCTGTGGTTTTGTCAGACTGTTGGTATCCTTCTTAGATGTAAAACTCTGTGCTTATTCTGGGCTATGACTTTCTCTTCCTGTGCCAACAGATGCCACTTCACCATCTGCTTAGCTTGTGGAAGCCATTTTCCCAGTGACAAACTCTCCCATTTTCTTAGCTGTTAAGATTTTATTTTTCCCCTTTATTACTTTTATAGTGAGATTTCTGAAGGAAGAGGATATAAATTCACAGCGTCAATCCAGTTTTTTTTTAACTAGAATTTTAATGTAACTGAATTCTGATTATAATAGTTGGACGGACTGTCTTACTTTATTTGGGTATTCAGGTGCTATAACCAAATACCATAGACTGGGTATGAACAACAGAAATTTATTACTCACAGTTCTGGAGGCTTAAGTCCAAGATCAAGGTACTGGCAGATTCAGTGACTAGTAGAGGCTTGCTTTCTAGTTCATAGATGTTGGTCTTCTTACTGTATCTTCATTTGGAAAAAGGGGCAAAGGAGCTCTCTTGGGCCTCCTTTATAAGGGTACTAGTCCTTCCCATGAGGGCTCCATCCTCATGAGTTAACTGCTTTCCAAAGGCCTCACCTCTGAATATCATCACTTTGGGGATTAGCTCTTGACATATGAATTTTGGAGGGACACGATATTCTATCCATTGCATAGTCTTCACAGTTCAGGTAGCTATACATATGGGAATATGTGAAAGGATTCTTTAGCTGTGGCACACTGAAATTGAGAAGAAAACATGTTGGATATAGGTGACTTCATGCTTTCAAGATAGATTCTGTAACAGTTAAGAACATTGGCTCTGAAGTCAAGAAGATTCAGGGTCAAACCCTAGCATTGCCACTTAACATTTCGTTCTGCATGACCTTAGGTAAGTCACTTCACCTCTCTGAGCCTCACTTTACTCATCTTTAAAAAGGACATACTCATAGTTACCCCTCCTAGACTATATGGAAGAATTAAACATCGCATAGCGAACATTGAGTGAAGGCTACTCCTATAATTACTGTAACCTGTAGTAAGAGCTATATACAGTTTGTTCCACATGGTCATATACACTCTTATCTATGAAACCTTATTCCTTAGATGTCACTTTTGTGTTTGCTCAGACTTTAGCTGAGAAATTCATATTGATTTCCATAGGAGGTTATTTTCCTTTCAGTACGTCCTGAAAGATGTAAGGCTTTCGGCCTCTTTAACCTTAAAGTCTCTATCCATGTGTGTTGGTCACCAGGTCCCCTGAAATGTAGTCAGCATTCTTTCTTACAACATTGTGATGAAAAGAGCTAAAAGACTTCTTCTTGGAATCCAAGTGAAGATGTTTATCCACCATTGTATAGGACCATTATAATTCTTAACAAGCCTGAGGTGCAGGTAGAGATATTATTACCCTCACTTATGAAATGAAAAAGTTGAGATGCAGAGAATTCAAGTTGTGTACCTTGTGCCTTTAGATTAGAAATTTCACCTTATTCTGGCCATCCCGTGGTGGTTGAGGGAATGTCTCCAGTTTAAGTCAGACTTTACTTTCCCCCTGCAGTTTCTAGCTATCTTTCCTACATTTTGGCTTTGTGACTGTGATGGATTTGCTGAAAACTGGGTGACTGGAAAGGAGAGAAATACAAGATGTATGCAAATCTCTAAGTGCACAAATAATGATTGATAGAATTTGTTTTAATACATGAATTAGCTGTAAATGTATTTTTGTGATTCAATTTAGGTTGGAGAATCTAATCTTAGAGGTTCCAAATAATGAGGCATTAACTTCCCTATTTTTTTCAAACTACCACAAAATATAAGCACATGTCAAAAAATGAATCAGAATTATAGTTGTTTTATGGGTGATATTTTAAATGTCGTTATTGCCATTGCAAACCCAAGCAAAATGACGAGATGGTCATTTTAGCAAAATCCCCAGTGAGCAATAGTGTCCATTCAAAGGCAAGGCTCACATCTAGGTAGGTTTGTCCACAGGTCCTTGAATGGGAGCCTTCTTTCCCAGATTGAAGAGGGCTCTTCTGGATTAAGGTTTCTGATTTAGCCATTCACAGGGCTAGCTCATAAAAGAAACTGGAAAATTTATCTTTAGGGTCTAGAGTATTCCTATGCCTTATTCTCTAAGAGAATTGTTACTTCACTATTCCAAGAGTCAACTTAAACTTCTTTTATTACCATCCCTCCTTTACTTTATTTCTGGGTTCTTTCTCTTTCTCTTTGTCCAGTTCTATACAAACTTGTGATCTGATGTTACACTCTTTCTCTGGTTCTGACCTTGAACTACCACATGCTCCTGCTCCTAGTACCTACCTCTGGAACCTCCCACTAAAACCTCAGGCAACAGACTTCCCCAACACACCCCAGCTCAACAACCCTGCATTGGTCAGGTCCACATAAGCCCCAACCTCCATCTGTTTGGGTAAGGGGAACTGCATAGAAGAACTCTCTTCTTCTCTGTGTCTCAGTATTCAGCCAGTCCCTTCTTCCTTCTCCATATATACATGCTGCCCTCAGAAGTGCCATTTCTTTCAGTTTCACATGATTGATAACTCCAGGCAGTGTTTTATAAACTTTTTAACCACCAATGACACTACTTACTACACCTCCTTCTATAGATGCCATTTTTTGAAAGATTTTTTAATCTACCAAGTTTTATTCATTTTCAGATTTATTAATCAAATACACAAATGCCAATCAGATTTTTGTTGCTGTTGTTGTGATAAGAACACTTAACATGACCTCTACCCACTTAATTTAAAAATTTTCAAGTGTACAATACAGTTATTGACTATAGATACAAGATCGTACAACAAAGCTCTAGAGCTTATTTGTCTTACTTGACTGAATTTAATGTCTCTTAGACTCCCTATTTCCCCTTCCTCCCAGCTGCCAAAAAATTCCACTTTTTGAGTCTATGAATTTGACTGTTTGGATACCTCCTAAATGGAATCACATAGTATTTGTCTTTCTGTGACAGGCTTATTTCACTTAGTATGATGTCTTTAAGGCTCATCCATGTTGCATATTGCAGAATTCCTTTCTTTTTATAGGTTGAAGAGAATGACATTGGGCCTTTGTACCACATTTTATTTATCCATTCATCTGCCAAGGGACATTTAGATTGTTTCTACATCTTGGTTATTGCGAATAGTCCTGCAATGAATGTAGGAGTGCTATATCTCTTCAAAATCCTTCTCCTAATTCTTCTGAATAAATACCCAGAAGTGGGATTGCAGGATCATATGGTATATATTTTTAATTTTTTGAGGAACCTCCACAGTGTTTTCCATAGCGGCTTCACCATTTTGCATTCCCATCAGTAGTGTGCTATAGTTCTGATTTCTCCAAAGCCTCTCAACAGTTGTTCCCTTTTTTTGATACTAACCTTCCTGACAAGTGTCAGGTGATATCTCAATGTGGTTTTGATTTGCATTTCCCTGATGATTAGTTGGATTGGTGGCATTGTGGTGGGCAGAGTTGCTTTCTAAACAGATTTTATCAGTACAAGATAACCAGGTTTACCACACAGACTTGATATCATCATTCTAGCCATAAGCAAAGAAACTTAAATTCTAGTTAGCCTTTGTAGCCTTATTAATATTTTCCATTCAGCACTTCTATATTAGAATCTTTACTCGTAAGTTGCAACTACTGATTATTGTTTTTCTGTCAGTGGGAGTTAATCTGAACAGGGAAAAAAGTTTCAAGCTAAAGAGATAAAACTCAAGAGGAAAAATCATGCAGTTGCTAATGAAAGATATCTAGGGACATTTGGAACTTCTTGGACATCTGAAATAATTCTTATGAAGTTAGACCTTCAGTTTGACTATGAGCTAAAAATAGTGAGTCTAAGAAAAATCTAATTGAGGAATTTCAGGGGGAACATTGGACATTGTAAATGTCAATGGCATCCCTGGCATGGTCATATTTACAATAGTATGACTAAAGCCAGGTAAATGGAATAAGTGATTAAAGAAGAGGGGGCTAATGAATGGAGATTCTGTTTAATTGGTATGCATCAGGTGATTCTAATATGAAGCCAGGTTTGAAAACCAGTGCCTGTAATTGGTCTTTAGGCCATTGGTTCTCAAACTTTAAGGTACATCAGAATCACCTGGAGGGTTTGTTAGGCTACAAATCAGCCCACCCCAGAGTTTCTGACTCAGCAGGACTAGGGTAGGGACTAACCATGCATTTCCAGCAGGCTCCCAGGCAATGTTGATGCTACTGATCTGGGAGCTACACCTTGGGAGTCCAAGGTCATTATTTTCGTACTGTCTCCCACTAGACTGCAAGCCATGTGAAAGATGGCACATACTGAACATTTAAAAGATATTGTATTATAGATCAGTACATTACATTTCTGATACAAATCAGTATTATTTGAATTTGAGGATGGCAAACCACAGGTTCCAAAGCTCAGTTATTCCCATGACGGTCCCAACCCAGAGTTTCTAGTCCTGCAAGGCTAGTTACTGTGCTGACATCATTATTCCCACCAAGGTTTTCATACTGAGTCTCCTTACTCAGGGACTCAGCCTAAAAGCCTATAAGCTCATTTGTTTTCATCAACTATACTTTCCAATTTTAAGGCATCAAAGATATCTCTCTCTGCACTAGTTTGCTGTTTTTTCCTGAGCACTCATTTTAGGCAAATTATTCATATCTTAGATTTTTATTAATTAATTGGAAAATGAAATTTTGCAACATATTAATGATTGGAAAAAATATCCTGATTTAAAAAAATTAAGTTTTACAGATTAATGGATATCATATACCTTTCTGCTTTCCTCTTTACCAGGTTCAATAAACACATTTTTAGTAGTTAACTGAAATCTTTATTTAGCAAAGCATTACTGACCATGAAGCATCTGTCCTACATTCAGGGAACACATGGATAAGCAAGATGCAGCCCTGGCCTTCCAGAGGCCCACAGGCCACTGAGCCTCAGGCAGCTTGGTGATGGCCAGAGGTGGTTATCAGTCCCCTGTGTGGTGCAGAGCAGCCTGAAGGAGAGGCCGTGGTCCAGTTCCTGAGAGAGATGGGGCCAGACTGGGGATAGGGGTGCCAAACCTTAGAAAGGAAGCATTTTTGTTCCTCACTTGGTGAATCCTTCTGAGGCCGCTTTTCATAGAGAAGAAAGAAAAAAGGTGCTTCTTAGGACCCAAATAATGAGTAAAATCTATTTCGTAATATAGGGAAAAAATAGGCTTCCCTGATAAGATTAACTATTATTTATAAGAGGGAAGAGTGAGATTCTGGGATCCTTGGGAATTTTGTTGGTTAGTTGGTGCCTGTGTCCTGTGCCTCCAACTACCACACAAACCTGTGCCCCCCATACCTATATGCAAACATGCACTCGTCAAATCTTTTATCATTTTTCAAGTGAATCCTTTGTGGGCTCTGCTATATGTCCCAGTGTCTGCCACTCTGATTCCCCAGCAGACATTAAGGATAAAGAAGCAATTACACTCTTGAAAAAACACATGTATGAACATTTTGCATGTCCATTCGAACTGTTTCCCGAAGCAAGTCTTGCCTATGACTGCCTCTAGATAGGGAGGCCATTTTAAAGCCATTGTGTGTGTGTGTGTGTGTGTGTGTGTGTGTGTGTGTGCGCGCGCGCGCGCGCGCGTGTGTACAGTTGCAGCTTCAGAGAGCATTTATACATTTCGAATCCTTTCTTATCTTTGCCTTCTGTTAAAACAAAAATTATACTACTTAATCTTTAAGTGTGGGGCATTACTTTTGAAAAAAGATTTATCTGAACCACAAATATAAGTCTTTGGGTTTTCATGGCTTGCAGAGAATACATTCTCTTGTAAAACAAGTTCTTTTAAAAAACTTCATTGATTTTTAGATGGGCTTTGTGGTTAGGGTGTGCACATTGATTTCTATTCAGGAATACCTCTGGAGTTCTCTTCAGATGGGACAGTGTGCTTGTCTTACTACAGAGCTATGGTAAGATAATTTTGATCTAAACAGGATATTTTTTCTTTACTATTGAGCATGTTTTAGATTTTGTTTTTCTGAATCATTTTTCGTCTTAAATGAGAGGAAGATGTGCATTTCTACTTTACTTGATTTTTAGGCTGAGTACTTTATTGTGCACATCTTTTCCTCATCAGAAACTATACTTGAGAAGAGGCACTTTTTTTTTTCTTGTTTCTCTATGTCTGTGGAACTTCTCTATCAGATGTACAGATACATCTGTAATATCTTTGTAGAGGCCCTGTTTGGGCTTGGCTTTCATTCCCCAAAGCATTCCACTTTAAAATAATTGTCCACTTAACCCTCTGGACAAAATCATGGGCTACAATATTCATAGCTTAAAATGTTAATTTAACTCAAGGACAAGATATGAGAAGGGACAAAAACGCAGGATGAGCAGAGACATTATCTTACACATTTTGTTTGGAGTAGTACAAAGGAGAAGGATAATTGTATCTCTGTCCAAGAGCTGTTTTGAGAACTAAATTAATTAGTATGCATAAAGCAATTATGAGTGTCCAACTCTGTACATGCTCAATAACTATTAGCTAGTATTAGTATTATCTGAAAAAATAAAACATGGAACTTAAAATAGCATTGACACCCAGTATTTTGTGGTGGAGGAATCTGGTCAAGTATTAGAAATATCTAATTCTACGTTTATTTCAAATTCCCTATTCTCCCTTACCTTTTAATCTTCCGTCATTCCAGATGGCAGTCAATGTATTTCTACATGGAAAAGAAAACAGTCTCTCCCTCTCCTAATCGCCCACTTTATGAAGGAGATGGTGACCTGTAAGGCACACACAGAACAAGTAATAATAATAGTAACAACTACAACAGCATCAAAACCCTTTCTTCAGGCCATCCTTTTCTAAGTCTGGATTTGTTGTTGAGTGGCCACAGGTTCATCAGTCAGAGGGCTCTAGGTGTGGGGCTCCATAAGCAATTCTCCCTCCAACAGTACGACTCTCTGCTAATTGGAATGAGAAGTTAATCTCTCTCCAACTGAACCCAGCTGAGTCTCTGAGAGCAGTGATGTATTTAAAAGATCTCTGGCCGTCCGGGGCATGTGGCACTAACCGGATTTAGCTCATTAGCAAATCCGCAAGGCCCTGCTGACACTGCACGAGGAATAAAATACATGAGGCCAGCCCGTGCCCTGTGGGCACCTACAGCATGACTACATAATAAAAAGGCATTTATTAATAATCTCATTGGTCACACAATACAAAGGAAGGCAACAAGAAGTCAAATGCTGTCATTTGTCGTGACTAGAAAAGCATAATTAAAATAAGTGTCATGTGATTAACCTTTGAAAAATTAATCTGATATGAAAAAGGACACAAAAACAAGGAAGATAGGCTCTTAAAATTAATTTAATACAATGGGCAGCTGTTGTATACATTTGGTTCAAATTCCATGTGCTTGTAGAAATGTTAGAGCCATTGATAGCAAAGAGCAATTAGCGAATTTAGCCAGTAGAATGTCCATTACTAAAGACAACAGCAGGCCATTTAGTGTGTCTAGTGGTGAACAGGGTAGGATCTTAGTGTCCTTCATTTGGGTTTAAATGCGGATTCTTGCACTTACCAGCTATGTATCCGGGGGCAATATTCTCAACCTTTTAGTAACTCAGTTTCCACATCTGTAAAATGGGGTTATGAATATATCTCATGTGATTTTTGTGGTGATTAAATAAGATCATATACATAAAGCTCTCAGCATAGAGTTGGGCACATTGTTAAGTGCTCAAAAAATATTAGTGATGATAAAAAGCACTTCAGTCCTTGATAGACAAAAAGAAGTTTGCTCTGCACAGAATACATGAAATGCACATTCATCACTGTGGTCTATGATGCACCAGTGCTGGTCAGTGGAGTTTTTTTCAGGGTTTTGCTGGCGGTGATCTTATCTTGTGATTTAATGTCAAGAGTGGCACATCGGTAATCTTGAAGGAATGTTACAGGCTATGGCAGGACATGTTTCCTGAATGTTAAGAGAGTAACATTTGTACACTTGGTCTAGCACCCAGAATGCTTAACTCAAATCCTACAGGGGTCAGGCAGGACCCGAATTGGTCAGGAAGTTTGGGGCCAAGGGGAGTATGCAGAGAAGAGGCCAAAATTTACTCTCGAGTAGAGGCAACCGCCACTCAGATAAAGCAACTTTTTGCCATATGAAAAGGTAAGTCCAATGTTGCCAGATTTTCCAGTTTTTACAAGGGGTGCTAGAAATACTGATTTTCATGGGAAATGCTCCATTTTAAAAAACACTCTTATTGGTCACATGCAGACCTTCATCTGGGGCTGGGACTAAGGTAAGGCAAGTGAGGCACTGGTTTCAGGTGCAACATTTAAGAGGGTGATCAAAAACTCAAAAGTGATCAAGATTCATAATAGCTTTAAAAAAATGAGTAATATCTTAATGCAATATTTAAAAAATAAAAATTAAAGCAAGAAATTCATAGTGAAGAAAATTTCAAAATCTTAAAGAGAGGCTCAGTATTATTTCTTTTTCCTTCTGCCTCAGGCTCTGATTTAGCTCGCAGAGGCATTGCTTTCAGCCTCTGTCTCGACTCTAGCACATTGCTGGCACCCTAATTCCAGGGCGATTGCCAGTTTTGCACTGGACTGATTCATGAAACAACCAGGCCACTGCCCCACATAAAACAGTTGCATAAATTATCAATTAGTGTTAAGGATATACTCAATTCAACTCTTTATTTATACAATAAAATCTCAATAACATCACCTAAGGAGGAACTAAAGAAAGTCAGAATTAATCTATGTTCAAACTAAAGGGTTCTGTTGCTTTCTAATATAATTATCCAAAAAACAGTATGCTAGCAAAATGATTTCAGATAGATGCCCTACTTTTATGAACAGGAGAAAAGAAATTTAAAAATAGGCAGTAACAGGGCACCTGGATGGCTCAGCAGGTTAAGCATCTGCCTTCTGCTCAGGTCTTGATCCCAGGATCCTGGGATCAAGCCCCATGTCAGGCTCCTTGCTTGGAAAGGAGCCTGCTTCTCTCTCTCTCTTTGCTGTTCCCCCTGCTTGTGCTCTCTCACTCTCTGTGTCAAATAAATAGATAGAAGCTTTAAAAAAAAATAGACAGTAAGACAGGCATTCGTGAGTCAAAACCTCTTTGAGATCATAGGCAACATTTTGAACATGTTTTACTTCTCACCTTTCATCCTATTCTTATGAGACCTGGGACTCCCAGAAGACCAGGAATTATTATAATACAGCATGAAGGTGAGAACACAGGCTTTGAAACCTGCCAGACCTAGGTTGAAATGCTGATTCTCCCCTACTGGGATACCTTGGACAAATCAACTAATGTCTTTCTCAGTTTTCTTATATATAAAATAGGACCATCTCATAGGTTTGTTATAGAGACCAAAGTCAATAACGTGTCACATTATTGCTCATTTTTTTCCAATTTTTTATTTAAATTCTAGTTAACATATAACATTTGTTTCAGGAGTAGAATTTAATGATTCATCACTTCCATGTAACACCCTGTGCTCATCACAGCAAGTGCCTGCCCTCCTTGTCACATTTCTCTTGATTCTTGGCCTAGCTGCACAGGCACCTAGCGTTTGGCAGTTGTTACTATCATTTCGCATCTTCACTCCAAAGCGTTCCCTGCCAACAACCTTAAAAACACATGATTAACTTAAGAAATTAAGTATGTTCTGTATCATGATATTAATTTGCTTATTCATCTTTTCTTTAAAAATAGCACAAATTTCAGCTTCAGTTTGGGTGGAATTATCACAAATCCTGAATTCGATAAGGCCTAAATTAGAAGAATTTAACTGTCCTTGATTTAGCAAGTTTCTCCCCCATAAATTATAATGGGAAAAAAGTAGCATTAAAACAATAAACTGTAAAAATAGATGACTACAGGGGCGCCTGGGTGGCGCAGTGGGTTAAAGCCTCTGCCTTCGGCTCAGGTCATGATCTCAGGGTCCTGGGATCAAGCCCCACATCGGGCTCTCTGCTCAACGGGGAGCCTGCTTCTCCCTCTCTCTCTGCCTGCCTCTCTGCCTACTTGTGATCTCTCTCTCTCTTTCAAATAAATAAAATCTTTAAAAAAAAAATAGATGACTACAGTCTTGCACATTCTGGGGTGAAGAATGACCACTGACTAAAAAAAAAAAAAAAGAAGAAGAAAAGAAAAAAAGGAATGACCACTGACTATTGAGAGGTACAACCTACCAGACTAACAGGGTCCCGCAGTATGTAGCCCGGAAGCATTAGCAATAGAATTCAACTTTGGCAGGCAGGGGTTTTTTGGGGTTTTTTGTTTGTTTGTTTGTTTTGGTGTTAAACTTTGCAATAATGGTCCCACTTTCTCTGTATAAACGTGAATGCTCCTGAGGTTAGAAACAGCATCATAAATCAGTGGCTCTGGGTTCAAATCCCATTGTTTCCACAGATGTGCTGAGTGACTCAGGGCAAGTTCAATTAACTTAGCCAATCCTTAGTTTCACCTGTTGTAAATCATTTCCCACAGGGCTTTCCACTGGTACCCTGTCACATGCATTCAAGAAAAATGTGAAAACTTGTATCGCTTTGCTATCCTCTGTAATACATCTTTATTTTATGTTCCTTTTCCGCCCAGCTGTTCTTCTAAGAAGCAGCTAGCATTTCTCATTTAATCAGGAAGCCATTTTTTATCATCAATGAAAATGTAAAAACTCTGTGAGTTGGAATTGAATATTTATGTCAGGTTCATCTGATTA
This sequence comes from Procyon lotor, assembly GCA_028646535.1. NCBI lineage: Eukaryota > Metazoa > Chordata > Mammalia > Carnivora > Procyonidae > Procyon > Procyon lotor. The sequence goes on along the minus strand of CM053609.1, from coordinate 40,354,228 downwards.
GAACTTAACTCTATTTCATTAATACAGAGAAATGTCACCCTTTTAACTAGTGAAATGCATCCATAATAGAGCTATATTTTTAAAGACACACCATCACAAATAGCCATATGCAAAATGCCCTTTGGAGTACATGCAAATTCCTCAACTTCAGTCTCTCTTCCGTCTTCTCTGCTTCCCTCACCCAAGTGAAAATTCGTGTTTACTGGAAAAGGCATGGTTTCATTATGGAGGAAAACAATTTTGATTGCTTCCCCATCTGAGGAACATATTCCTCTATTGGCCTTTCACCTAGGTATACTTTAAGGGCGCCATAAAACCTTCAATTTAAAACGTTCAGTGCCACAGATGGCCTTGAATACGCCTTGGAGAAGAGCAAAGGATGTGTTAAAAACATTAGAAGCCAGGCAGTTTTGAGGCTCTTCAGCCCCACTAGCTGTTCTCCCTGCTGCTCTTCTCCACCATGAGTCTGGGGCTCAGAGGGGCCCAAGAAAAGGCCTTTGGAACATCCCCCCAAGTCTGGTTGGGAAGGCCCATCCCTTCTTCCCTGTGGCAGCATCTTCAAGAAGACTTGGCAGTAGCAAACAGTAGAGTCTTCAAAAGAAATCACTGAACAGATCATGTCTCTGGAGCTGCCCTCTTAGCTTTCCAGTACAGCACCAGCCACTTAGCAATAATGCCGAAACGCAAGAACAAAGCCGTAGACTCTGTGAACAAGTTGGTGTTTCATCTTCTCTTCTCTCTCTCTCTCCCTCCCTCTTTTTCCTTCTTCCTCTTTTGTTTCTCCTTCTTCCCTTCCTCCCTTGCTTCCTTTCCTATTTTTTCCACCCAACTATTAATTTATTTAAAAAAGAATACTATGCAGCCATCAAGAAAAACGAAATCTGGCCATCTGCAACGACGTGGATGGAACTGGAGGGTATTATGCTAAGCGAAATAAGTCAGTCAGAGAAAGACAATTATCACATGATCTCTCTGATATGAAGAATTTGAGAGGCAAGGAGGGAGTTTGGGGGGGTGGGGGAGAGAAATGAAACAGGAAGGGATGGGGAGGGAGACAAACCATAAGAGACTCCTAGACGCACGAAACGAACTGAGGGTGGCTGGCGGTAAGGGAGGTAGGGATAGGGTGGCTGGGTTATGGGCATTGGGGAGGGTATGTGCTATGGTGAGTGCTGTGAAATGTGTAAGCCTGATGATTGACAGACATGTACCCTGGGGCAAATAATACATTGTATGTTAATAAAAAAATAAATTAAAAAAAATTTATTTAAGGTTCATTATTGCCAAATAGAGTATTAGGCTCAGGGAATAAAGACTAATACCCTGAAGGAAGGGAAGGAGGTCTTTGTGTATTAAAGAACCCTAACAATGGGGCGTTCTTTGTAATCCAGCCGAAAGGTGAAGGTGATCACCTCCGCTGACTTGAGTCAGGGAACAGAAAGCAACTTTGAAGTGGCTTGTGAAAGAGCCATGAGCTCACTAGGCAAAGGTAGAGGGAAAAGGACATTCCAGGCAGAGGAGGGAAGAAGTAGAAGCATGCATTGCAAGGCAGCATTGTGCACTTGGACCACTCTAAGTGGTTGGGTTAGAGGAACCTGGTTACGGGAACAGGAGGAGTTAAAGCTGGACAGGTAAGCCAGGGACAGAAGAAGGAAGACCACCCAAAAAGATTTCACGGGTCTCTTTGGATCTTTATCATGAGTCAGTCGCCATTCTTGGTACTTGGGACACAGTCTACACTTTCAGGAAGCTCATATTATTTGATGAAAAGATGGACTATAAAGAAGCAAGCAGACTGTAATCTGTTAGACACTGATAAGTGCTATTAAAAAATAAAACAGGACTGAATATGACAGAGATCACTGGGGGCATTCTCCTTCAGATAGGACAGGTGGGGAAGCTCTCTCTTAAGGGGTTCAAAAAAATATGTACTTTTCAGATTTACTACTTTTGAGGTGTGACTGGGACATCTGTACTTTTAAAAAGCGTCCCAAGATTCTGACATGCAGCTGAGGTGAAGCAGCTTTACCACAGGCAGTGGGACCATGGGAACAATTTACATGAGAAGGATGCCCAGGCTGGGTATGTGTCCTGTGGTTAGCTCCCAGTGCAGAGCGCTGGCCGCTATGGGGAATGCAGCTTGGAGCTTTAGACTGGAGAGAGGGAGGCCTGTTGGGAGAGAATAGGTCATGAGGAGGGTTGGCATGTGGAATTCTATCTATGGGCTTCTGTCTGCAGAGGTAGAAAATACTTGGGATGGATTGGTGTCAAAGGAGCTCAAAACTTAGGACCCAAAGAGGTAGGAATTAAGAACTGCAACCAGCTGTGTGCCAAACTCTAAGCCTGCTAACCACCACTTTGGCAGGCTTTCCCAGAAAACCCTCATCCGGGAGGTGGAATTCATTTTAACTTTGAGTAAAACTAAAACACTCTAATCCGGGGTTCAGTAAACTTTCCTTGTAAAAGAAGACACTGTAAAAATATAGATTTTGTAGGTTATACAATCTCTGTCACAATTAGTCTGTTATTGTAACTCAAAAGCAGCCAGAGACAATATGTAAATGAATGGGTGTGGCTGTGATCCAAGCTATACCCACTGGTGATTTATAGAAAATTTATAAATTTTAATTTAATTTATAAATCCATTTATAAAACAGGCAGTGTCGGGCACCTGGATGGTTCATTTGGTTAAGTGTCTGAGTCTTGATTTCGGCTCAGGTCATGACCTCAAGGGTCCTGAGATGGAGCTCCAAGTCAGCTCTGTGCTGGGTGTGGATTCTGCCTAAGATTCTCTCTCCCTCTCCCTCTGCCCCTCCCCCGCCGCTCAAAGGGGGGGAAAAATATATATATAAATATATTTATATATATATTTTCTATATATATATTTATATATATATATTTTCTATATCTATATCTATATCTATATCTATATCTATATCTATATCTATATCTATATCTATATATGTTGTTAGTTAGGTTCTTAGTGTGAATGCAATTAGGTGGATAGGAATACCGCAGGATACGAGAGTAGAAGATGATCCCAAACTCTTGTGTCCGAGCAACAAAGGCCTTGGCCATACAGTTTGGATGAAGGATAGGGACTAGAAGGATGTGGACCCCAAAATGGTGACTTAGAGTAAATTGTAAAGTCAGGGCTAAAGGAGTCTGGCTGAGGATCTGTTAAAGAATTAGTGCTGCCTGAACATGAGTTTGATACCTTGGAAACAGAATTTCACTTTGCTTTGCAACAAGTCTGCCAACTAAATTATATATACTCCATTTTTCCAGGTGAGAAAACTCATTGAGAAAAGTTAAGGAAAATGACCAACATTGCAAGGCAACTAACTGGTGGATCTGGTGTCAGCAAGGACATGTAAGACAGGCTCCCAGGGTTGTGAGTGGAGGAAGAGCAGCAATGGGGACAGATTTGGAGGCAGCCAGTCCCACCTTCTTAATTTGGAGATTAAATGTGAAGATGTCTAACCATGCCTGGCCCAGAGTAGGTGTTTAACAAATTGTGGCTTTTATTATTAAATCACATTTAGAAGATAAAGTATTTTAATTTCCTCTCTGAAAGTCCCATATTACTTAGCAAATATATGACTTAATATTTGTCATATAATTGATATAAGAGCCATTTGATCTACATTTTGCCAAGCAATTGGTTTGCCTTTAAAAAGAAAAAAGATATGCTATGCTAGCTCCATGTCTCACACAGAAGACCAAATTCAAGAGTCCTAGAATATGTGGTGTCTCGTGTAGTCTATGATAAGCACTCTGAGTAAGGGCTGTGTTTATTTTCATTACTGCCATGCCCTCCTGGCACATAGATGCTTAATAAAAATATGTTTCCTAATGCTGGTGAATAAATAGCTGTGTTTAGAAAGTACTATTAGGAATGTTGTCATCCCTTTGAGCACATTTACTCTTATTCTGATGATTCTACTGAATTGAATCTAGATTTAATTACAGTTGTTAAACTGGCTCATCATCAGGACTTTTTTGTTGTTATTTTTAATTTTTTTAACTCCTAGGTTTTGGGACTGTATCCCTGGAGAATCTGATTTATTAGCTCTGGTTATTTAGAAAGTTCCCCAGGAAGTTCCACTCATCGGCCAGGTTTAGAGATAGCATATATCTAGATGATAATTACCAACCTCCACCCCAACACCTGGCCATATATACTCCCTTTCCTTTAAGAGGCACTCAATGGACTTGAGTGAAATTTCCTTGAGGCTGACCAACCATGGGTGGCAACATCACTCTTTCACTCCATGCTGATCGCAAAACCCCTGAAGACAATGCCCATTGGAAGAGGGGCATCCACTGTTATTCAGGTTTGCACGGTGTTTGAAAACCAAAGGAAAGAGAAGGTAGAGGGTAAGTTGAGGGACCATAGGTCTCATGGGCCACTGTGCCAAAGAAGGCCTCTGACGTTAAGTGCTTGTCATGAGGGCACCCTAAGTCTACATTTTCTGTTTTAAGGCTGAAAGTACTCTTCTTGGACAACATGCCTCAAGGCTACCATCCACCCTTCTTACCATATCTATCCAAACTCCACCCCTTGGCCTTAACCTCTAAAGAATTAAAAGTTCTCTTGAACTTTCTTATAATCCCTACTAAGGACAGGTCTCAGAAACAACAGGATGGCAAATGCTACTCTTTGTGAGACAACTCACTGTGTTAGAGGGGAAGCAGTCAGGTCCCATGAAATGGGCCCTCCATACCTGTAGGCTGAGACCAGCCAGTTCCTTGCTTATGCCTGGCTCTGACTCGCAGCTCTGCTCTTGTTTTTCTGAGCCCAAAAAGGCTACCTTTCTAGACAAGCATCAACAAACCTTCAGCAAGGCACCACCTCAGATTCAAATTCATGTTTTGTTACAGATGTGGGAAGTATCAACCTAGAAGGGTTGCAAATGCAATGTGATTTTTTAAAAAAATTTGCTTTGAAAAAATTAACCTGATAAAAGTAATATGTAAAAATTTGGGGTAGAAACTACTTAATTCTTGGGATTATAAAGAAGATATGAAAAAGTTCTATAAAATTAATTAAAATTTGGTTAGATATTATCATTATTTGACACACAAAAATAATTCTAATTAAAAATTTTCACAGTATTAAATTTAACATTAACAAAAATAAATAATGTGTATTGTTCTAGATAGTTTTGAAATTTCTGTGGTGATAGAAGTTTTGTTTATATTTCTTGTTTGTTTTATTTTTTGTTTTCTCATTATGACATACACTGAGGATAATGCGCAGATTTTTTTTTGTGACAAAATATACTTAACATAGAAGTTACCATTTTAGCTATTTTTAAATATACTGTTTAGTAGTATTGAACAGATTTTTTTCTCTTTTATTTTTTGTGTGCTCTCTGCCTATATTCCCCTTGCTAATTTGTTTTTGCTTTGAATAGGTATTCAAAGATTTTTAGATGTTTTGATGTCGTGTAGATACCCATCTTTGAGTAAGCTCCTCAACATGAACCAGTTGATGTGCTAAGTTTTTCGTAAGTGTTGTCTCACTTACTCCTTGCAGCAACCCTTTGAGGAAAGCACTATTAATACTCCCACTTTACAGAAGAGGAGAGTGAGGATCAGAGAGGTTGTACTGGTTGTTCAGAGAAGAGAAGCTAGTGGGAGAAGCTGCCGGGAAGAGTTTTATCTATTGCAGAGGCTGGATGGTAAAACAACAGTATTACTGTCTTTCCAGGTTTGATTGATCCATTTTGCTGGAGACAAAATTAATGCACATCCTAAATCTGTGCTTAGACATTTTGAAGTTTGCCATTGCAAAAAAAGTCTGAACAAATAAAACAAACAGAGCCTTAGTGCCTTTTACAAGTTATGTTAGGTCTCCCCAAAGACTATGAATAACTATCACAACCTAATATACCCAGCAATCATGTAGAACTGTTTTTATTTAGCTCCATAAATTTCTCATTTTCATACAATGGAAGAGATGAGTGTTCATCTTTTATCGTGTGGGTGTTGCAGCTAGAATTCAAGCTCTTTAACCAAGCTGAGTGCAAATTCTGACCCCTAGGTGTTTAGCTACTATTTAACTTCTTTCAGCCTCAGTTTCCCAGTCTTCACTATGAGGATGGAAGGGTCAAATTGTGATGATTAACTAAATTGCCAGGTATATTGCTAAAATCGAAATACAGTTTCCAATTTATGATGGTTCAATTTATAATTTTTTGACTTTACAACAGCAGGGAAGTGATACACGTATTTCAAATTTTGAATTTTGATCTTTTTCTGAGGTAGCAAAATGCAGTATGATAGTGTTTCCTGATGCTAGGAGTGGCAGTGAGCCTCCGGATAGCAAAGGTAAACAACTGACAGGCTTATAACCATTCTGTTTTTCACTTTTAGTATTCAGTACATTTTATAAGATATTTAACACTGTCTTATAAAATAAGCTTTGTGTTAGATGCTTTTGCTGAGCTGTAGGCTAATGTAAGCGTTCTGAGCATGTTTAGGACAGGCTAAGCTATGTTGTTTGGGAGGTTAAGTATATTAAATGCATTTTTGACTTATAAATTTTCAACTGCCAGTGGGCTTATTGGAATGTAACCCCATTGTGAGTTGAGGAACATCTGTGCAAACTATCTATAATTAGTCATTCTTTTGGCAAATATTGATTGCATTTGTCCTGTGTGCTGGGCACAGGATTCAGTTGGCACAGATGATTAAAATGTGGCCCTAGCCCTTCGGAGTCTTGAAAGGATAGACATAGATGAACAACAAATTATATTATGGAGACTATTTTAGCAGTCCCTACGAAATGGAAGAGCAAAGGGGAGGAGAGGGGGTAGATATGCAGTGGGGTGAGAAGGCTTCAGGGAGATGACTTGTTTTTAACTAATATTTATTGCATTTCTATGCCATGCAAAACAAACTGTGCTGAACATTTAGTCCAAAACACTACTTTTTTAATTTTTAATTTTTTTTTTTTAAGTTTAACATTTTAATTGGAAACAGTTGGTATGGCCCGTTCAATGAAAGCTCAGATAAGTACAATAAACAGAATGAAATATCACACATAAGTCTTTGTATAAATCAACATGAAAAAAATTTGAAAAGGAAAAAGCAAATTTAATTTTTAAATTTTTAATTGAAGTATAGTTGACATATTAGTTTCAGATATACATTGTACAATAATTCAGTAATTATATATTATGAACAGCTAACAATGAGAAGTGTATTACAATATTATTGGCTATATTCTCTTTGCTGTACTTTTCATCCCTGTGGCTTATTTTAGAAATGGAAGTTTGCTCTAATCCCCTTCACCCGTTTCACCTGGCCTCCAGTCCCCTTGCCTTTGGTAACCATCAATTTTTTCTCTCTATATATTAGTCTGTTTCTCTCTTTAGTTGTTTGTTTGTTCATTTGTTTTTTAGATTCCACACATAAGTGAAATCAAATGGTATTTCTTTTTCTTTGTCCAGCTTACTTCACTTAGCATAATACCCTCTAGATCCATCCATGTTGTTATGAATGGCAAGATCTCATTTTTTTTATGGCTGACTAATATTCCATTGTGTGCATATATCACATCTCCTCTATCCATTCATCTATCAGTGGACATTTAGGATGCTTCCGTATCATGGCTATTGCAAATAATGTTGCAGTAAACATATGGATAAGTATATCTTTCTGATTTAGTGTTTTTGTGTTCTTCAGGTAAATACCCAGAAATAGAATAACTGGATTGTATGGTACTTCTATTTTTTACAGTTAATTTTTTGAAGAAACTATGTACTGTTGTCCAGAGTAGCTGTACAAATTTACATTCCCACTAACAGGGCACAAGTGTCCCCTTTTCTCTACATCCTCACCAACATTTGTCATTTCTTTGTCTTTTTTATGCTAGTCATTCTGATTGGTGTGAGGTGATATCTCATTGTGGTTTGATTTGCATTTCCCTGATGATGAGTGATATTGAGCATCTTTTCATACATCTGTTGGCCATCTGTATATCTTCTTTGGAAAAATGTCTATTCAGATCTTCTGCCTTTTTATTTTTTTTATTTTTTATTTTTTTTAAAGATTTTATTTATTTATTTGTCAGAGGGAGAGAGAGAGAGAGAGAGAGAGAGTGCATACAAGCAGGCAGAGTCAGGCAGAGGCAGAGGGAGAGTGGGAGAGGGAGAAAGAGAGAGAGAGAGAGAGAGAGAAAACACAAGCAGGCAGAGAGGCAGGCAGAGGCAGAGGGAGAAGCAGGCTCCCTGCTGAGCAAGGAGCCTGATGTGGGACTAGATCCCAGGACCCTGGGATCATGACCTGAGCTGAAGGCAGCTGCTTAACCAACTGAGCCACCCAGGGGTCCCAGATCTTCTGCCTTTTTAAATCAGATTATTTGTTTTTGTGGTGTTGAGTTGTATGAGTTCTTTATATACTTTGAATATTTACCCCTTATCAGCTATATCATTTACAAATATCTTCTCCCATTCAGTAGGTTGACTTTTTAACTGTGCTGATGGTTTCCTTCATTGTGCAAAAGTTTTTTATTTTGATGCAGTCCCAATAGTTTATTTTTGCTTTTTTTCCCCTTGCCTAAGGAGACAGATCTGGAAAGATATTGCTAAGGTTGATGTCCAAAAGATAGCATATTTTTTTTCTTAGGAAGGTATTTATTAAGATATTTAACATTATAAATATTTTTAAAATCTTTATGCTCCTTAACTACATTATAAGCAAATAGCACTTACCACCATGAAAGGAGAGAAAACAGAGCTTTCTGATGATCAAGAATAGAGGTTAAGCAGAACCATCCTGCCATTGGTAGTATTCTATAACGTGGAGAACTCATGATTATCTTTGGGTTCTGGAGAGTAGTTCAGTATGAACTGAATCTGACATTCTGAGCTAGTTTCCTAAGTCAATATCACCATTAAAAGGGAGCCATTCATCAAGCAAGTGAAGTCGCTAAAAATGGATTCCAGCCTGGGAAAAAGTCACCGGGAAGCTTTAAATGTGCCTGGCCTATCTTGGTAAGGTTGGGTTCTTTGTGACTCAATGTGGGGAGAGCTGAGGTCTGCTGGCCAGATGAACCTCTAGCAATGTTAACCTGGCTTCCCAGGCTCCAGATCCCCAGCACCCACTTCCAGAAGAGTAGAGGGAGGGGAGAAAGAAGCAGACCTCACCAGGGGGAACTGGGCCAAAATGGGGTCTGCCCTTGCTCAGTGTTCGTCCTCACACCCTGGTTAATTCCAGCCTCCCCAGAAGTGTGGCTCTATAACAAGGGGCTGGTGGTGGCCTTGCTGCCTCTCTGTCCTCCTTTCTTGTTTAGTGGCTCATCACACTTTAATGGAGAGGAACAATGGGGGGAGGGGCTAGAAGGCCAGCAGATTAGACAAAGAATGAAACAGTGCCTTGGCCAGATCCATGCCAATTATGTCTGAATAAACAAATCCATAGTACAAGCTAAGGGCCTTCTACCCACCCCTGCACCTTTTCCCCACCCCCCACCCCTCCATTTTATTTTTTATCTTGGTCTGGAAAGTTGGACATATTCCCTGTACTGTCCTGGTACCCAGATGGCCTGTTTGAGCAAGCAGTGGGGAAGAAGGTCAATAATACATCAGCATGCAGAGTCTCCACGAAGGTCAGTCCTGCATAAAATATACCGTGACAACCTGAGGGCAAGTTTAAAATGGTGTTCCACCACAGGGTAGGCGTTGGGGGTGGGGGCGGGGGGGCAGTACAGATGCTGCCTCCTCATAATTGCTGCAGAATTGACTTCTGGCCCCCCAAAATTAAAATTTTACTGGATTCACGTGGTGGTCCTTTAGGCAAAGTTTGCTTCATACACAGGGGTGCTCGTAATCCAAGTGAGGAGGATTTTAAGAGGGTCTGTCTTCATATATAAATACCTGTCATGTTAGAGGCTCTTTCAAAAATAGTCACATCTGATAGTCCCAAGCAGGAACATAATAGCTACTGAGGTTTCTCAAATTCTAACTTATTGGCACAGCTCAGTATTTTTGTTTTGTCTCCAGGTATGTTCTAATCAGATTTGAGTGCTGAACTAGGCAGTAGTTTAAAGTTTTTAGCTGTTGTAAGATTAGTATTCTTGAGTGGCATTTCTCAATTACATTTGATTAGGATTATTTAATAAAGATAACAACAGATACCTATTTATAGGGTCACTGGGGATTTTACAAAGGTTCGTTCTGCTCCTCACTTCATTTTGAGGATTGGGGGAACCCAACAGCCCTTTTATTGTAAAAAAAAAAAAGAGAGAGAGAGAGAGAAGTCCATTTCACTTTGGGAATTTATTCAAATTGGAGGCGAATACTGACAAATATTCTTGACAATTGATCCAGGTTGAAGCGTGTTGTGCATGGGTTTACTGTTCAACTTGCAAGTAATTTGTAAAGCCAGAGTCAGTCTTGACTATGAAACATTGTATCACTGTGATTGGAATCAATAGTTCTTGCACTGTCATTTGTCACATATTTACAAGCTTGAAAAATAGTTCATTTTGTCCTCATCCCATAACTCAAAAGATTGAATCAGAGCCCTGGAGGGATCTGCCAACAGGACACATTCATTACTGATCAACGTCTTGGTGAGGCTATAATCACAACCACACCAAAAATAGAATATAAATAAAAATTAAAGCACTACTCATTTGGTGCACTCTTAAATATTTTCAGCTTCAAATATTTAAAAGTCTGCAGGGAGACTTCAGTCACCTGGGTGACCTACATCAGCAGCCACAAAGAGAAAATTCATTGAAGCTGATTTTCCCATCACACTCTCAAAACATTCAAAGATACCATTTTTTTTTTTGAATGAAGAAAAATCAAAATCTAGAGTTAATGGTCCAAAAACTTCATAAAGTATACTTCTTCTAGTCACCTCGCGTATAGTTCATAAATGACCTTCTATTCCCATGAAAGATTTGTAGAAGACATTTAAAGATAATGCTTTCAATTTTAAGATAAAGGATTTATGAATGATAGAACTTGTGTCTATGAAATCGCTAATCCCAACTCTCTAATATTTCAGATGGAGAGCTTCATAAAATGAAAAGACTGCCCATAAAGTTGTACTGCACCTGCTGTCAGAGACAATCAGTAATGGAATTGCAAAGTGAATATTGAAAAGGATGTGGGACATGCACATTTTGGGTTATAATACTGTATTTTAAGTCCCCTTCACTTAACTGTTTTATTGATAAAGTATTAATGGTTGAAGTGTTGGGAGGCAATGCAGATTCTTTAAACAAGTCCCCAGATATTAACAGATGAACACACTATTTATTAAATTTAGTTGCTAAAATAGCCTGAAATCCTAGGATTGGTTTTTTAAGCAGTTTTCCTGACTGAATTCAAACTTTGGGAGTTTGAGCCATTTCTCAAGTCTCGGCCTGAACCAACCTCAAAACAACAGATTGCCTTCCAAATGCTTAGTTGAATGGTTCTCTACAGATATGGCCTGACATCTTTTGCTAGACCAGGACTGAAAACTGATGTCATGTATCAGTTGTTTCCATCCTGACTCTCTAATTTGTAACTTAATATTTAGGTTCTATGACTCTACTATTTATTTTATGGAGTGACCGCATTTCCTTCATAAGCATCCTACTGACAGTGGCTGAAATTCAATTAGAAGTCATGCTCAGGTTAAGGATCTGGTCTGTCTGCAACACTTTGGAGCATCCTTCTCATAAGGAGGGACACCTGAACTTGAACATATGTGTGTTAGACAGAGTTCATGATGTCTGCCCATCTATGCCTCTTTTTAGAAAGAGAGGGGTGGTAGACAGGAGACATGCACCCTCTCCCCCTGCAGCCAGCTGGACTGGGTATGGACCTCTAATCCAGAGGCGACCCATCCAGAAACTAGTCATTGACTAGGATTATGTGTTCTGGCTTGAAAAGATGAGCTAGGTAAATCAGACTCTTTGTCTGAAATTTGAACTGAGAGACAGAAGGGGAAGTTGCCAATGGGATGTATAATCAAGCTAAAAAGGTTTATAGGGATATGGCTGAGACAGCCATTACTGGCCATGTGTAAGATGAGACTGTTTACCCACGGAAAGAGAAGAGAATGCAGCATCCAGGTAGGAGGTGTTATGGGAGGGAAGAGAGAGAGAAAGCTAATCCTGAGAGCAGTCCTAGCTCTGGGCCTTTTGGAGTCATAGTTGTTCAGCTTTGCTCAGATTCTTATGAAACTTCTGAAAATGCGTGTTCCCTTGTTTGGACATGGTTTGAAGGAACTTTTGTTCCTCGAAAACTCAAAACACAGAGCTGGATGTATTTAATATTGTATCCAAGTCAGAGTTAACCTCTCAAGTTGGGGACATTTTGCCATTCATTTCATCTTACTGGCATGCTTCTCTGAGGATCAGTGCATGTTGAAGTTTAGTTTGGATGCCTGTCTTTGTACCTCTTCTACTCTAATAGGAGAGACAGGATACTTGGGTACAAACAATAGAAGACTGCCTGGTAAAATGGATAAGTCACTGTGCTGAAATAGGCTTGGAATTGTGTTAATAACCCGACAAATTAATAGGAGGCCTCACATATCCTTCTGATAGAGGTATATGCTGATATACGTACAATTTGAGGACAAGAATATGGGGAGAAGACACAGCCCAAAGTAACATGCATTTTGAACCGAGTCTAGGAAGGAGGAAATTTATCCTTTTAGGCAAAAAACATAGGGTCTAGTCTTGGGTTTGAAGTCTGGGTTTGAATTCTGACCCTGTCGTTTACCGTCTGCATGACCTTGAGCAAGGTACTTGATGACTCTGAGTCTCAACTGTATTTATAAAATTGTAATAATAGTAACGTTTTCTGCAGAGTAGTGAGAAATAATGTATGCAAAATATTTTTGTCTTTTTCTGAGACCAAAGGAAAGTGTTTAGTGTCTTCATCATTGAAGCTTATTTGCCTGTCAAAAATCTATATTGAGCAGCTCATGTGTGCTTTTAAAATATTTTTTATCTAGGGAAACTCAAGGAATTTAGTACGAATCCTCTTGGCCTCACAAATCATTTCTGAGAGCTGGTTTGGTGGCAAACGTTAATGCATCCATTTTCCTGATGAGGAAGCAGTTTCTCAGAATAAATGAAACTGAAACCCAGATAGCAGTGACACATTTGAAAAAGAATCTATAGGGAATTTAGGGGCAATGAGACATACCCTCTCGAATTTACTAGGGGAAACTGTGATTATTGCAAACCGGAACCACAGATAGACTATTTAATTGCATCGCTATGGGATCTGACGAAGTATTTGTTTGTGGTTCTTATTTTGGCAGCAAGCTCCAATGTTTAAGCAATAAACTTCCTATGAGGCCATCATTAAATGGTCTTTATTATGCAATTTCAAAAACTGAATCCATGTCTATCTACTTTAAAAAGGTATTAGGTTGTGATGATGACTAATACTTTAAGCTTATCATAACCATTTCTGATAATAATCTATTATATGCTAATCCCTCATCTGCCACTCTTAGCAGTTGAATCCTTCATTAAGATCTCATCCACTTCATTTGTGACGACAGGTGGAAGATAATTGACAAATACATATTTCTTTGTTCTCTACATCCTAAATTTCATTGTCATGCTTTAAGATACAAATTGCCCTTGGCATTTATCTCTGTGCACATGAGAATTAACAGATGAAAAAAATATATATAGGATGAGATGCTCATTAGTTAACGATTTTTTCTGCCTTTCTAACTTGCTTTAGCCTCTTTTTGTAATCTAATTTTTCCTGGGACAAAAATAATCATGGAGAATTAACAAAAGCAGAATTCAAAGAAATACAAGCTAAAGAAGGAAAAGGAAAGGCACCCAGCAAGAACACATTTATAAATGTCAGATGTGTTTGATTTTTGGCAATTATGTAGAGAAACTTAATGATACTTTCCCAAAGTAAATAGACAATGTGACACTATGAAGCATCAGCATATAATGAAAGGGGTTGACTATGCCAGAAGATAATCCCATTTATAAAATAATTGGGAAATAACTGACTTATATTATTTTATCCAAGTTTAGTCCAAGAAACATATATCAATCTCAGAGAAGCCAGACTAGAATGTTACTAAATAAGGAAAGGTGTGGAATAAGATGTGCTGAATGTTACCAGGTCTGAGGGGCGCCTGGGTGGCTCAGTGGGTTAAAGCCTCTGCCTTCGGCTCAGGTCATGATCTCAGGGTACTGGGATCAAGTCCTGCATCGGGCTCTCTGCTCAGCAGGGAGCCTGTTTCCCCCTCTCTCTCTCTGCCTGCCTCTCTGCCTACTTGTGATCTCTCTCTCTGTGTGTCAAATAAATAAATAAAAATCTGAATGTTACCAGGTCTGGAGAAAAAACTGTGTGAGTTGAAGGAAGACAGATCATCTCCCATATCCCCAAGAAGGGAGAACCCAGGGATGAAGGTCTGGTATTGTGTCTTTAGCATGGTACCCTGGCCAAAGAGTGTGCTGACTGGAGTCTTCTTAAATTAACTCAGCAAATGTTATTGACCACTACTCTGGAACATAAACTGTGCTAGGGCCAGGACCAGTACAGAAGACAGTGGATAAGCTCTCTGCCTCATTCCTTTCCTTACTTTGGGTAAGCAAAGCCTTTTTCTCTTCAGCACTTAACATTATCTCACATATCATTGGGCTTATATTTACTTTTTTTATTCTTTGTCCTCCCTGCAATAACATGCAAGTGTTATGAAGACAGGGATTTGTACCCATTAGTGTCAACTCACTGCTGTGTCCTCATTGTCCAATATAAATCTGGCACATGGTAAAGCTCAGTTATTTTTGTGCATGAATAGAACATAGAAGTCTACAAGAAAATAAACCTATACAATTAAGAAAGCTAAAAGAAGAGAAAGCAAAACATCCATATGACACTTAATATGAAACCCACATAAGACACTTATAATAATTGTTCTTTTGGTATATATCCTTCCCTCCACAAAAAAGTGAATGTATTAACCTGTGCTTTCGAAAACATGCTTTCACAAACATGTTTTTTCCATAATATAGCTTTATGTTGGCTGCATAATATTCTATTGTTTGGCTTATATACTTAAGCAATCCTCTATTAATAAACTTTTAACTTGTTCTTATTATTTTGTATCATAGACAGGGCTATGTTGAGCCTCTGTAAGCAATTATATTAATATACTTGTCTGATTTCATCCTTAGAACTAATTCCTAAAAGCAAAGTCACTAGGTTAAAAAGTGTGTACATTTACCTTTTGATATATACTTTTAAATCGTCCTCCAGGAGCATATAATTTATACTCCTCACACCAGAGAAAGAAATATTCATTGCTATTATTCTTTTTCATGGTTGCCAATATGATAAGGAATATCTGTACTTATCATTGTCTGGATTTACATTTTTTTTATTTCTATTAAGGTTAGATATATTCGTATATGCATAGTAGCCATTTGTATTTGTGTATGTATGTGTGTGTATTGCTCGTTCTTGTCTTTTGCTTATTCTTTTATATTAGAACATTATTTTATAATACTCATTATAAATCTAATAATTTTTCCACACTGGTCCATATTTAAAAGTTCAGAATGGGGGTGCATGGGTGGCTCAGTCAGTTGAGCATCTAACTCTGCTTTTCGCTCAGATCATGATCTCAGGGTTGTGAGATCAAGCCTCCCGTCAAGGCCCGCATCAGGCTCTGCACACAGTTCAAAGTCTGCTTGTCCCTATCCCTCTGTTCCTCTCCCTGCACATGCTCTGTCTTTCTCTCTCTCTGTCTCTCAAATAAATAAATAAATAAATAAATAAATAAATTTTTTTAAAAATTCAATATGAAAGGCTCAAAATTGTAGGGTCTTTATTTTCATAAGAAATACAAAGTAGCACCACACACCTACACAGTAAAACAGCATGCCGTTAGTCATTTGATAGTAGTAAGATATTTCCTAAGAATTGTTGAATTCTAACTTCAAATATCTACTTCAATATAGCCTTTTGTATTTGGTACCACACCCACTGTCATTTGAAGATGTGATGTTGAGGTCATAACAGCACTGAAAGAGCAGAGACATGACCTCAGTACTATTTGGGGCAAGATTAAGGAATAGCTCCTGTAAATGGATGGTGCCTGGGCTGTCATTCCTTCAGGAATGCTGTAGCCAAGCCACTGAGCCCACTTCACTCCTCAGATATTCTGGACGTGCTCAGGAGTCTGTGTGTTGCCAGTCATGCCTACTAACTGCCAGGGCAGAAAAGGCTCAATCTCTTTCAAAGTACAGCTTTTTGGCAATTTGGAACCATGGCCGTGAAACTCATTTATGCTGGTCCCATGTGGCTCTGTGTCTGGTATATAGATTCTTCAAATCTCTTGGTCCCACCAGAAAACCTATGAGCTTGATGCTAAGTTGTCTCCTGTGTGTCATTTTGGCTCATAGCGTTTTGTTCAACCTGTCATCCTTCTCATTCTGTCCTTAGAGAAATAAATAAAAAGATCCTCTTGAAGGACATACACAATCCCTAGATACCCAAGCAACATCAAAAGCTTGCCATAAAAAGCATTATCCTTTATCCATATACCTCCTCTCTAACTAAAGTGAAATGATGAGCAATAAACCATGGCTGGCAGCTCACAGGTTTCTGTTTGGTCAAAACTATAAAGGAAGAAAACTTTGGAGCTGAAATTATCTTCCTTTTCTTCTCCTATCATGTGCTGCTCTTCCACATATGTCACATCTGTCTCAAGCCCAAAGTCCTGTCACTAAAGGGACATTGGTCTTCATCTACACAGCTAATATTCTCCAGGATATGGAAATAGAACTTACACTCTCCTTGTGGAAATGGTATTCATATTTCTCCAACATGTACTTTCCAAACTTGACTAGATATGTGTGTGGATTCTCCGAATATAAATAGATTTGAGTGTACTGAAAAAATTTTAAATTCTGCTGGCGGGTGATGAATAAGAATTTTTTGATATCTTTAATAAACTGGATCTCAGGGATGTTTTTGCTTCAAATGTGACCAAGGAGTCACATCCCACACAATTTTATCCCAGAACTTAAAAAGTAAAAGAATGTTTGCTTTTATGTTTTTCACATGTGAATTCAAAGTTTGAACATATTTAGGGTAAACATTATAAATACGGCCAAATTTCTTCAAAATGATAGATATGTGTTATTCATAAAATATATGTAAGATGTTTAGATCTTGGAATTAAAAACCAGACATATATGCTTATTTATTAATTTATTTAAATAATTAATAAAGCCAACACAAAAGTGGGCTTTTCGGCTTCTTATTATATATATTTTATGTTCATCCTTCCCAATTTTACTAATCTTTCCCCGAGACAATAAAGCTTTTTAAGATTTTAGTTGTCATCATTTCAAGATCATACAGGCATATATTCCAAAGCTATTATTAAAATTGCTGAAGATGTCCTCTAGCATCCTCTTGCAGATTCAGACTCATTTCCCTTTCCTGTAGACACTCGTTCCTTATTTGGAAGCACTTAATAATAAACAAAGCAGGAAGCAGCAAACACAGGCCCCCTCTAAAATGGCTGAGCAGTATTAAATCTGGTGGCAAAAAAATAAATAAAATTATGCTGGTTTTGAGACATCACTTACATATACACTCAGGAAGTGGAGAAGGGCCATCCACTCTGGAACTTTATAACGAGGCACATAGGAACGTGTCTTTCAATCCAAAAGGAAGGGTTAACCTCACTTAGCAAACAGTGGGCAATAGGGAGGTGCGGCCCCAGGAATGCCACTTGTGGTTCCACATGACAGTTGGATATCTTCAAGGTGGCTGGGGCAGGGAGGTGAGTCTCTCAAAGGTTGTGGCGGCAAGGCCCAGCCGGTTCTTTCTGAGGCTTACAGCCAGTGTCTAGGCCCCAGGTCTCTCTCCCCATCACTGCCACTTCTCAGCCCTTTTGGAGATGTCCTCCTGCTTCTTCTTTAACATTCCAGGCTCAGGTTAAGTCCTTTCTCCCTCAGAATGCCTTTCCTTGAGGCAGAGAGGCATTGAAAGTGTGGCACATAAAACTATGGAGAACTCTGTTTCCTCTGCTATATATTAGCTCTGTGGTCTTAGGTAAGTAACCCAAAGTCCTCAAATCTTCTAAAAGGGCTAGGGTTAATACCTATCTTTCAGGGTTGTTGAATAGATTATTAAGTAATCTTGAAAGGTACTATCTAAGCGAATGAATACATGGTATTCATTATACTATTCTATTTGTGTGTGCTTGAGCCCTTTCAGAATAAAAAATCTTTTTATAAGAGGGAATGAATACAAAGCATTTAGCACATAGCGGATGATTCCTTCCTTCCCACTCATTCTTCTTTCTCTTTATTATGAAAAGGCCCTCTTGAAGGACATACACAATCATGGTTACATGTTCCAAGCCTTCAGGAAAGAGTTCCTCAAGTAGGGAGTGACTGAGGATAGCTAGGAGCCCAGGACCACTGCATTCCCCTCAGATGCTCCTTGGTGAGGGCCCCAAGGAAGACCTAGCAACGTGGACACCATCAGGCAAAGGAGCCCTTCTTATAAGCCCAAGGCTCTGAGTGCACACCGCAGTGTAGCTGCCGCAGGACTGGGCCCCACTGCAGGGTCTGCAGGGTTCCTTTTTCACAGGCCAGAGGCAGACCTAAAAGCTCAGCTGGCTGAGTGACGTCTTGGTCTTTCCTTTGGGTTCATATCCTGATTTTGCACCTGTAGATACTCCAGCTCTGAGGATAGAGAAAACTAAATTGAAGGGAAGGAAGAGGGAAAGAGAATTGTTGCCCGGGGCCTAGAGCAGAGTTCTGCTCAGCTGCTCACTCTTGGCTGCCATAGAAGGGCCTCTTGGCCCAGCAGGGATAGTGCTGAGCTTTTCACAGGGAACAGATTTTCAGGAAATAGGCTTTCAAGGAACAAGCCATAAAATGGGGCAGCAGTGAGAGCCACGAGGAGCAAAAGAGAGAACTCCTCAAGAGATTCTGAGTTTTATTCCCTCCTTTCCTCACTCCTCTTAGAGGCAACCCAGGCGATGTTATAATTCTTGACATCCTCTTCCTGGGAGGAGCCTTGAATTCTTTCCAGAAGAAATGGAAGCTTAGGATAAATCAATTTATTTGCTTTCTGTCAGAAACCAGGAAGGGTAGATTAGAAGGAGCAGTGAGACAGGGAATGTGGCCTTGTCATAAGGAGTCTGACTCCATCTTGTAATATTTGACTATAAACAGCTTTTACCTCTGCTTTCCTCTGCTTCTTCCCCTTCTGCCCCACCCCTAGGAAAGCTGGCACCAGTGGAAAATTCAGGCCATAGGAGCTCCTGACCCCATCCCCAAGCATTGTAAAACCCCTGGCTAGTCTCCTTTTCTTACTCTTCAGTCATTTTCAGACCAGTTTGGAAGGTATCTGCTGCTCTTTCAGGAAAATATGTTATACAAATAATATCTATATTATATAAAAATCTATACCCTCTTGATGTGTGTGTATCTATGGCATCATCAGTGTCAACATCTGTACCAAATTCATAATGCTCCATCCTGTTTTTCCAAAGAGTGGCTTCCATAAGAATAAAAGAGAGGAAAGAATAATATTAATTTTAGCTATTTTTGAGTGTTGAGATTATGAGAGATTTCTTTTTCACTTATTTTTCTTTTTTACTTTTCTGTAAAGGTCCAAATTAGTAAATGCATATGGCTTCCCAGGCTACATTGTTATAACTATGTAACTTTACTCAACACTCAATTAGTGGTGTGAAAGCAACCATAGACAGACTAAACAAATAAGTGTGGCTGTCTCCCAATAAAACTTTATTTATAAATACAGATGGAGGGCCAAATTTGACCTGCAGATCATAGTGTGTCAACCCCTGCTTTAAAATGTTTCTACACCGAAAACCTGAGCTTGTATGATTAAGAAGTTGGGACACTGATAATCTTTTTTCTTTTCTTTCTTCCTTTTCTTTTCTTTTTCTTTTTGAGCAGAGTGAAGTGAAGTAGGGAAGGGAAGAAGGAAAGGGAGAGAGAATCTTAAACAGGCTCCATTCAGCAGGGAACCCAATGCAGGACTAGATCTCATGACCCTGAGATCATGACCTGAGCCGAAATCAGGAGTCAGTCGTTTAAACCACTGAGCCACACAGGTGCCCCCACACTGGTAATCTTAATTAAGACCTAATGATTGGCTCTTTTGGGGGTGCTAAAAGGAGACAATAGGAGGTGGTTTCTTAAGGCAGTTGCATGCCTCTAGAAAGGGGAGTCTTAAGAGTCTAAGATTTTCCTACCCCTCCCCCATGAAGTGCCGCAGTACTGGCCCCTGACCCCGACAAGACTAATAACAGTTACAGTATCACACCTTATAATCTAGAATGAAATGCACATTCTAAAAGGAATCAATTGATCCTAGCCCTCTGGTAGCAGTAAAATAACTCTGAGCATCTTGGAAAAAGCTTTTGATAAATTCACCATGGTATCATTGAATGTCCGTGACTTAGTTTTCCTTTTCATTGGATTTAGGCTTTCCTCATTTGTTTCTGCAAACAGGGCTGGAACCTTTTAGGAGAATGAGATAGGAGAGGAGAATTCTCTGTGTAGCTCTAGAGAATTCTATTTTTCGCCCAGCAACTCAGGGGAATTCCCACCACGGTTCATATTTCACAGGGGAAAAATACTGACTGGACTTCCAAAATGCTGCTTTGGTCCTGGCCACATTCACAGGCCCCCAACTGTCCCTACTAAAATGTGTCTCTCTAATAAGCAGGTCTGCTGTGAAGGAAACCCCAAGTGTGGCAGAAATTGTCTTCCTATTGGGAGAACAGTGGGAGAGCAGGTGCTTGAATGTGGGAATGTCAGAGCTCAGAGTGAAGGCAATTATTCTCCCCCATGTAGCTCAGCATGGAGAGGAAATTAGTAAGGAAAAGGCAGGCAGCTGCTCTGTCCTAGTGTCACCGGCAGCTGCAATGAGAAGATGTCCCATACGCCTGGGCACATGCAGACTGTGGTGGCCCCGACAGGCCTCAGAGGCCAGTGCCCAGGATTCTGAGCTGCACTGCAGAGGGAGGCCTGTGCCAAGAAGGAGCTGGAAAGCTATTGATCACTCTGGACTCCTTGTAGGAGCTGGAGGTAAAACTAGGAAGATGATGCTTAGACATTTTCCCTAGCAGGGACATTTTCAAAATCAAAATTGACTCGGAAGAATAATATTATATCCTCTCCTCACCTTGATATTCTTCTACTCGGGCTCAATTTTTATCCAAACAAGTGAAAAAAATCATTTGTGGTCTGTTCCACTTCCTATTAGCTAAGCTCAAAAGATGGGGCCCAAAACAGCTTATTTAGTGAGAATGGGAAGGGTTTTAATAGAATGACCTTCACCCAGGTTTCCCTCAGGGAGGGGCAGGCTATTGATCCAGGCTGCCCAGGAGCATGCACTACAGACACAGGGGGACCCTGGTGATCAGAAGGGTTCAAGTTCCTCTGGGAGCATTCCTGCATGAGGACTCCCCATTCTCCTTTGCCCTCTGCACTATGCAGCATAGGAGGGGTTAAAGGATTCTAACAGAAGCCTGAGAGGAGGAGCACTCTATTGGCCAGAGGACATGGGAATGTTTTTAATGCAGGCGCCTCCCATTTCTGTGTGGTTAAGCAATCCTATGCTGAATTTTAGGTTTCCAAGCTCATTTGTTTCAAAGGCAGTGGTGAGAACGCCACTGAGGCCTACAGGGTTCAGCTCCTATTAGTAGTGACCGAAGGCGCTCAGTGCTGCACCACACAAAGCCCAGAGTAACCAGCTTAGCACACATACACTTTTCTCATATATGCAGAAGTCCAATGCAGATATTGATGTCTGGAGGGAGGCTTTACTTCCCATGGTCATTCAGGGACCTAGATTCCTTCTGCCTTGTGGCTTCTGCTTCTTCTAGGGCCTCAGAGTCTTCCTTAGTCACTGACAGCCGGGGGACAAAGCAAGGGGAAGACATCTACTTCTTATCCATGCATTACTTCTGACCATATTCCTTTCATGAAAATTAGTTGCACAGCCACACCTAGAAGCCAGGCAACAGTGACACTCAACTCCTGACTGGGCAGCCAGTTTCCCACCAGGCTGTGAGTCTAGTGGTCAGCTGGCTCCTGGCACACTCATCGTCCTTCAGCCCCTCCCAGAACTGCTTGCTAATCCTGCTGCCCACATCCAGGATGACTGATTCCGAGATGCTGCTTCATTTTGCTCCACCACGGGCCCTTTATTCCCAGAGGTCCCTCAGGTAGCATTCTGCAAAGATGGAGTGTAGAGGGGCACCTGGGTGGCTCAGTCATTAAGCATCTGCCTTCGGCTCAGGTCATGATCCCAGGGTCCTGGGATTGAGCCCCGCATCGGGCTCCCTGCTCGGCGGGAAGCCTGCTTCTCCCGCTACCACTCCCTCTGCTTGTGTTCCCTCTCTTGCTGTGTTTCTCTCTGTCAAATAAGTAAAATCTTAAAAAAAAAAAAAAAAAGGTGGCGTGTGGAGGTGGGCAGATGCCTGGTAGGAAGGCCCACCAGGCTGCCTGGACACAAGTTGATGGTGAGAGGGAAGAGTTAGTGGTCACCTGTGTGAGAGACGTGGCCTGACAAAGCTGAGGGATGAGACTTTCAGCTGGGAGGGAGCCCAAGATGGGTTGGTGAAGAGTCACTCAGAGTCATTGCTCTGAGCAAGACTACCAGAAGTTTCTGGGGTTTTTGCACCAAGTTTTGATAAGGTAAACATTTTAAAAAGAAAACCATAGTGGGGCACCTAGGTGGCTCAGTCGGTTCAGTATCTGCCTTTGGCTCAGGTCATGATCCCAAGGTCCTGGAATCAAGCCTCCCAGCTTGTGCTCTCTCTCCCTATATCTGTCTCTGTCTCTCAAATAAAGAAATAAGATCTTAAAAGAAAGGAAAAGAAAGAGAAAGGAAGGAAGGGAGGGAGAGAGGGAGGGAGGGAGGGAGGGAGGGAGGGAGGGAGGAAGGAAGGAAGGAAGGAAGGAAGGAAAAACTCTAGTACTAATCTGGATTTCAGTTGTGCTAACTCAGTTCCTTCTGATCCATTTTAACTCTTCTGATAAGTTTATCTTTTCTCTTTTCCTTCTTGGAAATTTTATCCAGAGTATTTACATTGCTAGGGCATTTTAAACTTGTCTCTAACTCTTTTTGCATCTATTCTCCCCTTGCTTCTCAGAAAAATCTTGTAGACTGGTAAGTACACAAATTGCTAAAATGACACAGGGTGTCTGATATCACACTGCCAACTCAGAATGGCACTATTACCCAAATATCCCAAATGTCCTTAATATTCCCAGATGCCCCAAATGCTGACCCTCGGGATCTAAATTTAACAAGACTGGGCTACCATTCTCATCTCTTTTATAGTCCATCTCACCAAAGAATTACTATCCAAAAGATCTGGACACCAAGCAACGGGTCATCCATCTCCCTCCCCAAACCACCCCCCCAACCACCACAAGACCTTCAATAGCAGTGGGTCACAAAAGTTTTCATCAAACCGGGGTGATTAGAAATACTGACAGCTAACCTTGACATCCTTTTATCAATAGAAAGGACTTGCACAAATCTCCATACTCAGGATCCTCAGCTCCAGATCCTTGTAAGTCGAAATACCTCAGTTCCTCATAACAGATTGGGGCACTGAGCACCTGCCGCAGAGTACTAAGCCCATTAATGGAAAGGAATCACTACTCTCTTCAAAAGCTGAAGTACTGCTACATGCTTTCCTTGGGGGAATGAAGAGTTTCTGCATCTAGTATGCTGCCCCCGTGACCTTTGTTTTTCTGCTTCTCTAGACTCAAGTAGGTGAAAGGCAGAGCACCCATGGAAGCTAATTAACCTATGTTCAAACTCCTGTCTCGGCCACGTACTTAACTTTCTATTCCGCAATTTCTCATCTGTAAAATGAGGATAATAACCTGTATTACAGGGTTGTTGCAAGCATTAAATGTGTTAATAATAGAAAGCACTTTCAACGAGGCCTGGCACAGAATTAGTTCAACATAAGCATGATATTTGCCGGGTCTCCTTTATCTATCATAGCCAATCCAAGACATACACGTATGGCCTCCCTAATTACCACTGATTTGAGGTTGGGCTCTTTGGTTTGTTGCCACACTAGGACAATAATTACTAGGCCTTTGTAGGTATTGGTGACTCTATTCAACATCCTTGTGACATAGATTTTATTATTTTCCCCATTTTACAGAGGAGGCAGTGGAGGTTTACTGATGTGCTAAAATGATACCAGGACCAAATAGCTGCAGTTTTTCTCTTCTACCAGGTTATGTTTGCCTTATTCCCAGAGACGTTGCAGTTTCTGAACATCTCTAACAACTTCAGGCAACCATTTAGCTGAACTGTCTGGTCCACGTGCTTTCAAGATTCCCATTGCTTATCTGGTGTCTGGTTTGTGCTTATGACAAAGCATAAAATTAACTTTTATAATTATTAAAATAGATGTATTCATAATCTCTTAGCTGGACCATATTATAGAGAAAAAGTAGTTTTTGGAAGAAGAAAGTTTAAACTCTGGCTCTGTCAATCATTGGCTGTGAGAACTGGCTCCAGTCTCTTGTATTCTTTGTATCACAGATCCTCTATCTTTATGTGGCTCCTGGAATAGTGAATGTTTCCTCATCTGTGCACTAGGACTAATAACACTTGCCTCCTTGTAAGGCTTAAGTGAGATACTATAGAGAAAGAGCTTAGCTAGCAAACAGTAAATGCTAAAAATAGCAGTGATTATTATTATTGTAATTATTACCATAAGCCTAGAAGAATGATCTTTGAGGTAGAGGAACAAATGGCTAAGCAAATAATAGGACCAGGAGAGTCTAAAAGAAAATGTTCTATGCCTTCCTGTCTATAAATGTATCCTATACTTGCACAAGTATGCAAGTATGAAAGATGCATACATAAGGAATTTCGTTGTTACATTGTTCGGAAATGCAGAACACAAGCTGTCTTTGACTTTGGCTAATTGATCATGGTCTCTCTAGTGCTGAATTAGATGAGCAGTCTACTTAAGTTGTATGAGGAAACATCCTGAGCCTGGTGAGCAGAAGTTGGATGAAATCACCATGGTAGGAAGTTTCAGCTCCACCAAGCCTTGTATTTGAACTCTTGCAGACCTAGAGCCCCTAGAACGAAGTAGAATTTGAATCCCCTAGAGGAAGGAGCTTGCAGGAGTCCCAAGAATGTATCGTGTAAGTCCCCTCCTGGACTTCTCTGTGATAAAAGTCAGTGGAAAACTAGAGGCAGGACTGTGACAGGCCCAGACTCTCCAGGTATGAAGATCTAGGTTACCCCACCAGACAAGGAACACCTCTGGCCAAGGTGCTTAACAAAGGCAAAGAAACATGAAAAGGGTCATAGGAGAAGGTATTTCTAAATACCAAATGTAACCCTGGGACAAGTTACAGAGACAAAGACTATAATGGTTGTGAGCACTTCTTTTGTAGTTTGGTCTTAATGTATTTGCATATATATTTACCAATTCTGTCTTCCTTTTTGTACTTCTCAAATATAAGTTGTGTTCATCTCATTACAAGGTAAAAAAAAAAAAAAAACGAGACTATGTGAGGTGATGGATGTTGACTAATGTGTGGGGATCATTTTGCAGTATTTCCATGTATTAAGTCACCATGTTGTGCACCTTAAACTAGAACAATGTTATATGTCAATTGTATCTCAATGAGACTGGAAAAAATTGTGTTAACAGTAGTTAACCTTATAGCTCAGAATACAAATATACAGGCTATCAAAATGGGAATGTGACTCAGAATAAGAACCTCAGCCAAACTGTGAGTAAAATGACTTTCTTTTCCCTTTGTGGAGAGGGTTAGCATGTTTTGATTGCAGGCGGGATAGTTGCATCACGTTAGGTGTAAACAGGAATTTGCTGTTTTGGAAGTTATATGTGGTTACGAAAGTGTGTCTGGAGCCGAGGTTGACAAAGTGGCTTTGTATTTTGTCAGTTTTGCTAAGCTGGAACTGTTTCCCAGAGTTCTCTTTCTTATAGGATTTTGGATTAGGCTTGGCTACGAGATATCTTTACATAAGATTTAGGAAGTAAATTTAAGCAGGAGCCTTTTTCGTACTCTGAAAGTAGCGGCAGGACCCCAGGACAGCCCATGCCCCTTGGTGCTGATCTGCTGAGCCACAGCAGGGCCTGCAGCTCCTTCCTCCCGGCTGACTCCCTCCTCCCCTCTCCTGGGCCAGGTATGAGTTCAGTCTCAGGGCTGAACGTGCCAATTCCTGTGGGTTACCCACCACATGATGATGAGAGAGACATGGGTTCCAGTCTGCCCTCGTTCTCTCTTCCTTCAAGTCCAATTTTTGTCTCCCCTGCTGCTATCACAGCTGGCCTGTGCTAACTTCAGCCCAATGCCAGTTGCAACACCCTTGCAGAGACTTCTTCACCACCTCCCATAATTGTGTGCAATCTAATCCCTGTTAAAAATCCTGCATTTTATACTACTCAGAGTGGTTTTGCTTCGGTGATCAAACTCTGACTGCTACACTCTTTTTTGGTTTTTTAGTTAAAATTTGATAGTCTGAGTATACAGTTATTCAGGAGAGAAGGCTTTATCATGCTGCTCCCACACTTCCGGTGACTACAGTGAGCTGGAGGTGAGTAGCATCTGCTCCCTAAAATGATGAGTGCACTGTCCAGTTTGCTGCAGTCCTCAGCTGGCCCTTCTCACTCACTTATATTTGATGTCTGATCCCAAAAGCTTTTGGGTTTGTGACTCCTAGAGTGGAGGCATTCTTGAAAGCTCTGGTCTCATTGTTGTTTGTTTATGAAGACTTTATTATTGCCTGACATAGACCAATCAACATTTCCAGGTCTGCTGAGTGGCCTGTGACAAAATTCTAGTACCTCATTAAAAAAATTCTTTATTCTTGGGATGCCTGGGTGGCTTAGTCAGTTGGATGTCTGACTCTTGGTTTTGGCTCCGGTCATAATCTCAGGGTCATGGACTCGAGAGCCTTGTCAGGTTCCACAGTGAGCACGGAGTTTGCTTAAGATTCTCTATCCCTCTCCCTCTGCCCCTCCAGCTTGTGTTCTCTCTCTTTCTCTTTCTCTCCCTAAAAGAAATAAACCTTTAAAAAATAATTATATATTCTTTATTAAAATTATTATTCCATCCTTGGTAAGCAAAGAATAATACCCATACTTCATTCACTATGAACAAGCTCAGGTGTTTCCTCCAGATAGAGAACAGAAGTCAATAAAACAGCATGTTGGGAATTATGCTTTTCACAAGTTTTGGAGTTGGAAGGGGCTTCAGACAATACCCAGATGGCCAGTTTCAAACTTCGCTCTGCTGTCGTCTGACCTCCTCTGAGACTCTTCTGGGCTTAGAGATGGGGCCATGGGTCTCAGCAGGTGAGGCTCCTCTAGTCTGTTCAGCCAGAGTAGCTTCACAATACTGTTTCACACTGGGTTTGGGCTGAACTTTCTTTCTGTAAAAAAAGGACCTTATCTAACGCTTTCATTTCACAGATGAGGAAATGCAGGTACAAAGAGTCCCAGAGTTAACAACTAGCCACTGAGTGAGGTCCAATAAGATCTGAGGACGCCAGACTTCCATCCAAGGAGTTAGCCACACACCGGCTGTCTCAAGAGGCGATTGGATTGGTTGCTCCAAGAGAACTCAGATTAGACCTCAAGAGCAGATGGAGGTGGGCAGATGAGCTTCATGACCTACCCAGAAGAGGGGAAGCCTAGAATGCTGCTGATTCCCTTCCAGCTGTGCAGGGGAGACTTCCAACCCTTATTATTAGGCTTTTGAGGTTTCTATACCATGACCTGAATGAATAAGAAATAGAGAAACATTCAGAAGTTATTTATTTCCCTATTTAACTGAGGCGGTTTATTTTTTTTCTTAAAGAAGAGGCATCTTGTTCCTTCTAAATCCACTTAGACAAAAACTAGATGTTATTGACAGAAGACCTGCGATATGCATCTCAGGTTTTATATGGGGATTTTCATTTTGTCACATCCAGTTTAAGCCACCAGCCTAATTTAATTACAATTAATGAATCACCATTTACCCTGAGGCAAAACCAGGTTTTCTTGCTGAAGAGGTGTTCAGTGCATAGCATTCAAATTCATGACCCAGACCTCAAATTAACGGGCTGTCCATTAAGAATGGATGAGTGGCTTTGAAGACTGCATTTATCAGTTGTCGACAGTCTCCTCTCACAGTTCCCAGTGGTCCCTTTGGAAGAGACAATCAGAACAGGAAGATACTGCAAGGGGAATGTCCAGGGCTGCCTAATGCCAAACAAGGTTTCATTAAAGAACAGTTTTGTCCTTATGGGGTTCATGAAGTGGTATTTAGCCCTGGGGTGTGAGGCTCTGTCTTGGCAGCAGGATTTTCTGAACCCAGAAAGAAATCAGCCCTCTGAGAAGCTGAATCTTTCTCACCACAAGGGATGCTACCATCCTGCATCCAACCCCCAGGGTCTGTTTGTTGAGGAAAAGTTAAGGAGCCCTATTGCTAATTCCTTCAGTGAGGATTTGGTGAATACCTACTATGTGCCTTAGCCTCAAGATATTTAGATAAGAATCCCAAGAAGTGTAGTATTACATGTAAATATGAGGGAAGGGGATGATCTTGGGCTGAGGCAGGAAGGGAGTTCATCTTAGAGAGTTGTTAGTCATGCTCTCTTTGCCAGGGTTGATTATTCAGCTGGTCTAATTGGCTGGCCTGGTGGCCCTTTCTTCCTTCTATTGTTCCGTTGGTCAAAGATACCATTCTATGAGAACAAAGGGTCATCTTAAGTGCTATCGGAGTCATGCTTCCCTACTATCCCTCTGATGGTACAGGATTCAGAGACGGAGATGGGCTGGCTGGGCATCAGAAGAGGTGTGAGAGTGGCCCTGAAAGTGAGAAGGCATTCCTGGCACTGACTTCAGGTTGTACAAGGCCACCCCATGGCCAGGCCCATCCATAAGCAGGACGTGGCTCTGCCTGAAGGGGTGGGGTCTTCTCAGGAGCCATCAGGGGTGATTACTGACAGTCAGTGTCCCTAGCACCTGCACTCCCACCTGCAGCACTCACTGAGTATGCTCTGGTTGTGACAGCTTTTAGTGGATCACTAAAATCCATCCTCACCTAGCTGCCATACAGTTGGCCTTTTCATCTCTGTTTAGTGTGGTGGTAACTCCCATAGCTGTGTGCCCCAAGGCCCCAGCCATAGGCTCCCCACTGACCTTACCATACCCCCTGATGTCTCATGACTCCTGGATCCTTGGCCTGTCCCCATTTCTCCCAAGAAGCTGTAAACAAAGTTACAACTTTGTTTCTTCTTCTTCCAGTGTCTACCCCTGCCACGTTCTCCTATAGTCACTCCCTGATTTGAACAACTTCCCTTTTTATGTTGGCAAATCACCCTGCTACCTCTCCCCTAATTCTCTGTAGAAGCCCTAATTGGCACACAGGCTGTAAAGTGGGGATGCTGAGCTTTATAGCTGGGGGAAGTATACTAACTCTGAGAAGTGGCGTTTACGAAGATTGAACTCAACTTCCTCCCTGATTGCCTCCAGATACTTCTGACCAAGCACCCCTCTCTTCTCTATCAGCTCATGGCACGTTATGAGCTACGTCTGAATGTCTAGTTCAGCATTTGATAATTATCCATTCACCTAGCAGGACGGAGCCTATAGGATCATATGGAAGTAAATAACCTGGTTCTTGCCCTCAAAGTGCTGATCATTTCATAGAGGAGAAAATTACCGTGAACAATCACAACCACCCCCACCCCCGCCCCCTCCACAATTAAATAACAAGACAATGATGCAAGAGTTGTTACAGGAAATGCTCTTGACCTTAAATGTGGTATGTGTTGGGTAGAGGCAGCATGTCTGTGGGCTAGTTGGTCCGAGCACACTTTATAACAGAGTGATTTATTTATTTTTTTAACTTTATTATTTATTTGACAGAGAAAGAGAGAGAGATCACGAGTAGGCAGAGAGGCAGGCAGAGAGGGGGGGGGATGCAGGGTCCCCACTGAGCAGAGAGCCCAATGCGGGGCTCAATCCCAGAACCCTGATCATGACCTGAGCCGAAGGCAGAGGCTTTTACCTGAGCCACCCAGGTGCCCCTGTAACAGAGCGATATAAACTTATTCAAAAAGAGGGTGAGAACTTGATGAGCACATTCTAGTTTGCCATGATACTATAACATCATATTCGCTACTTATTTAATGTGTGTCTAGATTTTCTCCTTGTGCAGACTGCAAATTTTTGAGTTCAAGAACCCTGCCCATGTTCCTTCTGGATCTTGCTCCTCTCACAGTGAAAAACTCCATGTCTTCTTGAACTGTATGCCAGAGACATGCACTGGATTGACTCACCTTAAGTCACACTCTGAGATATTTGTCCACATAGGAAAGAACTGAAGGTCTGAAGCCAGCTTGAGTAAAAAAGGATCTTCAGGCAGCAAAATCACCTAGACCATCCCAGGAAATGCAAACTTTCCTCTCCTGAGCAACTGCAGCATGGTCAGAAATTCTTTCTAGCCTGCACCTTTCTAGGAAGACCAAAGGAATTTGTACTAATAATTCTTATAATAATTACAATCTTATTACTGTTTTCCCCCAACGTAGAATTGCCATGAAGCTTAAGATTCAGAGATTCTCACTCATCTAGATACCTTCTAAATTCCTATACCTAATCATTTTAAATTCCTTTTCTAAAAGAAGGTCCTCAAAATGGTATTAACTTTAGTCTCCAGAAAGTTTAGATCTGCCCCTACAATTTATCATTTATTTTCTAAATGCTTTTTTTATAGAAGCCCAACAATATTCCCATGAATTAAATTCTATATAAATTTAGACTTTACCAAGGGTCCCAGAGAGGTTAACTGACTTACTCAAGGTCACACAGCAAGTTAATAAAGATTCAACTTCTATAAATAAGTTTCAGAGCAGAGATGAGATATTCTTATAAATTATCCAAGATTGAACATTGGAGTCTTTTCATTTCCTCTTCCAGACAGTGAAAATGAGAACACAGCTCTGAGTAACATTATGTTCTTTCAAAGCTACCCTCTGCCTGTAAGGTGAGAAGCCTGGGGTTGCAGTCCCAGGCTAGCAAGGCTCATGGGAGCAGACACCAAGTGGAATTCTGTGGTTGTTTATTGGTGCTTAAAGTCCACCACATTCTTCACTTCAAACTACAGCAGCAATGGGAGAGAAAACAGTGTTAGAAAAACTGACTTAATTTAAAGGCATGTCTGGGGCATCCAAACTGTTTATAGTTTCTGAGTTTCATTTTGTTTTGTCTTTTTTTTTTTTTTTTTTTGCTGTAGGGAAGTCAATCGTGTCTTATAGAATGGTTCTTTTATACAGGAGAAGTGTGCCAACATCCAGTCATTTGTGAAAAGTTACTCATCAGACATTAGTGACTGTCTCCTGTGAGCTCTTCACTATGCAAGGGGCTGACTGCAGCCAAGTTGTGGGCATGGTAGAGTCATGGGTATTTAGGAAACAATACCTCTCCCAACCCTTAGGCTTCAGCTCCCTTCATCTGAGGCCCCATTAGAGAACCAGGAACAAGGGTGGAAAGCCTGCATCCAGGGGTCTGTGTATACAAGGCCATCAAATGTACATTTCTGATTTTTTTCTTAAAGTGAGGTTTTGGAGATATCATAACACAATTAAAAAGAGACATTGATAATACATCTTGAAACACGTGTTCTGATTCCAGACCACACGAACTATGGTGTACTATGGATTTATCAATTAAAAAAATAAAATCCTGGGCACCTGGGTGGCTCAGTCAATTGAACATCTGCCTTTGGCTCAGGTCATGATCCCAGAGTCCTGGGATCAAGTCCCACATCTCGCTCCCTCCTCAGTGGGGAGTCTGCTGCTGTGCCCTCCCCTGGCTCATGTGTGCTCTCTCTCCCTCCCTCTCTCACTTTCTCTCTCTCACTCTCTCTTTCAAAAATAAATAAATCAAATCAAATAGAAAATAAAAAATAAAATCCTTCCATTGTCTTGCAAATAGCACATTTATGTATCATTGCATTTTTTGGTGACAGAAGTGCTAATTTGTGCAATCTAAATGTTTGCAGTTTACCACATTTCTGATAACCCTGTTCTGACTTCTCGTCATTGTAAAATCCCAGGAGCCAGCCTTCCATAGGTCTCTGAGAAGTCCTGCTTTTAAGGGGCCATTTATCAGAATGCCTGACCTTGGCCTCCTTGGCTTTGCATTATCAACCCTTACAAATCTCTCTGGTCTCCACCATTTCACACTCCCTTCTGCTCATCATTTTACTACTCCAGTCTTCATGTCCTGAGCCTTTATCCATGCTCTTCCTGCTGCCTTCTCAGCGTCCTTGGGGCTGGCCCTGTCTCATTGCAAATATCACAATTTAAGCATCACCTCCTCAGGTTTTTCCTTGATTTATCACTGTTTTAGTTACTCTTACTGGGCTCTGGCAGCTTTTGTAACACTGATCACATTATACCCATCCCAATTATATTTAAATAGTTACTTGCAGGAAATCCATCTGTGTGGATTAGATCCATCTTACCTCCAGAAAACCTAGTGAAATTTGGTCCAGCCCTTATGTCCAAGTTTGCTTTTGTTTTGTACTCTTCCCAACTTGGGGTGTGCAGTTAAGATTCTCTCTCCTGTCTGCTGTCTGTCATAAATTAGATGGAAAGATAGAGACCAGCTCTTCACCGGTTTTCACCAAAAGAAAATCCTCTTGCCCTCAAGTGATTCAAATGTTTAGACCCTGATTAGAGAGGCAGAGAGACAGGGAAGAACCAGAGTGTGCAAGTGTCATTTCCCTGGCCCTACCTTTCATCTCAGTTCCTCTCTTCCTGCCACTAGAGTTAAAATATTTTTTTAAAAATTTATTTATAGGAGAGAGAGAGAGCGTCCACAAGTGGGAGTGGGGGATGAGGGGCAGAGGAAGAGGGACAAGCAGACTCCCCCCGCTCCGGGGATCCTGAGATCATGACTTGTCCTGAAGGCAGATGCTTAACCAACTGAGTCCCCGTGCCACTAGACTTCAGATAAGTCTATTATTTCTTCCCTTTGGAGAGGCAGAAGAGATCAAAATGGTTCTACCAACATTCAGGTTCATTCAGTTATATACTCTACCTCCAGCAAGCACATCAATGAATTTCTCTTAAAAAAAAAAATCATCACTATCTTGAATGGGTTTCTGACACATACGATCATCTCCATCTATTTCATGGTTAACTTATGGCTCTCCCACTTGAAGCTAAGCTCCTTGAGAGCAGGCACTGTGATTGTCTTGTTCACTGCTAAACTCCTAGGGCTTGAGTGACACAAAGCATAAGCACTCATTAAAATATTTGTTGAATGAATGAATGAATGAATGAATGAATGAATGAATTTAACCCCTGAAATCCACAAGATGAAACATGAATGACAATTTACCAGGTAATATGTTAAATTCTTTATACCTATTACTTTAATTCGTAACAATTCTACGATTTGAATGAATAACTCTTGTTATCCTCATTTTATAGATAAGGCTATTGAAGCTTAGTGATTTTTTTCAGTATCACACTATTTGTATGTGTTGGAACCAGTGTTCAAGCCCATGACCATCTGATTCCACAGCCTGAGCTTTAACAACTCTGTTCTTTTGCTTCACTACCTTTTGACATAACAATAGCAACAATAGTAAAGATAATAATAATGATGGCTATGTTTATTGAATACTAAGTTCTTATTACTATGTTAACCATTTGTAAAAACTATTTTGTTTGGCTTTCAAAACCTTG
This sequence comes from Procyon lotor, assembly GCA_028646535.1. Lineage (NCBI taxonomy): Eukaryota > Metazoa > Chordata > Mammalia > Carnivora > Procyonidae > Procyon > Procyon lotor. The sequence continues at coordinate 40,320,446 of CM053609.1, read as the reverse complement.
TGAAATAGGAATTATTGTTGTCTTCGCTTTACAGGTGGGGAAACTGAGGCTTAGAGAGAGTCATCTAACCACTCATAAACTGTTGAGATAATTTTAATTATAAATCAACAGAACAGTCTGAAACAAACAAAATCCATCTAATTTAATTTTTTTGCCATATTTCAATTATCAAGTATACAGACCTTTCTAATAATATTCAGAGAGGCAATTTCACACCAGAAGCTTTCTCAGAGGCTAGTGTCTCACAAATGAGAGCCACTCTGTTTCTGGGAGCTTCTGTGTTACTTCCAACAATTATTTTTCATTTCCCTCTGCTGACCAAGCCAGTAATTAGTGTCTTCTCATCTAGTTGCTCTCTGGATGACAAATCACATTACTTTGAATTCCCCATCGCTTTTGAACTCTCTCCAAGGCCAGTAGTAAAAACAACAAATGAAACTTTGATCACCTGTGTTCATAACTGGGAGACTGGGCTTCCAAAGGCCCCTTGTTCCTGGTGGCAAGGTCCTTAGCTCCTGGAATCCCCCAAAGGGGACTCAGATCAGGCAAAGACAAGCCTTGAAGGTTTTGGGCTGTATTAGTTTTCTGTGTTTTCGGTAACAAAGTATCACAAAGTGGTTTAAAACAATAGAAATGTGTTCTCTCCCAGAAGTCCAAAATCAAGGTATCTGCAGGGTTATGCAACCTGGGGGCTTTACTGGAAATGCCCTTACCTCTTTTTGCTTCTGGTGACTCCAGGTGTTCCTTGGCCATAACTGCATCATTCAGATCTCTGCCTCTGTCTTCACACGGACTTCTCTTCTGTCTTTTCTTAGGATACTTGTCACTGAACTTAGAACCTACCCAGTTAATCCAGGATGATCTAGTTTCAAGACTCTTAACTACTTAGGAAAGATCCTCTTTTTAAATAGAATAGTCCCTTACCTGTAGGGGAAACATTTCAAGACTCCCAGTAGATGTCTGAAATTGCTGATAATAACAAATCCTATAGGTACTATGTTTTTTCCTTGCACACATATGTATGAAAAATATTAATTTATAAATTAGGCACAGTAAGAGTTTAACAACACAATTAATAGTAAAAATAGAATGATTATAACAGTAAACCGTAATAAAATTTATGTGAATATGATTTCTCTCAAAATATCTTCTTGTATTGTACTAACCCTTCTTGTGAACCTGAGATGATAAAATGCCTACGTAATGAGATGAAATGAGGTGAATGACACAGACACTGTGATGTAGCATTAGACTACTATTGACCTTTTGATGATATGGCAGAAGAAGGATCATCTGCTTCCGGACTGTAGTTGACCATGAGTAAGGGTAATTTAAACTGTGAATAAGGGGGTTGCTACAAGATCACATTCACAGGTACTAGGGTAAGCACTTGGTTGTATCTCCTTTGGGGAACACCATTCAATGCACTTCAGGGTCTATGTAGTTCTCTCTCTCTAGCTCCAACTTTTAGCATGAGGATGGCAAGAGGCTGATGGATATCACAGATGTCCAGGTTTTAAATAACTTGGTGGTTGCTTCCCCAGCTTTTATTTTGCAAATAATTATTGAGCATCTACTATGCTAGACACTAGGAGCTCAGAGCTAGCCTGAACTATAAGCCTGTTTGTGCTTTTCAAAATCTTTTTTTTTTTAAAAGATTTTATTTATTTATTTGACAGAGAGAGAGAGATCACAAGTAGGCAGAGAGGCAGGTAGAGAGAGAGGGGGAAGCAGGCTCCCCGCTGAGCAGAGAGCCCCATGCGGGGCTCCATCCCAGGACCCTGAGATCATGACCTGAGCTGAAGGCAGAGGCCTTAACCCACTGAGCCACCCAGGCGCCCCATACTTTTCAAAATCTATTCAGGCAGACTGACAAGGGAACAGACACTCATGGTTCAGTGTGGCATGTTTTTGTATGCTACAAAAAGATCATGTAATGTGTTTGGTGAACAGATCAAGAAGGGAGGACACGTTCTATTATTGAGAAACTTGAGGATCAGTGAGACTGAGTTGTCTAAGATCCCACAAGATGGAACCAAGGCTTGAACACAGAGCTTCTGACAGTTTCATAGAGGCCACACACTTCCGGCAGCTGGAAACAAAGAATTTATCCTTAGAAGGCAGATCATTCTTAGTGAATTTGCTTTGGATTCTGGAAACTTTTATGAGATCTGGTAAGCCATTGTGGAAGCTCATATAGACTCATGTTTGTCTAATGATCTCACTTTGTGTCTCATTAAGCTTTCATTTCTTTTTTTTCTTTTTTGAGTAAAGAGAGAGTGGATATGGAAACCCAAACTATCTTTTGACAAGATGTTTTCAAACAACAGTGAGACAGTCCCTGATTTGTGAAACCTTTACCAATCCAGATGGTATGGGTCAGTTTTGATGTCTGAAAGAATTTTGACATCGAAAACGACCACCCACATCTCCTTTAATTGAAGATTGTTACCAGAAAACAAAACAAAACAAAATAAAAAAACGAAGACCATAAGAGATTATCAACGCATTTTATGCTGCCAATTAAGTGTTCTCTAGTTCAGGCTTACTGCTGGACTTCCTCTGTCTTGAGACAAATGTCAGTACAATTCTGTCAAGTAGTTTCTCTGGGTCACAGTTGCTTCTTTTTGAGGGCATAATCCGGTCAAAGGGTTGTTGGTGAGGTCTGCTTTGAAAAATGCGCAAGTTTGTTTAGCAATTCCGAAAGGGGTTTGGAATAAACTGAGGCCAGTTTATATAGGTTCTAAGCTGCACCTTTTATCTGCACCTTTTGTCAAAAGTCATTGTAGCTATTTTTCAGATCCCCCAGATAATGTCACAGAGAGAAGAATGTCTGCATTTTGCTGTTCCGATACAAAAGAGAGCATTAAAAATGGGAGAAAATATGACAGAAAGGTAAAGGGATAGGTGCAACACGAGAGGTGTCCCGGTTGAGTAGAAATCATCAGAAGCCCACTGAGGGTGTGACAAGAGTTTGGGCAGCATAAGCCAGCCCACCTACAGTTGTAGAGCCTTTAGATGAATGCAGACTTGATCCTTATATCCTGGATTTCTCCTATCTGATCCTCCTGTCAGGTGTAGTCCAAATGGTTTCTTGAACACAGTATGCCATTCTGTTCAGTGGAGATGAGGTCAAGTGTTCACATCCCAACAGCCAGCCAGGGAAGGCAGTGTGCTGATCTTGGCATGACTGGTCAGTCTGAAGCCCTCAAGCATGTCAGGTGCTCTCTACCCTCATCTGTCCCACATGCCAGCATCACTGCAGGGACCAGTTCTCTGTGGGTCCCACCAGCTTTGCACAGGTGTGACCTGGGGGCATAGTGCCTCAGGTTTGTTTCTTGCTATAGGTCTGTTGCCTTATGGGTTAGCACGGAAACCCATTCACTTGACTTCCCATATGCAACCTAGAAGTAAGGAGTAGTTAACACCCAAGAGAAAAGCTTTGATAGATGAGGATTGGAGATGATGAATGAACACATTCCCTCTTGCCCTAGATGAAACAGTCTGTATGTGGTGGCCATGCAGTAAAACAAACTTGGATTCAAATGCCTCCTTCTCTGCTTCCTTCTCCATCTTCATTCCCACTCCCTGGGTTCATATACGAATAATGTACATGCAAAGTGAGTGGTTTTGCTAGGGAATTATTTTAATACCTTGTTATCTGGGGGCACCTGAGTGGCTCAGTGGGTTGGGGCTTCTGCTTTCGGCTCAGGTCATGATCTCAGGGTCCTGGGATCAAGCCCCACATCGGGCTCTCTGCTGGGCAGGGAGCCTGCTTCCCCCTCTCTCTCTGCCTGCCTCTCTGCCTATCTGTGATCTCTCTCTCTCTCTGTCAAATAAATAAATAAAATCTTAAAAAAAATACCTTGTTATCTGGTGATGAGGCCAATCTAAGTCATATCTAAATCATAATATTGCCATAGCCTTTTGTTTGCTTGTGCCTGGAGATTTTGGCTGCACTCGCTTTCAGTGGTTTATTTTTAATTCTTGCTCCTCACTTGGGTTTGAATCTAACACCTCCACGAGAATGTCTAAGAAATATCCTCTAATTTGGGAGTAAGTTTTGTTGGAAGACTAGAAAATCTTCTCACTGTGGTCTAGGAAGACAGTGGGGATCTCTTCCTAGGCTTGCTCTTGACAAAGATGTGCAATGTAAGTGAAGCTTTTTGTTCATGCATTTATTAGATGTCCCAAGCACCATGTTAGGTTCTGAAACTACTAGATCTTGGTTTCAGGAAGAATTTGGTCTAGAATACTGTTCCCTAAGGTGTGTTCTTCACAACCTAGTTTCACAAGGGTTTCCTTCTCCCTTTCTCTTTTTAAGTAGGCTCCATGCCAAACATGGGGCTCGAACTCATGATCCTGAGATCAAGAGTCACAGGCCAGGCGCCCCTAGTCTCATAGGGGTTTCTTAATAAAAAATAGGAAGTGAAGTGCCACATACTATTTTTCCTTCTTAAAAATTCTCGTTGTACTTTAGCCTTAAAGATTACAAAAAGTCTGGCCTATAGAAATGTTTATCTTTGTTAACTTTTTATTTTTTAAATAGCTTTTATTAAAATCCTTCAGACTGTAGTTCTGGGAAGCATTAAGTACACTGGTACAGTGATTCTTCTTTGACACCTCTAGTGAGGTGTGATGGAAACCATATGAGCCAGAGCCAAACTGTGTATTTGCTGTGTGACCCCATACAAGTTGTTTAACCTCTCTGAGCTTAATTTTATTATCTGGAAAATGAAACATAAGATGCTGGAGAAATGTGCATAGGAAACAATGCCTGACATATTATAATAATTGTGAATATTTTCGGATTTCCTGAGGTATCTTAAAACATAAGTCAAGCATATACAAGCTTATTTAGCCAACTTCTATGTCTCATCCCCTTTCCACCTTTTCCTCCTTCTCAGTGGGGTCAGCTTTTGATACACAATTTCAGGAGGACAGCAACCCTTAACAGTGTGTATCTATTGTTTTGTATAATCTAGCATACTATCTAGAAATAATGACACTTGTGCCAGGCAACAGATGTAAGCCAAAATTGCTTCATATAAACCAAATGTCCGCAGCTCACCAGGACTTCAGTTCTAAGAGTTTCCTTGGGTCTGATCACATTCCTGACCTTTCCAGGTTGGATCTCCTTGTATCCAAAGGGCACTTTCCATAAAAAAAGGCAGCCTGCTTCCCTGGATAACTGTGATATTCAAGCTGGTTTATACAAAGAAGTCCATTCTCAAGATCCATGCCTAATGGGCAGGTGGCCTTGCATATATCTTAATTCCTCTTTCTCCTTCGGAGCACTCGGGCAGAATTCCGGGGATGGTTGCCCTAGTGTGCTGCACCTCTTCCAGCATAAACAGCTCAGTTCCTGCTGCTGGCTCTGCCAGGTGCTTCTGCAGTAGGACAAGGCTTGGACCTGGGCATTTTGCAAGATTTCTTCCCCTAACTTGCATTGATAACTGCTTCACTGAAGTATGTCATCCGTGGATCATTTCCTGTCTTAACTACCCTTTCACCAGAAGAGTATAAAAAGTCTATAGATTTAATTAATTCTGCCCTTGTAAGCCAATCATCGCATGCTTTCAAGTGAATATTTGCAAACACTAGAGCTCTCTTTGACTTGAATATCTGTGCCAGAGCCTCTTGTGGCCATAATACCTCTAGGCTTATGCCAGTTGCTGCTTCAAAGGGCCAATCATCTTGGATGGTTCCACAGTAAAGACTTAAAGTTTGTCTACAAGGCCAGACTGAAAGAGCTCTTTTCCAGCTGACTTGGTTTTATCAGCCACAATAACAGCCAGTCAATGAGCTATCTATGGACTCAGGCATGGTTGATCCAATTCAGTTGTTAAGGTGCTTGAAATAGCATCAATCCGATTGATTGCTTCACCATTAATGACAATCAGCCCTTATGATGACCAAAAAACCCCTTATTTGATTGGGAAATTATCAATAGAGTCATAAGCATGACATGTAGATACGGCCCAAGTGGGTCCCAAGGGATCTTTTTTTCCCTTAATTCCAAAAAATGAGTCTCCCTAATTGTGATTATAATCAGAAAATGGTACTGTGTATAAAGGGGAGAGAGGGAGATGAAGGATGTGAGCCACTTTAAGATAAACAATCCTTTTCTCAATGAGCACGAGTAAGGTTTTTCCTTTGATTAGTGATCATAACCAAAAAGGCCCTATTTTTTAATCCTCATAATTACCATTAATTTATGGTAGTCATTTCGTTCCTCACAGAGACCCACTTGTTTTCTCAGCTCTCAGCTCTGGATAAGCTGGCAATGGCATCTGGAACAGTCCATAATTTTAACACCTACCCATTCAGAGGAAGAATAAGTGTTTTACACTGAATGTTCCAAAATACACATACTAATTTTAGAAGTAGGTAGGAACTAAATGACACATATAAGAATGAGAAGTTTCAAAACCTGAAATTACATTGAAACATTAGGCTTATAAAAATACAGGTGAAGTCCTGTATTTTTATCCAAAAAGTCATTTTGCATGAGAAAAGACAATTTTTATAGAATAAGAGTACAGAATTAAGTACAGAAACCTAAGAATGGAAGCATGCAAAGTAAAAATATTTAAAAGCATTGACATGCAAATCCATAAACTGTTTCTCCACTCAGAAAACAGAAACGAATGTGTTACATCAGTAGTGTATATATCTTCAGACAAAAATATATGATTTTCTAGTTTGGATTTTTTGGTTGTAGAGAAGTATGATCAGATTATGCAGGGTGGAGAACTAAAAGCTAAGGAGCCAAACTAAATTTGTAGTTAGTATCTCCTGTTAAAGGACAAGTCAGTGATAAATCCAGCTTCAGAGCTCGCCTCTCCCATTTCTGGTGGGCTCTGGGCATTTTTCTTTGAGTCTCAGCAAGGAAAAGTCTTTTCTATATTACGTTCTGACTTCTGTTTAACTGGCAGAGATGCAAGTATTCCACAAATGGCTATTCAAGTCTGTTTCACCTTTTGGCTAGCATTAAAAACTCTAAAAAAATAATAATAATAACCTCCTTCTATTTTCTAAGACTAGATCATATAGCGTAGTGTCAACTAGACTCAGTGAAACAGAGAACTAGATCATATAGCGTAGTGTCAACTAGACTCAGTGAAACAGAACAGCAGCTGTGATGTCATGCACATGATCTGATAGGACTCTGTGATTCAAATTATGTAACCAAATTACCTTTCACTTCTTAATGACCCTACTGCATTACACTTGACCACAGAAATCAACTTCCTATACGTGAAGAAATGCCAACCTCTTATTTCACTGTAGGGGTGATAAATGCTGGTTCTGTCATTAGATAATGGTTTTATGGGGGGGGTGCTATTTTATTTGATCAAATAGCCAAATTTTCTTTTGAAAATTCAAATTACATGTAAGTGGCCACTAATATTTACAGTCTTCAGAATGTTTACATTTTAAGAAGAAAAAGTGCTTCATTGTGTTCTGTAAATGAGAAGAGTAGGCTCTGGAAACTATGCTATTTAAAGATCGTTTGGGCTGTGGGGTGAATGGTCCTCAAGCTATAGAACAAGCTCAGAGAGGCTGGATTCAAGGGGGTTGAGCCCTTGTTCCGGAAGGCATGCTTTTGCTCTGGCTAACGCCAACATTCCAAGTCCTCTATTATTATTTTTTTTTTTCCATTCAGCCCTAACTTTCTTACTCACTGGCTGTATGATCCTGGAGTGGGAGGGGTTTATTTCCTCTAGAACTTAGTTTTCTCATCTGGAAAATGAGGATTCCAGGCTTGCTCACTGTTTTACAAACATTTGTTCTGATGGCATACCCTTACAGGACGCTGTCCATGCAAGCACTCTCCTTGGTGTACCCAGTTTAGCAAAGCTCAGAGTACCAGAACAGTTTGTCAGTTACCCTATGGTGGTGAATCCCGGCAGTCACATGTTGTCCGTGAAGAAGAAAAGGTGCTCGCTGCAACACCTGCTTTCCCCCCGTTCAATAAGTCATTGTGCGAATGGTGAGAATTAAGTCCTTTTAGGTATTACTGGGAGCGGTCTCTAATTGAAGTATAATTTTCAAGTACTTTGGTACTGTATTTTACTTAACAAATGACTTCTTACATTCCTCCCAGCTGTGTAGAAGACATAAGGCTGTGATAAGGAAATGTGGAATTTCAGAAATGAGAATGACCAGAATGCTGTTGTATCAAGTAATAGATCTCACAAGCTGTACTGAGAGGAAGCCAGGTGCAAAAGAATAAGTATGGCATGAGTCCATTTATATAAAGTTGAAAACAGGCGAAATTAAGAGACTGAGAAAGCAATTTGACTAACAGTTACATTTGTTGGGAAGAATCAGACTCGGGGGGCAGGAGACAGACTTCCGGGGTTCTGGTAAAGTTTTGCTTCTTTATTTGGTTAGGGGTGTTCAATTTGTGAAAATTCATCGTATTGGATGCTTTAATATTTAAACACTTCTGTATGGATGTGTTTACGTATAAATAAAAGATATGCTGGGCTAGTTGCCCTCAAAGGGAAAGACAGGCAGTACAGAATAATGTCAATATTATTTGTGGGATGTTAACCATGTGCCAGGCCCTAGTAGGTTTATGGATACATCATCTCACTAAATTCTCACAGCACTATTAGAATACTATTATTATCCCCAGTTTACTGATGAGAAAACCATAGTACGGGCAAATTAAATTTGTCCAAGGTCCATGCAGGTAGTAAGCCATAGAGACAGGTCACAGAATGCAGACTTTTGCTTGCAGAGTGCATGCTCTGAACCACCGACTTCAGTAAATGATGCCCTCTGTCGTGGACCCAGGGGGCAAATCCTTTACTGTCCTACAGCCTCCATTTCCTCCACTGCCTCTTTTGTAGCTCTCACCCTCCAGTTCAATTTCAGTTTGCGAACGGATTCAAGTGTCTCTCCACTTCCCCTTTTATTCTTGCCCCTCTCCCCCAAAAGAACTCTCCTGTTACCGCCCAGTGAGATATTAGCATTCAGGTAGAACTTTAACCTGAAGTAGGATTGCAGATCCTTTTTCTTTCCTTTGTGGTTGAGTGGATGCTGCTTATGCAAGGATTGCCTGAATTTGTTATTGTTACTATTTAGCACAATTCGGTCAACCTTAAATCATCCTCACTGTGTTCTTGCCACCACGCAAGCAGGGTTTGCTCTCCCTAAACAGGGCCCTGCTATGCTGCTGGAGTATTCATTAGGATGGGATTTTACCTGGATAATGCCTTTTGAGGAATGCATCCCAGCATTTGAGGCAGCTCCCAGCAGAACAACCTGCCATTTGTGATGCCTCCGTCAGGTTAAACATTTTAGATTAATCAATAAGTAAATGGCAAATAAATGGCATGAGCCCCATGTCCAATATAAATGAGATCAACGGAAGAAGCAGAAAAGGGCAGTTTGGGCATTGTCCAATATGCCTTGAGCATGCTGCCTTCAGCTCTGTCTACTTGAGGTGAAGTATCCAGATGAAAAGTAAATGGTGAAGTACATCATCCAGATGTTTTAGAACATCAGGATGTCTGGCATCCTTTACCTTAACACACTGACTTCAGTCTGAGGTGCAGAGATGCCGTTGTTCTAAATCTCTGTCACCCAGAAGAAAGGTCATGACTCTGGCGAGTTGGTCTCCTCCTTGTGATATAACCCGAGCCAGCCAGCCCTGGAACGCAGCGGGATGGAAGTGCCGAGGCCAGCATGTAAGCATCATTGGCTTTGGGAATTTGCCAAAAGCTGCCCCAAATATGCATTTCATAAAGAATTCCATTCATTCCTCCCAATTCTTTCTGCTAATTTACTTCAGTTACACTTTTCAGATGTGTAATATCTCATTCTTGAGGAAAAATGTGTTGCAGCCAAAAGAGCTGACCTTCATGCGTTTTCAGACTCTGCTGTGTACCTGACAAATGAGGCACCAAGGCCTTTCCATATTCTGTTTGGGGGTCTATTGGCTGAGGAATCCTTGGTCATCCCACCTGCCTGGCGTCTAGGATCATGATGAATTGTCTCCAACTCTGGCCTCAGATTGTTTTTTAACATTTAATTTAGTTTCTTCCTGTGCTTGGATGAACATGGCCATGTTATGGATTTCTGCTCTAATGTACACCAGCAGGCTGGAAGAACAAGCCTCAGCAAGCTGTGGAAATTAGAGAGGCTGGATCAATAGGCAAGGTCACGACCCCCCGGCTCCGATTCTGTACACTGTCCTGAAATTCTCTCCCTTGAAAATCCTCCTGCTGCTTCTAATGTGAATCCGCGTGTACTCCCAGAGAGGAATTCATGTAAACAAGGCTACCCCAACCTCTCACATCTCAGGGAGGGACACCCATAATCACCAACACTGAAAAATTTGTGTAAACAGCAGCCTAGGAATATAAACATCTAGGCATCTGCTTTATGTGCCGTTTGTTAACTTCATTGTCTGAAGACCCTTTCACAGGGAGGACAAATAGATGAGGACAAAGAGAAAGCAGACCTGCCAATTCAGGAGCCAAGCTTTAAGAAATTATCCCGTACCACACATAAACCTCAAACAAAGGGACACAGTCTTCTGTGCCTGTGCCTTGAAATTTTTATGGACTGCTGAGTTATATAAAAAAAAAAAAAATCAACCTGATTAAAGCTTTAAGAAATATCTCTGGGCTCAATGAAATCGACTGAGGAGAAAATATTTGGAAATAGTTTAAGAGATCACAGGTGCTAATAACACTGCGAATTTAGATCTCGTCGATGTAAAGGACCTACATCCCCCAATACAAAGCAATATTCATAACAAACTCGTTTTCTATCTGGAGATTTAGAAGTTGATGTTGTTCAGAGTTATAATTTTCCTGGGTGGAAATAACTAATGCATCAAAACTTCAAACCTACAAAAGCAAACCCACTGCTGGCAATTTATCATATTCACTAATCACTGGTTCCGAAATGACCTGACATCGAAATGATCAATTCTGGGGGGGGGAAAAAAAAACCAAAACACTTAAAGATCTGTCTTTTTGAGGAGAAGGTTAAGGATGTGCCAAAAGTGGGAGAAGGGAGGTGCAGGTCAAGAGGAGGGGGAGCAGGCCCCAAGAGCTGCTTATCTTCTGGAATGGAGGTGCTACTTTCCCTTTGTAAATTGGAATCCACAGAGCCCAGGAAAGTGGGATCTCTCTTCAATCCAGTAAATCCAGTATGTGATAAACCTCTTATTCAGGAACAACAGCACAAGCACTTTTTATACAACCCAGTAATTCTGCAGCACTTGGCAGTTTTGCTTCAGATTTTAGGTAACTGGGTCGTATTCAGAAAAGGTAACCTTTGTTTAATTTGTGACAAACCTCCTAACAAATCTCCTGTATTTCTATTATATCAGAGATTTTTAGGTGAAATAACATCAAACGTCAAATCTTCAGATAGAAAATTTGTTTTTTGAGAATATTGCTTTGTCCTTAAGAGTGAACATTTTTGCTGGTGAAGGATATTATTTACAAGAACTCGAAAAAAATGAGGGTGTTTTCTTTGTATCACGGACTAATTGCAAAAGAGAAGAATTAATGTTGCTTTTTCCTGTCCCTTTATTTTGAGAGGAAAATGTAGGCATAAACTCTATTTTCTTGGTAGGTACTGAAAAATTGCATTTGCTCTTATCCTTAAGAGTAGCCTCAGTTAAAGATGTACATATAAAAAAAAAAGATGTACATATGAGCTGGGTATAGCTCAGGATTGGTGAGGAAATGTTTTAGAAGACACAAAAAGGCAAGCGATGAGGATTTTTTTTTTCTTTTTTTTACTACTACCAGTACTATTTTTCTATCCCATTTCTCAGTGGAGACTTTCAATTTGGAAATAAATCCTAAATCTGATCATAATGGCAGGTCATGATGAGTATTTGGATGAATAAATGGAAATTTAGAATCATAGAGTCTAGAGCAGAATCTAACCCAATCCTAAGAGTATCTCCTTTTAGGTGAAAAAGTTATGTCAGTTTTTCAGATGAGACATTTAGACATCTAGCCAAGATCTCCCAGTGAAGGGTACAGAGCAGACTGGAACTCTGCATTTCTTCCACCTGATATAGAGCATAACCTTCATAGAAGGTTGTGTCCCAGTTCAGGGTTCTACTCTCATTTAGGATTCTGCCTCCAGTGCAGGACTCTGCCCTCCCATACAAGGATCTACCTTTGTTCTGGCAGTTAATGCTACAGAGCAAGTTATCCCCAAATTAATGGCTCAAAACAAAAATCAGAATTTACTTGTTCATGAATCTACAATTTGCACAAAGCTTGTTGTATGTAGCTCATCTCCGTGTCACGGAGCCTCTGCTGAGGCATCCTGAATCACCTGGAGGCTCCTTTATTCAAACTAGATGTTGGATGGGGCCTCAGTTCCTCTTCTTGGGGCCTTTCTACATGTTCTCTCTGATGTGGGAAACAAAGGCAGAAGATAAATTATTAAATTTCCTTACTATCTATAGCCTATTGACAAGTCCTTGAAACAGACAGAGTGACATTCCACTAGGGACTCAACTGCCTCGATGTTGACACTTTGCTAAGGGCAAAAGGCAATCCTAGCCTGATTCCCGACACCCCCCACCCACCCAGGATCCTCTAAGCCTACTTTAAAATATAAAAATTCCTTTAGGAATTTCCTTTATCTCTACCCTCCCAAGATACATGTTGGAAATCATTCCCCAAGCCTGTGGCCCACCAATATGCATCTGAAGAGTCTCATGATTGAGTTTTTACTAAGCGGTAATAAATGACCTTTTCCCAACAATAGCTAGCCCCCTCAAGGTCCTGGAACCCTTGCTTCCAAATTCCTTAGAGACTTCCCCTATCCCTAACTTCCTCCCAACCTGAAAGTGTGTAATGGGCCACTCCTCATGACCCCAGTGCAGCTCTTTCTGATCACGGGTCCTATCCCCATGCTTTAATAAAACCACCTTTTTGCACCAAAGATGTCTCAAGAATTCTGTTTTGGCCATTGGCTTTGAACCCTAATGTCTTTCCCACATCACTCTCTACCTGGACTAATTTGTATTTTCTCAAAGCATGCTGGCAGGTTTCTCAGAGATGAGCCAGTTTCCCCCAGAGATCTAACTTCAGAAGTCATACAGCATCCCTTCTGCCTTACTCTTTTGGTTGAAGCAATCTTAAGTCCCTACCCTGATTCCAGGAGAACATAGACCTCTCAGTGGGAAGAATCTCAACGTCACATTATAAGCAAATGGAATGCGAAACATTGTTGTGTGTAGGAAAATACAGTCTACCATAATCTGCCATCTGGCCATAACGATTCAAATACCCATATAAGCAAAATATTCTCATGCCTTCCCTCTAAGTTCCCAAGTTTCATCCCATTGAGGCTTAGTTTGAAGTCCAGGATCTCATTATCTAAATCAGACATCAATGAGGAGCATGCTTCTCAAGGGTGGTTCCTTGGTTCCAGCTCCTGGAGCACTGGTCCTCTGGATATGAAGTCCTGTGGACCAAAGAGACTCCATGTGGATGGGTAGCTCATCTCTGCTTTACTTGGCAACAGATAGTGTGGCTCTAAAGCTGGGGACTGGAGTCATCTGAAGTGTCATTCACTCGCATGTCCAATTGGTGATGCTGGGTAGTGGCTGAAGGCTTCAGTGTCTCTCCAGGTGGGACTTTGTGGTCTCTTTGTGTAGTGAGTTGGGGCTTCCTCTTTTTAGCATGATGGTTGGCTTTCCTAGAACAAACAGCCTAAGGAGTAAGCTAGCTGAAAGCTACCATCTTTTTGTGAGCTGGTCTCAGAAGTCACAGAACATCATCCTGGTGCACCCTATTGTTTGGAGCAGTCCCAAGCTCTTCTAGATGCAAGCAGAGAAGCCCTAGTCTTCACTGCCAGTGGGGAAAGCCTCGAAAGCACACTGTAAGAAGAGTAGGTGGGATGGGAGGTATTATTATAGTCACTTAGGGAAATGCAGTCTGCTAGACTTGGGTTGACTTTTACTGGGGCCCTTCATACTGAGGCTAAATGACTAACAGTCAGCAGGGCTGTAGGGGGTGGGGATTCTACTATGGGTAGAAAGCTTGACTAAATGACCTTTGACGTTTCTTCCAACTCTGATTCTATGACACTATGAAAAAGGTTAATTGAACTCACGTGATCTGAAGAAATCAGGGGAGCCCAACCGTATTGCCTTGTGGTGTATAAAAAAAGGAGCAAAAGAAACAGGAAGTATCGATAAATTGAAGGTGCAAAAGTATAGTCCTAAGATAGACTTGGTCCAAATACTATGCCTCCTTCTGCTAACAAGAGCAATGGACTGTGACCTCAGCCAGAGTCCAGAGGTATACTTTCAGGCTGGTAAGGAAGATGGCAGCTCATACATGAGTTTATGTTAAAGACCACCACCAGGGTGAACCTGAAACCTCAAATTGAAAAGGGGTTGTACTCTCTGCTGACCCAGAATGTAGGCACAGGCAAAAAGCTATGAGCCTTTGTACTAATAAGAGTTCAGTGCAATTGTATGTGTGAGAGGGCTTTATAAACTGTAATGTGACAAAGTTGTTTATTATGTTGGCACTTCCATTCATACAGCAGGGACTTTTGTAAACAAAATTGTGTCCTCCTTTACTCTCTGTCCCATATGGGGATTGCTTGCCTTTGGTCAGATCATCTTTCCGTGAAGTGGTTTGTCTGTGTGCCTTCTCTATGAGGACCTTTCTTAATATTCTTGGTCATTTAATCAGTTTGGTTAAAATCCGGGCTCCTAAGCAATGGCAGGGGCTGGGTCAGTGGACACAGCCCTGGGTCCGCTTGTCATCTCTTTGTGTCCTCTTCTCATCAGTTTTTCAAAACCAGGCACTTTTTCTGCTGCCCTTCACTGGGCTGACTTCCAACAGTACCTTGCTCTGGGGCAGAATTGTACTGGCGAATGCATAATTCAGTGGTTTGTACTTTACATCTATTAAGCATGGCACCAAATGCAGCAATGACACAATGGTGAGGCTTTTGCTTAGATAGTGTTTTTTCTGAGTGAAGCTTAACATTCAAACCAATTTATAGTTCCTTTGCATAGTAGATAAGTAACATAATAGTTTTTTAATAGATGACTCGACAGAAATACATACATTATAAGGTCAATGTCACTGCAAATTATTACAACAGGTCCAATTCAAGGGTCCTAACTCTCCATGTCTAACTTTTACTACTAGATTATGCATAGTACATAGTAGGTA
Source organism: Procyon lotor (assembly GCA_028646535.1). Taxonomy (NCBI): domain Eukaryota; kingdom Metazoa; phylum Chordata; class Mammalia; order Carnivora; family Procyonidae; genus Procyon; species Procyon lotor. The sequence continues at coordinate 40,305,249 of CM053609.1, read as the reverse complement.
TTTGAAAATATCCATTGAACTTTATTATATTATCAATAGGCAATTAAATAAAATGCAACTTCAAGGCGTTTTTTTTAAATCCAAGACTGACTTAAAATCTCTGGCAGAATAATAACCATTATGTTTCCATTGAATAAATTATGGCAGCCCAATAAGGTCTCAACTAACTAAATATCATATTTTTAAACACATTTTACATGCCCTTATGCTAGTTCTGGAAGTAGCAATAGTGCTATTGTTGTAAATCTTTATTTCTTTCCATACCTTACATTTTAAAATGTATTTTACAAAGCATAAATATTCACTATTCTTTATTTTTTTAAGATTTTTATTTATTTATTTATTTATTTGACAGAGAGAGAGAGAGATCACAAGTAGGCAGAGAGGCAGGTAGAGAGAGAGGGGGAAGCAGGCCCCCTGCCGAGCAGAGACCCTGATGCGGGGCTCGATCCCAGGACCCTGAGATCATGACCTGAGCTGAAGGCAGAGGCTTTAACCCACTAAGCCACACAGGCGCCCCACTATTCTTTACATTTATAGAACAAGTCTATGGATCTGTTGGTATAGATATCACTCCCATTTAGAAGATAGGAGTCAAAAGGCTGAAAGAAATTTATTGGGGTTTTGATCTTAGGCTCATTCTCTGATTCAGTTCTCTTTCTACTAATTATTAGCTAACAAAATAATAATGATAGCAATAAAAATAATAATAACTACTTATTGGGCATTTATTGTGTTCCAGGCTCTGTGCTAAGCACTTCACCTACATATCTCATATAATCTTCACAACAGTTCTTGAAGGAAACACTGTTACTAGTGTCATTTTACAGATGAATAAACTCAGAGAGTTTGGGTAACTCATGATGAAATTCTAACGCTAGTAAATGAAACAGGTGGATTTTGAAACTATGCCAAAGTGTTTAACCACAGTGCTGTATAGCTACTCATGCCAGATACCACAGAGAAAACCAGAAAGAATGGGACCGAGTGTGGGTGAAAGACATGGGTATATACGGACTTTTTTTTTTCTAAAATAGCATTTAAAATTATACAATTAAGAATCAGCCATCATGTGAGTGAAACTCTTACTCCTGGAAACTTAAAGCTTCCCTTTTGCCCCCTATGACATTGTTACAGACCAACTGATGTTCAAGGGGAAAGGAGTGTGCTCTGGAGTGGATTTATATTTTATAAGATGGAATGGGCCATTTTCATGCCCCATTCACTCAGGCCTGTTCTCTATCTGTATTCTGATAACACCTAAGTGTCTGTCCATTCAAGGATATCATCCAACTTGGACAGGCCAGCCTGTGTAAACCACACTTTCCAGTTGCCTGGTTATCATTACTAATGTATCACAATGCGTTCTGAGAACTTCCGTGCATTTTTCAAACCAGTGAACCATAATTTTCTTATTCAACATCTTGTCTCTAGAAATTAGGCTTCTTGTTCAATGTGATCCTTCTCCTCCTCTACCTCATGATAGTTCTTTAGGGTCTCCGCTGTGGGCTGCACATCAGCCACTGTCATTGATGCTAAAGGCAGTGATGGAGAATTTTGGTTAAGGAAGTTTCTCTAGGAGTCTTTGATCCTGATCTTCTTCAGCAAGCCAGAATTTTGGGAAATGGCAAATGAGTCTAGGGACTTCTCAGTCTGACCCTGAGATGTCAAGTTATATACATCTTGATCCAAGTGTCAAGTTAAGCAGAGCAAGACCAGTTTCTCGAGTTCCACTATTATGATACTCTGCCCTACTAAACTTCCCATTACAGTGCTAAGGATCGCATGATGACTGATTTTCTAAGAGACTCAACAGTTTGTAGGAATCAATATGGCTGCTGGCTGGCAAAACAACAACAACAACAACAACAACAACAGCAACAAAACCTCAAAACAACAAAACGTAGGGCCCAAATAGTTCTCCACTTTTCGTTTCTGGACCTTAAACTATGACCTGGATACAGACACTTCCATTTCTTTTCTTTTCTATCATTAAAATACATCTCCTTTTCAAGTTCTTTCTAATGAGAAGATAGGTTGAAAATTCCCCAAAAGCTTTTTACCTAAATAGGAAGCTCCCATGGTTTCCAACTACCCATTTCATGTCATGTGTAATCATATAAGTAACTTTAGGAGTGCGGAGTGTGATGAGCTGGATTTGCCAGAGTCTGAATGTTTGTGTCTCCCAAAATTCGTATGTTCAAATCCTAATCCCTAAAGATGATAGAATAAAGAGGTGAGGTCTTTAGGAAGTGCTTAGGTCACAAGGATGAAGGCATCATGAATGGGATTGGTTCTCTTATAAAAGAGACCTCACAGAGATCCTTCATGTCTTCCACCATGTAATAATACCCCAACGAGTCTATAATGCAGAAGAGGGCTCTTACCTGACCATGGCAGCACTGTAATCTTGGACTTCCAGCCTCTAAAACTGTGAGAAATAAATTTGTGTTGTTTATAAACTACTCATTTGTTGGCATTTCATTATAGCAGCCTGAACTAAGACAGGCTTTGTCTATAAACACCATCATCTTGTAGGAACCTAAAGTTTCTATACCTATTATTCTCAATTACCTGTCATAATAATTTTTTTTCAAAGTTATAATGATTTCTTTCCAGCTAAATCCAAGGTATATCATTTGATCTTTGTTTCTACATCCTGTCTTTGCAATTCTTAATACTATTAACCATTCATTTGAATCTTGTGACAACATTTTCCCATTTCTAACAAACCATGTCCCCATGTTTCTCTCTCCTGGTTCTTTCCCACCTATCTGATTTCTTTTTTCTCCTCATGTAGGGACCTCAGTTTTGTATTTATTTTGTTGTTGTTTGTTTGTTTTAATAATGACTCAAATGCAGAGTCTCCAGGGCATAATGTCAAGTAACAGGGGGCCCTTCTTAGGCCTTGAAACCTAATGCAATTTGACATGCTAGATTTTAAACTTGCCTGGGACCAAGGATTCCTGGATTCATTTTAATTTCTCCCTTTTGGAATGATAACCTGTCCACTTTGGAAGCAATTTTTTTTTCCCAGAAAGGCGTTATCTAGATGAATAGAGAATATTTTTTTGTTGTTGTTCCAGACTGATCCATACCCAGAATTTCATCCTGTCTTAAGGAGACTCGGGTTTTTTGAGCTTGTGATATTTGGATAAGGATTATGGGCATAAATTTAATGTCTTAAAAGCTTGAGACTTTGGGAGAGTTTTGTATTGGATGAATATCCTTTGCATGTGGGATGGATTTTAATTTGGGATAGCCAGTGAGAGGATTTCATTGGGTTTAATGGTGGCTCCCCAAAAATATGCTCACCTGGAACCTGTGAACATAGCCAAATGTGAACATTTGGAAAATGAGTTTTTGCAGATTTAATTTAATTTAATTTAATTAAGCATCTTTAGATAATATCATCCCATATTTTCTAGGTGGGTCTAAATCCAATAATGAGTTTCCTTATAAGCAAAAATCATGAGGATGTTTGAGACACAGTGAGTAGAAGGCTTTGTAAAGAAGGAGGCAGCTTGAAGTTATGTATTGCCACAAGCCAAGTATTGCCCGGAGCTATGAAAAATCTGTATGAGGCAAGGCAGGATTCTTCACTAGAGCCTTTGGAGAGAATGTGGGCCCTGCCAATAACTTGATTTCAGATTTCTGACCTCCAGAACTTTGAAGAATCAATCTCTGTTAGTTTTTTGTTTTTGTACTTTTTAGTTTTTATTATCGAAGTATAGTTGATATACAATATTACATTAGTTTCAGGTGTACACCATAGTGATTCAACAATTCTTTGTTAAGCAGTGCTCACCACAGTGATTGTAGTTACCATCTGGGAGACCTACCTCAATTCTTGATTATCAGCTTTAATTTTTCCAAAAATCTCTCCTGAGAGTATTTACACAGTCTTGGGAGTTTTGTATACATCGCTGTGTAGATGACTTTGAAATCTTCCTCTCCAACTTAGTTTTGTAGCCTTTATTCACTGTTTTCTTAAGATCACCATTTACCAAATGTAATCCATCCTTTCTCTTCCCCAATTTTTGTTTTCGTTCTTATTTGTGCATTTCTGAGAAAAATTAAGATGTATGTGGACTGATGTAACACACAAAATTAGAAAAAAGGAGTGTACTTGCAAGAATTTTCTAAGGAATAAGAATAGCATTTAACTGATGAGATGTAAGAAATGATTAAAAGATTAAAAAAAAACTATTAGCAGCCTAAGCATCTCTTCAGTGTCCTGGAAACAGACTTTAGGTCACTTGACTCCACACTTTGTTTATGCTTTACCTCCTTTCCCCAACTAGCCAAAATACTTTTAAAAAACAATTCTTTTTTTTTTAGTTACTTTTTTTCTCTACCAAGACCATCATAGCTGTAGAATTTTGTTTAAAGAATGAATAAATGCAATGAATTGATCTCACTTTCAATGTTTCCTGAGGAGACAGATGTGAACTTCCAGTGGCTACCAAGAGCTTTGAAAACTCATTCTTTCAATTCAGGTCTTTGCTGACAAATTTTGGAGGCCATTGTTTCCAATTTGTAGTGAGGATCTAAAATCCACATAAGTCTTTCAGCAACTCCCTGATCTATGTCAGAACCTCTTGGAAGCACAAACATTCCAGGTCTTCGTTAATCCCTGCTGAGAAGTCAGCCTCTTCTGCGATTTCCAGGTCTATTCATTCCTAACCAGGGCATTCTGTGGCCCCTGTGGTGGGCATAAAAACAGCCTCCCAAAGATGTCCACAGACTCATCCCAGTAACCTATGAATATGATAGGCTACATGGCAAAAAAACTTTGCAGATTCAATTATCACTGTGATGGGGAATATCCTGGACTAACCAGGGGAACTAATGTCTTTAAAAGTGTCTTTAAAAGGAAAGAGGAAAGCTCAAGAGTCAAAGGAGGAGATGTGATGTTGGAAGCAGAGGTTGGAGTTGTATTTCTGGAAGGGGATCATAGACCAAAGAATAAAGGCAAGCCTCTAGAATCTGGAAAGGGTAAGGAACAGATTTCCTCCCTGGAGCTTACAGAAGACAGGTAGCCCTATAAGACCTATTTTTTCGGTATCAGAACCTTAAGTTAATAAATATGTTGTTTTAAGCCTCTAAATTAGTGGTAGTTTGTTATAGCTGCTGTAAGAATCTACTAATCTCCTAACCCGATATTCTTCACCATTCTTTTATGTTGGTCATTGCTTAAGACTCACCCTTCTTTTTATCCATCTTCCTTCAGACTCTCATCCCCAGATTGCTCTGTGCTTTCTCTGCTGATCTAACCTCCCACTGATTCTCTTTTTTTCAAATCTTTTCAAATCCGCTGTTCTCTAGGCTTCCTGTTCTGTTGCACACAGACTCCCCTGTGTTCTCAGGCTCTCCACCAAATGCATTCCCTAACTACTAGCTTGAACTGTGAAATGCTGTTTCCTGAGGACACTAACATCCCTGAAATTCCCTCAAGCAGATGCTTTTATTTTTCTTACATTCCCAAGTATCTCACTCCCAAAAATATACAGCTTTTCAAACATTACACTTCTACCCTTGTGTAAAAATCCTTGGTCCTTATAGACTACACATGATACTTGACTACATCACTCTTGACTTCTTATCTTTCTCATCCCCTAGCTTCATGGTTACTTCCTCATTTATTAAAGATTTTAAACCTGGATCACTGAATTGTATCTCTGCCCCAAGCTCTACTGTCATCCTGGGGATTTGAGAATTCTTTAGAACAGTCTATCCTAACCAATCCATTTCTTGATCTTTTACACTCCAGTAACCTTCACCTCCATGCCAGCCATTAATTCCTAAATGCTTACCCTGGGCCTTTCCATCACTTAAAATTTCTCCACCTCCGAAATCCTGTATTCAAATATGCTATAAACAAGTCAAAAAATTAAATATAAAAATAACCAGAATGTATTATCTAACACAACCACACCCCACCCCAAAGGAAATACCTGTTCTTCTCATGATGCCTGGTTTAATAAATGGGAGCACCGCCCACACATGTGTCTAAGACAGACACTTGGGTACCGTCTTTATTGCTACATCTGTTCCCCAATTTCCACATTCAATTGGTCACTATAAACTGTCAAGATTAACTCTTTCTCTGAAACCTGTCCTTTTCTCTCCAACCCCATCCTCATTACACTAAATAACCTTTTCTCTGGATTACTGCTGATTTCTAATTGTTCTCTCTCCAACAATTTCTAGTTGTTGTCTCTCCAACTATTTTTCTAGTATGCCTCAAACTCAATTCTTTTCAAATTCCAGTTGATCTTTCTGAAATATGGTATGATGTGTTACTTCTCTGCTTAAAATATTTCAAGAGTTTCCCATTGTCTTTGTAATAATGTTCACTTTAATATATCCTTAATGACTAACTGCTGTTCGCCCAGATAGCTTCACCTGGGGTACTTGCCACATGCCACATTTTCTCCCTTACCGCCCTAAATGCACTCATCCTAAAGTGGTGCTGAACTACTTTCAGTTTTCCAAACTAATTTTGCTGTCGGTATCATTTCCAAAGTGTTCTACGTGCTCTTCTCTGTAGCAATAACTCTGTTTCACACCTTTACTTATCTGATGGCATCAAATGTCCTTTGGGTCTCAGCTAGCCTATTACTTTTTCTGAAAAGCCTTGCTTTATTTCGCATCCTGACCCCTCATCTCACCATTGAAAAAGGCTCCCTTTTCATGGAGCAACCCGTACTTATATCTTTTCTAGCACTTGTCATGCTCCACAACAACTATTTCTTTAGTAATCTCTCCAACCAGTTCATAAACTTGAGGGAGGACCATGTCTTTTTTGCTCTTAAAGCCTCAGTGCATGACATAGTCTATCGGTAATTTTTACTGAAGCAACAAATTAAGAATAGATTTGTGTTCCTAAATATACTATCTCTCTCTTGTTTTCTTTATTAACTTAAGACTTCTTATTTTTGTCCTAATTGGAGCTAAACTTAACATCTACATTAAATAATGTCCTGATGCATGTTCATTAAGTTGTTCATTCTGTCTGTTCACATTAGCAAATATGCTTCTTTTCATGACCTGTATCTGACCCACACTGGCTTATGGACAGGGTGTACTAATCTATCCATTCATCACTGGTCCTGTTTTAAACCATCCCCAACCACCCAAAGACTTCTATACATCCTGTTTTGGCTGAAGCAGCCCGAATGACACAGGTGTCTGTGGTTCCTGAAATATCCCAATTCCACTATTACCAACAACCCTGTTTACCTTCAGAGAAACCAGGAACCAACTCACAAGTTGTACCTTGGTCAGATTGAGATCCTAATCTTCCTTTAGGGTGGCTAAAAATCATGTTTGTAGACCACAATACTCTCAGCTATTCTAAAAGAACAAACAAAAAGACCCTACTGATTCAGACTTGTCCAACTACAGTAAAAATGGAGCTTACTAAGAGACTCTGAGGGAAGCATTCTGATTACATAATGAGACTAGTGTCAATCCCCTCATACATAGAATGAGGGGGCTCAAAACTTTCCAAGTAAGAGAATTCCCTTTTTCCTGCAAAAATATCCCACGACTTGCACATGATAGGTACTGTGCTGTTGGTTGATAGATGACAAAGAAGCTCTTATGAATTCATTTGTTCTTTAAAATAAATGTATTCACTATCAATCACAGAATCAACTTATATGTTCTTGAAAAATTAGAGTACATATATGTGTAAGATGTATGAACACATAAACTTGCAATAACTGTAACATCTTATAGGCTTGAGAACTGCCCATAGTTTGAAAACGTTTTGCTTTGAAAATCATCAAGATCCATTCTACCATTAATATTCTCTGGTTTTATTAATTTAGGTAATTCCCATTCACTAGTTAGACAAGAGCTTCTCACTATCCTTAATTCAGCTTTTCTTAAATTCTGTACCATGGAAATCTAATGGTTGATTGAAAGAAGTATTTCAGAATAAATAGTTTTTGGGAAATGCACCTCTTAGAAGTGCTTCAGGTGTATAACTGTGTCAAAGGCTCTGAACTATAGAACAGCAAAGAAATCTGTTTATATTATTTAACTCAGCATTTCCCAAACCTACTTGTCAATGGAAGAGTTCCCTCCCCCTAGTGGAACACCCATTAACATATCGTGTCATGCAGTATGGATTTGAGAATACATGGTTTGTAAACACTGCTACTGGGTGGGACATTGTCAGCCAAGAGAACAAGAGATCTGAGAGCACCACATCCCATCCTATAGGTTATTGCATGTCTTATGGATTCATCCTCAGGTGGGGGCCAAGGCTGAGTAGGTGTGCATGACAGTATGAAAGAGTTTGATCTGGAGAGGTGGCCACCCATGCAAATCACATATTCATTGAACCAAATTTGGCACATTGTAGAGATACTGAAAAATCCATTTAGCCTCCCAAATTACAGTATAGTTGCAAGTCTTCCTGTCCTAAAAACATAATCACGGTCTGCAATTTCTTAGATGCTGTCTCTTAAGAAGTGCAATTCACACAAGGAGGCTGATCCTAAACGGCAAAGAGAAGCACTACTCTAAGGATGGGGGTTTTCAATGTGGTGTGATGAATTTTCGGCACAAACACCTCTATCTTCCTTAGTTCCAGCGTGTAGTAATCTAGCCTGTTTGCCAGAATAAATGCAGAGGATCTCAGTCACATCCCTGGTTCAGCACAGACATGCTTAGTGTCCAAGGCAGGCTAGAGAGGAGATGAGGAAACTCTTCTGGGTGTAGCCATAAGGTCAACAAATTGGAAAAAGCCACAACTCACCCTTGGGAAGGATTAAATACTCTGACATCCTCCAAATTGATTTACCTAGATCAAACCACATGTTAATGAGGCAGGCAAGTTACTCTAATTCATTGTTACTATTCTAAATGCAGAGACCTTTTCACATTAAAAGGGTGGGACCATGGATTCAAATGAGCATCACTTACTTATGGCTTGTCACTCACCCTGCCTGGACCAGTGTCCTCACAGCTTTTTACAATCACTGTCATCTAATCTGCACCAAAAAGAGCTGGACATTCAAAGAGCACAGCTCCGAAGAAATGAAGTGAGTTTTCTTCCTCTATTATCTGCACCTCTGAATAGAGGTACATGAATGCTCTTAGCCAGCAAAGTGTAAGCACTTAGATTTCCTCTGGGTGCAGACATTTCTGAGTGCTGTAAGAATTTCTATTATTTGAAGGATCCCCTTGAAAATGTCTCAGTCACTTTTCAACACTGACTCCTCAGCAGCCCTGAAACCGTATTTATACCACAGATGTAATGTCTACAGATTTCAACTCTGTCCAAATCGTGAGTTGGGAAGGATTTCTTCATGGTTTACACCTATCTCTGAGCTTTATCTACATGAGAAGGTAGAGTTCCTGCCTATAAGATGGCAACATTTATTGATATGTTTATATTATAATCCACATACACACAGTGGTTTGGAATAATCATCCAGTTAAGTTTCCCTAATAGGTAAATAAATATGTATGTTGAAGGACCAGATAGTAAATACTTTAGGCTCCATAGGCCATATGGTCTATTGCAACTTTTCCACTCTGCTCTTGCAGCGTGAAAGCCAACATAAACAATGTGCAAATGAATATGTGTAACTGTATTCCAGTCAATATTTATTTATGGGCAACACTGAAATTTGAGCTTTATTTTTTTTTTTACCTCACAAAATACAATTCTTAAATTTTTTTTTCAACGATTCAATGTAAAAATCATCCTTTGCTGGTGGGGTCATACTAAAACAGGTAGCAGTCTGCATTTGGCCTATAGCCCATAGTTTATTGACCTCTGATTTAACCCAAGGCTTTGAAAATAAGACATAAAACCTTTTTGCTTATGTTTCATTTTTAAGTGTTTCATCAATATGATCTCATCTCACTTGATTTGGAGAGAAGATCAGTTGGAATCATGAAAACACATGTAGGACAATTATTGCAGTGTATAAATATTAGGAATTTCACATTTTACTTTCATAGAGTTAAAAAAATATCCAGAAGACAAAAATATCAAGAGACATTAAGACAATTTTCCTTACTATATACACTTTGAGGAAAATTGCTATAATTTTTCACTTACTCTTAACTCTTTGAGTTAAATTTTTCCTAGAAAAATGTACTTTTAGATTCATAATGGATTGTGAATTTTGCTTTCTAACAAATGACTACCCATTATTCATAATCCTAGAAAACCCCACAATAAAAGTTATTTTTCTGGGGCACCTGGGTGGCTCAGTTGGTTAAGCATCTGCCTTCGGCTCAGGTCATGATCTCAGGGTCCTGGAATGGAGCCCCACATCAGGTTCCCTGTTCAGCGGGGAGCCTGCCTCTCCATCTGCACCTCCCCCTCCTCTCTCTCTGTCTCTCTTCCAAGTAAATAAATAAAATCTTTTAAAAGGTTATTTTTTCTGATTACAAAAGCTATAAATTGTTTATTTTGGATTATATGGAAAATGCACAAGAGCACAGATTATCTCTAGCTCAAGAAAGATTATGTTTAAAACCAAGAGATTTTTTTAAAAAAATCTTCTCTCATGTATCTATAGCCATTATATAAAAGTTTTTCTGTTGGCAAATCAAATGTCAAATAAAACACTTGGCTAGAAAGCTTATAGTTTAACCCTGCGCACAGACTCAGGGTGAAGCAAAGGTCTCTACTTCTAAATATTTGTTGGTAAATGTTGCTCCACTGGCTACTTGGAAATCAACTGATTTCCATCAGATTAGATAAAGCCCACTAACCAAACACAGCAGCCATTACAACTCCAGTTAGAAAACAGCCTGCTTTCCTTCTTCCTGGACCTATGCTGCATCTTTGTCCCTGGCCTCAATCCTTCCACCCTCCATCTTCTTTGGTATAAAATGTCTTTGGCTCGCAAAGCAGTGTCATTGAGTTCATTAGTACTTTCTGTGGCAGGCCCACTATGTGCTGTGGGCTGCACAGGTGTTCATTCTTCGAGAAGGCCCCATGTGTGTGACTGTGGCTTCTCTGAGGGGGCTCGCTTGTGGGCAGGTAGCTCGAAACAGCACGCCTGTAGCTTCCCTTTAAGGGGAACAGGAGCACTGAGAGGGAAGCTGTGGACTTACAGGGCTTTCTCAGGCAAATTCAGCTCTTTAAAGAAAAATAACAACAATTCTTTGTCTTCAGACCCCTCTTCCCTGCCCCTAGTGCACACCCCCAAATCAGACAGGCCAGATGTTTATGAAAACTGCAGTTTCCACAATCAAAAGTACAACATTTACCATAGCTTTTATCAAAGATTTCAATTCCCCTCATCTTAAGGAAAATGACCCTTTTATTTTGTTGTGGACATAAAATTATGGCCCTGGGAAAATTGGAAGCATTTCTGTTGAGGGAAATCAATTTTCTCACTGCCATATATGATCAACATGTCACAGCCATCACCCAGATAATAATAGTAAAGTACAAGTAAAATGGCTGGTAATACTGGCTTTAAAGGTAGCAAAAGATAGAAGCAGGATAACACCCCCCACACACCTTTTTAAACCATATTTGCAAAAAGGAAAGAAGAAGAAGATGAAGATAAACCTCTAAGGGTTATTTTGTTCCCTAACTTTCTTCCTTCCCACCCCACTTTCTTCCTTTTGCTAGTGCTTTCTAGAGTGTAAGTATTTTATTTTGTGTACTAATCGGCCAAAGCATTAATGAAACTGTAGAGATATGTGTTCTTCCTGGAAAAGAGTAAGCACTTTATGTGTAAACCACTCTGGCTCCTTTTCAATCATCCTGTTAATGGGTGGCTAATTGTCAAAAGATGTGACCAGAGCGAGATGACCCAAGAGTGTGTTTAGGGGGGAGGCAATAGGGAAAGTACAGAAGCGGCTTCTTAATTTGGATCCTGCAAACAAAAGGAAACATCAAATCTGACCTCGCTGCTGGAGTGTTAATGGCTTTCTCCCATTGCGCCCCCTGCCACTTAGCATCTTTTGTGCCCCACCCTGGGAAGCTTCCCGGCAGAAGTGTGCATTAGCAGAACTCTACAGTTACAAAATGCTGCTTACTACAGACGAGGGGAAAAACCTTCAGAGTGATTAAATGTTCTTTGGACAAACACATCCACCGCCATAAAAGTACCATCTTTATTTCAGGCAGGCCTCTCAGTGATGTCCCTGCTGTGGCCACCAGCACAAAGGAGCCTTGTACCCAGAATGTCACTGAAACCCTTCAAAGAAGAGTCAAGCACTCTCTCTCTTTATAGAAAAGTTGGCCCCACAAATGAATATGGGAAGATAAAACTGCATTAATTCGGGCCAAGACCACAACTGAGAAAACAGCAGACAAGACTGGCAAAATTTCAAAATATTTTGAATAGTTTAACCGTTTAGAAACAAACAAAAGTAACTGTAAACAAATAAACAATAGCAATGACAAGAACTCAACTGCTTATTTAGGAATGAAAATGAGAACGGAAAATAAGAATGAGAGGAAAAATAATGAAATCTAGGCCAAGAGAACCTCATGGATATCGTAAATGTGTCTGCACAAAGATGTTCTTAGATGTATTATTTAGAATGGAAAATAACCTATAGAGCTAGCAGTAAAGGATTTAGGAAGACAAACTGTGGTACATACATTGGATAAGATATTTTACATCTGTTAGAAATATTGGTTTTAGAAAAAATAGTGCTCCAAGAAATATGAGAAAGCATATCCTATACATTTGAGTAAAAAATAAGAAGTTATAGCCATAGAAATAAAATGCATGCTCAGGGAAACATACTACAACATACAGATGACAGTATTATGGGTATTCCCTTCTATTCCAATTGGTAGTGATTTGGATATTGTATTGATTCAAAATAAAACAAAACAAAAACACAGAAAAGAATAAAAAGAAAAAAAAGAAAAAAGTGCCCAAGGAACTGTTTTTGATAGGCAAGAACATCGTTCAAAAAGGAGCATTCCTGGGGTGCCTGGGTGGCTCAGTCGTTAAGCGTCTGCCTTCAGCTCAGGTCATGATCTCAGAGTCCTGGGATCGAGCCCCACATCGGGCTCCTTGCTCGGCAGGGAGCCTGCTTCTCCCGCTACCATTCCCTCTGCTTGTGTTCCCTCTCTCGCTGTGTTTCTCTCTGTCAAATAAATGAAATCTTTAAAAAAAAAAAGGAGCATTCCTTCATCCCCAGATTTTATTAGAATTTGCCCAGTGATTTTCTAGTCAATTTGGAATAAAAAGATGTTGCAGGCTCTTTCTAGCCCCAAACAGGCCATGTCACTCCGCTCCTAACAGCAAAGCCCCCAGTGCCCTCCCAACTCAGACTTCAAAACATCATCTGCTATTTCCAGAGGTGGCATTGAATTTGCAGATCCTACAAAAAGCCTACCATTCAATGACAGTTAAGTAGATAACATCTGCACTCAAAAATCCTCTTTTTTCCCCTCATTTATTTTATAACCTTTCCTCCAAAACCTGCTTTTCTTTATACAGTGAATAGTTCATCCGCAAGTTTCCAGCTAAATTTCTTTTTAAATGACCAAGAGTTGTCTGTGGTATCCATGTCTCGGCCCATTTCCTGTTCTCACTTCCCCAAGTGGGTGGGTTATCTTCAGGTCATGATGCAAGTTCTACATCAGGAAGCTAACCATCCTAATGGAGGAGACTGGGTGCCTGTTGGCCCACTTAGCACTGTGGCTGCCCAGGCTCTCAACTCTCCAGATAGTGGGTGGACCATGTGTTGGAAAAGATCAAACTCAGTGGCTTATTGGAGTGGAATGGTTGGGAGAGAGGTGTTCAAAGAACACTTACTGTCAGTTAGTAAAAGCACATCGATAAAAATAAATCAATTCCCACTTGTTTTCTAGGAATCTGCTTCATATTCAGCAAAGGCTCCCATTATGCTACATTTCTAATCGAGTAACCTAGAAAAGATGTGGTTTAAACCAAAGTAAAATATCCTGAACAAGAGCATTACTTGGAGATGTTGAATCTTGCTTTGTGCACCAAAATATGAAGCAACGATAGACCCAGCTATAAACAAATGAAAATACTCTGTGATGTATTTGGGAAATGGATTGTGAAGAAATTGCATTGGATTGGATAACTTAAATTTGATTCTTGACTTATTAGTCTGCCTTCTGTGTGGCTTCGATTATGTCTTCCCCTTTTAGGGCCTTAGTTTTATTACTTGTAAAACAAAAGGATTGAACTGGATCAGGGAACTCTACCTCTCACATCTACCACCACTCACCTATGTAACCCTTGGGATAGACATTGCTAATCAATTGTGGCTCTTTCTTGCTGAGCCATGCATCGGCCTCAGAATCCATTTGATGGTGCTCCTGGCAGCCATTATTAATCAATAAATTTAGATGTAATGCATAAAACTTCCCCATTACAGGCCAAAATCAGTACCTAACTCTCTGACCCTCCATGACCTTATATATTTTTTTTCTCAGTTTTTAACAGAAGAGAATTAAGGCCTTTCCCTCTAGATATCTAGACCACAAGTCCTTTGATACTTTGTAGGCTCCAGATCAACTTTGCTCCAAATTTACATGTAAGTGGTATTACGTTTCAAGGATTACTGTGCTAAAATCACCGACTTGTCCAAATTCTGTTTCCCTCTTTAGCAGCCAACTTGTACTAATGGCCGATAGCTAGTGTTTCTTTGTCTGGCTCGAGTTACCTGGCAATCTCTACCACTACTATCTTATAAACTATAGTAAGAAGGCATGCATTATTAATTCTTGTAAGTGCAGGGCAATATTCATTAATTCATAGCTTTGATAGTTGGCATTCAGTGTTATACATAATTTTATTTTCTTCCCAAATCCATAAAAAAAAGAATAATATTGAGCCCTTCTATAGATCAGCTGTTACGTATTTCAGAATCCAGCCAAACTGCTGCATTACGTGCTCATGCTACGAAAGTATTATTATGTCCCTTCTTCAAAACCTGAGGTCGCTCCACTGACTCACTGGGTCCAGACTCATTGCTTTGTGCTTTCTAGCTTGTTATTAGTTGGATTTATCACTGTGCCCTCATGTCTCATTATTTATCTTTCTACTGTTAGTCTGTGCTTGCTATCTCTTTGTCGCTGGCCCAGGAGTAGGGGAAGGCAAGTGAAGGGACAATGGTGCAAAATCTAAAAAGGCAATATCTCAGAGTTGTATGCAGCCTTCTTAAATTTTGCACCCTACACAGATCACTTGCCTCATTGTAGTTCTGGCCTTGCCTTGTGTGATCACCTAAAAGTAATAATTTTTTTTCTTTACTGTTTTTTAGCTCTTTGAAGCCAATTCACGTGCATGATCTAATTTTATTCTCTCAGCCCCTAGAAAGGCCAACGTAATTATTTTCCCCATTCTAAAAGAATACACATATTTCAGTTTCATAGAAGTTGAAAGTTAGGGAGTATCAGAACTTGATATCAAGTGCTCTGAATCTGTGCAGAATATTCTTTCCAGCAGAAAGAAATGTAACGCCTTGTCGGTGCTCTGTAATAAGGCATGCTTTTTTCTTCCTTTAAAATCCACATTGTAACTGACTTTTCAGTTCTAATTATTTCATTTATTCCAAGATGTTTCCCATTCCCATGCATTATTCCTCATTTGTTTTGTAAATGTCTATTATGTGTTATTATCTCTTACTTTTTTGTGGGGGGGCTTCCTGTTTCCTTAATAGGTTGACTATTTTTTAAGGTGTGAACAATATATACCATTCATAAAATCTTATATTTCTATAGGGCCTGAACTTGTCAGTGAACTCTGTGAAGGATAGAAAGATTTATGTTTATAGTCAAGTTTTTTTTTTTTTCTTTTAAAGATTTTATTCATTTGACAGAGAGAAACACAGCGAGAGAGGGAACACAGGCAGAGGGAATGTTAGGGGGAGAAGCAGGCTCTACATCGAGCAGGGAGCCTGATGTGGGGCTCGATCCCAGGACCCTGGGATCATGACCTGAGCCGAAGGCAGATGCTTAATGACTGAGCCACCCAGGCGCCCCTATAGTCAAGTTTTTTATAAAGAAACTGAATGGTAAGGAATGATGATGACAACTATCAGTTATTAAGGACGTCAATGTCGCAAGGACTGTGCTGAATGATTAACATGCAACATTTTCCTGGGTTTCACAACCAGATGAGGTAGTTGTTGTTAGTCACATTTTAAAGATGAAAAAACAAAGCTTTATTAAAAATAGCCAACTTCATACAGTCATAGCACTTATAAATTCAGGGCCAGAGTTCAAACCCAGGTCTGATACCACATTCCATACATTTCAACGGTAAGTCCGGGGCTACAGAACCAGTGAGGGTCCAGTTGGAATCTGGGCCCGAGACTCATTCCTTTTTTGTTGTCCTAGTCTGCTTCTGATTTTCTCAAAAGAGTATAGGTATTTACTGCCTTTTTAAGGGAACTGACATTATATTAAGTTTAGCTTATCTTTAGTAATTTAAGTGTCCCCCTACACAAAGTTAAAGCCCAAATAGAAACTTGGTTATAGAATAGATGTAGTGATTTCAGAGCTTATGCAAATATAAAGGTGGCTCAGTAGGATATCGCCTTCCTGCCTGTGCCTTGCAGGTTATGGAGCATAAGAAAGCTGATGGATCCCTAAGGGCATAAGGAAAGTGGCTTTTGGTACAGTACAGTACAGCACAGGGATGGCAGAGAAGCGGCGAGACTAATCTAGCCCAGCCTTCTTTCTGGTCCATTTCGGTACAGAACCCCAGGCAGCCGCTACCTACTGACCAGGGCTGGCTCTGGAGGGAAAACCTATTAGGCATCATCGACTATGGGGGAGGGGGGAAGAGACGAAGTTTCCAGCCCTGGAAGTGCTACTTATTAGCTGAGTGGCCCCGGGGAAGTTATTTAACCTTAAATATCCTCAATCATATCATTATGAAGTAGAGGTAGTGATAATGCCTTCTTCCCCAAGTTGTTGTGAGGGTTAAAATGAGATACATATAGCCTAGGACCTGAGTGGACATTAAGTATTCTTGAAAAGAAAATAGAGAAAATGCCTTTGTCAACTTGTCTTTCAAAGTCATCCAGAAAATAAAAAATTTAGAGGACACCAATAGCCCATCTTTTTTGTTTTATGACTTCTGAGCTTAGTCAGAATAATTTTGAGTTTTCACAAATTTTTTTTGGTTCCTTTTTAAAGGTGTAATGCCATCAGTTCATGGAATTCAGCCAGACTGAGTTTGAGTTACAATTCTGTCATTTACTTGGAGACCAGGGGTAATGCTAAACTTCCCAAGCATCTGTCTTCCCATCTATAAAACAGGAATAACATTACCTATACTACAAAGCTACTGTGAGATTAAAAAGGACAAAGCACATAAGCCATAAATCACTTGGTAAATATTCTTTGTAATCATTCCTGCAAGTCGGCTCTCTAAGGGGCACCTGTGCCCATTCCAGTGAAAGGAGCCATCTGGCCATGACACTGTACTTTGAGCTTGTCCTGTTTAGTGCGACCATTGTGCTAGCTGCTGTTTACCCAACTCTGATGAAGTTACTCACTTCTCGTCCTTGGCTGCTTCCTGGCCCTTATGCAATATCTCCTGATTTGAGGCTGGATCCCCACAGATCATGTGACCTGGTCACACTGGAGATGGTTACGTTTTAACTCCCTTTCGTACTTAGTGTTATGAACTATCAGGTGAAAGGAGACTGAAGATGCAGAGTGGGAGAATATCAGGGATCCTGCTCTACCTTATCTTTTGCTTCTGATTCAGTAATTACTGATAGCCTACCATGCACCAGACTCTGAGAGTATAAACAGGACATGCCCCTGCCTTGGGAAGCCCTGAGCCTAGTGAGATGCAGTGAGAATAAAATTTCCGTTATGTGAATAGTTACACAAAAAGTAAGTTGGATATACTAATATTCCTTCAAGACATATATATGAATGCGTATGCCAACTTCAAGGAGAGTACAAATTTCTCAAAAGATTCCTTTAGATTGAAAGAAAGAAAACACATCTTTCTTTAAAAAAGAATAGAACTAAAAGCTACCAAGACTTTAATGTATAATTTTTGTTGAATATATATGAAAATTGAAAATCAAAATTTTTGTCAAGTGTACACACACACACACACAGACACACACACACAGGTATCATAACTCTAAAACTCATGAAGTTTCACAAAGTGGGCACACTGATGTAAACAATATGCCGATTGAAAAACAGCACCTTACTTGTGCCCTTAAGTCCCTCCATCATGTCCTTTCTAGTCTGCTCCTGGGGTAACCCATATCTTATATTCTAATAGCATGAAATACATTTTTGTGTCTGTGAAGTTTATATAAAGAATAGTCTAGAACAGTACACAGATTTTAAGAGCATTTTCCTACTGAATATCAATTTATATTTTGATGCTTTCTTCATTAGAGAAAACCAGGAAAGTTTGATTCACTGTGTAGCATAGGCTTGGAATAAAGTAATCCCAGTCTTATGTAAAACTCACTTTCTGCCCAGGATGATGTGTTCATACCTGAATGTTCTGATCCTGGAGGTTACACTTCAGAATGTGAACTCATTCATTAGAAAAAGCTTTATTTGATGGAGAGCCAGGTACTCGCTTCCCAGCAACACAGCTTAAGTAAATGCCCAACTCAGACAGTCAACATTACTGTCTCAAAAATCTTTCATTCTGACATATTATCACACATTTGTCATTAGGGAACTGCATACTCACATATGTCCATAAATATTTGGTCTTCGTAGACCCAGGTTGACCTGGTTGAGAATCAGAAGGGGGAAAAATCTTATCTCTGTCCTTGGAAAACGTACAATTAAATGAAGGGAAAGTTTGAATGTGGCCTCTGAGAGACTCTGTTTCCCTGAAAACAAAATCATTTTGCTCTAGTCAATCAATAACTACATGGTAAATGTGAATCTTAGACTCAGAAAGAGGTTATCGGCCACAACATTTCTTAACACTTTCATAATGTTATCAGGAATTAAAAGGTAACATTTATCAAATATTTACAAGTTGCGTGGGACACAGCACAGTGTAAACATATGAATCTGATAATATCCAAGCTGCAGTTTTAAAACAGATCCAAAAAAATCTCAAAAATGTTTGCTCTTCCATGGTACATTCTCCATCATGTAAAAATTTAACTATTGAGATGCTCTAATGACATGTGGAATGGGTCACACCAGGAGGAATGTATCTCAGGTGAAAGGTCAATATCAACACAGATAAAAGAGATTGCATTAGGCAGGTTATGCCAACCAGGCAGGACACACATTTTATATATGAACGTAGAAAAAAAAAACTATTATATAATGGAAAACGTGAGACAAGTATTATTTATATCAGTGGTTACATATGAAAAGTGTGTATTAAAGTACACAAAAAAGAAATAGTCCCATCTTCCTGTGGTTAACTCCATTTTCCCTTTTGTTGTCTGTGGTAGCATTTGCCCAGAGTTTTAGGGAGCAGAAACTTCATTTATCTTTCTCCTTCCCTAGTCCCCTGGGCACTTTGCCTCTATATAGGGCTTATTCAGTCCAGGGCCTCCATAGCCACTTCCATTGTAGTGGACCTTTATTCTATTAATTAGAGATGGTCTAGAAAAGTAAGAGGAAGGGGAGGAGGAGGAAGAGGGAAGCATTTTCTCACCAGGAGAAAATCATCTTAAAGGAGAAAAAAAGATCATTAGTTTGGAGAGTTGTACAGCCCTAAGACCTCAATCTCCACACATAGACACCCCCTCCTCCTGGTGAACTTGAATGGTTCAGGACACTGCTGTTCATTTTGTACCTTGCACACTGCTGTTGTCTCTACCATCTTTTACCTGTGGGTCATGCATGAGGGCCAGCACTTGGGCAGAACTTGAGTGGGCTTGACTGGAGAGTAAGATTTAGAACAGTGAAATACAACTTTCCAGAAAAGAAAATTTCTTTCTTTCTTTTTTTTTTTTTTTAAGATTTTATTTATTTATTTGACAGAGAGAGAGATCACAAGTAGGCAGAGAGGCAGGCAGAGAGAGGGGGAAGCAGGATCCCTGCTGAGCAGAGAGCCCGACTCGGGGCT
Source organism: Procyon lotor (assembly GCA_028646535.1). NCBI lineage: Eukaryota > Metazoa > Chordata > Mammalia > Carnivora > Procyonidae > Procyon > Procyon lotor. Next base: position 40,285,228 of record CM053609.1, on the reverse strand, counting down.
TGATCCCAGGACCCTGAGACCATGACCCGAGCCAAAGGCAGAGGCTTTAACCCACTGAGCCACTCAGGTGCCCCAAGAAAAGAAAATTTCTTAAAGTAGATTTTATTGGTAGAACATTTGTTTCTTTGCTTTCAGAGATGAAAGTGCTTACATTGTGGATTTCCTAGTCCTTGAATCTGAGAACTGTATTAAGCTCTATAGTGATGGTGGATGGCAGCTAGAAATTCAAGGTTGCATTGCAAGGGTAATTGGAAATAACGCCTAAATGGCCTTATAGAAATAAAACAACATCAACGAAATGTTTCTTCCTAAAGCACAAGAAGTGAAGATTTTTTGTCAAATATGGGAAGGGAAACTGGGGACAAAGAGAACCAGAACTTGACTATCCCGAGACATTGGGCTTCTACAGAACAGGCATATGTGCATTTTTTTATTTCAGCATTTTGCTGTGAGATGTAATACTGTGAGATGTAAAAGGTAATTATTTATTTTATTTACATGCATAACAATTGAATGAAATAAATTTCATTGAATGAAAAAAAAACATCATGTACTTTTTAAATTAGGCTGTGGAGTGTAAATCTGACATGAGTTCATTAAATGGATATTCACCCTGTATAAATATGGGTGGGGAAAAGGAGAGCTTTATAACTAATTGACTTCCTGCCCCAGGCACCCAAACGTCTTTCTGCAACTCTGGATTTGTCCCTCCAGGATACTACTGCCAAAATGATCAACACAAGGTCCCAAAATAACAATTTATTCTGCCCAAAGGACATTGTGCCCTCAGTCTCCTGGCCAGATGAATTGGCACAATTACATCCTTCTCTCTTGCTTTCCCCCTCAGGATATCCTAGGTGTCAGGGCTTTACATGTTGTGATGATTCAGAGCAAAAAATCTGCTAAGAGGAAAGACAGTGCTACAAGCATCTTCTTAGATTCTTAGGTCCAAACTGATGGAGCGAAACACAAATCCTCCAATGGTTTGTTTCCTTCAAAACTTCACTGCCCCTCAGGCACATCCACAGATCAAGTGGAAAGCTAAATCCTTTCCTGACTCCTGACACAAATATATTGGCATTAACCAACAATGGTCCCAAATTAGCCAATTTCAAGTCTTCTTTTCCAACTGCACCCCTTCCCTCACCAAGAATTAGTGACTTAAAGACCATTGTGCAAATGCCAGGTTAATCTGCTGAGCTACAGTTCTCTCCCTGCAGCAGTGTGATAGAAAGGAGAATATACATTCATTTCTACTTTAGGAAATAAAACTGTTCAACATGGTTTCTTGATGATTTACTCTAATTTGCTTTGTCTCTTTTGCCTGAAAACTCTCTTCAATCAGTGTGTTCCTTTGGACAGAGCTTTTTTTTTTTTAAGGTTACTTTACCCATTTCTCTTTCTGAGTCAGACTCACTGAGCTCTGCGTGAACAAACCCTTTCATCAGGAAGCCCCCACAGCTCACCCTCAGGATGTTCAAGAACAGGTGTGTGTCTGCTGCAAAAGCTTTTCTCAGTATAAATAAGCTCAAAGTAGGGTTCTTAACAAAGAGCTGGGAAGTTAGAAGAAGAAGATGGTCATTTCCTCAGACAGCGGCTCAACATCTGACCCCATCGAAGTTCCCACTGCCAAGTATTAGGATGAGTGATTCTAAACCCAAACATAGGTAGGCACTTGAGCAGTGTTTCTACCCTAAAGAACTGCCTGCCGGAGAATTACTCAGCACCAGTATTCCTCTGCGATTTAAAAATATGATGCTATTACTTCTGGGGAGAGAGTCGGGGAGAAAAGGACCAGGAAGATTATTCCCAATGAAAGTGAAAAAAAAAAGGAGACATTTACATAAGAATTCCTTAGTAGTTCTCTAAGACTACAATCTTATTTATAAAATTTTGTGACAAAACACAGAAACAGGCCATATCTACTCACTGTTCATGTTTGGGACTCTTACCAAGAAGGCATGACTTTCTATTGAACTGTCAGTTTAATGAGGATTAATTAGTTTGAAGGATTACCTTCATTCTCCGTTTATTTGCTCATCTGTTCATACAGTCAGTCAATATCAGTTACTGAGTGCCGACCTATTCCAGGTGTGGTGGTAGGTACTGAGGATACAATGGCGAGCCAAACCAGGCACCCCTCCCTCTCCGTGTAGGTGAAGAACGGGACCTTTATCAATTAAACGTAAAATTACTAAGCCCTCTGAGGAGAGGAACGTGAGACTATGCTAACCCATAATAGTATTGTTTGTCCTAGTTGGGAAGGTCAAGGAATGCTTACCTGAGGAAGTGTAGATTGAGCACAGACATGAGAGAGGAGCAGTGCTCAAAGAAATGAGGGGATGGCTGGGAGTTCAGAGGACAGAAACAGACCTTTAGGGACATGATCATGCAGGCTCTCATTAAGGCTATGTTGAGGCTTGGACCTTATCCTAAGAGCAATGGAAAGCTATCGAAGGGTTTTACACAGGAGAGGTGATAGGATATGATATGAGATGATATGATGTGACATAATACTATTAGGTTGGATTTCTCTGCCTGTAGCAGGTTGGTGGTGGCAAGAACAGAGGGCAAGCAAGCTATCAATAGACTGAAAGGGACCAGAAAGGTGACTGGTAGAGGTTATTTCATTTAGAAATCTTTACACATTGATTAAATCAATCTGATACTGTCTCGTCAACAAATGGTGTTGGGAAAAACCAGACAGCCACATGCAGGAGAATGAAACGGGACCACTTCCTTACACCATATACAAAAATAAATTCTAAATGGATAAAAGACCTAAATGTGAGACAAGAAACCATCAAAATCCTAGAGGAGAACACAGGAAGCAACCTCTTTGACCTTGGCTGTGGCAACTTCTTACTAGACACATCACTGGAGGCAAGAGAAACAAAAGCAAAAATGAACTACTGGGACTTCATCAGGGTAAAAAGCTTCTGCACGGCAAAGGAAACAATCAACAAAACTAAAAGGCAGCTTACAGAATGGGAGAAGATACTTTCAAATGACACATCTGATAAAGGGTTAGTATCCAAAATCTATAAAGGACTTATCAAACTCAAAACCCAAAATGCAAATAATCCAGTTAAGAAATAAGCAGAAGACATCAATAGGCATTTTCCAAAGAAGACATCCAGATGGATAATAGACATATGAAAAGATGCTCAACATCCCTCATCAGGGAAATACAAATTAAAACCATGATGAGAAACCACCTTACACCTGTCAGAATGGCTAAAATTAACAAGTCAGGAAACAACAGATGTTGGCAATTGGGGAGGGTATGTGCTATGATGAGCATTGTGAATTGTGTAAGACTGATGAATCACATACCTGTACCCCTGAAACAAATAATATATTATATGTTAATAAAAAAAGATGTAGAGAAAGGAGAACCTTCTTACACTGTTGGTGGGAATGCAAACTGGTGCAGCCAGTCTGGAAAACAGTATGGAGGTTCCTCGAAAAGTTAAAAATAGAACTACCCTATATCAGTTGCACCACTGGGTATTTACCCAAAGGATCCAAAAATACAGATTTGAAGGGGTACGTGCACTCTGATGTTTATAGCAGCATTATCAACAATAGCCAAACTATGAGAAGAGCCAGGTATCCATGGACTGATGAATGGATAAAGAAGTTGTGGCATATAATATCTATGTGTATATATTGTAAATTTCCGTTATATATAATGAATATAAATTTCCATTATATATGTATGTTTCCATCGCGCGCGCGCGCGCGCGTGTGTGTGTGTGTGTGTGTGTGTGTGTGTGATGGAATTTACTCAGCAAAGAATGAGATCCTGCCATTTGTAACGATGTGGATGGACCTAGGGTATATTATGCTAAGCAAAATAAGTCAATCAGAGAAAGACAAATACCATGTGATTTCACACATATGTAGAATTTTGGAAACAAAACAGATGAACATATAATAGGAAGGGAGAAAAAAGAGAGAGAGAGAGAAGCAAACCATAAGAGACTCTTAACGATAGAAAACAGAGGGTTGATTGGGAGGTGGGTGTGGGGTGAGTTAAATGGGTGATGGGTATTAAGGAGGGTACTTGCCATGATGAGGACTAGGTGTTATATGTAAATGATGAATTACTAAATTCTACTCCTGGAAAAAAAAGAATAAGGCCTGGAAAATGGCATGACTAGTTATCTTTAGAACAGTGATGCTCAGTGGGAGTGATTTTGCTTCTAAGGGGCATATGGCAATGTCTACTAACCTTTTTGGAAGGAGTATAATTGACATAGAATATTATATTAGCTTATAAAATAATTATGATTATATTAGGATACAACATAATGATTCAATATTTGTATATATTTCAAAATGATTACAATAACTCTAGTTAACATCTTTCACCATACATAATTACAAAATTTATTTTTCTTATGATGAGAACTTTGAAGATCTATTCCATTAGCGACTTGCAAGTATTCAGTACAGTACTGTTAACTGTAGTCACTATGCTGTACATTACATCCCATAACTTATTTATTTTATACTTAGAAGTTTGTACATTTTTATCTCCCTTCACTTATTTTTCCGACCTGCACTCCCTGCCTCTGGCTACCACCAACCTGTCATCTATATCTAATTTTCATGGAAAAATACTTTTAAGTGAGTGTTGTTCTCATGCAGTGTCTTTGTCTAGTTATAAAGATAAAGGTGAGGTTATTAAAATTTATTAGGCAAAAAAATCAATCTAATACTTAGAAGGTAAATCAGATCCTGTTTTTTATCTGACACCCCATATATTTCTCCTGTGGGGCCTATTTACATTTCCCCACTCCCCTCCTAACAGATCCTTCTCTCCATTTATTCAAAAGAGGATTTGCTTCTGCCATTTATAAGCCAAAATCACTTAGCCAACCTGTCTAAGAATCCTTAGTTGTACAAGGCCTAATTATAGTCTCCAGGCTTTCCTCATGGGGTTGGTTATTATGAGTATAATCTGCAGTAATAGGTGTAAAAGTGCCCTGTACACTAGAATACATGAGATCAATGTAGGTTGGCATTATTGTAATGCTCCTAATTATGTGTGACGTCTACCTTCTCTGGGAGTTAATGGAATGTTGGTATGAATATTTGGGCAGGAAAAATAAGTTTAGATGCTTTAATTAGGATACTCACCACATTCCTAGGCAAGGCAATAATTAGTTCAGAAGTAAAAGGGCAAAACAGAGGCAAGCCTGGAGAGGGTTACTGGGGCACCTTTGTAGCCACAGCCTCAGGTCTCTGGAAATTATGAGACTGTACTCCAATCCATTGGCCATGGCAAAAAGGCATGTGTAACAGCAGTAGTTGGCAGTTGTGCCCTCAGAAGGCGTCCATTCACAACTGGGAGGAGCTAAACAGGCTCTGAGATCTGAGAGATGACATTATTGCTTACTTGGGGGGCACTGGCAGGAAAGAGCCTCTGGTTTCCCCAGAAGAGCAAATAGCTATGCTTAACCTCCAACTTGTGTTTGTGTAAGCAGGTTCAGGATTTGATCAAACAAACGTACTTTAACAGGGCACAGTGGGGGGTCGTGCCCCTCAGGGATGTGAACAGGGAGCAGAAGAATCAGGGAAGGAATGAAGATAAAAATATATCAAAACTTTTCATAGGACTTTCCACCCAAATTCCTTGGAGACCAAGCTACTATAGGAACCAGAGCCCATCAGATACATCTGTTCTCTGTCCTCTTGCCCCTTCCTCATTAAATTTTGATATAATCTCTGATGACTTTGGGAATAAAAAAGGCCTTATTCATTTTCCTGGAAAGCGGTAGGCAGTCATGAACTTGTTTGTGCAGAGGAGTGCGGAAAAAAGAAGAAAGATGTTGGGAGCAACCTCTTCAACTATGAGCATTGCCTCCAATGCGTGGAGAATCAGTTCTAACTGTATAACACTCTGGGTCTCTCCTGAGGTCACTTCAAAATGTATTGGAAAAGTCCTCTCCAAACAGAAGCAGTGAATTCTAATGTACAGTAACCCTGGGGAGATTTCTACTCTCTCAGTAAGATAGTCCTCCCCGGGGAAAGTTGTGAAGAGGTGATCAAGAAATTCAAACCAGGAATAAGATGTTTCCATTTGAGAGCATAGAGGGCTCCTAGGATCTGAGGAGGTAAGATTCTGAGAATCCCAGTTCCTGTCTTGCAAGGAGCCTTTGGGTTGGTATGTTTGTGACTGTGTGTATCTGTGTGTATGTAGCAGGGAGTAGAGGTGTTGCACGTTCACCTTTATAAGAGACTGAGTATAAAGGGGAGCTGAAGAATCTTCTGGAAGTTCGGATTGTCTATCAAATCTAATAAACATTTACTGACATGAGCGTAGTGTGAGATAGTCTTGAAGATCAGTAGGCCTTAGAAGGCTGAGGTAGGTTGGGACTTGGCATGACACTGCAAGTAAAAGAAATAGCTGGAGCAAGGAAAATGAAATATGAAAATTCCAGTCACTCAGTATGACTGTACATTTCTGACTTGGTTATAGAGGCAAAATAAGACTGGAAAGGTTAAGTCTGGTCAAATTACAGAGTTTGGAAAGCCAGTCAGAAAGGTGGGAGGACCATTTATTCAGTCATTCCAGAAATATTTATTGAGTATGACTATGTGCCAAACACAATTCCAAGTGCTTGAGATACATCGGGGAACAAAAAAGATGAACAGTGCTGCCATTACAGGATTTACATTCTAGGGAGGGCAATCTGCTGATATGTGCCTTTGGCCTGAATGCTCATGAACTAAGTTAATCTGTACAAAAACCCCATGAGATTGCTACTATTATTAACCTGCTTTTAAGATAGGAAGTTGAGGCACAGGGAGGTTAAACATATTGCCCAAGGTCACACAACTAGTAAATATCTGGAGTTGCTCGTAACTACCTCATTACACTAGTTGTGAGAGCTGAAGGAGGAGAATTTCAAGATGGTATGTTTGGCAGGAGGGGCTGATGAGGAGTCACTAATTGCAAGATTAGATGAGAAGTAAATACTGTAGATGGACTTAAACCAGACATTTATTTCTCATACTACTGGCAGCTGGAAACCTGAGATCGGGTTGCTGAAATGGTCAGATTCTGGTGAAATCTGGTGAGAGCTCTCTTTCTGGCCTGCAGATAACAGTTTCTTGCTGTTGTCTTCACATGCCCTTTCCTTTATGCTTGTGCATGGAGAGAGAGATCTCTCTCTTCTTTTTTTAACCACTGAGCGGGGCATGTGTACACACTAAATGTATACAGCTTGATCTGTTTGGAAATAAGTATGCATCCATTAAACTACTACCACAATCTATACTATCAATATATGTACTATCAATATATCTATTTATACTATCAATACTATCTATACTATCTATATTTCAATACTATCAATATCTATACTATCTATACTATCAATATATTCTATACTATCTATACTATCAATACTATCTATACTATCTATATATCAATACTATCAATATACTATCTATACTATCAATATATTCTATACTATCTATACTATCTATATATTCAATCTATACTATCAATATCTTAATCACATCCAAGGGTTTCCTCCTGTTCTATTTATTACTATTATTTTTATTATGTATGTGTAATAAGAATGTTTAACTAAAATAGTCAAATTCAGAAGCAGAGAGTAGAATGGTGGTTTCCAGAATCTAGAAGGAGGGGGGAAGAGGAAGATGTTAGTCAGCAGTACTGAGTTTGAGTTATGCAAGATGAATAAGTCCTAGAGATCTACTGTCAGCATAGTGCCTGTAGTTAACAATACTGTACTGTATGCTCAAAAATTGCAAAGAGAGTAGATCTTGTATTAAATGTTTCCTTCCTCTTCTTATATGGCTCCCAATCCAATAGGAGTAGGATCCCACCTTTATGATCTTATTTAGCCTTAGTTACTCCTAAAAGCCCATCTCCAAAAATAGTCACACTGGGGGTTAGGGCTTCAGTATTTGAATTTAGGGGAGGGACACAATTCTGTCCATAGTGCCAGGTAGCATTAAGATTTTAAAAATCATGTAGTAGGGGCACCTGAGTGGCTCAGGCGTTGAGCGTCTGCCTTCGGCTCAGGTCATGATCCCAACATCCCGGGATCGAGCCCCGCATCGGGCTCCCTGCTCGGCAGGAAGCCTGCTTCTCCCGCTACCATTCCTTCTGCTTGTGTTCCCTCTCTCGCTGTGTTTCTTGCTGTCAAATAAATAAAATCTTTAAAAAAAAAAAATCATGTAGTATTTGTCCGGGCTTACTATTGATAAGTGCTTTCTCATTTAATCCTATTCATAGCCCAGGAAATGGCCAATATTCCCTCTACTTTACGGATTGTGGAAAATGCAGTTGCAAGAAATTTTTTTTAAGAATTTATTTATTTGGGGCCGCAGCTGTGTGCGTGAGAGGAAAAGATGCTGGAGCCACAGGAGAATGGCTTGATTGACCTACCAGATTATGAGCATGTAGAAGATGAAACTTTTCCTCCTTTTCCACCTCCAGCCTCTCCACAGAGAGAAGATGTTGAAGGAGCTGAACCTGATGAAGAGTCAGGGAGAGTACCTGTTCCTGTACCTCCAAAGAGAACAGTTAAACAGAATATACCCAAGCTGGATGCTCAGAGATTAATTTCAGAGACAGGGCTTCCAGCATTAAGGCATGTGTTCGATAAGGCAAAATTCAAAGGTAAAGGTCATGAGGCTGAAGACTTGAAAACGTTAATCAGACACATGGAGCATTGGGCACACAGGCTATTCCCTAAACTGCAATTCGAGGATTTTATTGACAGAGTTGAATACCTGGGAAGTAAAAAGGAAGTTCAGACCTGTTTAAAACGAATTCGACTTGACCTGCCTATTTTACATGACGATTTTATTAGCAATAATGATGAAGAAGGAGAAAGTCATGGCCATGACATAACTGCTACCCAGGTAGATCCCTTCTTGACAAACTCACTGGGAAGTGAGAATTTTGCTTCTGAGTCAAGTAGAAGCCTAACAGAACAACAACAACAGAGAATTGAGAGAAATAAACAACTGGCCTTGGAAAGAAGGCAGGCAAAGCTACTGAGTCCCTTGGAAATGACTTGTTAATAAACACACAGACCATTGAAGAGGTTGATACAGGTGAGGATCAAGAGGAGTCATTGGATAGATTTAACAAAGACATTCTAGACAACCCACATGATGCTGCTGCTGCCAAAACTGTAAATGAAGAGGAGGAATTAAAAATAGAGAAACCACAACTGGACCATTCCTTTTAAAATGTACAGTCGTAACTTTATGCTTTATCCAGAAATGTTACTGAGGTTGGATAGGCTTCAACTAAGAGAAAATCTATTAACTTGTTACCCTCTTAAGTTTTAGATTAGTATGTATTTTGTCTCCCTGGAGTGAAAATTCTTATGTAATAAGACTTTCACAGATTCTTGTTTAAAATATTGTATTATTTGTACTTGTTTCTTAACTTTAGTTGAACCTATTTTTTCTTAGTGTTTATTTTTATATAGATATGACTTTATAAAAATGATTAGTAATTAATAAGCACCTTCTGCTGCTAGATTTCCATTGAATGTCGTTTTCACTAAATTGGGGGTTTTGAGATGTAAATATATAATGAATATTAATGTCCATTTTTAAAGAAATAAAAATCTTATAAACTAAAAAAAAAAAATTTATTTATTTGTTTATTTATTTGAGGGAGAGAGAGAGAGAGAGAGAGAGAGGGAGAGAATGAGCCAGGGGTGGGGAGAGAGACAGAGGGAGAGAAAGAGAGAGAGAGAAGCAGATTCCCTGCTGAGCGGGGAACCCAACATGGGGCTGGATCCCAGGACCCGGAAATCATGACCTGAGCCAAAGGTAGATGCTTAACTGACTGAGTCACCCAGGCACCCCTACAGTTGCAAAGAATTTAAAGAAGTTTTTCACCACCCCTACATCTGTTGGTGGCTCCTGGCCTAAAACCCCTGGTCCACATTCTGTGTAGCACACGGTACTGCCCGACAGTCACCACACCTCAGTCTCAGGGCCTGGCTGGGTCCTAAGGGCTTTGCAACCCCTGGAAAGGGAGCTACTCTGCAGGAGAGGCTACTCCTGTGCCCAGAGGTCCCATGGTGGCAGAAGACTTGGTAGAGCTACCTGGGTACTGGGAAATAACTCTCCTCTCAGGGAACCAAGTCTGGAGAGGAGATGCAGAGAAAGAGAGTTTGGGTGGTGAATTTATCTGAGTCAATTCAAGAAAAAAATGATTTTTTTTTTTAGTTTTTTTGTTGTTTCTTTAAAGAACTTTGAGAAGGAAAAATGGTTGAACATTTCCCAGGGTAGAATTATTTAGTGATTTGGAGAAATGAAAATGTATTTTCTACACAGGGAAATCTGAACCTCTTTTTTTCATAACCACCTTTCGTAGACTTGCCTTTTTAAACCTCCTTTTATTTTCTGATTCATTTCTACTATTCTGCCAAGGTCTGCTATTTGCATGGCTCTATGTAAAGACAGAGGAAAATATGTTTGAAAAGTCTGGGACAGACTTCTGGAAGGTGCCACGAAAAAGGAGTCTGTGGATAAAAACATGAGAATGCATTGGTGGAATGGTTTTTTAATCTTTCCTTGCCACCTATCTGAGCTTTGAGACAGAGCCATGTAGAGCTGGGATGCCTAGAAACTGGTTTGTCCCTCAGGTGACAAGGAGTGAACATTAATGGCATTCTATCATTTGGATCTTGCGTACCAACAGGTCCAGGGGAAAGGTAAATCAAAGTGGGAGCTAAATTCAACAGCTTATATTTGAACAAGTTAATGTGTTTTCTCTTAAACTCATAATAAGTAACATAGATACATGGGTTTGATACCAGATGTCTATTATTAGTGAGCTAATATTTGTCTCCTGAAACTAATAGCTCATCTTTGCTTTCAAATACTCTCAGATCCTTCATTTAATTGAATAGTTTCTCTGCACTTGGAGAATTCACATATGTTAAATAATTTAATCTTCACAATGACCTACTTAGATGTGGTTATTTCCATGCTACCAGAGAGGAAACTGAATGACGCATGACAATTTTATCCCCCGTAAGTTCACTGAGGACTGTGCCTACATATGTTCATCGTATATCCAGGACTCACTCAAGCATCTGCCACACAGTAAATGCTCAGTATTTGTGAAAGTCCTGAAGGGTAACGTAGCCAACCTTGAACTCGGATCTTTTGCTCTTACGGCAGTAAGAATGACTTATGACATCAGAATGACTTGTTTACGTGGTAATCATCATAGGGAATTACTTTCCTTTAATGCTAGTATTTCAGCAGTATAAACACACTCTGGCAACATCCAGTTACACTTACTTTTTTAAAAAATAATGTAAGGAACCCATGTTTACTGTATAAGAACTAGGGATACAAATGATCAATAAGAACATCAAATAAATTTAAATCACTTGATGCCTATTCATTTAGAACACCTGCCTCTGTTCTTGCAGCATTCTGTGCTATGACAAAATCAGTATTCTGGCTTTTTTTTTCCAATTTTTTATTATTACTGAAGTATATTTGACATGTTAGTTTCAGGTATACACAGTAGTTAAAAAAAAATCCTATGCATTACTCAATGCTCACCATAGTAAGTATAATCACCATCTATCACCTTACGGTGTGATATCACCTTATTACGATATTGTAGACTATATTCCCTATGCTGTACTTTTCATTTCCATGACTTACTTATTTTATAAACATTTCATGTTATAAACAGTTATTTTATAACTGTTAATCCCCTCCACCTATTTCACCCATCCTCTAACCCCCTCTACTCTGGCAACCACCAGTTCTCTGTATTTGTGAGTCTGTTCCTCTTTTCTCTGTTTGTCATTTGTTTTTTGGTTTTTTTTTTAGATTTCACATGTAAGTGAAATAATATGGTATTTGTTTTTCTCTGACTTATTTCATATAACATAATGCTTTCTGGGTCGATCCATGTTGTCACAAATGGCAAGATTTCATTCTTTTTTCATGGCTGAGTAATATTCCATTACACAGGCTGGCTATGTCTCCTTTATCTTGTATATTCTTTTTTAACAAAAGGAGTATTCTTCCCATATACATTTCTGAATTCTCCTTGGAGTCAAAGACAAGATAGTTTCTCTCTTCATGATCACCCCACAGGATCCGATAGGACCATTCTGTAAGACTGTGGACCAGAAATGGGGATCGCAAGGCTTCCATTTCAAACATTTTTATCTAATTGCTGTCAGTTAAAAACAAGCACCAGGGGAAGCGTGCAAAGGGCAATGACTTTGTCCTCAATCTCATCTTGCTCAGTGAAAAGAACAAATTCAGGTAATTTGCTATTAAATCACCAGATGAAATCCATATCTATAACAGCCATTCTATCTCCCTGACCCTGGCTGATGAGCTCTACCTACAATAAGAAAACTTTTGCTTTTCCAAATTCTCTTTTCTCCTACAATCTAGGACTTAGACACATCACCTTCTATTTACTTGACTAAAATGCATTCTTGTTTCTCTGACTTCATTTCACTATAAGTGATAACTAAAAGGTTGATTTGATTAGTAAGAGTGAGGAGGAAGCTGGCTATTCCAGTAAAATTCATTTAGCACTATAAAATAGTACTTTATTTTCCCCTCAACTCTTATCTCACCTTGGTTCCCTAAAGTCATTGTGCTCAGCCTGCCTGTGCCAGCTCCCTCTTTGTCAACAGCAATGGATGGTTCTTAAGAGTGGGGGGAGGTCTTTGCTAAGAGTGTCGCCATCACTCTTAATTGACAAGAGCTTTCATTTCTTATTCTTTTATTATTATTTTTAAGATCTAAGGCTTGATTTTTGTGAGAGGTCAGGGAAGACTGGCAAATACAGAGGGGAGAGAAAAGAGTAACATGGTATTTTCTATAGAAAAATGCATTTTGGGTGTCAGGAGCTGACAGGGGAAAAACACACAGACATTCATGGCAAAATTGTTGATGGAAGCTTAGGGGACTAATCCTGATGCTTACTTTATTTTCTTTTTAATGGGATGTCAGTTCTGAAGAATAAACAGTCTTTCCTGAATCCAGAGTTATAAGCACTTATTTGTCTAGATAAAGTACAGAAAAGAAATATTGTGTGCTGCAGCCCATAAGTCATCTTCATGGCCTTTCAGGTAAACTACCAAGGATTTTTACTGTTCAACTCAGTGGAACACAAATTGGTAAACTGAGAACTAACTGATCACAGCCATTGAAGCAGTTCCAAGCTGACACCCAAAATTTCATCTTAATCTGAAATGGCAAAATCACTTACTTAAAAAAGTACCACAAAAGGGGATGCCCATATCCTTTATTATGGGCAAAAGGGAAAAAATGGAAGCATGTATCAGATGCTTGAAGGAAGGGCCTATTTTCTTCTGAGACCTGTCCCAAGTGTTCCCTACTAGCAGAGCAGAGCGTGGTCTCCCCACCCCACTTCCAACCCTCGAAGGGCAGCACATGTACAGATCTGCAGATCACAAAATACAAAAATGTAAAATGGGATCGTAGCACTGGACAAACACAGAAACAAGGTTGCTGGAGTTGGTATTTTTAAGAGCCCATCCCTCTGTTCTAGTATCATGAATTGTGGAGGTAGAAACACTGGTAGTCAGAGTGTGAATAGCTAAAAATCAATTTAAAATGTGAACCTGGCACAATTGCTGAAGGAAGGCTGAGAATTCTCTGCAATTGCTCTGAAAAGCCAATGATAAGAGGAAGCTGTAAGTGAAGTGCAGAAGGGCATGAAGCAAAATCAAAGAGCACAGAACAAGCGAGACAACGTAGAACATTAATGACAAAAGAAAATGTGCAGTGGTCTCACCAAGTTCTTACTGAAGAATGTTAGGGAGTTAATACCAGAGCCTTACTATCCATTATAACATTATCAAACGTTTAATTCCGATGGAGATGCAAATGGTTTATGGATACCTTAAATTCGAACAGTGGGTATACTAAAAGGAATCTTGGAGCCCCGAGTCAGGGAAGCTGGCCTCAAGCCTCACCTGTGCCTACTGCTGACTGCCCATTTAGTCACTCATGTGTCCATTGAATCATCCCAGCAAGTCTTTTTGAAAACCTATTTATTCTAGACTCTGTGTGAGCTTCAGCAACTGTCTTAGTATCTTTGGAACTCAGGTTACACTTATGTAAATGGGAACGGTAATTCATACACTGTCAACCTTAAAAGGTCTGCAGAGAATCAGAAGAGATAGTGAAAAAGGAACTGAACTATGTCTATAATTTTTCTTTTTTTCTAGACAATTAACATAAGCTCATTTAATTTATTTAAACGTGGTCTAAGTAATGTGTTGATTACATTGTCACTATGACTACGGAAACCATCTTTGGGTCTTCTGAGCCATTACTGAAACGCTAGGCAGCATTCAGGCAGCGTTCTGAATGCTTTTAGCACTCCATGTGTGTGGGTTCAGTTTTGCTTGAAAACTGTCAAATATCAGTTGGGATTAGTCTGATTTCATTGATCTCTTCATCCATTTAGATAGAAAATATCAGATTCAGAAACTCACGTAAGAAAAGAAAAAGAAAAAACTTAATGTTATTCATTAAGAGGTGGAGAAGTTACTAGAGAAGGTTTCAGTGAGCTTCTCTTTGGCACCAACTCTCTGTCTCTCCTGTCTTCTTGAAAGCCCTGAACTGTCAATTTGTGTCCAGGTGCACTCAAAGAGCACACGGCGCTGGTACTGATGCTGAACATGAAGATGCCTCTCCATTCCTTCCTCCTCCCGCAAAGAGGGCCTGACTTCAAAATGGCCCTGCTGGGTGGTTGTAAACTTAGTTGATAGAGTAGCCAGGGTATCAGGTGTGCCTCTCTCTGGCTCCAGAATGGAAGAAGGTCAGTTTCTCTCACTTTACTTTGAGGTGGTTGCTCAACAAATGAGAGTTCAGACATACAACCACTTCTTTTTGAGCTTAGCTTTTTACCAATGAGCAGGCTTCTTCTTGCATGTAATGGGGTCATTTAAAAGGCAGAAAAAACTTCCATAATTGTGTGGAATAATCTTGGCCCCATTGCCAGGTTTTTAGTACATATGTAAAGTCAGAGGAAAATAAACATCTCTCGGGACCTGAACTAGGTAGTGGTCAGTAATATCACAAAATAAAAAGAGAACTTCTCCCTTAACCATATGCATAAAAGTACTGTCCTAGCTGTCCCTGCTCTCCCCCTTGCACTGAGTTTTTGACTCCACAAAGCATTGTTCCTGACACTCTCTCATTATAATTTTTCGTTTCATAGAAATCATAGTACCACTCTGGTGGGGAATGCTGATGATAACAGAGGCTATGCGGTGGATGGGAGCAAAGGATATGTGGGAAATCTCTGTACCTTCCTCTCAATTTTGCCATGAACTTAGAACTTTTATAAAACATAAAGTTTATAATAAAAAAAAAAACCCAGTTGTGCAAAAGGACATTGAGCCTGCCACATTTCTGAGAATGTCATTGTACTGCTCGTTCATGAGCTTTTCTGGTCTTTTTATCAGCAAGAAAGAAATGACACACTCAAATTTCATAACTGAGTTGAGTGTAGTATAGAAATATCTCAAAGATAAGATGGGGCTCAGGAAAATAAATTCTACAGAACCCAGGGTCTAATATCAGTGTACATAGGTACCACCCTGAAAAAAGGAACAGGAAAGAATAGTTTCAAAAGCCCACTGACGATCACCGTGTGGAAAGAATGACTCTCTGGTAGAGAGACCAAGCCAGACCACCATGACCTCCTTCATTCTTATTTCCTCCCACCCTCCATCACCTACTAGTGCCTCTTCTTGGCAGAATTAACTGGAAGCCCATAGATGAGGGCAACTGTCAGAGCTGTCTACATGGATCAGCCTTATAGGGCACAGAGTAGGATGGAGAAGAATGCAGAGTGGACATGGAAAGATCATCAAAAAATGTTCAGCACTGACCTCTCTCATAGCACCCACGAAGGTAGCCATTTCTTATCAGCTGTCTTTGTAGCCCGGAATGTACCTGTTCACAAAGCTCATTTAATTGACTAAGACTTAAATTTGGCTTTAAAATAAGATTAAAAGCAGTCATTGTTTTAAAAGAAGTGTTCTATCTTCTGATTACGAGAACTAAGTAATCTAACAATAAATATTTCAGTGTCAATCAAATAGTCAGCTTCACTTAAGAAAGGGCTTTATAGTAGGAGATTTATAAAAAATCTCATACTTTCCAAAATGTTTTTTTGAAATTAAAATGGCTCTTTCTTTCAAGGTAGCCGTGGCTTCTTATCATCTCTTTTTTCCAAAACCATCTGGTAACTGTATTTGATGTGAAATATACCTCTTAATTTCACTCTAAATATTCATATTCAATGACACACTGTATCGTAAGGTTTAGATAACTGGAATATTCAATTTCGTCAGCTAGGTTCAATGTAAGGAAGATCATTTATGCATTACTGTTTGTCGTAGGGCCTGTAACAGCTCGCCAATGGATGATACACACTCTTCTTATGGCATATAAAATACCATGATGTTGGGGAAATCAATAAGGTTATGACTGGAGAGAAGGGGCTGGACCAAATGGCCATCCCAAATTCCACGCACACACTTCCCTCTCTTAGCCCATAAGGAATTATCAGAAAGCTAGCGAGTCTGGTATTTAAACATAAATTCATCTGTAATTCGGTGCTTTTCAGTGGAGGTTTTCAGAGCTCAATTTCAGTTTCATCTCAAAGTGGAATTTCAGAGTTACTCGACAATAACAGGTTTGCTCTTGAGAAGTGAAAGTGAAAAGTGAAATCTGGATACCCTGCACTCTTACTGACCATGCCCTAGACTTTCAGCGTCTTCCAGAGTGAAGAGCACGCTTGGTGTTGGTGGAAACATAGTAAGCTACCTTGTGAGAACCACTTTAGTGCAGCCAATTATTTACTGTAGCAGAAATGTCCAAATTGTGTTGAGAAATTCATAGCAATAAAAGCAAAAAGTTTGCATAGCTCCATAGGTTCACATATATAACCTCCTGTAAAATCTAATATAAACTTGGACTCAAAGAAAATAAATGCAAAAGGCCCTGATGGAGGCCCATATTTTGATCCTCAATTTCTCTAGTTCTATATATAGGGAGGTTTTGTTTGTCATGCATCCAACTGGAGGAGCTGATAAAATAATCAAGAAGAGCAAAATTGCGTTGTACTGCTCCACCAGATAGATCCTAATGGTCTCCTGAAGACAAATTGTCCCCAGACAGTTACCATAGGTCCTCTGCTTTGGAGACCAGGTTGGAAGAATGTGGTTTAATTGGGTATTTGTAGTACTCTTTGAGACTATTGAGATTCTGGTAAGGATGTAAGAGGTATTAGAAGTGTCTCAGGTATAAAAACTGTTGCTAATAAAAGCTAGACATAAATCTTTTGTTTAATACTTTGGAATTCATTTCTCTTTAAATTTTTTTTAAAATTTTTATTTATTTATTTGAGAAAGAGAGAGAGAGAATGAGCGGGGGAGGGAGGGCGGCAGGGGGACAAAGAGAGAGGGAAAAGCAGATTCCCATGGAGCAGGGGTCCATCCTGGGTATCTGGGATCATGACCTGAGTCAAAGACAGATGTTTAACCAACTGAGCCACCTAGTTACCCCCATTTCTGTTTAAATTTGATAGGAAATAAAACTATCAAAAAAAGAATTTCGAATTCTTATTAGTAGAATTTCTAAAAATTTTGTAGTTAAAGGTAGAAAGAAAAAAATATAAATTAATTGTGAGGAATTAGATATGACTGGTAGAAAGTTTGTTATCCTGTGATCTGAATCTAAGTAAACAGGTTCTTAGATGGCACTGCTCAGTTTTACCAGATACATTTCAAGGATAAAACAGGACTCAGGTTAGGTTATTAATATATGACTCTCTTATAATTTACTTTTTGGTAAGTATTGTCCAAGTGAATTTTTTTTCAAATTCAAAATGTTGCTTTCCTAGAAAATGCTCAAAGCAGATGATATTCCTAAGTAAAACTGAAACTTGTACAAATTAATCAAAAGGACATTTTTGTTCAAACAACTGGGAGTTGGGCAGAGGGAGAATCCAGAATATACTACATGTTATCCCAACCCATGTACAAATATATCTTGGGAGATAGCCAGCTTGGTCCTTTTGCAATAGAGTAGGTTTGGAAAGCAACATAAAATCTTCACTATATCATGTGTATTTAGTACACTTTATAGTGTTTTGGTAATAAAAATATGGGAGCAATTTGTCAGAGTGTGAAAATGACAAATGATTACATATAAATTTTTTCTTAAGTTTCAGGTAGGAATAGAGGCAAAGAATGCTGTACAATGGTTATACTTTTTCTAAAATGTTTGCACCATTTAACAAAGAAGATTAGAAAGTGCCCTATTTACTGCCTTTTCCCAAAGTTGTCCCTCACTGGAAGAAGAAAAAAAAAAGCAATAATACAATTAGCAATTAGCAAGGAACGGGAAGAAATTGCTGTGTCTGGGCTAATGGTAGAATAATGCATTTTCTTTCAAAATCCTGCAGAAGTACACATAGAAGAGAGTAGGCAACCGCTGAACATTCTTTGTTCCCAAGGTCATATTTTCTTACGTGAGTGACCTTGGATAAAACACTAAAACTTCATTATGTGTCAAGACACTCACTGCTTTACCATTCCTCAGCAGTTCCCCATCATTTGAGGACAACATTGTCATCACTCTGAGTGGCATGCAAGATTCTTCACAACCTAACCCTTGCTTCCCTCTTCAGTCTCTTGTCCTGACACCCACACATCCACCAATCACTGCAGATATATCACAATTAATTATTGTGGTTCCTAAGTGGACTGTGTCTGCAAGCCCCCATGCCTCTCTTTACTTACTCAGCAAATATTTTGGGGGGTACATAATGTGTGTCAGACATTGTGCCAAGGGCTAAGAATAAATGGCAAACAAGGCAACATGATCCGATGTCTCATGCAATTTAAGGTGGAGTAACAAAGAAACAACATACCCCTGCCAAAAAATAAATAAATAAACATAAAAAATAATTACAGATTGTGATAGGTGTTGGGAAGGGGGAAAAAAAAACAGAGTGTTAACATAGAGACAAAGGAGGGTGAGGGATATGAGGTGGTGACATTTAGTGTGTTCCAGGTAAAGACCTGAGACCAAGACTTCCAGACAGAGAAAACAACATACTTGAGTTCTAAGTAGATAAGACTTTCTCAGGTTCAAAAGTTGAATAAAGGCTGGGGTGCCTGGGTGGCTCAGTCGGTTCTATGTATGACTCTTGGTTTTGGCTCAGGTCTTGATCTCATGGATCCTGAGATCTAGCCCTGCATGGAACCCAGCATGGGGCTCAGTGGGAGTCTGTTTGGATATTCTATCCCTCTGCCCCTTCTCCTGCTCTCTCACTCAAATAAATAAATAAATCTTTAAACAAATGTATAAAGGCCAATGTGGCTAGAGTATGGTGTGGGGGACATAACATAAGGTGGAGATGAAGAGGTAGCTAGATGTCAAATCAAGCAGAGTCTTATAGCTCATAGCAAGGAGTTTTATTCCAAGTGCAATTAGAAGTTATTGGTTTGGTTTAAGCAAAGTTGTAACATGGCTCAATTTATGTTTTGAAAAGATGGCTCTGACTTTGTATGATGTATTCATTAAAGAAAGACAATAGAGAGGGAGCATGGAACAATTACTTAGGAGGCTATTATGGTAGACCAAAAAAAGCGATGATAGCAGGTGCATTCAGGAGATATGTAGCGGAAGAATTAGCAATGCAATTGAGTTTTCCTCTTCTCTGACTAATTTCTATTACCTTAAAGTCCCAAACCAAGCGTCCCCTACAAAGCTAAGCTATTTTGAAAGCCCGTCAATCCTACAGGGTTAGAGATCGCCTCCTATTCTCTAAGCAGCCTATCACCTGGCACCACAATGTGATGTTCCATAATATTGACTTCCTTGCCGGCTTGCTAGAAGACTGTGAGATTTTTTTTAGGACCATGGCTGTGTCTTGTTCATTTCTGTAACTTTGGCCTGGGAATAAAGCCCACTGTATAAGAGGTGCTCAGTAGATGTCAAATGTGTGTGTGCATCATGCCCTCTAGTTGGAGAGTTCTTCACATGACATGCAGCACTGAGTGGGAGCCAGAACTAGGGGCTTGGGATTGAGTCTGATATTGAAAGGATTGTGGAAGAGCTTCTGCATACCAAGGACACCTACATGTGTTAGGAGTGACCAAGAAATCTCAGACAGGAAGCCAAGTTGATTTTTCAAGGCTGCATCAAAGGAAAGAGGTCTTGACTTAGGTAGACATTCTCAAAAGTACTTCCAGTTCCATTTCTGAACCCTGCTGTGATAATTACAGTTCAGAAATGCTTGCAGCACATGGCCTACCGGACACTGTCATTTTTGACAAGGGGCATGCATTTATCAGTTGTGTGTCTGGGAACTGTTGGGCAGAAATCATAACCAAGCTGTCACCTCAGCCTCCCGTTACCTTCAAGCAGATTCATTTTAATTCACCTCCACAAAGATTTAAGTGCCTAACATGAACCTTAAGGTGTTGTACCTGGCTATTAAGATAGAGATGGATGTCAGAATATTTGTAAAAGATCTCTATTCATAAGGAACCCACAGTCCTCTGGGGCAAACAACTAAACAGGCATTGCAATTGAGGATGCTAAGAAGTTATAATGTGTACATAAAACATTATATATATGCAAGTGGTAAGAGAAAACATAATAAAATAATTTATGTTTTCTTCTGGAGGGAGGAATAAAATGTATATTTGGTCAAAAAGGAGCCTAACTTGAACTGAATCAGTAGTTTATCTGTCTCTCTCTGTCAACTTCCCAAATGCAGGACAGTCTAAGGCTTAAAGGTATTGGCTTTAGAGCAAGATTGCTTGGGTTCAAATCAATTACTTTATGATCTGTGTAACCTCTGCCAAATTATTTAACAGTTCTTCACCTCACCTTACTCAACTGTTAAATGGGATAGTAATAGTTCATACCTTATGGCGTTGCTGTGAGAATTAACATTGTACATTGTACAGTTAACTGAATTTGTACATAAATGTGAAAATGTCATTCCAGGCAGAGAAAATAGGATGAGCAAAGGAAATGGGAGTCAATGGAATGTTAAGGAAAAGGAAACCTCTGTGAACAGAATACAGGCTGTGTTTGAAGGGGGAGCTTGGAGACACAGTTTGTGAACCAGAGTTTGTATACACCATGCTAAGAAACTTGGATTCTATGCTGTAGGTAATAAGGAACTACCAATGGTTTCAAACAAGGAAGTGGTGTAAGTGGTGTGACTGGATCTATGTCCTAGAAAGATGCTTCTGTCAAAAGTAGGAGGGTTGGACTAGAAGGTGAAAGAATTCGAGGCAGAGAGTCCAAGCAAGTGATTATAGCAGTAATCCATGAGAGATGATTCAAAATCCAGAATAGGGTATGAACAGTAGGGAATGCTACCCAGCTCGATTTAAAGTTTCCCAGATACTGGGACCACAGGACTCTTCTTTCCTTATAAAATATTCCAAGAAATTCCTTAGGACTCAGTTTGGGATGCTGGCTCAACAGCATCCCATTTTTTTTTAACCCTACTCATATTTTTTTAAATTTAAATTTGCTCCCCTTACATTTTTCTGCATCTGAGATTTTCTATTCCTACAACCTAGCAGGGGAATCATGATCACAGACAGAAACTACTTGTAAATTATCTGATGTGGACAGTTTAGCAGATCAATCAATGAGCAAGTGTTCCATGGAAACTGAGTTTATGTTGAGCTCTCTGGATTTCTCACATTAGCCAGCCCTCTGCCATAACATGCTCTCCCCTCATTGTCAGAGAAGCTTTGTGAGGAGAGCAGTGTGATAAAAGTTGTACTGGGGCAATATTAATCTGTTGTTGGCATATATTTTAGATTGAGAGGGCTACGATGCTCTGGAGGCTAGAATTTCCTTCCCAATGCATTTGGTGCAATTCTCTCTGAAGATAAAAATAACAAATCTTTAGAATGTGCCAGGTATATTCTAAGTGCTACTTACTCAGACAAACACAGCACATAGCGCGCGCACACACATACACACACACACACACACACACTATTTAGTCTTCATAATAACCCTATAAGACAGAACTGTTATTATCTCTGTTTTATGGATGTGCTAAGTCACAGAGAGAGCCAAAATCACACAGCTAGTAAAGAGTAAGACTAGGAGCGTCAGTGGCAACAGCTGGTGTGTAATAAACATTGAGATAACATATGAGTGAGGGGTGAACAGAATGAACAAGAGATTGGCAGTAAGCATTAGAAAAGTAAGAAGAAATTATGCATCCAGTTTAAGGACAACATTAGGAGCCAAAATAGCAAAAGAGGTCCCCTGTTAACCTGGGCAGTATTCCAAAGAAATTACTCTCCAAATGAGAGAGTTTGAAGTAGAGGTAGTAGAGGAAAAAGAGAGTGAAATTTACTCAAGATTACAGTAAATAGGGCACACTGAGAAAGTTAACACATTTCTCTGCTGTCAAGATCAAGCTCTTGTATGATTATTGGCTCCTATAAGTGGCATTTGAAACAGATACCATTTCAACTGCAAAGAGTTTACTGAGTAAGACCCAAGAAATGTTTTCAATTTACTGGATTCTGTGACCTCGAGAATAGAAATGGCATCTGTGTATCTAGAAAGGGGTGCAGAATATGTCCTGCAGAAGGCTTTCTGACACAGTTCTAAACAAGACATCAGTCCCTACCTGAACATGTCCATAAGCATTTACTTAGCTTCTGGGTACCTAGCCCTGTGTTAGGTGGCATCAGAGGACAAAAGCATAAATATCATCAATCAATACACATTCCCAAAGCATATACAAGTGCTAAGTAGATAAGATTTAATCCCTGATCTCAAAGATCTCCCAATCAACTAGGAGGGAAATGGCGTGAACACAAGTATACATTCAGATAACAGGTTTATGAAAACGTCTGTTGCAATAAAGCATACCCAGGAAGGCACATTATGAAAGTATAGTACAGAATTATAGAGTAAGAACAAAAGTATGAGATAAATTTGAATAAGACTGGTTGAATAAGGATTCAGGACTGGAGAAGGAATTTTAGGTGGGCCTAGATTATTAAACACATGATGATGAGGAGGAGAAAAACATTTCAGCAAGGAAAAGGAGCAGCAGTACTCAATGCTGACAACAGGTCAGAGACACTGAAGTAGTTTAATAATAATAATAATAAGCATTTGCGCTTTCCCATTGGAGAAAGACTCTACTGATCTTGAAACATGAAATTAATTACCCAGGGATGTAATGCTAACTACAAACTGTGATTTCTTCTGAAAGCGGAGTCTTCTTCTGGATATTCATGATTTAATTCTCCCAATCTTTCTGCTTTGGGGTTTTTGGTCTTCAGAGCCCTAGAAACCTTCCTTTATATTTTCAATTCTTGCATTTCCAAGGTTGGCATCAATAGGCGTTCTGAGTCATTTGTTCATACACCATAGAAACCCTGCCTCCTTACTAGTTTAGAATTCCATCCTTCTGTGACCCCTCCTCGACCTCAGATGAGGCACAGCTGAGCACCTATCCAATTAGGCTCATCCTTATGCTAAAAAGGTAGGCCCAGGCCAGCATCATCCTCATGCTATACTTTTATATGAGCGCACAGCTCGTGTGTCATAGCAGGCAACCTAGCATTGACATACAGCAAACCCTGATTGCCATCAATCTGCTCCCAGAAGCATCTACCCAACCATCACAAGATATCACTCTGGGGCTGACGTCTTTGGGGCCTAGTCCCAGCCAGGAGATGTGAGTCCCCCGGGGATGACAGTCTGATCAAAATGCATGATGGATAGGGCCTAACCATCACCCCATCACTCATGAGCAAGGAGGCAAAAATTGTCAAGGTAGGAGTGTCAGGTGTGGGGAAGGTAATTTCTGACAGGTGATTAATGTCAAGGAGCTAGCAATCATCCAGGTACTGCCAAGAGAAATGGGCAGTTATATATATTTGTTTCCATGACAGTGCTTCCCTTCCCCCACTCTTGACCTCTGGTTTTACGACGCAGCAGATGATTTTTTTTTCCTTTCCCCAAATTCTAAATATTTATGCCCCTCAGCAATCTAGAGCTTATATACACTCTATATGCACACATACACTGGTGTCATTCTGCTAAAGACCTCAAAGCCCCATCGTCTTTTGAAAACCAGCTAAAATGTTCCCTAGTTAATGTTACTCTGATAGTTATTAAGGATGCAATAGGTCAGCGTGGGGCCAAATCTTGGTTTTGTCCATGGCCCTGAGCAAATGATGATACCTGTCTGTGTCTCAGCTTTCTCACCTAAAAAATAAGATTGCTTTGAGGATTAAAGAGAGCTCTCTCACCTTTAGGGTTTATGATAAATGCTTAATAAATGCTAGTTAAAATACTGTTGTTGTCCCTCTGTGATGCTTGTTTCATATGAGAGAAAATTTTCACAAACTGCAAAAATTTTATGGAACATGGGCAAAATAAAGCGCACTTTGGACATCTGAATTAAAACAAAATGGGTATGGATCCTTTGAGGTAGGAAATGGAGCAAAATAACGACAGGCAGAGAAGAAAAGCCATGCTTGACACTACTGAATTCTAGTCCTCCTTTCCACGGAGGCCCAGAGAGCGACATCATCAGCTTATTCGATACATGGAGGATTTTGTGGAGGTAGTCCAGAACCTGAGGGATTAATTACCCCAGAATTGCGCAGCCAGAAGTGAGGAGAAATCCCCTCTAAGGTCACAGCAGGAACAGGTGTAGGTATGTATGCTGAGGGGGGACACACTGTGGCTTCACTGGGGCTCCAGGCAAGAGACAGAAGCCACACTAGCTATTTTAATGGAGAGAATGTGATACCAAGATTTGTTAATTAGGTTTTGAAGAACTGAAAGGGCAAAAGAACTCTGGGGTATTACAAAGGTAGCAATTGCAAAAAGCAGCGGCAAACCCTCTGGTGGAGGGAACCAAGGGGAGAGGCTACCGTCATTCCACCTCAGAAGCTCGGAGCCCCATGGAGCTGTGAGTCACACCTCTGAGGAGGGGGCCCTGCTCGGCTGAAGCTAGGGATTTTGAAAGATGCCCTGTGCTGGTTTTTCAAGTGTGGGAAAAAACTGATGGCTAACAGGATTCAGCTGCTGCTACTGGAACACAGACACTGGGGTGAAGAAATGAGGCCGGGGTGCCACTGACAAGAACGGGAACCCCAAAGGAAGGAAGAGGCAAGTCCCCCCACCACATACACAAACACAACAGTCTTTTGGTCTCCCTCCCGCACCAGCCATGGGCGCACCTAACAAGGAGCAAAGCAGAAATTCGTCCTTTGCACCCTTGCATCCCACAGGGACACAGACAAAGTAGGGGAGAGGAGGGAGAGTGTCGAGCTGAGAGCCGTTAACTTAATAACTGGCCCCCTGTCTACTCCACGCATTCCCCCTGCATCTTAAACACTGCCGGCTCTGCACCAAGGACTGGGGGCTAAGATGCCCTCCCTCCAGGGACTCAGGCAAAGGGAAGGAGAAATAAGAAACAGAAAATGACTTGGAAATATGACTAAGAAATGTAAACCAGCATGGGGGAGAGAGGAAGGATGGGAAAGAAACTGCCCAGAGCTGCAAGTTAAAAATGAGTAGGGATCTGCTAGGTGAAGAAAAAGAAAGTAGGTAGACACTGATAGATGGAAGAGCAAACCGGGAAGGGTCTTATATGCCACATGTGGAATTGAGATTTTTTTTCTGAAGGCAATGAGAAATGATGAATAGTTTTCATCTGATGTAATCAAGTTTGTGTTTTAATAAGTAAAAAAAATTGAAAGTGATTAGTATGGCAGCAGACTGGCCAGATTTAAAAAATTGCGATAGTCTAAAAATAAAGTTTTAAGTTTTTTGAATAATTAACACATTTACAAAATAAAAATGATATGAAAGGTGGATACTAAGAAATTTCCCCTATCATTAACCATTTTTTTTCAAACTTTCGGTATTACTTTATCTGAACACAAGTGATTATGAACATTTATTTCATTTTTTTCACCCTGTCTTGCGCAGTCTTTTCTTACTTCAAACAGTGCTGAAAGGAGAATCTCCAAAGTAAGATTTCTGGGTCCATGGGTAAATACTTTGTAATTTAGGGAGGTGCTACCAAATTTGGTGAAGATTTTCTTTTGTGTCATTTTGTATTCCCACTAGCATGACAGGAGAGAACCTCTTTTCTCAGTCTGACTGACAATGTGTACTGCGAAAACTCTTGGAACTTTTTGACAGATGATAGTTGAGAGAATGTTAATGTAGTCTGAGTGAAATTGTGCCTTTGTTTCATGCTTAGGGAGGACTACTTGTATTTCTTTTTTTGTGGTCTCTATTCATATCTTTTAGCCAGTTTTCTCTTGGGATGTTATTCATTCCACACACACCCCCAATTTCTAGGAGTTGCAAATGATTTTCTCAGTTGCTCATTTCTTTTTGAATTTGGCTTTTGGTTTTTGTTTTGTTTGCCACGCAAGACATAATTTCCTACTCTCCGTTTATGAAAGAATTCACACATGCTTTCTATAAATACATTCATTTTTTTAAAGATTTATCCATTTATTTGAGGGTAGGGGAGAGTGCCAGCATGGGAAGGGGCAGAGGGAGAGGGAGGTGAGAAGCAGACTCCCCACTGAGCACCAAGCAGGAAACAGAACCAGGCTGGGGCTCAGTCTCAGGAGATCATACCTCAGTGGGCAGAAACCAAGAGTCAGCTGCCCAACCAAGTGAGTCACCTAGGTGCTCCTACTGTTTTATTGTTACCTTTAAAATTCTTTGTTTATACTGGCATGCAATATCAGGCACAGCTAGAGCATTATTTTTTCTAAATGGCTACCGAATGAATGCCCTTTATTGAAATGTCCATCTTTATCGCACTGATTTGAGATCTCATTACTATCATATTTTAAATTTCCCTATATGCCTGGGTATCCTTTTGGAAATTTGTTCTATTCCATTGATCCATTTATTTATTCCTGGTTCAATACCACACTGTTTTAATTATTGATGCTTTAAAAGATAAAATATATGTTTTAGCTTGGTAAATGTCAAAATGTCTGTTTTAGCTATTTTTAAGCACCTTAATTTTTTAAAGCAGTTTTAGTTTTAAAAGAAAATTGAAAAAGGAAGTTCCAAGATTTCCCGTTTACCCTCTGCCCTGACCCAGGCTTAGCCTCCCTCATTGTCTACACACCCACCACAGTGATATGTTTGTTACAACTGATGAACCTACACTGATACATCATAATTACTCCAAGTCCACAGTTTATCTGACGGTTCACTCTTACATTTGGACAGATGTGTAATAACATATATCCGTTACTACAATATCATACACAGTATTTTTACTGCCCCCTTCAAATCTTCTATTTCATTTCCACCCTCCCTCCCAAACCTTCCCCCTGGCAACCACTGATTTTTCGTTATTATCTCCATAGTTGCGCTTTTATCAGAACGTCATATAGCTGGTATGTCACCTTTCCAGATTGGCTTCATTCACTGAGTCATATGTATTTAAAGTTCCTCCCTGTGTTTTTGTGGTTTGATAGTTCACTTTTTTCCTGGCATTAACTCATATTACATTGCCAGATAGACCAGTCTATCCATTCACTTACTGAACTTGTGATTGCTTCTAAGTTTTGGCAAACATCCTTGCACAGCTATAAGCTGCTATAAACATCTGTGTTCAGGTTTTTGTATGGATCTTCAACTCTTTTGGGTAATACCAAAAAATGTAACTCCTGGATAGTATGATAAGAATTTGTTTAGTTTTGTAAGAAACTGCCACACTGTCTTCCAGTTTTGGCCGTTCCGTTTTGCTTTCCCACAGGCAGTGAGTGAGAGTTCCTAGTGCTCCATCTACATACTGTGGTGCTATCAGCGTTTCAGATTTTGACTATTTTAATAGGTGTATAGAGTGATATCTGCTTATTAGTTGTTTTTTTTAAAGATTTTATTAATTTATCTGACACAGAGAGAGAAATCACAAGTAGGCAGAGAGGCAGGCAGAGAGAGGGGCAGGAAGCAGGCTTCCCGCAGAGCAGAGAGCCCGATGCGGGGCTCCATCCCAGGACCCTGGAATCATGACCTAAGCCAAAGGCAGAGGCTTTAACCCACTGAGCCACCCAGGTGCCCCAATATCTGATTATGGTTTTAATTTGCATTTCCCCATGACCTATGATATGGAACACCTCTTCATATGCTTATTTTCCATCTGTGTATCTGCACCGTGGTGAGGTGTCTGTTGAGGTCTTTGGCCCATTTGTTGATAGTATTGTTTGTTTTCTTATTGTTGAATATTAAGAGCTCTTCTGTATATTTTGGAGAAGAGTCCTTTATCAAATATGTCTTTTGCAAATATTTTCTCCCAGTCTATGACTTGTCTTCTCATTCTCTTGAGTTCTCTGATTCACAGAGCAGACATTTTTAATTTTAATAAAGTCCAGCTTAAAAATTATTTTTCATGGATCTCATCTTTGCTGTTGAATCTATACTGGCATCATCATACCCCAGATCATGTGGATTTTCTCTTATATTATCTTCTAGAAGTTTTATAGGTTTACATTTTACATGCAGCTCCATGATCCATTTTGAGTTAGCTTTAGTGAATGGTATAAAGGCTGTGTCCAGATTCACTTTTTTGCATGTGATGTCCTGTTGTTCCAGCACCATTTTTGAAGAAACTATATTTGCTCCGTAGTATTGCCTTGCTTTTTTGTCAAAGATGAGTTGTCTATATTTGTGTGGGTCTTTTTGTGTGTGTGTGATTTTTCTTCTCTAGATTGAGTGTCTTAATGGTACTTACAATATTTATTTTATTATACCTTGTAGTTTAACAAGTTATTTACGCCTGTCTCCCTATGTCCTGCTCTATGCCACCACCAACATTGTACTCTATCCCACTGTACCCCAACTCTAATTTTAAATACTGGAACCTGTATCAGCTCACAGCAGAGGCTCAATATTTGCTACATTTGTACATTCTTATGAAATATGAATTTGAAAACTAATTATAATTAAACTTGCTGAGTCTGACTACTGACTCTTGCAATGAGTTGGTAAAAGCCTCTAGGCTAGAATATCTTGAGAAGTGTCCTAGTCCTACTGTCTCAGATGGTTGGGATGATCCTTCCTCTTCCGTGTGTTTTCTAACCATGCTTAGGAATTCCCTTTACATTTACTCAATTTCCATGTACTGTGTACTAGGGCACTAGGCCCTAGCTAGAAATCCTTCTAATATAGATCACTTCTCCTTTGTCTTTTCTGTTTTGCAACCTTCTTCACTGAAGTTACATAAGACACAATCCACCGATCCTGTCCCCTCCCTGTGCATTCATTCCTTTCCAGGTTAGACTCCACTACACTCCCTTTGGCTGCTCACTGCTTCCCTGGGGTTTCCTGCCCTCCCAAACCAGGCATTTGGCTACCAGTTGTCTTGCAGTCTCTCTACCTACCATCTGCCCCAGGGGAGACATTGCATTGTTAAATCTTTCTCTTTCTCACTCTCTATATCATAAAAGAGTTATTTACTTGAATAGAAGGCCCATTCCCCCAGGAGACAGACCAGAAATTCTTTCTATGGTTCTTCAGGTTTTCTCATTTTCCCTTTAGTAAAGCAGCAGGATCCCGAGGCTGGATTTTAAACATGTCGCTCTCCATATGAGTTTCCCTGGCCTTAGTGGCCTGTGTTTTGAGGCTTTCCACTCCCCCAACCCCCCGCCCTGTTCTTCCTTCATTGACAGAGTAGCAAGTATCACTAATACTGTATTTTCCAATAGCAGTACCCTGACTTCTGTACTTAATGACTTAATAAAGAGTGGACTTCAGATTTTGATCACCAGCAGTACCAAGATTTTTTTTCTGGATTTTATATTCTGTTCTCACTCTCTAGGATTCACATTTGTTCACTTTAGAGATGTAGTTTGTTTTTTATTCTCAACCAACCTAACAGCAATTAAATTAGTTTAGCTGACAAAATCACTTTTGATGGATAGATACATGGATGAAAGCATAGAGATAGGTGGATAGATAATAGATGATAGATAGATACATACATACATACACACTTTTCTCTAAATCAGGGTTTCTCGACCCTGGGATAATTGACATTGGGGGCTGGCTAATTCTTTGTTGTGGAAGGCTGTCCTGTTTATCGTGAGATGTTTAACAGCATCTCTGGCCTTTACCTACTAGATGGTAGTCTTCCCCACATGCCCAAGTTTTATGAATGGAAATATCTTCAGCTATCACTAAATGTTCTTGGGGTAGAGGGGACAAAATCATCCCCATATGAAAATCACTGTTTTAAATTAAGTATATTCCCAATTATTTGTAAATAATAATGATAATATTTTATAGTATTTTAAAGAATTAGACATTTGTGTAAACACTGTAGGCAGAGCCCTTGTATAATTATGTCATACACTTTACATCTTGTCTTCTATCTATGGGAGCTTTTTCTTGAAGGATAAAATGTTTTGTTTTCATTTTTTATTTTTTTTTGTTTACTTTATTTATTTATTTATTTATTAGCTCATTTAGCTCATGACTTAAGTATGGTGCTTAGCTTATAGTAGATATCAATGAACACTAGTTGAACTGAATATCTTTTGGTTTGATCTGAGAATGAAATATTGCCATACTTGGCAAATAGTAGGTTATTAATAAATATTTGCTAAATTAATACACTACATAATCTGGAGAAAATAGGTGGCTTACCCTTTACTGGTTTTCTACATTCCTCTGAACTTTTACCGTGAGGGGTGGGGGAGAGATGAGGATCATTTCAAGATGGCATTTGTACTTCTTCTCATCTGTAACTTTAATATAAGTTTCTAAATCTCCCCTTGGTCTTGGTCAACAATCATAACCAGAGTCATGTTGCCTTATTTTTACATAGCACCATTTTCTAAGGAAGCAGAGCTGTATTGCAAACCCTTGTTCACTTTATCCTAAGTTTTTAGTGAGGGGAATTGGGGCTATCATGTTTTTCTTTTTAGTAGACAGAGTTATTTGAAGGCATCAAACAACTGACATACCCAAAGATTATTAAAGCAAATTTCTGACTCCTAATCTGTAGCATAACCATTACTAAAATTAACTTCTCTGTTAGGAAATAATAGAAACTTCACCCTCTAACCTACTTGATTTAATAAAAAAATGTAGACTGGTTCCTATAGATATAAATTGTAGAAATGAAGAAAAAGACACTTGTTGTGTGTCTCTAACATGACTACTATGATAGTAACTTAAAATATATAAGCTTATTTCAGAGTATGTATTAGCATCTGCACTTTTAAAAATGAAGCCGAGAGAAATTAAGAAACCTTCCCCCAATCTACAGCTGGATAGTAACAGGACCTGGCATCTAAAATGGCTCAGCTTTCAAATATATTTCTACTACTGTAGTGTTTTAATTAATCTCCACAAACTCTGCTGCAAATAAGAAGCAGTCAAAACAAATCAGTGCTCAGATAAGGCTTCTTCAAGTCCCCATGGTTGTTCAAGAGTCAGCCTTCCTACCGAAGCAGAAAAAGTAGAAATGGAATAGGTTATCTCTGGGGTCCACAAGTTGTGCCAATGAGACAAAAAAACATAAGGCATATTGGTCTGGAGGGGCTGAAAGAGTAAAACTGATGTACTCTTGCCTTCTCCCAAAGAATATCAAGACCGTGGAGCATATGTGTATGGAACGGTTGCTGCTCTGTAGTCCAGAGACTGTTGTATTTCTCTAGTAGATGAAGTGATTTCAGGATACTCCACGTGGCACTTTGGGACCCTTACAGATGAAAGGTGCTATATACATGTCAGGTATTACTATACAGCACTTATAAAAAAGTGTTTCCACTTATTGGTCTGGACTCATTGTTGAAAAGCTTAGAGATGATAGTTATTGCTGGTAATAGCAGTCAGAATAGCAGTGTAAATGGCCTCTTTTTTTTGGCCATAATTTGCTCCATATCTTACTGTTATTTTGCTCTATAATCCAGGGTGGCCTAGAACAAAGGAGGAAGAGATTTGCTGACAAGGCTTAAAAATACAAAGATGATGATTTTTCTTATTGTGGTCAAGGTCAACAGCAAGGAAGAAATTTACATGAGTGCATCATAAATGAAGTTAGACCACAAGAAGTTTTTTTTAAAAAAATTGCTGTATGTGACATTTTTGCTTTTATAACTGACAACCTAAATGCTATTGTCTTCTTCCAGTGTATCCATTATAATTGGGAATTGTGTACATTTTATTGGTAGAAAAGACAATATAATGCAATGTCTTTATGTTTAGACACTAATTTTAAAATCTCCTTTTTGGGCAATCATCTGGGCTCTGAATCATTTGGTTTGTCCAATTTTGCTACCCACCTGTGTCCACTGGCTTCCTATTTTTTCTTTAAACATCTATAAGAAGCCACTAGAGAGATAAGCCCATCACCTTACCCTGATGTTATTGAACTCTTCACAATGAGCTATTGTTCGGCAAAGCAAATAGTGCTACCTTGGGAAACAAAACATCCCTATTTTTTTTTTTTTAATTCCAGTTTGGCCTCCAGTTAGATTTCTACTCTAGTGTTAGGAAAACCTCAACATGGCAGAGAAATGAGATTTTCCTGAGAGTATATAATCACTAAATCTACTCAGAATTAGATTTCAAATTCAGGTCTCTTGATTTCAAATTCTAAGAACTTTCCTTTAGATGAGAGGTTGAAAAATAACTTTTTTTTAAGTGGTTTTTTTTTTTTTTTTAAGATTTTATTTATTTATTTGATAGAGAGAGAGATCACAAGTAGGCAGAGAGAGAGGGGGAAGCAGGCTCCCCGCTGAGCAGAGAGCCCGATGCAGGGCTCGATCCAAGGACCCTGAGATCATGACCTGAGCCAAAAGCAGAGGCTTTAACCCCCTGAGCCATCCAGGCGCCCCTAGATGAGAGGTTGAGACAATTTCTGTAAGCGGCCAGATAGTAAATATTTTCATCTTTGCGGGTTACAGGAGTTCTGTTGCAACTATTCAGTTTTGCCTATGTAAAGAGAAAGCAGCCATAGAAAAAAAAGGAAACCAAATAGCTATGTTCCAATAAAACTTTATTTACAAACCAGGCAATAGCTAGGCTAAATAGTTTGTCAACCAAATAAAATACAACCTTTACAGTCTATTTCCCCCAAAATTCTATTACATTTGGGATTTATTTATGGAATCTCTTCTAGTTAAGTTTTCATAGAGTTTATTTATAATGATTACTAAAAAAGAAAATAACTGTGGGGTCTCCTAACCTCAGCTACTAGGCTGACAAATTTACTAGTTTAATAGTCTATTAGAAATAGCACTAGACTTGGAGCCAAAAACTTGGATTAGAAATGGGTTCCATATAACCTTAGATGGGGGTGACCTTAAGGAAATCATTAACTTCTCTGCGACCCACGCTACTATGGATATGATTTTAACAGTCATTTCACTGAGTGGTTAGAAGGACCAAACGTGGTCCATTGGGTAGTGACTAAACCAGTACCTGTGTATGGTAAGCACTCACTGAAGACCTGTCAGATCTCTGTTTTAACGTAACTTTAAACCTTTCTTTCTTATAATTCTGGAGTTTGGGTAAGGAAATATGAGCATGTTAGCAGTTAAGTCATTTTGTGTGTGTATGTTAAGCCATTAGGTCATATCACCCAAGTGGAGTTCGGGACTAACAAATGGCAGCTTTTTATAGAATTCTGGGGTTATGAATATTACCATGTTTTCACTACAGTTGGTTTTTCAGCTATTGATCTTAATCAGAAGTGTGGTAGTCTTTGTGTTTGGTCCCCCCAAAATCTATTCTACTTTGAAATAATCTAGGAGAATTCTGTTAACCCTATCTATCTTGTTGGTGATTAGTTTAGGAATATGCATGTCTCATAGTCCCAATCATTGAGACAAGAGGGGAATTCTGTTGTGTAGAGGCTTCTGGGAAAGCGTCTTCCCTCCTACAAAGGAGACATGAAAAGAGACAGTGCCTTTCACTCTTTGTATATTTTTAAAAAATATTTTGTTCATTTATTTGAGAGAGAGAGCACCAGCAGTGGGGAGGGGCAGAGGGAGAGGAAGAAGCAGACTCCCCGCTGAACAGGGAGCCCAATCGGGGGCTCCATCCCAGGAGCCCAAGATCATGACCTGAGCTGAAGGCAGACCCTTAACTGACTGAGCCACCCAGGCACCCCTCTTTATTCTTCTTCATAACACGTTTTAGTCTAGATCTGCACTGTCTCGTATGTTAGCCATTAGGCACAGGTAGCTAGTCTATATTAAGATGCCCTATCTGTATAAAATGTGAATAGGGGTTTGGAGATTTGGTATGAAAAGAAGAATATAAATCTCATTAATTATTTTTATGTTGCTTACATGTTGCAATGATATTCTGGATATACAGGGTTAAATAAAATTTATTATTAAAATTAAATTCTCTTCTTTCTTTTTTTTAGTACTGAAATCTGTAGGAAAAGGCAACAGACTGGTAACTCAGGCAGGGTTCCTGTATTGCAGTCTTGAGAAGAATTCCTCCTATTTCAGGAAAGTCTTTAGTCTTAAGATCTTCAACTGATTAGGTGGTGCTCACCCATCTTCTGGAGGGTAATCAGATTTACTCAAGGTCTACTTATTTAAATACTAATCACACCTAAAAAATACCTTCACAGCAACAGTGGTTTTTGACCAAATAACTGGTCACTATTGCCTAACAAAGGTGACATATAAAACTAACCATCACAATTCCCATACTCCTTTTCCCTGCTCTAGAATTCATTTGCCTTCTGTAAATGGAAAAAAAAAAATTACTCTGTTATACTCATCAAGAATTTGAGTTGTATTATTCTCTGTCATTTCTTATACATTTTGCTTACCCCTCCCCTTATTGTCAGCAGCATTTATTGTCTTAGAAGAAAGATGACAAAACACGCAAGGAAAGGAAATACCTTTGAGTTTCAATAAGGCTTTTGCATCTAGGGTATAATGTTTATATCACAAAAAAAAAAAATCTGAGAAAATAGACAACTTGGCCTATCTAAACTTGGGTAAAGATGACATGAGTAAGGGCAAAGAGAAGACAAATAACTCAGATATAGGTAGAGTCCTAAAAAGCAATCCTGTGCCTCATCTACACTCTGTTTCCTATTTGGGGGGGGGGGGGTGTGTAGAATAGAAACTTGAGGTAAAATTCAGAATTCAAGAACTGTGGAGAGTTCTATCTGGATTTTGAGGTAGAGCTAGGGAGGATTTCAAGCTCTGCAGAGGTTTCTTGCATGTGGCAGGACACACCTGTGGTTGAGTAGAAAAGCCTGAGATAGTCATGTTCCACGTCAGTGAAGTGCATGAGACTCAAATCATTTTGTTCACTTCAGTGGAGCTTGGAGGGACCTAAAAGTGAGCCAGACAGAGATACCTATTGTAGGAAAGAGGGTGGAAACAACTGAGATATGGATGAACAGTTGACAAAAGACCAGATAGGTATGAGGCAAAACATTCTTTCCCCCTCTGGACATTGTTGTATCTGGATATAATCTTATCTGTCCATCTAGTATAGACAGATGATGACTGAGTATTTCACAGACTCCCACTCCCTTCAGCTACTGTACCAACCTTACTAAGTCAAAGGCGACCATGTATCTCCATTTTCCTTGGATATTCCTGATTTATACTAGTTGCCTCATGCAAAACTCTTAAACAGTGGTTCTTCTCACTAAAAAAAGTGTCCTACTTTGCACTAAGGCCTTTGTGGTCATCCAAGTAAGTTCTCAAAATTTAGAGGTAACATAAAAAAGTGGAACAGATGAGCCAGTTGAGATTGTTTCTTCTACCTGGAGAAATGAAGAGGAAAATGTAAACAAGAAATTAAGTTCATTTACAGAAAAAATAAAACTGATTTGTCAGCAGACCTGGGAGTTTGTACCGAAATTCACATCTTTCCTGATGGAGAAGGCACCTAAAGGAGCTGACATCCTCACGTCTATTAAACTATCCGCGAACCATTACTCAGTAGGATAGGATCCATAATACATTTTATGTATTTAGTTTCTGGCTCAAGTTCTTATAGTGCCTTTATTCTAGCAGCAAATGTAATCTCACTAATTTATTTTTATAAGATGATAGAAAGCAAGGGGTGCTGTATGAAGGGCTTAGTAAGGCATATACTGCCACAGACACCTAAAAAATGGAAGGTTGAAAGGGGCCATTAAATTTGGCTACTGCACTGTCAGATATGAAGACCCAAGGTGGTGAAGGTGGTGAGCAACATAAGATAGTGGCTCAGAGCACGGTTGATGAACCCAACTCTCTGAGCTTGCAAGCCTCTTTCTTGGTCCTGTGATTCATTGGTTGTGCCATCTTACTCAAATTACTTAACCTTTCAAATACTGCAGTTTTTCATCTGTAAAATGGAGATTAGATTAAAACCTGCCTCGAAGAGTTATGTTCGAGGGTAAATCAAGTATCACTCTCAGAGCTCAGGGGAGTGATTGAGGCCTGACAGACTCTCAACAAGGGGAATCTGCCTGGCTTTGGGAGCTAGCTGGTACAGGGTGTTATCAACAGAGCAAAAGAACACCTAGACCCAGCCCCCTGCTTCAAAAGTGAGGCCCTTCTCTAAGGGCTCCCAGGTCACAGACACGAAGTATTTGTAGTATCAGTGCAGTATCAGATGACAATGCTTCTTGTTTCTTTTTAATCAAATAATTTACCGGTCAATATTTTTTTGAAGTGGTGACATTCTTGCTCTTGATGCTACTAGTTTCTACCATAATGAATGAGAGTAGTTAAAATAGAGTCATGCTTTTCACATTGTAGTTTTCATAAGCCTAATGAAAACCTGGGAACCACAGATAAGACAGGCAGTTCTAAAAGACTCTAAATGATTCCGCAGTCTGAATGTATCCCCTGCACGCATACAAACTACTCTGTAATATTGAAATTCTTTTGTCGCTGCTTACTAGTTATGTGATCTTTGGGAAATTACTTTCTGTGTTTCCCCATCTATACAATGAGCATCGAAACTATCTTATGAAGGGGCTTAAAGATTAAGTAAGAAACTGCATGTAAATAAACTATTAGGCATAGCACACACAGAAAATGTGCAGTAAATGTTACTATTAAAATTTTCTGTATCTAGCAAACACAAATGTGTATGTGCAAAATTTAAGTGACTCTTTAAAGATCCGCTTCAAGATGCCAGAGAAATTTCACCTTTGTGGTGTGGTATTTTGAGGCTACTTCGTGTACTATTGTGCTTTCCGTCCAAGAACCCTGCGGTAAATTTTTGTAAAGCACAAATGTAGGTGACCTTCTAGTCCACTGGATGACGAGGCAGCATGGACTGTTTTGACCCATATTCATACAGGCCATCCAAAAAAACCCTTAGGAAGAGCTACATACTCACTATTATTTTCAGCTGTTTAAAGTTTCACTATCTCATGCTCATTAATCACACATTACACTCATTAATCACGTTACTGAGGAGGATCATTAACAACTATGGCCAGATGTGCAGGAAAATCCCCTGCCTGGAAGCCATGGCTGCTGGATCCCTCTGCAGACGGACTCACAGCCAACTGTGGTCAGAGAGTGTGGAATGGGTCACATCACTGGGGCTCAGAAGAACCGCACGGCCTGCGTAATTCCTTGAGCTAGGATCCCAAACAACCAGATGCAAAGATGGGACCGCATATAGGGCCAGCAGAGGTGAGACACTCAGAGATCCCAGATGAACTCTTCCTGTGAATAAATTCAATCTACCAACATTTGAATTTGTAACGTGGGAATTTACCTGCTATTTCAGATTAATCAAAGTTCTCAATTTTAGTGATTCCTTAGCTATGTCTCCTCTTTCTCTCTCTCTCTCATTAGAGTAATCATCGCTTTGTAATAATCATTACTGGATTATTCACAATCGGACAATGCAATACAATGATTACATTTCTTCTCCCTTTCTCTTCATTTGCTTAGTTTTCTATCATACACAATCCCTGTCACTAATTCATTGCCAAGCCTATTGCTAGAACCCTAAAATCACTCTCAGTACAGTCAGGCTCAACAGCACCGTTCTGGAGCCCTCCTTACTTGAGTCCTCACTTTCTGCTACAACTAGCCGGGTTGCTCTCTGGGCCTGTATGCGCAGCTCACATGCCATCTATGTTCACTCTCCTCTGGGGAATTTCCTTCTTTCCTATGTTCCATGTGCTGCTCTTTCTTGGTTTACTACATTTTGTAGGAGATTATCTCCTCCAATATTTTTTATGAGAAGAGGTGTATAGAATAGAATGGCAAAATACCAAATTTCAGGATGGAAATTTTTTTTACATGATATTACGTCACTGCCCCATTTTTTTTTTCTAGCATCTGGAATTGCAATTGAGGAATCTAATGCCCATCAGATTTCCTGTCACTCACATTGAGCAAAAGTTCTCTTCCTCTTCTCTTTCTCAAGTTTGTGACATCATCCCTGTGTATCTAGTGTTCTAAACTTTTACTAGAATGTGTTTTCACATGAGTCATTTTCATCAATTTCAACAAAGCCACTATGGCTTCTTTCAATCTGGAATCTGTTTCATCATTTCTGGAAAGTTAGCTTGATTT
Source organism: Procyon lotor (assembly GCA_028646535.1). NCBI lineage: Eukaryota > Metazoa > Chordata > Mammalia > Carnivora > Procyonidae > Procyon > Procyon lotor. Next base: position 40,246,586 of record CM053609.1, on the reverse strand, counting down.
TCTTTTCCATAATTTTCTTCCTTTTAATTTCTCTGTTTATTCTTTCTAGATCTCTCAATATATTTTTTTTTTTATATTGGACCTCTCATTGAATTGATCTTTAAATTTTCTTACTGTCTCTCCTATTTTCCTTCTGAGATATCTCCCCAATTATATCTTCCAAACATTTTTTTAGAAAAAAAAATTTTAGCTTTTGAAGGAGTATGTTTCATTTACTGTAGTATTCACAATGCCTAGAACAGTGCCTGGTATATAGTAGAAATCGAAAAAAATGTGTGTTGAACTGAATAAATGAATGCTACCACATGTTTGTAAATTCCTGATTTTTTTTTTTTATAGCCTCTGGTCTTTATTTCTTGAAGATAATTTCCTCTCTTATCTCTTTGGTCCCATTAATTATAAATGTATTAATTATAAATGTTTAAGGAATGTATAAGGAATATAAATTCCTTATAGTATTCTCTGTGGCTTGTTTTTGCTGTCTCTTTCTACATGTTTGTTTTGGTGTCTCTCTTTTGTATTAGAAACCTTCTTCATGTATCTGATGATCTTTGGCTTTCCAACTAGTGAAGCACAAAAATACTTTGTGTTTGGGTATAGGTTAGAGTGTTGTGGCTTCACTATGAGGTTTTCTGGCTCTGATGTTTCATTGGAAGAGCTCGAATAGTCAGACCCTGTAGATCTCTTTTGCTCAGGCTGTTTTTGTTTTTGTTTTTAATTTTTAAAATTGTGGTACAATATACATAACATAAATGTTATCATTTTAACTATTTTTAAGTGTGCCCTTGGGTAGTGTTAAGTGTGTTTACATTATTGTGCAACCAATCTCCGTAACGCCTTCATCTTGTAAAACTGAAACTCTATAGCCATTGAACAACTCCTCGGTTCTCCCTTCCCACCTCCTCTTCCTTCTCCTGGTAGACACCATTTTACTCTCTGTCTTTATGACTTTACTCTAGTTTCTTGGTCAGTGGGATTATACAGTATTTGTCATTTTGTGACTGGCTTCTTTCATTTAGCATAGGGTCTTCAAGGTTCATCCATATTGTAGCATGTGTCAGAATTTCCTTCCTTTTTGAAGCTGAATAATATTCCATTCTATGAATATACATTTTGTTTATCATTCATTTGTTGATGACACATGGGTTGCTTCCACCCTTTGGCTATTGAGTATAATGCTGCTATGAACATGAGTGTACAGATACAACTTTGAGATCCCGTTTTTAGATATTCTTTTGGATATATACCCTCTAGAATAATTGCTGCATTATATGGTAATTTTATTTCTAGTGTTTTCCATAGCAGCTGCACCATTTTTTGGTCTCACCGACAGCACATGAGTTCCAGTTTCTCATTCCCCTCACCAATACTTATGATTTTCTGTTTTTGTTTTGTTTTGTTTTTTGATAGTAGCCATTCTAATGGGTGTGAGGTAGTAATTCATTGTGGGTTTGATTTACATTTCCCTAATAATTAGTGATGTTGAGCATCTTTTCATGTGCCTGTTAGCCTCAGGCTTGTTATTTTATCATAAAAGGCTCATCTGTCTCTTGTCCAGTGTTAAGAAGAACAGTTATCAACATCTTTGGAGCAAAACAGAAGGGAGCTGGGCTGGGCATGTGGCCATCAGTGTACAGATTTTTACCCCTCCCTTGTTTTGAGGATGGTATCCTTGCTCTCAGCTGGGCCTAGTGTCCTGAATTCAGAATCTTTCCTATTTAACCTGTCCAGGGACGGAACCTCTCAGTGTCAGCTGGAGTGAAAAATGGGGGTGGGAATCAAGGAGCTTAATTTTCTTTCAAATAGTTTTTCTGTACCCTCACTTTCAAAAATCATAGCGGACTCCAATTTCTGAGGCTTTAAGGAGCTCTGTAACACCAAGCTTCTCACTTCTTGGCATCATCCTCTATAGCATTTATTTACTTTCTGGTTTTTAAATATTTGCTATTGTTATTCCTTTCCCCCTTTCTCTATTTTCCTTTTGGATTTTTGTCTTTTATCTCAGTATTCCAGTGGAGCTTTAGGAGAGGGTAAAGATAAATGTGTCTTCATTTTGCCATTTTAATTGAAAATCCTCCTAGTCATTTTATGATTATTCCTAACCAGTACTCTTTTTTTCCACTTAGAGAGGAGAAAAGAAGGGAACAAAAGTAATAAAATGTAATAAGGCATTTCACCAAACTTTATTAAAGTAAAAATAAAGAGGAGCATCCTTCTCCAGGTACATTCTGTTGGTGTTTGATGTTCCTGATGCCATGGTCAGCCCCACTTTAACCCTTCCTTGACCAAGGTCTTCAGACCTGTTAATTAATTTTCGGATTTTTACCTAATAGGAAAACATTTCTTATATATACCAACCTTAGTGGGAAGGTAGAATTTGATATAGACTGTTTTGCTTTAGACACGATCTTTTCAAGAGTTCATTGACTTCTAAGTTGTGGTATACTTCTTTATAAGTACTTATATGTTTTGGTTTGGTCTATTCATCACACTCATGTAAAGCTACAGAAACATGCTTGCTATTGTCATCTGATAATACGAAGACTGATAGAAGTAAAGAGAAAAGCTACCTGTCATTTTGTACAACCTTAGATGGACCATGGCCTGTCCTACTCTGACATAAAACATTCTCAGAGGATTATCTTTCAGGACCCAGAAGAAAAACTATGCTATTTACTATTTATTATTATCCACTGAGCTGGGGAAAGCCTTGACCTTTAAATAAATTGTTGAGAACTGAAACTAGCCCTTGATCCTGAGAGTACTCAGTTAATGTGAAACATTTTAAAAGAAACTTCTGTGAGACAACCGATTTAGCTTGTTTATGCCAAACTGCTCTCTCAGTCTGAGAGACTGAGACATGCTTTGGAGTGCCATTATGACCGACTACAATTAAGATTATTATAAAAATAGGCATTTTGGGCACGTGTAGTGATTTCAGTTATTTGTGATATTATATTCAGTAATAATAGTACAGGCCGATGGTGCTTGAGAAATTGAAATTATTAGTCCCAGTGCAGAGATGAGAAAATTGAGCTCTGGAGTATTACATAAATTCCTTTCCTGATGTCCCACAACTACTGAGAAAATGCAAGAGCTGAGACTCAGTGCCTGCTGAGTCTCGGACCCCATGCCCCATGCCTGCTGCAAGGAAAAATACTTGCGTTGAATTACATAGATATTTGGGGAAAGTGATCGAGGGCAAAAGAAGTTAGAAGTGGTATAAATAAGAATGAAACGTATTAGATACAGAACCCTCTCCTCACCTTCCCAGACCATCCAGTGACTTCCTCAGAGCCTGGGGATTTAATTGTTACGTGCTTTACCTGGGGCTGGAATTGTAGATATCTGGCTGATATTTTGGACACGTTGACTGACACTATGTAAAAAGGACACTCTAAACGTGCCTTCTTCACAAAAGCTACCTGTATTTGCTGTAACATGTACTAATTTTAGCCAAATGCCAGGAATGGAAGAACCTCTCCCTGCTAACCAGTTTCCAATAAGAACAAACTAACGAGCATGAGGGTGGGCATCCCCGGGTCATTTCTGCCTGAGGCCAGGAGCCTCTACCTTTCTCAGGGCAGTGATCCACATCCCTGTGGTGACTCAACACCCTTCCTGTGAGAATCTACGTCCTCTCCTGGCCTCACAGATCAGGTGCCCCAGGGCCTCTCTGCTGGGACACAGCCTTGGTTAGATTTGCACACAGAACTAACTTGACTGCCAGCTCCTCTCTTGAGAACAATTAGAGGAGATGGTTTCATTTGCAAGACAAAAGGAAACTCTCTCCACATTTACCTAAATACCCTGGCTTCTTGGCTGTTCACAAAGAGTGACGTGACAGGCTTGTGCTATTTCCTGGAAAAGCTCAGGTGGTAGTGGAAGAAAGCAGAGTTCTCTTCCTTCTTACTTCAGAAAAAACTCAAGCTTGAGAGAAGGTAAAGAATTAAGATCCTAGTAAATAAAGAAACAAAAGCATCATGCTACCAACATGTGCGAGAGCAGAAGCTGACTTCTGTATTAAGGGAAATGATGAATGTTTTCACATTATGGGAACCGCTTTAGCACAACCTTAAAATAGTGCTTTCGAGATGTGTGAGGACATAGAGAAATTTGTCTCTACACTTTAAACCTTTTCTCTTCCACAAGGATTTTGAGTAAGAATATGCTTTGGACTAGAGCTAAGAGAACGTGCAAGAAAATTCCTAGCCTTGAGTGTTGCTGCCACCTACATGGCAGGAAGACTCCAAACAAAAGCCAACACCTTTCCAGACAGGGAATCAGCGGCAGTGTGCTTGCTATGGGAACGTACTTTAGAAATCCCCAAATTTGTTTCTTTGATTGACTATCCCAAACTCAACTGAAATGACAGTTTATATTTTTGCCTCACTTTCTCCAATTCTTACAGAAATTGGAACAAATGGTTTTGCTTAGATTGGTGGGAATACACTGATTATTTGAAATAGAGGCTGATCCAAGGATATCTTTCGTATTACAAAAACAATCCTAAGTGCAACCCGATCCCCGTGGTTATGACTGTTTTAGGGATAGGATGGAGGTTCTTAATCTCAGTGTTACAAGTTCTTTCTTTCTTTCTTTCCTTTCCTTTGCTTTTTTTCCTGGCACTCTTTAAAATACAGAGGAAAAATTAAAATACTGTGTCTCTGCTGATTGTGATTATAAATTGATACAAATGGAAATAACATAGGTGGGAGAATTCTTTTGATATAGATAAGAGAGATTTCTGTTAGAAAATGTAGTCTCCACTGCACAATTAACAGAAAATCTCTTTAAAGGTTTTTTTAAAGGAAATTTGTGATATGTCAAGAACACATCACATAGACAGTCCTTTTATCTTAGATGGCATCATCTGAGGACAGATGCTGATGCTGTCACTGAGGCTGTGTGATGCTCAGTTACCGAGGCTGTGTGAAAACACCTTCTCCTTAGAAAATGCACATGCAAGATTGAAAAGCCAACTACGACTTTATAATTATAATTAAAATAATTGCAAAGTGAAGAACTAATAGGTTTGCAAGCATGTACCGACCAATTATCACTATTGCCTGATGTTATGAATACTGGTCTTTTGCTGGCAATTGATACTTTGCAGATTTAGGCAGTGTTTGTACATGTACTAAACATGTATAATTTACCTTTGATGTTTAAAACCTTGGATCTTGAATGAAAAAAGTCACTGCTACCTTTCCAATTGGTAGTGTGTTGAAGACAGAAAAGATCCCTAAAATTGATGATAGGAAAACATGCTCTGTCCAATGAAAAAAAAGCATTTGAAGAAACAATGTCAGAAGGAAGAACCCTAGATGCCCAATATTTCCCCCATACACCTCTAGAAGTAAGCCATTTCAAACATTCTCAATGGTCTATGACTTTAGTTTTCACAGGATGTTAAAATAACTACTTCTTACCATTTGTATTATTATAATTATTCTCATAATGATGCATTTGTCACAGTCTACTTACCTCAGTATACTTTCTGGGATAAAAATGAATCTCTCCATGGGATAGGGAGGGAGGCAAACCATAAGAGACTCTCAATCTCATGAAACAAACTGAGGGTTGCTGGAGGATGAGGGGGTAGGGATAGGGTGGCTGAGTGATGGACATTGGGGAAGGTATGTGCTATGGTGAGTGTTATGAAATGTGTAGGCCTGATGACTCACAGACCTGTACGCCTGGGGCAAATAATATATTATATGTTAATAAAAAAAAAAGTGAATTTATCCAGACTTAATGAACAGGGTCTAAGACCAGGGAGTGGCAAAAAACTCAGTAATCAGGATAAATGTATCTTAATACAATGTTGTAATAAATCAGAATCATACCCCAAAGCCATGACATCAAAATTTACAGTAAAATGGTATCTGAAAAGGTTGGGATGGGGGTGACAGGAGGGAGTCATGTCAGGGAAGTCCCTGTCCTGCCAATGAGATGAGATGAATTGACCCGCCATTTCTTCCAGACGTCGCAGGTTGGATGGAAACCCCCAGTGGCATTCTCATACTGGGAGACTTGTTCATTTCCTGTTTGTGCTCTTCCCATACATGCCATCTGTAGGTTCCTTGCTGATGAAATTACAGCACAAAATGGTCTGGGGACCAGTGTACACAAAGCCACATAACTCTGTCAGAAGGAAATCCACCCAAGACAGCTTTAATTTTGTAACTTTTTTGGTCATGCTATTTTGAAATTATTTTAAAATGCTCACTATGTACATATTTACAAAGCAATGACTTTCTTATTTAATTAGACACAACTTTGGATGCTTGACATGTACAACAAGATTTTGTGGAGAATCAAAGTGTATATAGTTGTGCGTTTAAATGTGGGATCAAATTGTGTGCAATATAAAATTTTAAAAATTACATGAATAAGCCCATTTTGTGGAAATAAGATTTTAAAATCAATTGGAATTAATGTATTCTGAGCCTTCATTTTAAACACATGGCGTAAAACTTAATTCTTAAAAATTCAATTATTATAATGTGCCCTCTAAAGATTGAAGAGAAACACTATCTTTTCTAAAATGTTCACTTGAATAATTATGATTTTTCTTAAATACTAAGCATTGGGGGAAAATGTGCAAGGACAGAAATGAAAATCACCCCAAATACTACCATCTAGAGATAGAATGTTAATATTCAGCAAAATGTTTTCATATCCTTTTTCTAATAGTGACATATTCAAAGTAGCCTTAACTTAGTTTCTACAAGAGCATCAGGATGTTTCAGGCCTGAGGCCACCTCTCTAATTGTGTGTTTATAATATCATAAATTTTACCTTATATTTGAAGTGCTTTACAGTGTTCAGATTGCTTTTCATAAACCACCCTGTGGGGCATCTTTTCCCCAGCCCCCAGCTCCCTGAGGGAGCTCGAGACGCGCGCTATCTGACAGGGTGGTGAGGGCTTGGCCCTTAACCCTAACATTCTTTCCAGAGTCTTTCCTCAGCAATATAGCCAGTATGTAACTCCACAGTGAGTAACAAAATCTCCACTTGCAAATTTGAAAATATGGTATTCCTTCGGGAGGAAAATAAATAATCATAAATATCACCAAGGTTAATGCCAAAAGAGGAATACAAGTCAATTTCTTAAATGAGTGATTTATTACAACAGCAAGGAAGACTCTGGATACACACAAATGAGATGATTGCTACATAATTGCTCCACTTGTTACCTAAAGCAAGGCCAAGAAAGCATGAATACATATTCAAGAAGCTGTCGGTTTTGGGTTTTTAGCTGTAGTACCAAGAGGTTAGGGTCACCATGTGGTTGATCCAGGTAATTGGGTGGCAGCTTGCTATTTAAATTCTACTTACGAGAGACATTGCTGAAACATGCTGAACATTAGTCAGTATAAAGAAATCATTTTTAAACAGCCTAGCGGATTTGTTTGGATTCGCATATGGATATTTGAGAACGTAAATTGTAAAATGTTATTTAAATGTCTTTCTCTAAAACTCTAAAAAAGAATTAAAAATTTTAATAGTTAATGGTGTTGGCTTCCAGAATTCTTATTGATAAAAGAAGATTATAATTAGTCATTTAATATGAATTATTAAACTTTAGCAATTGCACAATGTGATGCCAAAAAACAAATCTTAAAAATCTCATTTAGTAATGTCAGGTTTATGCCAGTTTTAATTTCCTATATCTGGTGACATCATAAAATATTTATCAAGGATTCAATATTGGTTTCCTTAGACCTGGGAAATACTAAATATGGCAACGGTTTAAACTTATTTTTAATCTTCATTGAAAACGGAATAATAGAGCCCCGCTATAAAAACAGAGAAGCTTATTTTTATTTTTTTAAAGATTTTACTTATTTATTTGGCACAGAGAGAGATCACAAGAAGGCAGAGAGAGAGGAGGAAGCAGGCTCCCTGCTAAGCAGGGAGCCCGACACGGGGCTCGATCCCAGGACCCTGAGATCATGACCTGAGCTGAAGGCAGAGGCTTTAACCCACTGAGCCACCCAGGCGCCCCAAGCTTATTTTTAATACATATACCAGAACTTGAGCATCCAAATAAGTTTTAACTATTAAAATTGCCCTCTTGAGAGAATATGTACATATTTGATATTGCCATCATCAAAAATGTTCTTGGTATTCCTTCTTATAATGGCCTTCAGAACCTATACACAGCATGTAAGAAAATGTTTTCCATTGCTTACCTTGCTGCCTTCCTTTATTTTGAAACTTGTTCCAAGTATTTGGAACTCTGGACTATTTCCAAATTGTTTATATGTGTGTGTGGGGGGGTATATATGATGATTTTCAAAAGATGACAGTTTTCCATGATTATTCATATTGACAGTATTTTGCTCTGTGAAGTACAACTCAAAAGTATTTTCAAGCAATGACATCATATTTTAAGGGGAAAAAAAGAACACAGATTTATGTCTGCTTTAAAGGAGCCACACTCACTGGGTGTCTATGTTCTGATATATTTATCCAGGTCAGTCATTAATTACAAGTTCCTTAAAGGTGGAGACCATGCTATTCCAATGTATAGTTCTCTAATCTCCCCACCACAACACAGCATAGGACCTGATGCTACTGCCCTCAGGTTTGTTAAATTGAAGTGATTAGCACTTCCTATTAGATAGATAGATCATATATTTAATATTTTATTTCTATTTTTTATGATTAGGTAATATTTATATTCATATGCACACTAATAATCTTTTGATGATTTTCTATAAATCCAGGAATTATACAATATAGGTCACAACAAATAAATCAGTCACTGAGGGGTTTAATAGATGAGCACTTTGTTCCTATTTATATTGCTTTGCATGTTTTAGTTTAAGGATTCCTGCTAGTCAGACTTCTTTCTGGGAAAAGAACTACAAGAGTTTATACTTAATATGGATCAACAGCAATGTGCTCTAAGTAGATATATAGTTCACATCTTTATGGCTAACAAGATCAACAAAGACATTAACTTCTATGTCATTAGAAGTCCGAATGAACCTGACCACACAAAATTGGTCCTTGTTATACTGTCTATCACTTATTTGAGCTAATTGATGACTAAATGGAACTGGCTATTTGTTGACAACATTTCATGCTTTGATGAGATTTACTGCAGGGTGACTAATCCATATTAAAGCATATACTAAAATAAAATGCCCTAACCTAACAAATTGAATAAATTTGGTAAAGTTTTAGATTAAGTACACTGAAGTAGCATTAAATTTGTAAGTATTATATGTTACAATATTTAAAAGCAATGTGTTGTTTTTTTTTTTTTAAGCAATGTGGTTTTAATGTTGCTTCTATAATGTAGCAGCTGAAAAGATGGAAGAAAATCTAAAACTGTTAAATTTGTGTCTGCCGACTGGCATTCCTTGTAAATTTTAAAGGAAAGTAAGAATCAGGAATATAGAATGATTTCGACAATGATTTTCTAAAATTAGATCAATTCAGATATTTTCAGACAGTAATTACATTTTCAATCCACTCTTTCCAAGGTATTAGCAAATCTACTTACAAGCTAATAACTTGACCCATAAA
>CM053609.1:40212745-40236540 GCA_028646535.1 Procyon lotor | reverse complement strand
TGGCAGAATGCATACTGATTATAAACCTACCTCAGAATGATGTGAAAACGCTGATCTGAATGCCTTTTTTTTTTTTGTACTTTCAAGCTCTCTCTTGTCACTACTATTTTCAGCTAAAGCTATGTTTAAATGCACTATCCCTAGTGCACTAGAAAGTAAAATTCTTAATTTTCCAAGCCAATAAGGTGATAAAAGCTCAAGGTCTCTCATTAACACTTGGATAAAAATTGTGAATGTCACACTAAATTTTTTATCATCATGAGTGCAAAGATGGGGGACAAGGAATACTTTTTATGATATCCGGGAGAATAGGAATTGAGCTTTAATCACTGTGCATGAAGCAGTTAACAAGAAGTTAACCAGCGAAAGACTGCACTAAACTATTTTTGTGATAGCATCTTTCAGATTCAGAAGTGATGAGGCTTGAAAGAGCCAAAGAAAGAAAGCCTAATGGCCCTAAAATCTGAAGAAAGGGAGCCGTAAGTTCACAATGTTGTCTCGGTGCTTCTATTACTAGACATCAAAGTTATTCCCACGGGTTTTGGGGATGTATAAATGCCAGTGAAGAAGTAAGCAGACTTCACAGAAGCTAAGCCAGAAACTTCAATCTGGGATTCACCTGTGAGTCAAAACTCTTTGCTAATGAATTATTCCAGAGAAAAGACACTGCTGAGGGAGACCTTAACCTATCAGACAAGACCTCCAGGTTCACTAGCAGGGTCAGAGTAACAAGAATGCTCTGGTCTGAAGTTGCTTCGCCAACCTTAATGGACTGCAGGCACTCACCTGGGTATACAGTTTGAACCAATAAAGAGATCGCAATGGCATGATGAATAGGTAGAGTGCCCTAGAGACCAGGTGAACAACCACTCCACTGGTCCTCCGAATTGTGACCTAGATGCACAGTCCGGCCCATTTACACATGGGTCTACCTCGTCAGTTCAGTGCTAGAGAAGCAGTGAGGTCCGTGAAAAAATAAGCAATCTGCAGATTGAGTTCAAAACCCATTGCATTCAAAGATAATCAGTGCATAAAGTCAATCTTATTTTGTGTATAAACTTAAAATTTTGATTTTATTAATGACATTTTCAAATGTTGCATCAATGTTTAGAAAACTTGAACTTCACCTTTAAAGAAGTGAACTATTAAAGTTTTTCTGTGCTTCACTATCCCTTTGCTCTCTGCATATGGAAAGGAATTGGTATCAGCGATATGAAGCTCTAAGGGCAAAGGAAAATGATGTTCAGGGGATTTGCAAAGAAAAGATTTTATTTGGAAAGAACAATATATGAGGCAATATTCTTGAACTGTGCTTGGATGGGAAAATGATTTTTTGTTTTCATTTTCTATATGCTGTTTGAACAACTGGCTTGTTCATTATAAGTGATGTAATAAATATATTAGTCATTTAGAGTTGCATAGATCAAACCCTGTAAGGTCAATATCCATTAAAGCGAGAAGACTGACCACATTCAAGTTTGTAACGGGGGGATTTTTCGTGTACATGAACATATTAAAAGGACTTTTAAGTGAGCGATGATATGCCAGGTGAAAATGGTAAGAACAATGCACTCCTCTCCATTATAGGGAATAACAAATATACCAATGCAATTGGAAGCTTAGCTAGTGAAGCACCTCTCTTGGTCTGACGACCCCTTCCCAGAGCTTGTCCCTTAAAACCCCCAAATTTGCCTTCTCTTCTAATGGAGGTGGTTACATGTGCGTCCCAGAGGAACCGCACTCATACCTGGTATTCAGAGGTAACGCACCCACCGAAGTAATGTTTATAGTTTTGGAGCCCCTCCCTTTGAACGGCTTGGTACTTTTTAGTTCATTTTTGGACACTGAGAAGTGGATATTTTCACGTTTAGGAAAGTCCCTCCACGCCACCAATTTCACATGCCTTCCTTCATGTTCAGTTTTAAGAATTTTCCCTCTCACATGCTCATACTTCAAGGAAACGCACTCTCTCATCAAAATCTTTCTTACTAAACAAGCACCTCTGTCAGAAGTGTCTTAATTTCTTATCACAGAATTTTATCCACACAAGGAGCAATAAATAATTCATGTCATTGCCTCTTTGTTGTGTGTCCCTGAACTGCACAGAGCTGGAAGGCTGACAGCTGTGTCAGGACAAGCACCAAAGATCTGACATGACAAGTGACTAACAAGTTTCTTTCAGTTCATAGTGAAAGAAGACAATGGCCCAAAGTGCAGAAAGAAATCCTGAAACAAAATAAAACTGCTTCTTTCTTTTTACCTAAGTGTCTGCTATGAGCTTATTTCCAACCCACAAGCCCTGGTCATTTTATAGGACTGCCCAGCCCCCTTTATTCCTCACACTCGCTTGGCCATTTACGCCTGGCCACGGATCAATATGAGCAATTCTTGGAGAAATACGATGTCTCCATGACAACCAAGCCACAAATTCTCAGTGGAAGGCAGTGAGACCAGTAGTGAACTCTCCAGAGGTTTCTAGGCCTATAAGGCAACATGTCTTAAAATGCAGGAATGGACAGAGGAAAAAGCCAGAGTAATTCATTCTTTATGACCAGTTTAATGATGTCCGATGTACAGAACAGTACTCACTTCTTAAGTTTAAGATTCTTTATCAGTACCTATCTTTTCTAATTAATCTTTGATACATCCTTTTGTTTCTATCAATCAGATAAGCTATGGAACATTTGAATTTTGCTACAATTCCACTCATGTGGAAGGAGGCCTGAAATCTATTCTACTTTTGAGATGACATAAAGCCAATCTATTCTTGCCAAAAACAACGAACACTTAGGTGAAAACTTGACTCAGGGATTTAACTGCCTCGGGTGGATAGGGAACTGTTTATGGAAACAGTTTAAAAATCTAGTCAAAATTAGGTAATTTTTGTCAAAACCAAAAGCAATTTTAAGGTAATTTGATAGACATTTAACACTACCACCGCCCTCTCCCTTTCAGAGTGGGACTAACCTACGTTTGTTTTTTAGATATTATGGCAGGAGGTGGGATTCACGTTCTGATTAAAAATTCCTGTGGGTGAGAAAGATCCCATTTCTCAGGTCTGTGGGACGCTGAGGCAGAGGTGCGGTTGAGAAGAGACACAAGGCAGCAGTACATCTTTTGAGGAATCTTAGTGTAGTGGAGGGAACTGAAATACAATGCCATCGCCACCGGGCCTATTGGGGTTCCGAGATGACTTAGGGGACCTGACATAGATTGCAGGCTGCACCTTTCACTGAAAATTAAATCTCAGTAGCTCTCCTCGGGGAAGGATCAGGGGACTGTTTGCAGCTGCCCCCTGTCAGCGAAGGCTACAACATTTGGAAATCTCTTAACTAAGCTGACAGGCCACAGAGAGGATGAATCAAAAATCTGATACAAGGCTCAGCACACAAAGATGCAAGAGGGTCGAGGGTATACGGCAGCCAGAGAAAACAGGAGAGGAAAATATTCGGTGGGAGGAGAGAGTTAACTCTTTCACTCATGGTAATAAGGTACCTTCTAGCACCTTATGGCTTTGTAGTGATCCGGGAATGTCATTTGGCTTTCACAGGATTTTTTTTCTTTTGATTAATTAGTTGTTAAAGACTAGGCATGTTTTGAAACAAGACACAAACGGAAACAAAAGTCCGTGCTTAAGTGCTTCTGGGTCTCTCCTTCTGCTACACTTCTGTCTATTCCTCCTAGAAAGAAAATGCAAACCTAAGTAACGGCATGTGGGTAAATTTTATGGCATGAGGAAGGGTTGTTACTGTCTTTAGCTTTGTTGGTTCTCAACAGTTGACGGATCCAGGGTTCATCACTGTTACGCTAAAACCCTTTCGTGCCCATGAGAGAGCTGTTTGTATTTAGACAGGTGAATAGACAGTAATGATGGCAATCATCTGTGACTCTCTTAACTCTCCACTTCCGCTCGATCCCATTACTCGAAATATTTCAGTGCTGCCATTTCTCCCGTTTTCAGTCTCGGCCTCTATTAACCAGTTTAGCCTAAAATTGATGATAATGAACTAATAGTGTCAGCTTCCCTTCTCAGTCATAAAGCCTTTGTACTTCCTCCAACTGAATCCTTGATGAAAGAGGCAAAGGTAACAGCTTCACACTGTGACCCCTGGAGGTGACCATTAATTTGACAGCGCAGCTGCTAAGAGAAAACAGCATTACAATGTCCTCTCCGCCACCCCCTTCCAAGGACCCCAAAGCTGTGTCAAATTTATCATTTTATACTTGACTATTTTTAAATGGCTTTCACCTGGACTCTCAGACTCTTCCAAGATGCATCTGTCAGGCATGTCCTCGGTGTCTTGGAAGTTTGCCGAGTTTGAGTTGCTGTCATGCTTGACTGGACTGACTGGATCTATTAAAAAGAGAGAGAGAGAGGGAGGAAGAAAAGAGAGAGTGATGAAAAAGTAGTAATAAACACCATTAAAATATTTCCTTTCAGTTCCACAGATATTTCCAGGGACACACTATGTAAACACAAATAATAAATTGAAATAAAATGTATCCTCTAAGTATGTATCGGCAGACATGTAATTAGTTGAAAAATCTATAGATGAGACTTTATCTTACAAGAAAAATAAGTTCATGGCATCAGCTTAAAAGCTACAAAGTAACAAAGCGATCCCTCTGAAGTAGAAACCGTATTTTTAATGCAGAAATCTAAAACAATATCATCAATTAACAGCCATAGGACACAGACGGAAGAACATGGGGCTGGCCAGTTAGAAAGAGCAGCTCTGCGTGGGTGCAGTGGCTTGTCTTGTCACACAAATCACAGCTGACGAGCACTTTCCATGCATTTGGTGCCTCCTTCATCCAGTGAGAAACTCCAAATGCCAAAAAACTGAAGGCCTTCTGTAAGTAAAATTTAAAATACAGGATAAATAGTTGGCAAATGATTAATAAGTAGGGCCAATGTTTTGAATGATGATTTCAGACAAATTGTCATCATCTTCTGAGTAGGAATTACGAACAGAAATGGGAATGAGCACAGAAATCTGAAATTTCCTATAAACACATAACACCTCTAGCTCCGTTAGAGAAACAGACTCAGGTTTCCACATTCTTGCACAAGTATGATTCTTGATCTCAATTACCTCCATAAGCAACACATTTCCATATTCTATTCGTTCAAGGAATCACTCATTGGGAAAAGTGGACATTGTCTTCATGAAAAAAACTCAGCGAATAACAAAACAAAGCAAGACCACAACAATATAAATTACTAGTTGAAGCCAAACTACATAAATATGTATATTATTGACTACTGCTAATTTTATCTTTTGCAAATTGCTGCAGTAAACACTACTACTGTCTCTTCAGGTCTTGATAACACACACAACATATTATTTATAGGCCATAAATGCAAACAAGAAAATATATAAGCCATACATGAAATGATATGTTTGTTGGCACGGGGAAGTAGGTCTGGCCACTGTTGCTAAACGTCCATTAGGAAATGATGGAGCAAAGGCTGGGGGCTGTGTCACTTCATACGTACTCGATAGGTGACACAAAGGAATGCCACCTAAGGTCCAAAGCAGCGTGAGCAGACCTCACACCTCTCACATTCCTCATCTTATTTCCATGGAGTGTATAAAGCATTGGTGATCATAACCTAAAACCCACGATATACACACTTTAAAGGAGACTAGTAACATAATTCCGGTCCAAATATTCTCTTAGGTTTCACCCATTTTTTCAGAACATGGATAGTTCTCTGTTCTGTGAAAGTGTGTGCATAGAGTTTGAAGTCACTTCTCTGAAACCTTTTCTTTGAGAACAAAACATGGGGAAAATGTATGAAATGCTGTCATTTAAATTCCACACACAAAAAAATATGGAAGTAGGTACCGTGTGTGTTTTATGCACCTCTGTCTGCCCTGGGCCATAGGAGGTATTCTTAAAGGACTGGAATGAATGAGTGAACAAGTGAACGAAGCAGAGGTATCATGCTAGATGTCCTCCTGATCTGAGAGGATATGTGCTTTGAATTATCTTCAACTAGATCCCATCAGTTTCTTGGTTAGGCCCACTTGAGACAAAGGATGCCTCTTTGTAAAATGGCGGTACAGGGTAGTCTGTAATTTGGAGGAGAGACACATATGGCCTAAGTAGTTCTTGGTGTAGCTGCCTTTAATTTAGTTTTCCTCAGTTTAGATGATACTTACAGATTATTTTGGAATCCATCGATTTTTGTAACCTGTTGAAGTGGATAATTAAATGCGCCAAAGTTGCAGAAAACTATTACACTGGTCAAGATTTACTGGACTGTTTAAATAATGTTTTTATTTCTATGTATCTTATAATATTCTGAAATACATTGATATTTATCATAGGGGATGAATCATACAGCTAAATCTATTATTAACAGCCAGTGAGTTAGCACCCGTGTTTATTTGGGCAAATACATCGCACTTGTTGTCCCATACACTGTTCTTTCATCACTTATAACTTTCATCCACTCATCCATTTACTTGTTCTTTCAGCAAGACTCTGTTCTAGACATAGGGCCCTCAAGAAGGAAGAGAGCATGGCATTAGAACAACAAAGTGAATGCCTGTAAAAATTTCCAGTGGCCAAAAAAAAGTGGTCCCAGGATGAACTGACATTCCAAGTCTTTCAAGAAAGTCAGAAAGTTACATGTAGTTATAGCTGAATGATCTTCATTAGACTCACACTAGTAGGTACCATGCAGCTCTTTTTGTGTCTACCTCAGATTTTGGAGGACGTCATTTGTAAGGGGTTAGGAGAGTAGAAAAGGTTAGCCTTCAGATATTTTCCTTACCTACATTTTAGCGTCCAAATTTGCAATGGTATGAGAGTTGTCATTTTTACTGGCTAATTTATAGAGTATTTGGTTAAATTTACTATAAAAGAAATACAGTTGGGAACAGCTGACATTGGAGAGGTTAATTATTGCCATTCCACGTTTTTTTTGTTTTTTTGTTCTTTTGCATAAGATAATCTTTGCAGGGGCACCTGGGTGGCTCAGTGGGTTAAAGCCTCTGCCTTAGGCTCAGGTCATGATCTCAGGGTCCTGAGATAGAGCCCTGCATCCGGCTCTCTGCTCAGCAGGGAGCCTGCTTCCCCCCCTCTCTCTGTCTACCTCTCTGCCTACTTGTGATCTCTCTCTCTGTCAAATAAACTGAAACAAACAAACAAACAAACAAACAAACAAATAAATAAATAAGATAATCTTTGCAATTGTTCTTTTGGGTGTTTTCTGTGATATTTCATCATTAAACTTGGACATGATGTGTGACTAAAGCTTCTCTAATGAATCATTTTTCAAAAACAATGAAATCAACAAATATTGATCTAGTGTTTATTATGGGTAGAGCTCTGTACTAGACTATGTTAAGGGTTAAAAAAATTAAAGTCACTTTTAATGTGTCCTCATACAACTTGTGATCTAGTTGAGGTATAATGAAAAGTAGTAGAGCATTAGAGACAATATTCCAAGAGTGACATAGTTTTTAGGAATGCAGAAGTAATTCTCCTGTAATAGGGGGATTGGGAAGTGAATTTTGAATTAGATCTCCCTGAAAAGGAATATGGGAAGCCCAAAGGGAGCTTATTCAAGGCAAAAGAAAAAAGGTGTGAACTCAGGCATGGTCAAAAAAATACATGAGCTTAGTGCCACAGATGTATTTAACAGAATATTGCTGCCTACTTTTGTATGCATTTTTAATGAATTCTCCTAAGATGTCTCTTTGAGCTTTTCCTAAATTGCTGTTGTGGCTAATTCTTCTCACCTGTAGAAGTTAGCTATAGACAGGTTTTTCCTTGCCCTAAATAGTCAATAATTTGATCTTTACTGATGGTGGGCCCATTTATCACAGTAAGTTGTCCTTTCACTATACATATTGACTTTTATTTATCAATACCAAAGTCCATTTGTAACTCATCACTAAAGTTCTTGGATATTTTCAGTAGTTTTTGAAGATGCATTTTAAAACTTGGCAGAGAAATACTTCTGACATCAATAGAGTGAAAATGATTGTTCGGTTCATTCTTAAAATCAACTGTTTATTTCCTCTGTAATGGATTCTGAAATAGTTCACATTTGGGGGATGAGGGGCATAAAAGACAAACTCTTCTTGACAGTTCTACCACTGAAAGATGTAAGGCTATTCCATTTACTCATCACACACTTTAAAATATTGACAACTGAACGGCCAGTGTTCTAAATATCTTTGTAATATCTTTAATAGCTAGATAGAAAAGTCCGTGTACTTTATATGGTTGTATTTGACTATGATGTGTTTAACTTAGACTACAGTTCTAGATCCTAAAGAAATAAATAGCTCAACAGCAGGAGAAACCCAGAGGATTGTATGACAGAGACACTCTAGAAAGATCTACTGTTGGACATTGTGACCACAGGGTCATCAGTGGTTATGCTCCTTCATCTCCGTCTATTGTCTAATTTGGTTTCAGTTAACCTCTAAAAATTCCCACCTTCCCTTTGTCATCATTTGCAGAAAGATGGTATTAGTTTTTAAAGGTGTTTATGCCTAGGCAGAAAACATTTCCAAGAACTATCCCCTCTGACCCCAACAAGAGAATGGCCACTGGAAAAATTTACCATTTACCTCCACAAACAGCAGCTGGTTCTTCAAATAACCCAGTACTGTAGAATAAATAGAGCCCTTGTTAAAAATCCATGTCATTTACAGTGCGAATAGAATAAAATCTGCACTACAAATAATGTTTTCAATACAATGACTTATGAATGATTTAAAAATAGATCCCATCCATCATATGTATGGACTTTTTAGAAGTATTGGGGATATTTATAGAAAACCATTAATAAAAAGATATAACAGTTTGAAATGTTGGTCTGAATAGAATAAACCACTGTAGTAGCAGATAAAACTCAGACAGAAATCTTAATCACATCTTATTCAAGGTCATAAAATAGTGTACAAGTTTCAGAAGTCAGGGAAGATTAAAAGAACACGAATTTGTAAAATGAGCAGTGAAGAAGAAGTCAAACACCTGAGTTCAAATCTACTAGCTTAATACTTTGGTGAAGACTTGATCACTTTCTTGGTTGATCATTTAGGTCTCTTTTCCATCTTAAGGCATCATTATGAATCAACTTAAAAAAAACAACAACCTTCTACAAGCTTAGAAGAAAGAAAAATGACACTAAATTCAAGACGTAAATACTAATGCAATACTCACAGATCACCAAAGACTGCATTATATTTTAAATCAGAGGGAGACAAAGTCGGTGAAAAGACTTGAAGTGATAACACCAAATTTGTAAACAAGGAGGACGTCATTTGAATAGACCCTAAATTCACTTTACAAAGTAGTTCTCTCAGGACAGATGTCTTATCAGGGAAACACATCTAGCTAAAGAACTATGTACTTATTACCCCTACTTTAAGAGTATCTACTGAGATAATCAAGTAATAGGACCTCTTGATTATATTTGAATAGCAATAGCTTCATCCTGCATCAGGCCTCAGGCTGATTTTGTGTCAGTGTAGACTGGGAAGTAGGGGAAAATAGCATATAAAGATGCCCAGAATTAAATAAAATATCTAATGCTTCTTTATTACTAAGTAGTAACTATTTTATGGACAAGTTCAGCAAGACAAGTTAGCATTAGACTTCTGTGTTTTTGCTGTCTTTCTGCAGTTGTAATCTGACATGAAATATTATTTTCTGGATGGCATGTCTAGTATGAATTGCTTCCAAGATGATATTTTCAACTGGTAAAGTAATGAATTTTCCAAAACGTTGTGAAGGGTAACTATTATTTTGGTATCCTTACTAGATGTATAGAATTAAAGTTGTTATTTTATTTAAATAGTTTTGGGATATATGTATATTACACACACACACACACACACACACAGAGGATCAAATTGTTGACTATTTAGTCTAAGGGGAAAAAAAAATCTGTCTATAGCTAACTTCTAGAGGTGAAACCCATAGCTGGACCAGCCCACTAATTTGGAAGGAAAGGAAAATGTGGAGGAAGGAGAATGTGGGTGATAAAAAAGATAATTAATGAATCATTTTATTTTTTATAAAGAATTTATTATTTTTTAAAAGATTTATTCTAGAGAAAGAGTGAGTGCAGGGGGAGGGGCAAAGGGAGAGGGAGAAAGAAAATTTTATGCAGGCCCCATGGCCAGCATGGTGCCTGAGACAGGACTTGTTCCCATGACTCCGAGATTATGACCTGAGCCGAAACCGTGAATTGGGTGCTTAACCAACTGAAGCACCCAGATGCCCCCTAATGAATCTTTTTAAACAATGCTTTATTCCTCTCAGATATAGAGAGTCCCCTATCATTTGGGCTGATAAACAAGCGAGCACATCTCTCGCCCAATGTGAGACACAGGGCAGGTACTTAAAGTACGTATGAAATGACTGAGTGAAACTGCGAATAAGCATTCCTAAAAATTAAAAAAAAATGTTTTTAAAGATTTCATTTATTTATTTGAGAGAGAGGGGGAGAGAGAGAGAGAAAGCAAGCACAAGTGGGAGGCAGAGGGAGAGGGAGAAGCAGGCTCCCTGCCAAGCAGGTGGCCTGATGTGGGGCTCAATCCCAGGACCCTGGGATCATGACCTGAACCAAAGGCAAACACCCAACTGAATGAGCCACCCAGGCCCCCCCCAAACAACAATGATTAACTTCATTTGTAGTCTAAGGGGGAAAATCTTAAGGTCAGGCTTAGAGTTTATAGCTCAAACACACCCATACAACTCTGCAACCTATTATTAATGTCAACTGGAAGTCTGCCTAAAAAAGAGGCCCTATCTGCCTTATTTCCGAGTGAAAAGATAAAATTCCTTATTGTATAGCACCCAAATATATGAATTAATTGGAACAAAAATAAACATCGATAATTTCATTATAAAGATGAACTTCAGAGTTCCTGGGGAGAAATATGTTGTTCTGGATAAAAGCTCGATAAATAGGACCCAGAAGATCTGTTCTTTTTAATTCCCCCTCTGGTTCTAATAGTGTGACCTCATGACCTTGAGCATGTCATTTCACTCTCCTGGACTCAGGTCCTTTTATTAATAAAATGAGAGAGTTGGAGTGGACAACTTCCTTGACATCTTCTGGCCCTGAGACTCAAATATCCTCCAGTTAAAAATTTAAGTACAACCAACCACTCTGTATATCATTGAATAGGGTAGCAAGATGATAAGTGGCTACTACACTAGTCTTGGAAATAGTGAGGACTTATGAAGCTCTTTCTGAATTAAGTAAGATTATATTTTCCTACGGGTGGCAATGTCCAGTCTGACTGAGGGACAGAGGACATCAGGGCAGCTTCAGAGGAATACTTGGGTAGCTGCCCTGCTAGGGTGAGGCAGCCCTGTGGAAAGATGACCAAGAAAAGACCGAGTCTACCTTCTGGACACTCCTGGGAACAAACTGACTCCTTGGCATAGAAGAGCACCTGTCAGATGTTTACCAATGGTGCAAAACACATCTTTAAAACCTTACTTTTAAAAAGTAAGTTATATCTGATCCTTCTTAGAATCATATGTATGCAATTAATTTCTGTAAACAAACCCTCTTCATTAATCAATTTGGCAAATAGGAACTTCAGTATGAGACAAATCATCCTAAACCAAATTAACCGGGTTCGCGAAATAACTGCAAGAAGTATAGATGTACTGGACAAGCCGTGGCCTGGACATTAGACTGTCTGTGTAAGGTTCGGCTTCACATGCACTAGACTCCTCTGAGGACTGGCTCCATCTTGGCCCCGGGGCCACAGAAGAGGCTCTCAACCATTATTTGCCAAATGAATGCATAGGTGTGGTGTTCCTGTGGAATTTTATTTTCCTCAAGTCAAATCTCTCAAAGGGAAACTATTTCTATTCCTTTTGTATATAAGGATGGGGCATTTGTTTTAGTCAAGCCTGACATGAAAACCAACCCTCATCAAATTATCTAAACTCTCAGACTGAAACAGACTATAGAGACAGATTGGAGGTAGGCTGGAGAGGGTCTGACAGAGGAAATGTGTAAGGTAAAAGGGGAAGAGGAAAGGAGAACAACAGGTAATGATGCAACTCTTTCTTCTCTTTCTGCTGCATTTCCTCAGTCCCCAAAAGGGTAGATCATGAGTTACCAGTGAGAATCTTGCCCGGATTCCTTTGTATACTCCTTTAGAGACACCGTTTCCTTGGTGAGCAGTGTTCCCAGGAGAGAGGTGGTGAGCAGGTGAGCAGGCACCTTCTTTTAAAACATCAAATCAAAATAATTTCCTCAACTTTGGTCCTTGAATGTTACCGAATAAATTCAGAGTGGAAATAACTCAAGGAAACGTTACTTATTTTTTATGTTATTACATCTCATTTGGTAAAGACACTTTCTAGATGCAAGAAATAAACTGGTCAAATCAGCAAGCTCAATCCCAGCTTTCTATGTTAAACCAGAGAGATAATTATTCAAGACAAAGGATTTAGGAACATCTTATCTGGAAGGACTCTGTCATCACTAAAAGGAAGTATAGGTGATTGATGAGTTCTGAGAATGTATAGAAATTAACTCTCAAACTCTTCATGCCATTTAGGTCCTGAAAAAGTCATATGGCTTTTCTCATAAGGACCAAATCCTATTGTAAATACACAAATGCATTAATTTTACTGTTCAGAAGTTCAAGAAGTTGAAAGCAGGAATAAATTTTAAAGATGAAAACAAATATATCCCTATGTATTGATAAATTGAAGAACAGTCAATAAAGAGAGAATTCTAAGAGTAAATTTATAGTAAACTTCTCAGCTTGCATTTGAAAATTTAGAAGGTCAGGAAAACAAAAGAGACCTTTCAATCAAAAGCACATCAGGCTAGCATCTGAGACTAGAGATAAACATGATTTATATATGAACTTAAGATAAGGATTCCCAGCATGGGGCAATTTAAACCACAGCAAAGTCTACAGTTATCCATAGAGAAAAATAGCACAAACATTTTCCTCTTGAATCAGTGGGGGGAGAAACTGTCAAATGGCCCGACCATTGGAATTCATGAGCAGCAAGCCTTCCATAGGCCGAACCTCAGACAACACCATCAGCATGGGGAGAATGGTTGGCAGGCAGTCTCAAATTCCCAGCTGATAGTTGTCTCTATCTCAGGGGAAAACGTTTGTCTCAGATGGTTAATCAAGTGTCAGAGCTCTTTCATCTCCTAGATAGGAAATGGAAAATAAGGAAATCAAATTATCTAGACTACGCCTTGGTTTTCTAGTTCTTTGTCAACATTAAGAAGGATTCAAGGAACAAAAGGTCTAAGTTACCACATTTTGTATCATTAGGCTTTGTTACTCTGAAGGTGATTTATTTTTATTTGAATGTCATCAAATGGTATGTTAGTGTACTTGAGAACCTACTGAAATTGAATGGAAGCTATGCTTAGATGCTAATAATGTGCTTAACCACTGTATTATAATCGGTAGCAAGCATCACTCTCTCACACATGCACTCACACCAGACAGAGAAAGCATAGGTGGTCTGCTGGCATTGATTGCTTCTTATGGTCATGCATATAAAATGTAGCCACTCATTTCAAAATATTAATTTTGCTGGGGGATAAATCATTGAAAGATGCCTTCTCAAATCCTCAAGCTGCATAAAACTCAGTATTTGTACTAATATCTCTAAAAGATGGTTGTCCAAAATATAGAAACGACCTTGATAGGTAGGAGAAACTATCATTTTCACACTAAGCAAACCAGTGGCATCTATAAATAAAGGATAAGCGAAACATACCTAAAGAAAGCAATGTTTTAAAGAGCAAACTTGCACATGGATAAAGGGCAACCAGTAACTACAATGTAATGAGACTTTCTAAAAACTATGTTCAATACAAAAAAGGTGTTAGTATCATTTGAGTGAAGTAATAGGTACTAAAAGGTAAGGGACAGATATGTTTAGATAAAACAGTATACAACAGTGTCCTAGATCAGTGTAAAATACTCCTCTTACTATATTTTTACAAATTATTTGGATGACTATTCGGAAAAACATCCAGGACTATACACAACACTTAAGAGTTCCTGAGTTGTGAAATGTGAGACTGATTAGATTAACTATAGAAAACAATTGCAAGGCTGAATCACTGGGAATACAGGCTGAGTACAGATGTCACTATAGTAAATTCTGGGAACTATTTAAAGGAAAAATGATCCAAGTAACAAGTATATGTAACAAGAACATGGCTCTGAGCTATCATTGACTATGACTCAAGGACATTAGGCCAATGTAAAAATGTAGGCAAACAGTTAACAGAAGCCTAGCACTTTAGGAAGGGGCTAGTCAACACAATAAACTGACCACAAGAAAAACTAACAAGTGAGCCCAGGAGGCCTCTGGATCAGGAACCCTTTATGTGCCTCCAGAGATTGTAGCCAATACAGGACACAGTGGAATGTAAGAGGCCAACCGAAGGTCTGGAAGGAATTGGAGGGAGGAGAGTCTGTATCATATCAGAATATCTCAAGAAGAAATGAGAAAGACCAAGACACCAGCATGCAAGTAAATCTGAAGAATGTGAGTAATATTTATAAACTCATCAAGAAGTTACACACACCTACTACTGCCATTTTCTCATCTCTAGTTCTTTCAACCTCTCAAGATCATTATACTCCAACCCTACTTTCCAGTGCCAGAGTCTCTTCTCTATTTTAATAGCCTAAGACATGTTTTTCCCTCTAGCAACGCTTTAAACTGAGGCGAGTCATATCCCTAAAACCAGGGTCTGATCATGCAGCTTCTATATAGAAAAACCTGCAAGCACCTCTGCTCAGTCATCAGTGGGGAATCCTGGAGCCATGGATTTGAAGACCTTTCATAATATTGTCTCAATTCACTTTTAGAGGTTTCTCACTGGATGCTGGCCTTCTCCACTCCTCCCTCTCTCTTAGACTCTGATGTATACTATATAGCCAGATGAGACTACTCAGTGTCGACTGGGTATGCCATTTATTTTCTACATCAGTGCCTATGTGAAGATTCCCAGGTTGAGATAACCTTTCTCACCCTCTCTGCAATTCCCTACTTGCCAAAGTGCTCCCCTTATTCAAGACTGAGCTCAAATGCCACCCTTTCCATGAAGTCTTTATCAACCCACCAGATAACATCAATTTTTCCTCCCTCCTCTGTGTTTCTCAGCACTTTATTTGGCTGGTGTTATTCTTCTTATCCCATTCATTGGTTCTTATGTCTGACTACTTCACTGGACTACATTAATAGGGAAGAAAGATACTGAGACACATCTTAAAATTTTGAGGCTGATGTCATAAGGACAACTTGAGCTCCAGTGCTGCAATCAGAAGACTGGGCTAGTGGAATCACAGGCCTGACTCAGTGTGCCTTTTTCTGTCCTCACTAGCTCATCTCAGATAATTGGAAATTCACAGGTAGTATTGTTCCACAAATCTGATGAGCCTAATGCACCTGTGGGCCGCAATGACTGGGGAAGTTGACTTGCTCTACAGGGAATAAGGTTATGTGGACATTGGGTGGACCATGTTGAGGGACCATGTCTAGGCCAAAGCATCATTTATATAACGCTTATTTCCCTTCCCTTCCAAGGGCTTTAGAAACTAAAAGTCACACATTGCAAAATATTGTACCTAGTCCCTACAACAGAAGAGAAATTCACTGATTTCCACTCTCTTTTCCTCATGCTCATAAATCATAAAGGTAAATTTACACTAGGGGTTTCATTTCTCTGAACTCAATGTACAGGCATAAAACAAATTTTGTTCTCACAGGACATCCCATTTTCGTTTCATTAGTTCAAGGAAAGGGTCACTCAATTTTTAAAGCATTTGGTTTGATCTTTGCTATGATTCATGCTATCTAACATCCACAGACATACTCTATATACTGAAATGCATCTTATATATGGAATGTGTCTCTCTGGACCCCATAATGGTAGTACCTTCACATAAAGTACTCAAAAGCTACCTTATGGATACATGAGTCTAGGAAAGGTGACCAGAAAAAGAAAATACACTTATTTGTTGAATATTGAAACATTTATTGTCTTGCCCAAGTTCTTATTCTTACGTATTTTCTCTCTCTTTCTCTCTCTCTCTGCCCCCACAGCCTTTCTTTCTCTCCCTGTCTCTGAAAGGCAAAATGCTTCCCCGGAAATGGAGAAGAGAAAGCTTTAAAAAATATCCCCCAAATACAGGGCCTAAATTTATTCTCATTCTATTTTATACATTTACATTCTATGATTAACCATCTCACTGATTCTACAGAGCGAAAAGCGATAAAAATTTTTATTAATATAATAAAGGAAAAAAGGAAATAAAGATGATTTGTCATAATTTAACTAGATAAAATGAATTCTTTTGATCTTAATGTAAGAACAAACTATGATCTCTAAAGGAATACTGAATTATGGAGACATGATTTTTACATCATAGAACCATTTATACTTACCATTTAATCATATTAAATACTAATTCTTATGACTCTGTTTGTTCATGTGCTTTTTGTCTCTAAACTTTCCATGGAACAGTTAAGTTATTTAAAAAGGTTTCCTCATTCTATTGCTATTAAGAGGCTTTCTCCCCCTCCCCTAATGGCCAAAATTTGATTTTCCATGCTGGGTATCTACAGGGAACCATGATCATCAGGCTTTAGATAGAACCTCCCTTTCTTCATGAATTAAAGATCACATAGATTTATTCCTCAAAAAGCAAATAGGGAGAGGAGATTTGGATTAAACTCATTTTGCCAAATTATGGTTATTACTTTGTTTTAAGACCTAAAGATCTTAGATAGGGGCACCTGGGTGGCTCAGTGGGTTAAAGCCTCTGCTTTCAGCTCAGGTCATGATCTCAGGGTCCTAGGATCGAGCCCCGCATCTGGCTTTCTGCTCTGCAGGGAGCCTGCTTCCCCCCCACCCCCGCCTGCCTCTCTGCCTACTTGTGATCTCTCTCTCTGTCAAGTAAATAAATAAAATCTTTAAAAAAAAAAATAAAGATCTTAGATAGGAGGATTGACAGAGCCCAGCATAGTTGGAGTCTGCAAAATGGCAGCTCAAGCAAGAAGGAAGCATTTTGCTCCGGGGTAGTGCTCTCCTATTTCCTACAGTGAAGAAGTTCAACTTAGAGGCATTCGGTACAGTCAGGGTAGGGAGTTCAACAAAATGCTTCAGAAGTCCATTTCATTAACAAATCTAAAACACTGGTCAAATTGGCCTTCTTCCGAGAATAAACAGCCCCACGTCCCCTGCATCCCGAGAAATGGAATCTCTGAGACTCCAACCCACATATGGCAGAAGACCGTGGCCTCCAGTCAGCCAGCTACTTATCCATGGACGTGGCTCAAGGCTGACACTCAGATTGACTGGTTCACACTAATTTACTTCACACAGATTCCATTTATCTCCTAGAAGATCCCCTGGCAGCAGCTTATAATGGCATATCCTAGGATGCTTGCCTACATGCGTTTTTAAAGCGGCAGTGCTTGATGAATCTGAGTCCAGAAAACAGTTCACAGATTGAGGAGTAGGTGCAATCAGAAAACATTAAGAGGCACAGCTGGGACTCAGTAGCTTGCTTGACTGGTCTGAGCAGCTGAGCATTAACTGTGTCTGCTCTTCTGCCGGCTGCTCACTGCCACTGGGACAAATCAGAGACCCACTCCCTTCTTCCTACCCATGCTCTAAAGGAAAAGAGAAAAGAATGTGCATCACCATCCAAGTAGCACGTGCAGCTATAGGGAAAGCTAATTTGACCATTTAACCTTTCCTTGTTACATACTATGATATTGCTGATCTCGGTACAACTACATTGATAGTTCCAAAGTCCTGGATATTTGGACTAGGCAAAATGTTGCTAGGAAAAAAAAAAAAGGAAAAGATTACTCCAAATTGTTTTGTTTACTTTCAACACTGTGTGGAGCTAGTTGGTTACCTTCTTAAAGCTTGGCCTCGAGTATCTACTGTAGAGCCTGGGGAAAAGACACGAAAGGGTTTGATGTCTATCAAATGAATAAATGGGTGGGTGGATGAATGTATGAACAAACAAGTCAGTATTCTCTATGTGACATTTTAGAAGTGTGGAGAACCACTGACTATTTTTAAATTAGGACATAAAATATGGAGAATCCTAATGGGAAGATGATCAGTATCCAAAGGCAGAGGGAATTGAGAAGATCTTTTAATGGCCACGAAGCTAACAGCATTAAACAATAACAATTCAGTGGCAAATGTAAAGCAGTGACAAAGCACATTTAGTACTTAGAAGGTTAAATACTGAGCTGCAGTAGCTGGTTGATGGAAAAAAGTAGGATTAAGGCTTTTGCATGAGCCTTGACATGATCGTGTTGCCTGCCTGCTGCCTTAAGCTTTGAAGAACAGCTGGGATCATCTTCTTTTAAGCTCCAACCCAAAGATGTTTAAGCAGTCCCCAATCCAATTAAACAGAGGTAAATAGAAGAAAGATTTTTACTGAGCACCATCATCACATTTTTTTTCTTAATGAAAAACAGCGTAATTGCAGGTTACACAGATCCTTAATCTCACATTAAATCTAATAGATTGCTGATTTCCACCAAGCATGGCAGTCCCTGCTTTCTATATTGGTGTGCTTAATTTTAGGTCATTATCCTTTATTATGTGACTTGTAATCCTTAAAGCTCATGATTGTGTCTGGATATTTGGCAAGGATTGTACTTGGCAATACAGGGATTCTAAGAGTGATAATAAATTGAAAGATATAGTATGATTAGATGTTGAAGGAATTACATATATTGCTTTTCTTTTGTAATTGGCTAGCTTTTTATAAGTGTTTCCTTTAACGGACACTGTTTAAGATCACCCTTTAGTTTTAGGACTGCTTACAAAGACAGCTTTCATAACTGAAAGACAAGTAGATTGTTATGGAAATTTACCCATATGCTGTTAAAATAGCCAATCCAAATACAATCCTGGCTCATCTACAAACTGGGTAACTGGTCAAGTTGCTTAATCTTTCAGTTTCCTCATCTACAAAATAGTAATAATGGTAATGTAATTAGCAGTAATACTTTTACCAGATGTAGAATTATTGTAACAATTAAATGAGTTAACGTGCAAAGTGCTTAGACTAGTGGCTAGAAAGCAGAGAGCCTAAATAAATCCAGTATCATTACTATTTCTAAATATATCTTTGTTTAGAAATGTGTATAAATGACAGTAAGATGGCCAGCCTTCAGATCAAGGCTCTTTATTGTCCTAGCAATACAGTAATACTTAAAATTTCTCTGACCTAATAATAAAGGAAATATTTTAAATAGTTATATAATCTTGAATTTCAGTGTAGAAAATCAGAAGATAATGTTAGTGGCCCGTTTTTTAAAGAACAGTTGGAAAAGCCTGTGGGTCTGTATCCATTTGATGATGTCTATAACCAAATAAAATCCTGCACCAAGTCATCTATGATTCTCCTATTTCCTATCAAGAGGAATGAATATGAAAAGAAGCAAAACTGGTTTCTAATAACTCAAGCATTCCAAACAGTCTTCCATTGCTTCCATATGATCCTGGATTGCCAGGTTTTTTACTGGTTACTGGTTTCTATTCACATATAGTGTTTTAAGAATGTGCTAGAACTGAAATTGAAAGTCCAATCCAGCTCAGCTTCATGGATGACAAAAGCATTACTGGAGGGTGGTCATCGGATGGAGCACAAAACAAAACACAGAAATAGTGGCTTAACTCATTCCTAATGTTCCCTTTCTCACTTACTTCTAAGGGTAGATAGTATATCAAATAAGGACAATAAAACAGTTCTTTTCCTTGAACATCAGGTTAAACCATGTGGGGGGGAAGCATCTATCTTAATTAATCACAAATTTGAAAAAAAAGATATATTTATTTCAGTCCATTATGTTTCATAAACATAAATCATACGGTTCTGCTTTTAAAGGTAAGCTAGGATAAGTTAAGATTAATTTAGGTCCAATTTGAGTCATGGCTAAAAACATATCCAGTTTGATCCAGATATTTTTAATGCTTTTCTCCCATCTCCATACCTGTAGTTGGTTACAAAATTGGTCAGATCTCTACAGGATTGATTCTTCTGTATAAGCAGCTGAAATAACTGGATCACAGGCTTGGTGATTGGCAAGATCTTGGCAAGTACATTTAGATGTTAAGTATTGCCTTGCTTTTGGTCTTTTATAACATAGTCCATGAAGTCCTATTAATATGAATTTATTAATAATAGCAATATTGCAAATTTTAACAAAGTTCAAAATAGAAATGAGTAAGAAGTGGTTCAAATTACTCATGAGGGAAAAAAAATCAGATTCTTATAAGATTCTGATGACAATTCTTTACCCCAGAAAATGGAGTAACATGTCTTAAAAATTTGAGGAAGGAAAAATTTGAGCTAAGGTTCTCTATCCAGCAAAAGTGACCTTCAACTATAAAAGCTATAAGCCGATATGAGCACGCAGTGGTTTAAGGAATGTTATTCAAATAAACTTTTGCTAAAGGATCTGCTAGAGAATGAGTTTTAGACAACCAGTTTAATTGGGCAGACATCAGCCTAAGAGCAGGAAATAATTACCAAATATATATGTATTTGGTAATATATATATATATATAATATATATATAGATTAAACTAAGACTAAATGATTATTTTAAAAATATGACTATATGTTCTGACAATGCAGGGATAGATCAACTATGAAAATGGAAAGAATTGGAAGAATATGGAGAATGTATGAAAAGCAAGATAAGCTCACTGATTAAATTATGGGTATTATCTGAGAGTAAAAGAATATTATTTTTTATTAAATATGTTTGACATATTATATTAGTTTCAGGTGTACAACATAGTGATTTGACAATTATATGCATTACTAAATGCTCACCACAGTAAGTGTGGTTACCATCTGTCACATTACAAAGTTATTACAATATTATTGACTATATTCTCTGTGCTGTACTTTTCATCCCATGACTTCTTTATTTTATAACTGGAAGTTTATACCTCTTACTCCCCTTCACCTATTTCGTCCATCCCGCCACCTCCACATCCCTCCCCTTCTGGCAACCCCCAGTTTGTTCTCTATATTTATGAGACTGTTTCTGATTTTGTTTATTTGTTTAGTTTAAAAGAATATTATTTCAAAAATAAATAAATAAATAAAAGAATATTATTTCAAATTAGATGCTGGGAGAGAGGGAGCTAAAATGTCACTAGCAAACTTATTTCAATATTGCTCATAGTTGAGAACCAATCAACAATGACAAAATAAAAAAGTCTTATATAAAGGTATTAGCATAAAGGTAAGCATCGGAACAAAAAATAAACTTTCCCAACTATTCCTTCCTCCCCGCACCCCTCCTCCTTCCAAAAAAAGACAGAGAAAGGAGAGAGATTTTGAAGACAATCAAATAAAATAGACTATATAGTGAAAGAATATGTACAATTTCATATTTTGTGTGTATGCACAAATTTACCAACATCATCAGTAAATATTAATGGAGTAAATATTAATTAACCTATCAGAAGAAAAGATGATCAGACTGGTTAACAAAGTAAAATATAACACTGTGTTGTATAAGAGAGAAGTACTAAAAACAGAGAGTAGTAAAGAGTAAAAATAAAAGGATGGACAGGATATAAATAAATGAAAAGAAAGCAGAAGCCACAATATTATTGAACATGGTTGAATATAAACCAGAGCTCATTAAATGAGGACACAAAGAAATGTATTTTATGGTACTAAAAGCTACAATTCACAATGAAGTTATTTCAATTACTAATATATGGGCATGTAATAATCCAGCCACTGTAATAAAACAGAGACTACAAGAAATACAAAGTGAAACACAAACTAGTGACAAATAACTTTAACACATATCTCTCAATCTAAGACAACAGAGACAAAATATTGACAAATATATAGGAAACTTACACAACTAAATCAATAAGGTAGGTCTAATAATCAAACTCTAAATGCTAATAATAGACAGCACACCTGTTTTTAAGTGCACATAAAACATTCATGAAAATTGGCCACATCTTAAACTCCAAAGTAACCTCCCGATATTCCAAGGAATAGAATTAGCACAGACAGTATTCTCTGATCATGATACATTGAAACTGGAAATTAGTAAATATCAAAAAGAACCCAAAACTGGGGTGGGTGGGTACCTCAGTCAGTTAAGTGACTCTTGACTTTGACTCAGGTCATGATCTTGGGATCATGTGATCAAGCCCCAAGTGTGCTCTGCACTGGATGTGAAGCCTGCTTGAGATTCTCTCTCCTCCCTCTACCCCTCCCCTGCTCACTCACATACTTACACGTGCATGCAAAAAAAAAAAAAAAAGAAAGAAAGTAAGAAAAAAAGAAAACAAGAAAATCTTTCCACCTGGACATTTAAAAATGTATTACTAAGTAACTTTTGGCTCAAAATGGATATGCAATACAAAATGGAAGAACTTTTTCAAAATTACAATAATGAAAGCATAACAGAAAACAGAATCCATGAAATTAATGCAATGATTAATGCCATTATGAAAGGATTTTTAAGTATTAAAAACCCAATTAATAGAGGTAAAAATGAATTAAATATCCAACTCAAAAAGATTGAGAAAGAAAAATAAACCAAAGAAACCAACAGGAAAGGATTAGTAGAGATAATGAATTAGAGAACAATAAAATAGATAAACCAAGGAAGAAATCCAAAAGTTGCTTTTTAAAAAATAATCATGAGATGAACCACTAGCAAATCTAATCAGGAAATAAAGGAAAAATTCATGATCACATAATATAAATAATGAAAGGGGGAAATAGCTATCAATAGAGAGGGAATTTTGGGGTGCCTGGGTGGCTCAGTGGGTTAAAGCCTCCGCCTTCAGCTCAGGTCATGATCTCAGGGTCCTAGGATCGAGCCCCGCATCTGGCTTTCTGCTCTGCAGGGAGCCTGCTTCTCCCTCTGCCTCTGCCTGCCTCTCTGCCTACTTGTGATCTCTTTCTCTGTGTCAAATAAATAAATAAAATCTTTAAAAAAAAATAGAGAATTTTAAAAAGTCCTAAGAGATGAGATGATGTTCAACCTTATACAAATTAATTTGAAAATCTAGATTTAAGTAATTCTATGGAAAAACTGTTGGTGATCAAAAGGCAATTACCAGAGAAGAAATGGAGAAAGAAAACTCATTTGATAAAATTTAATACTCACTTATATATAACCTTAATAAGATTTTTTATTCATATAAGGTTGTTGGCTATTTCTTTGCTATAATAAATTACATATGCCTCCACCCCAAAGCCAGCATCCTACTTAGTATAGAAGCACCAGTGACTTTTCCACTAAAGTAAAGAAGACAAAAGAATGCTCACCATTTCCATCTATTATGTAACATCGTGTTGGAAGTATTCATTAATGTAGTTAGTGAAACAACAATTAGAGACATAGTAATTGGAGAGGAAGAAGTAAAGCCATCTTTTATTGGAAGATACGTTTTCGTATCTGAAAACCCCAAAGAATTCTGGAAAAACCATTTCCAAGCAAAAAGAGAATTTAGTAAAGTAGTATGGTATATAAATAAATAGTTTTCAAAAATGGAAGCAAAACCAGTTGAAGATGTACGAGAAAAGAAAGCTCTATTTGTAATTAAAAAAAAAGAAATGTCTAAAATTTATATGAGGAAAACTTTAAAGCACTCTTAAAAGACACAAAAGATTTGATATACCTTATTCTTGTAAGAAAGAACTTTGAGTCAGTAATTGAATTATTTAACTATGTGAATCTAGTCCTGTGGCATATCATTAAAATAAATG
>CM053609.1:40149495-40212245 GCA_028646535.1 Procyon lotor | reverse complement strand
CATATAGCTTTGTATTTTAAAAGTGATTATAAGGGGCACCTGGGTGGCTCAGTGGGGTCAAGCTTCTGCCTTCGGCTCAGGTCATGATCTCAGGGTCCTGGGATCGAGCCCTGCATCGGGCTCTCTGCTCAGCAGGGAGCTTGCTGCCCCCTCTCCCTCTGTCTGCCTCTCTGCCTACCTGTGATCTCTCTCTGTCAAATAAATATATAAAATCTTTAAGAAAAAGTGATTATAAGATTTTAAAAACTAGCTCTGGCCACTCAAAAGCACAAGAGCCATTTGCTAGGAGAAGCATGCAGGTCATATGTAGTTAAGAAGACATTTTCAGAACCCAGAGCCAGTGAAGACAGATTAGTATAGACTGTACTGCAAATAGTGTTGTCATTTTTGTGGTCATATTAATGCCCATACATAAAGGGTTCCGAATGGGTGCCTGGGTGGCTCAGTCGTTAAGCATCTGCCTTCAGCCCAGGTCATGATCCTAGCCCCGCATCGGGCTCCTTGCTCATCGGGGAAGCCTGCTTCTCCCTCTCCCACTCCTCTTGCTTGTGTTCCCTCTCTCGTGGTCTCTCTCTGTCAAATAGATAAATAAAATCTTTAAAACAAAACAAAACCAAAAACAAAAACCCAAAAGGCAAGAAGCGTTAGAAAGAACTTGGAAACTTAAAGAAAAAAGAGAACTAACATCTATGCACTGAGTATAAAGAACACAAGCATCTGAGTAAGAAAGGTTTGTGTCAGTTAAGTATGGACAGCATTATTTACACTTACGGGTTTTTATGTCATTCAAGAACATTTTATTTATTCAACATTTTATTAATTCAACAACAGACATATTTTGGGGACCCTAGTAAATCAGATCCTATCCCAGTGCAGGGGAAGTAACAATAAAAGAGAGGCATGGTTGATGCCCTAGTGGGCCTTACAGTTTAACAGGAAAGAGACATTGAGCAAGGAATTACAATCCCATGTGATGGATGTCATGCAAGGTGACAACACAGTGCTTTTGGAACATGCAGCGAGGGGACTTCAGACTATTTTATTTCTTGAAACAACTAGAAGGTAGCAAACTCTTTAAAAATCAAGTCACTCTTCAGAAGGTTTCATTTTATTTTTTTTTTTTAAGATTTTATTTATGTATTTGACAGAGAGACAGTGAGAGCAGAAATGCAAGCAAGCGGAGTGGTGGAGGGAGAAGCGGGCTTCCTGCTGAGCAGAGAACCTAATGTGAGGCTCAGTCACAGGATCCTGGGATCATGACCTGAACTGAAGGCAGACGCTTAATGACTGAGTCACCTAGGCACCCCCGAAGGTTTCATTGTTAACACGTACCTACACATATGTGTATATGTATATATATTTACACACATCATGTCCTTTAATGCATAATGCAACCCAGCCAAGTAGGTAGGTATCTCCCCATTTATTAATGAAGAAATTTAAATTCAAGGTAATTAAAGTAACATGTTCTACTCTCACACATTTGGTTTCAAAAACAAACCTATTTGAAGAGTTTTTTCTTGTTGATGTGGAGGATATGAGAAGAATGGTCATTTTTGACAAGAGCACATTAATGGTTAATTAGTCCCTTATAAAGGTGGAGTTTTACTCCTAATTTTGTTTTATAGACTAGACTTTTGTTTTATAATTTAGGCATGTCCAATTTGAATGTGATGTCTTTCCTACCAAAGGAAATTATTGTCTCAACATTCATATTAGTCTAACATTCCAAGTAATGCGAACTCCACAGGTAGGGAGTAGCACAGCCCCCCTGTCTGGTGGGGTGGTGAGCATATGCTCCTATTCTAACTAGGGCCCAGTTGCAAATCAGAAGACCTCAGAACAAGCATGCACTTCAGGTGGTTAGTGGGAAAAGATGAGATGTGGAAGGATGCCCACTCAAGCCTACATTGCTTTCCTAGACTTCTGCCCTGGTCCTTCAAGTGTAACCTCTGTACCAGCAGTGTCAGCAATCAGTGGGGGAACTTGTTACACATACAAATCTCAAGCCCAATCTAGAACTACTGACTCAAAAAACTGGGTGTGGGCACAGGAATGTAGTTTAACAAAGCCTTTTGAGTTATTCTGACACAATCTGAGAACCAGAGTCACTCTACAATCTTTGAACTATTTTTAAGTGCTCATCTAGCTTTGTACCTATAAGTGTAAAGAGATATGAAGGCAGAGATCATTTAAAAGACTGATAAATGTTTTAGTTCCACACAGAATATTTGAAGGATCAGGTTATTTGCGTTTCTTTCTTACCAGGAGGGCTACTGAGTTCGGAAGAGTAGTGATTTGGACTCAAGGGAATTAAAGAAGAGTTTAGGAGAGATTCTGCAATGATTAGTTTTATAATTTAATAACTGAATGACAGAGCTTCATTTGTCTTAATATGAAGACACTAATTGTCTTCAATTAATAGACATTGAATTATTCAATAATAGTTGGATTATTATTGAATTAAATTACATATCATATTAACTACATATTATATATATATATATTAAGGCCACCTGAATTCTGATCTGAGGTCCAGACATACTCTTTATCTCCCTAGATTCTCTCTTTCCTCCACGGTCAGAGCTGGGGTTTCCAGAGAAGCAATGGCAAGAATCCTATACACCACAGGCTGCACACCTGGCTGTACGTTAGAATCACCTAGAATGATTCATGAATCTACCTATGACTAGCCCAGTTCACAGCAATTAAATCAGAATCTGGAGCTGGGGGAGGGGAGTGACGTCCAGGTGATTCCAATTAGCAGCCAGCAATGGGAACTATTGACCACAGCAATTCCATGGTCATTCAAGTAGATAAACTACTTAGAGCACCTGCCTCAGGTCTGGGCATATGCCACAGGTATTTAATAAATATTCCCTCCTATATCTCTTTCCCTTACTCTACAAAAAAGTTGTGGAAAGTAAAGGTACCAGTTAACACCATTTTCAAAGTGGTTAGAGTCCATGTGCCTTTCTACTTCCTGACTTCTCAGGGTACTTTGTCTTTGCTACGAGTTTCTAAAACTCATTGTATTTCATATTCTCTTGTCTAAATGTTTCCTCCTTGGGTGTCTTTTTTTCTCAACCCAGGTGTAAATTCTTTGAATGCAGGGAGTCTCCTGTTAGAAGTTTCAAAATCTCTTCCCTTTCAGGACCCAATGTGTGTGACCATCTGGTTCTCTTATCCTCATTTCTCCATGTCGACAATGGGCTACCAGAGAGTTACTGATCCAGAAGCCAGCAGGTTTCTACTGGACCTGCTTTAGACTTGAACCGTGATCTGTTGCTCAGATTTTTGCCCTATTCTTGTGCCCAACTTCATAATACATTCTCAAATTCATGTGTTTAAATCCTGGTTCCCAGATTTAAGTCCTAGGATTTCCCAGAGTTGTTTGTGCCATCTGTCATTATTTGCTTTCCTTTTTATTCATGCAGGTCCTTCTCATTCATGAAGATACAGAGTTATCTTCCTGGGTGAACTGCTGATCTCTTCCTTAGTAATTTAAGTTCCACAAATCAGAAGTTCAGCTAAACCAGGAAAAACCCAAGTTTAATTAAATGCAATCACTGTTTATGGAATACTCCTTACTGGCAAGTAGTGTGATAAGGCTTGAGGAAACAGACATGATGAGACATAATCTATGTTCTATAATTGCTTCCTCCACTCATGGGTCTTGTCCAGAGATCAGCAAACTTTTTCCTAAAGGGCCCAATAGTAAATATTTTAGGCTTGTGGGCCATACTGTCCCTATTCTAACTGTTCAGCTCTGTGGTTGTAGCAAAAAAGCAGCCACAGAAAACACATAAGCTAATGGGTGAGGTTGTGCCCCAATAAAATTTTATTTACAAAAACAGACAGCAGGCTAGACTTGGTCTATGGGCTGTAACTTGCAGACCCCTGGTCTTGAACATTTCTGGTTGGCTCATCAGGCCACAGCTGAGTTTCCATAGCGTAACAATGGCGGTAATGTTAATTGAGAGCTCACCAGAGTCTCTAAGCCTAGGACTAGAACATTAAATTCTCTCCATCCTTATTTTTATTAAGCATTAAATTAAACATAATGTTTACTTTGTCTTCCCCTTCAAAACCCCTTCCAACCACCACCATGGTCCAGCAGGGAAAAAGATGTGCTTTGGCTTCTTCCATAGGAAATGGTTAGGGAAATGGTCAGAGACATCCTGTAAATCTATCGTCTCTCACATAAATAGGTCTCCATTCCAGAAGTGCTGTAAATCAAGACGAAGAGAGAATGAAAGCACTATTAATTCAAGGAATATTTACTAGGCCCCTGCTACGTGACAGGTTGTGGAATAAAGGTGTTGGCGGTGGAGTAGCACGTGAAACACACATGATCCCCATCACTTATGACACTTAGAATCTTGCCAGGAGACACACAATACATATGTAAACATAAAACAATATACCTAGGCACTAATGATACATGAAAGTAAGTGATTTGAAGGAAAATCACAGGGTGCTGTGAGAATGAATAATGAGGTAAAAATAACGGGGCCTGGAGGTCAGGGAAGGCAGTGGCCTGTGCAGCGAGACTTGGAGGATGGGGAGAAACCACACAAAGAGTCGGTGATGGACAAGATCACTGGTTGAATGAGCACCTTCTAGAAGTCTGTGAAAGTCCTGAGGCGGGAAGAAGCCTGGCCCCGTCTGGGGATGGGAAGGCCCAGTCGCTGGGGCACAGAAAATGCAGGAGCAGCTGGCAGGGACTGAAGCTGGAGACACGGAAGGATCAAACCATAAACTTAATAGAACTCGTTAAGAATTTTGTACTGTATCCTAAATGCAATGAGAAGACACTGGAATAACTTATGCAGGGAGTGGCATGATTAGACTTCGATTTTTAAAAGAGCATTCTGACTGCTGTGTAAAAAAATGGCTTGGAAGGGAAATTTGATCAAACCCACTCTCCACCTTCCTCCTTCCAGCACCTTCTCTGGAGAAAGTGCGTTTACGCATCTTAAATACAGAGTAAGGGGTTGGGTTAAGGGAGAAACTCATCTCTCCCTTCCCCAGGGTATAAACTGGACACATTTATTACCATAAATTTGCTTCCCTGTGCAAACATACGATTATAATGCTATATACAAATCAAATAAGAAAATCAGAATCCCATTTATGAATCATAAAGTCACCATATAAAACAATTACTTTAAGATCCAAACATTATGATCTGCACAAAAAAGCAGGGAACCAGAGGTGAAAACTCTCTCCAAGAGGATTCCGCTAATGGAAGGCACCAAAGAAGTAGGTAGTGAACACAGCTGTAAAAGGATGAGTTGGGTACAGCAGACTCAGAGTACGCATGCGCACACACACACACAGATGTGCCCATACACACAAGCACACACACACAATCTGCTGGACAGGAAGCTTCTGACCCTGTTTGGCAGTTGGTCTGCATTTAGCATCACAGTCCTTTCAGGCTGGGGTGAGTGAGGGAGGAAGTGAAGTCAGGGATCTGCTGGACTTCACTATACGGCCATCTGCTGCTGAGCCCATTCAGAGGAAAGACAGAATGTGGGTGTTTGGAATGCCCCTTAAGTGTCACCTGACATTTTCAGATGATCCCCAAGTGAGTTATTGTACATCCATCTCTGCGTGTGTGCGTGTGTGCACGATGTTGTATAAATACACAAAGACAGGGATTCAGTGTCAGGTAATTTCACATTGGGAACAAAACTGTCCCCCCACGATTAGAGCTGTAATGTTAGCTGTTAGCTGTGCGGTGTGGTAATGCCTCACTGGGTTCGTGAATGCCACATATTCTCCGCTATTTGTTTACTAGCTTGTCAGAGTTATTCATCATATGCAGTGTCACAAAGCACATGGTCACATCTCATATGTCTGCTTCAAGGGCAGGACCAACGTGACCTTTGACCTTTTGTTTTACAAAAGATAAAATCCTTTCTTAGGAATACTGTCTATGTGCACAGCTACACAGTCCGCTATTGAAGGAGTCCTAATCTTCTGCCATATTCCTTGTTAAATGTTTATAGCTAATTTCATACTATGAGGATACATGTCTGGATATTTTCAAATCTGTTCTCTACTGGACTGGGTCTTAAAATGCTTCTCTCTCTGTTTTATGATAGAGACATAGAAAATAAGGACGTGGTTTAGGAAAGTCTTTTTCTTCACTGATGATAAACCTGTTTAATACAGAAGAATGCTCCCAGACATCCTCTGAGTTGGAGGACATGATACGTATTTGTCACTCCTTTCATGAACCAGTAAAAATTTAGCGCTGTTTGAGGCCATCCTCATTTGCTTTGGAAACCTAGGATTCCCCAAACTCAGAAAGAGTCAGCATGGTGAGTACTCATTTCTCAGAAGTTCAGAAGCCCAACAGGAAGCAGGAGAATTTAAAATGTGGGCTGAAAATTTCAAATTACAGCCAAGAAAATGATTTCAACCATTGTCAACAGTCAGTAGCATTTATATCTCTAGAAGTCTTGGGAAAAAAATAAATAAAAAGAGAAATAAAAATGAATGGTTTTCTTTTGAGGCTCTTACCACAGCCAGTGCTTCAGAATATTATGTTTTTAGACAGGAAGGAGAAAATCTAATGCCCGTAGAAAGAAGTAATTTTATTATCTGGCAAGGTAGTGGCTTCATCATTAAAAAATTCACCCAACTAGAATACAACATCCTTTGACCTAGTAGATAAAAGGTCAGAAAGCAATTTTGAATAATAAATGAGACCTGTTGACCTCATGACCCGAATCTGGCAGGGTCAGTGTTTCCCCCTTCACCAGATGCTGATGGCAGACACACACACACAGACAGCTCGGCTAATGAGCTGCCTCAGCCCAGGTTGTAGGTGCTGTAGTATTGTGGTGTCATGGAGCACAGGAGAGAAAAGATTTTTAAGGCTGTTATCTGATGAAAAGAGGTATTTATAGAAATATTTCTTTTCTTTTATGAAGGCTCCATACCTGGGTTCTTAGATGCTTCTATTTAGTTGTTGAATTTAGTAGAAACCTCATTGTTGGCCAACATCTCTCTTCTAATACTGATTTCCTTTACTCTTTTAGCACTGGCAAAAAGTAAAAAGTCCTTTTGCTATATTTATTTCACTTATATTGTGATGCTTGTAAGATGATGCTTATAAGAATTTTCCAAATATGGAAATGAGCCTACTTATCTCTAAAGATGTGACTTTTACCCTTCCTTTTACTGCAAATAGTCCTTGTATTTAGATAAGGGATTAAGATGTATACAGTGCTAAGCTATATGGATATTTCTGATATAGTAATTGGTGAAAATGTTTAACCTTTTTGAATGACACAGTGATTTAATCTAGTATTTTTAAATTTTTCAATAAAAATACAGTCAGAAATAATGGCTTTAAGCTAAACTCTCTCTCCCTTTAATTTCAATCTTTAAAACTTTTATCATTCTTTTGGAGAAAATCAGCTGTTACAAAGTCAGCTTCATAAATATTTACATTTTTTAAATAAATATCCTTTAATATGTCTCATTTTGACATCTTTAATTAAGAATGGTACGTTTAATTTCTGTGTATTTGATATTCTTTTAAATAAAAAATGTCAAGAGTCTGGCCAAATTCCTTTAGCTAATTACATTTATCTCATTAGGTCTCCTTTCAGCTTTCAACTGAAAATACTCTCTTCACTCTTTATGTTACTCTTGCCAATTAGCAAATTGCAAAAGGGTCACTTAGAGAAGTAACATTATCTCTCCTTACAATAATATAACACAGGTGAGAAGGGCATGTTTTGAACCAGTTTTTTGTTTTCTACCACAAATTGGAAAACAACAACAACAACTCACAGTGGAGGATTTGGAGAAAACCTCAGTGTACCTTCGTCACAGTGTCCCATAACAGCCAAAATAAGAAAGGCAAAATGGCAGCCAGAGCTAGCTGTTCAACTAGTTTCAAGGTTATTCAGCTCAATTCAACTAAATATATATTGAACTTTTGGTGTGCAGGGTCTTGGTAACCATCATTTTGTTATATGAAAACATTATGCATACTGAACTTTTCTACGAAGCCACAAATTTTCAAAGTAAATGCAAATGACTTAGATTTATGTTAGGTCATGTTCTAATTAATAATATGGAATTCTCCTGCTATATAGACATTACTAGCTAAACTGTGAAACAGGAGAAGAAAGGGAGTGAGATTACAGGCGTAAGGGGAATAAAACAACACCTGGTAGGCATTCTGAAGCATTTCTTAGTCCCTTTTAAGCATTTCACATTTATTTTCATTTTAACCTCACTATGATCTCAGTTATGTGCTAGGGAATATTTAACAATCTGCTCTTAAAAAAACAAAAACAAAACCCAAAAACCCGAGTTCGAACCATTTGCTGATTTTCTTGGTGTGAATTCTTCCACCATGACCAACTTCAAGCTACCAAATGATGTCCCTGAACACCGCACTGGGCGGAGAGGCGAGCGACTGACTCCCAGGACTTAGTGCTAGCTGGTTCCATCGTACCACTGGACATAAGGCTGGTATTAGTGTCTTCATTTTGGAGTTGAGAAAACTGATATGGAGAAATTAGGAAACTGATCTGAGATGAAGACGTAAGGAAAGCAGGGTTGATACTAGATACTTTTTACTACCGGGTTCTGGGTTTTCCTCCCTTTTCTATACGGTGAAACCAGAAAGAGCATCAGAGATGGAACAAGCAGGTCTTACAAGAACAAAGCATGCTGTCTGAGATACCATTTGTCTCAAACCCCCCTTTGACTAGATTTGCTTCCTTTCCATAAAAAAAGATTGCTTTGCCCCTCTTTAAGCAGGCGCTCCTAAGAATGGTATGCTGAGGATGCATTGCTCTCTCTGCATTTAGGTATTTTGACATCCCCGGCCATCCAGCGGCATGGGATGGCCAGTAACAGGTTAAACAAAGGCTGTTCTTTTCAGAATCCTTTCTCATAATGTTCATCTGAGGCTATACACCAAATGAACCATTTGGGAGCGGGGGTGTGGTAGGGGAGGCAAATGGTTTAGTTCATTTACTTAAAAACAAAGCAGAATAAAACTAGTTTAACAAGACATTAATTAAATTCGTTTTCATCTGGCAGAACTGCAAGACAAATCTTGTCCAAATGGCTTCGTTTGGTAGATTTGAACTGCTAAACAGCTTTGTTCAGATTTTAAAGACCAGTGAAACAGAATCCATATTTAATGTCTAGAGCAGGGGTGAGGAAGCTCTGGCCTTTGACTTCATTTCATCTAGGCAATGAGGCAGATTAAAGGCAATATCCTGATTTATTCTTATAAATAGTGAACGGCAAAATATAGTTGAGGTTTTTCGGTTGTAATCTATGAAAATGTCACACGTTGGGGCTATCATTCTATAACATTTTCATCTTCTCTCTTTTGGGGTGTATATTAGTTTTTCCCTTTTGGTTCATTTGTTTCTTTCTTACTTTTTTCTTTTTTAACATTTTATTTACTTATTTGAGAGGGAGAGAGAAACCGAGCATAGGAACAGGGGGAGGAGCAGAAAGAGAAGCAGGCTCCCCACTGCGCAAGGAGCCCGATGCAGGACTCAATCCTGTGATCTGGAGGTCATGACCTAAGCCAAAGGCAGACACAACCCACTGAGTCACCCCTGCCACCTCTGCTTCCTTCCCACTTTCATCCCTTCTTTCCATGTGCTGTAAAAAATATTGTTCTTATTTGTGGTATTCTTTGCAGTTTTCTGATCTCTATTAATATAACAACAAACCATCTAGTACGTCATATTTCTGTCATCTGTTCCTCCCCTATCATCCACAATGCAAACTAAATTA
The DNA here is from genome assembly GCA_028646535.1 of Procyon lotor. Classification (NCBI taxonomy): domain Eukaryota; kingdom Metazoa; phylum Chordata; class Mammalia; order Carnivora; family Procyonidae; genus Procyon; species Procyon lotor. The sequence continues at coordinate 40,202,450 of CM053609.1, read as the reverse complement.
AAATGAGGTTTGGCTTATTTGTTTTATTCTTATTTTTCTTTAATTAAATTAATGAAAAAAATCTATTTATTTTTAAATTTTCACTAGAGAAGGGAGAAGGAGGGTGGGTGGCAGAGAGAGAGAGAGAGAACCTGAGGCACAGCTCCACACCCACCGTGGAGCCCCATGTGGGATTGACCAGGACCCCGAGATCATGACCTGAACTGAAACCAAGAGACAGATGCTTAACCAACTGAGCCACCCAGATGTCCCTGGTTTATTTGTTTTAAATTCAGAGCACTTAATTGATTATTTTGCTGGATCTGTGGCCTGTTATGGAAAAAAAAAAATGTTTTCCAGCCCTGCATGATAGTTTGATTTTGCTAAGACAGTGGGTCTCATGTCCATTCCCTAGAAAGTCTTATAGTACTCCATCAGATAGGGGGGATATTATGTTCATTCTGCAAAACAAGGACAGACAAAAGAAATGAGGTGATTTTTTTAAACAAATAACAAAATAAACTGAGAGTTGAATCTGTGTTTCTACACTATTATTCTATGATATTTTCTAACATGTGCCAGTGTTTCAAAATCAAAATATATACTACATTTTTAAACATCTTTTCTTTGAAGATAAATGTTTGGGTGAGAATTATATTCTAACATTTCCCTATGGAGTAAACAAATAATAACGGTCTCCTTTACTTGCCAATGCAAATGTTTACCAGAGGCATAATGAAAAGGTAAGTGGATAAATGGGACTCGTACAATATCCATCCCTTGGAGGAAACATGTTAACCAGCAGTTAAATAATGAGATTGAGTAAATTAACATTAGTGTGAAGATATGGGTTATGATGATGAAAACCATGAAAGGTTTTCAGCATAACTAAAAACTATAAAGTATTATGTTAAAACTAAGAATTCAGGTCCCCTTTAGTTTTCATTCTGTTGTAGTGAAGTCACTTTTTTTCTAAACAGTTACCTCACAGAAACCACATAAGTGTTTCTAGAAGCACTGCCTCTCGTAGGGTCTGGAAATCAGCAGGGTGACATCCAGCAGTGTTCCTGTACATGGATGGATGGAACTGACTTATCAACTGTCACCTATATCACCCAATCATCCATGTGAAGAAGGCTGACTTGGCACGGAGCTGGCAATTATCTGGTGAACCCAGTCCAGTGAACTGCCTAGACTGATAAAAGCTCAAAGAATAAATATAATTGCACTGAGAAATCATCGAGAATCCTGTCTGATGATTCAAAATGCAATATCTTGACTAGAAGCAATTTACAATAGCAGTCCAACCCACCCATCGAAAATAAGACAAAAAACACAGACTGCTATCATAGGTATTTTATAACCTGGTTCAAAACATAGCATAAACCTGGTCTTGACAAAAATACAAATTATATTATAAAACATGCCGACGACGTACAGAAGTTACTCGCTCATGAATGTCATACAATACACGTTACACATACAACACAATACATCCACATAAATTGCACACACATACACAATAACCTGAATGAAGAAGAGCACCAGTGGAAAAATGTTTCACTCTGAACAGGCAAAAACAGAAAAGAGGAATAAAAGGTTTATTGACAGTAGGAATCTGTTGTCAACAGTTAAACAATGGATACTGCCAAGGTTACCTTGGCCGGAATAAGAAACTGCACTTAAAAGGTAATTTACTTTATTAGCTCTTAGTATATCAGGCTTTCCAGAGAGCTTAGATGGCAAGAGACAGTGCCACAGCCAGCGGAGCAAAGTGAACAGTTACAGCCTCATTACACTTAGTGTTCTAAGGTTAGGACGTTCTTTCCTGTTTTCTAAGTGGACGGAGCCATTTGTGTTCAGCATTTATTCCATTTTCTTGAACTTCAGATAATCTTGGAGAAACAAGTTGACTGATGCCTTTAGTACGGTAATAAGAGTACCTACAGTAAGGAGCACTATCCGTAACACTTTGTGTGAACTTCGGAGGCCCTAAGACATTAAGTCGGCTCTGAGTTTCATCTTATATGCCACGTCCAAAGCAATCATAGGAACTGCTTGCAAGAATACATTCAGATCTCTAAGGCTCTATATGGACCCAATAAGAAACCATACCTTGATCAATGGGCAATGTCTGCCATCAACTAGGAATGAAAAAGAGGAAATTCTCATGGCGCCTTTTGTGATCTTGCATAGGGATCTGGGGTGAGGGCAAGAGATACCTAGCCTGATTAAATTGGGAAATGACCACCAACCATCCTGAGGCTCAATTTCTTTACCTTTAAATAAGGGGGAGCTGCTGCTACATAATTTCCAAGGTTCCTATTAGTCCTAAGATAATTTACTAGAACCTAATATGTGTACAGTGAAATTATAATTCAAAAAATGTTTTACATATATTAATTTCTTGTATCATTACTGCTAATTTATAAAGAAACTAAAGCTCAAGGAGGCTGACCACAGTGACACAGTGGTACTAGGATTCAAACATTAGTTTCCATCCAGTTAACATACTGCCTCACGCATAAACAAATGTACTTTTCTACAGACATGCCAACGACATTTCCTACTTTAAACTGTCAAGTGCCAGTCCCCTGACTCCTCCCTCCTGGGGCTCCCATCCCTTGCCTATGGTAGAGATCACTAACCTATCATGGCAGCCTTTCTTGCTGAGCCCTGCCGTAGTGTGAGCCTCCTCCATACATCACTGCTGGAGCCACTACCAGTTGATGATTCTCTCACTCAGAAGTGCCCCGTCTCCTCCTAGACTTCCTCCACAATGGAAAAGGTTTCCAGCCACAGACGACTGACTCCTCAGGCCCAGAAGAGAGTGAAACAACAGATCCTTTCCTCCAGATCTTCCAGATCATGCTCTCTACTTTGTGCGTCATGAAAACAATTGAAAGGAGCCATAATATTGTCCATGAAAAACATTAGAGAAAGCAGTTTATTACCTTTGCTGAAATGGACTTGAAAAAATCAACAACTCTGGTATATAAGCCTGAAGAAAGGAAATGCTTCTAGTATCTTCACTGTTATATCTGGATTATATGGAAAAGTGGATAGAAATGGCTTTTCTTGTTGATGTTGAAATAGTAGCAATGGTGTGACCATGGAGAAGTGGGGGAGAGCTTAGGACAAGAGGCCAATCCACTGTCTTTCCACTGACACCGATGGACACAGATCCACTCATACCCTAAAGGTGTTCTGGAATCCATTGCTCATTTTGTAAAAGGAATTTATAGCCTACGTTATTAATCTTAATGTCTCATCCAATCTTAATGGCAAAAATAGTATACCCTTAATTGCCACATTTTAAACATTATCCATGACATATTTGATTCCTGAGTACCTCTTCCTATCACCTGGCAGTTTTTTGGGGGATTGCTCCAGTAGACTTACCTAAATTAAACTAAATTACATGTGCAGCCTAAGGTAGTCCTGACATTTTTTTAAAAAAATCAGAAAAAATTATAAGTTCTATGTATCAAATTTCCTTAGACAACTGAAACTTCCATTAAGTATTATTCCGTAGACACTACCCTCTATCTTTGGTCTTTAGGGAAATGGCTTAGGGGTGGAGTGAAGGAGGAACAAGGATAATTTGATTAGCTCTCAAAATGATGATTTAGCAACTCAACATTCCATTACAGTATGTTTAATGCAATGTTGAATTGATTTCCTAATTTATAAATTCAAAAAACTTAAAAACCGGGGCGCCTGGGTGGCTCAGTCCTTGCGTGTCTGCCTTCGGCTCAGGTTGTGATCCCAGGGTCCTGGGATCAAGCCCCGCGTCGGGGTCCCTGCTCGGCGGGAAGCCTGCTTCTCCCGCTTCCATTCCCTCTGCTTGTGTTCCCTCTCTCAGTGTATTTCTCTCTGTCAAATAAATAAAATTAAAAAAAACAAAAACAAAAACAAAAAAAACTTAAAAACCCACCCACTAGGTTGCTGTGTAAGAGAGGACCCTATAATGTATTCCTAAGCCATATGTAGATGATTTCTTGATTTTATGCACAACTTCCTTCCAATTGAGCCAATGAGTGAGGCTGCTTATTCTGATTCACAGCAGTAAATGGCACCTGCCTTTTGGTTTCATTTGTTTGGTAGGAGTTTTTATGGTGACACAAGAAAATGGCTTCAGAATAAAAGTCTCAATGAATTTTTTTTTTCTCTTTGACTTTTCAAATAACAGGGTATTGTATTTCTTAACTTACTCTATTTGTATACTTAAAATGTGTATTTTAAAAATTAAGTCCACTTTTTTGGAGAGTAGAATCTCAGCCATGCAGACAAGCACTTATCTCTAGTTTATTCACGTATGAAGCAACACAAGCATTCAGTCAACAGAAAAAAAAATTAAAAAGGAACAGCAACCTTAAATGGGTTATTTAGTTATAACTTACTAGGATGTTTTTTTGCTTGAGTGTTAGCATTTTTTTTTTAGGATTGGAAGACATGGACTCTCGGCTATTGCCACAGTATTTCCATTTTCTTTTAGCCAGGGCTAGAAAGAAGAAATGCTCCTCATTCTCAATATGAACAACCTTTAATGATGATAAATGTATGGATTTTTTTTTTTAAGTACAATGAAAGTTTAAGAAAAAGCATGCAGATTTTCCTTTGTTTTGAAAATAAGTTTTTAAAGATTAAGGGAAGATCAGCTTCCCCAGTAGACTCTTATTTTCCCTTACAGTATCCGTAGGAAAAGCTCATTTGCAGACAGCTGCAATATGAGCTTCCTTTCCTTGCCCTGTCATTGACCTCCAACCTGATCTGAAAGAACCACCTTCTTTCAAAGTGAGAAGTTATTCATTTACTATAATAGCTCTATTCTCGGCCTCCTTAGCAGAAACTGGCAATTGTGCCCAAATAAGAAGGTTTTGTGATCCTGACTACTGTTCTTACACAAGAGGACAAAACCCACTAGGAAATTTCTGTTCTGACAGCCGCAGTAGGTGGCCATAAAGTTGGTGTTTAAAACTATGGCTGAAGTGCAGCGATCACAAAAAGAGAAAGAAAAATCATTAGGAGTTTGCACTTGCTCTGGTTATATACTGGGGTTTGCCAATTACGTTCTCTTAACTTGACAGCTTATTCATTGAGCAAACGCCGCTACATTAGAAGTTAGCTGACAGTTGCTGTATGCAATTTTAAAATAAAACCACTTCATGGAGAGAAGTGAGAAACATAAATGATAAGCCTATTGGATAATCATTACAAATAAATAAAAAGCCTTTGATACAAGCAATTAGTCACAAGCATTACAAGTTGAAATGCAGTCCAGTGTTAAAGAGACAGTTTAGAAGCACATGGCACATTTATCACAGCTCCACAGACAAGTTATTGAGCTGTCTGTGAAAAAACAGAGCCAAACAGGAAAGCTTTCAGCAGCGAGCAGCGGTTGAGGCCCTTGATTGATAGAGCTAGATGATGCAAAGCTGTCCGATGGCTTTCTGCAAAATAAAGTGAAGGAACTCAAGGTCTTTCATGGCGCTCTCTGACCACAGATGAACAGCTACTTTATTACGGCCCAGATTGAGGTTGCGCCTTGCTCCATATTCTGCCGCTTTCTGATGCACACGGTTGACTTGACCAACCAGCCATTGTGTTTAACACGAGGGGCTGCCATCTTCACATTGGTTTTTTAGAGGTTTACTATAAAGGACAGAAGACTGCACTGGGTAAAAGCTCGGCTTCTTTCCTTGTCCTTACCAGCAACTGTGTTAACTGCCATGAAGTGTGTTATGGCCAATTTCCCAGGCTGATCTACTTCTTCCTTCGGGCGCTTGTTGTAACTCCAGAGAGTCCAAGCAAGGACACTCAGTACCATGACCCTTATAGGCAAGGTAGTTTCCCCTCCTGAGAGTCAAGATGCTGTATTTATTCTTATTTTAATTTTGTGCTTTAAAATAGTGAATGAGTTTGAGATAGGGCAAGGACACCCTTCCCCCCCCAATATGTTTTTTTTTTCAGTGTTAGTGTTGTTTTAGAAAAAGGCCATCAACTTTTCAGCTGCTATTAGTAGGTTTCAAAAACTGAAACTTGTTTTGCTACAGAGTTTAACATGAAATAGTAAAATGCATTGATCATTTTTAGCTTGATTCTTAACCAAATTTATTAATCTCAAAATAACTACTTTCCATTCTCCTAAAATGGTTCTTACTTATGTGTCCTCCACAGAGGGACAGAGAGAGGATAAACAAGAAGAGAAAGACTTGCTTTAGAATAATTTTTAAAGGTTATATATAGTCTTCCACACTATCTCTTTATACATTATTTCCAAACAGAGCTCATGCTCTGAAGATATTCTTCACATAATCCTTTGAGATTAGAAATCTTCAAGTTTTACTCCTTTATTGAAATTTTAAGGCCAAAGATTTTATTGACATTTAGACTATTTTGAGTATCATAAATTGCCTTGTTCACAACACTTGGATTTCTACCTTTAGTAAATGAGTAAACTCATATAGAATATTAAACAAAAAGGACTTCATCTGAAATTAATTCTCAGGATATATTTATTTCTAAAACTTAAGTGTGTAACCAAAACCCAATATTAGATGTCCTCTTCCCCTCTCCCCCAAAAGATTAGGAATTGTATCCTAGTTTTAAAAATTTTCCTGAGAAAGCAAACAAAGTCATTGAAAGCTATTAATCTGTCCAGAACCCAAATTCATATCCTGAATGTACAAATACAAAGCAAAGGATTATAAAAAACCTAGGGGTTGCCTGGGTGGCAGAGTCAATTTAGTGTGTGACTCTTGGTTTCTGCTCAGGTCCGGATCTCAGGGTGATGGGACTGAGCCCTGAGCCAGGCTCCTTGCTCAGCGCAGAGTCTGCTTAAGAATCCCTCTCCCTCAGCTCTTATCCCCTGTGCATCCTCGCTTGCTCGCTCGCTCTCTCTCAAATAAGTTAATAAATCTTAAAAAAAAATAGATATAACAGTGTTACTTTAAGGTGTTCAGCAATGAGAATATTCCCCTACAGAAAACAAGCACTGCCTTTTGGCTCTATTTTGTCTCCCAGCCGAAAGGGGGAAAATGGTTTGCTTCTCTCTAGGAACTCACGTATTTCTCAATACCTCAATTTCTTGTTAATCGAAGTAACTCTCCCCTACTAGATTCTTAGACTATCTAAGACCTTACAGCACAAAAGTAAGAACTCTGCATTTTAACAAGTTCCCTGAGTGATTCCTGTAACTGATCAAGTTTGAAAAGCCCTATTTTAATGCAGTTGTACCGGATCCTGCCTGCATTTAGGTCCACCTGAGGATCTCTTCAAAAATTGAGATGCTAGCGCTCTATGATAGAGCAATTAAATCGGAATTTCTGTCAGTTGGGTCTAACCACTGGCATGTTTTTTTTTAAAGCTCCCAGGTGATTCCCATGTGCGGCTGGAGCTAGCCACCACCATTCCTATCAGAGATGTAACCTGCCTGCATGTTTGTCTTTTTACCGCAGCCGCTAGGAAGCTCAAGTAGTCCTACGAATCTTTTAGGTAACTTATAATACATATATATTTTCTAATTCCAGCTTCACTAAGGTATAATTGACAAGTACAATAGAAAGATATTTACAGTGTATGCTGTGGTGGTTTGCACTGAGGGTATGCATGGAAAAAGGACTCCTCAACTTAGTTAATTAACACATTTATTACCTCACGTCGTATTCTTCCTTCCTTCCTTCTTCCCTCCCTCCCTTCCTCTCTGTTTCTTTCTTTCTTCTTTCTTTTTGTGAGAACATTTCAGTTCTACTCTCTTAGCAAATTTCAAGTTTAATTTTTTTAAGACTTCACATATAAGTGATACCATGCAGTTTTTGTCTTTCTCTCTCTGGCTTATTTCATTTAGCACAATGCCCTCAGATTCCATCTACATTGTTCACAAGGGGGAGTATTATAGTATTAATTATCATTTTCTATTAAGAGAAACAAACAGTACTTTAAAAAGTAATGTGCATGTATCTCATGCCAGTCACTGCACTAAACTTTTTCTAATATATATTTTTCATTTCTGTCTCAGAGGAATATTATTTTTCCCATCTTACATATAAGCAAACTGAGACTAGGAGGGGTTGAATAAATTGATCAAGGTCAGGTAGCTCATTAGTAGCAAAACATTCGGGAATCAAAAGCACTTGTGTCTGACTACGAGCTTATGCTCTTAAATCTCTGTGTATTCGATTCTTACACCTGTAAATTCTTATACCGATTCTTACACTAATTCTTTCCACCTGTAAAATAATTTTCTTTTAATTGTCACCTCTGTTCCTGAGACACACACACACACACACACCTTACTTCTTTTTTAGTTCCTAGTTTTGGTTTAGATTCTAGAATAATATGTGGGCCTCAAACTTCAGCATGAATTAGAATCAACTGAAGGGGTTGTTAAAACACAGGTCACTGAGATTCGGTAGGTCTTGGGAAGGTCCTAAGAATTTTTTATTTCTAAGGAGATCCCAGGTGATGCTGATGCTGCTGGTCTATGCTTTAACAATCACGGGGCTGGATTAATTGTAGTGAATGTTATTATATTACCTGTATCTATTATGAGCTTCTTCAAATCATTTATGTAAACAGGGTACATATAAACACAAATCAGAAAGAAGGGCAAGAAGGATGATGATATATAAACTATGCTAATTAGAATTGATAATAAAATAGAGCTTCAAGTAAGAAGTGATTTCCTATCCCCTGTTGCAAACTCTTCCCAAGAGATAAATGGACTTCAGCCTTCTTTTCTCTACAAAGCTAAAATTAGACCTGGTGTGGGATGGCAGGCGATACTAGCACTCTAAAAGTCAAAAAAGCTTACATTATGACATTATTTAGAAAATAAATGAGCAATTATGAACAATTTTAAGGTCTTCGATGCTTTGTGTTCTCAAGTTACTTAAATCATATCAAGATACATCTAATTATTCTATGAAATGTTTTGCCTGAAATTATAAATTATAGTGTCTGAAACAATAAAAGCAAAGGAATATTGTTGAGTTTATCTCAGTGATTTATGTTCTTCGCGCAAAATTGACAATTTAAGATATTCACTTGGTTTTTCTTTACCACTTTTGAAAAGAAATTTCCCACAAAACGGCATAGTAGCTAGGAAGATGCCCCTAATTATTTGTGTTAGATATTGGTCCGATGAGTTTCAGAAAATAGTATTTACGTGAATCAGTCTCGGCAGAGACAAATCTTAGCAACTTTATGATTAAAAGCTAATAAGACTAATTTATTAAGTTGGAAATCAGTGTAGAAAATAGGAAACTATTTTAACAGCCTCTTTCTCTTTGTGGCCTGAGTAAAGTTTCAAAGAAACAAATATGCATCTTTTACTTATGACTTAAGTGGCACATGTACTCTGAGCTGTAAGATAAAGAAAAGCAAGATCTGTGTGTTGTTGGAACAGAGGTATTTTGAAAATATTCATTAACACCCACATCTGAGGTGAAGTTGTTTGATCTAGTAATAGGAATGTTAGCTGGAACACAATTCTTAAGATTTTTTTTTTTAATGTGAAATACTGTTCCTGCAGAAAGTTGGTTGGATGACATAAAAGAGCATGGGCTTGCCTATCACACTGATTACTTGATGTAATAGTAAGCAAGCTTAAGTGAACTGTGTGTCTTCCATCTTTCCAATCACTTAGGGATGGGCCTCAGAGCTCGCCATCCATCATCCCTGGCCTGAAACATACGGTGCATCAGCAATCTTGGGCTGACCTAAATGATAGTAAAAGCCGCTATGCTGTTCACAATAAGAAATTGTTGTCCACTGAATTACAGGTTTGTGATTAGATTGCTAACATGGCCAACTTGATGTATAAGTGAAGTGTCCAAGGGAGATACTCTTTAGGATCTTCTGAAGATTAATTTATACCCTTGAAATGTAGACCAATCACAGAGTCAAAAAATATGTCAAGGTATTTTTCTTGTAACCAAGAAAGCCGAGCTGTTAGAACAGTCATTAATTTATTTCTGGCATCTTTATCTGCAACGGAATTTAATAAACAAGGTGTCTAATGGTTACTGCCTTGGCATGGCTAGAACTGCCCAATATGATAATTAATTTCTTTGAAGTTAAATTCACATGGGAGTAGTTATATACTATTAGGGATATAAAAATAAATATATTACATATACTGTTACCTAATAGTAATAGTAATATATACTATTAGAGATATGAGATCTTGCTTATAATTTAAATTTGAACATTTAAAAATGTTTAAATCTGTCCAAATGCCTATCTAAAATTTCTAGTTGTGTGCTATGCTCTCATACCTCAAACTATGTCTAAAGGTACCATGTAAATTACTTGGTAGGCATGCTATGTATTATTTCCTCTGCTTCATTTCCCAAGATCAAATAGGTGGAATTTAATTGAACATTAAAGAAATTATCTTCAGGTCAACCACACAGCCCTAAAAGAAGATTGGTCCATGAGATAGGAGGCCTGCCTTTGCCTTTGGGTACTGCGTCTGAATTTGCCATATATGGCCTTAGGTAAGCCACTTGGCTGCCCTCACCACATTCAGTATTTTATGAATGATTTTTGCTGGAATACCCAAAGTCTTACTTAGGAGGTTGGCATTCATTCCTTCAACATGTACTGCACACCCCCATTGTTCAGTCACATTGTTAAGTGCATGAAATGAGGAAGACACAGGTCCTGCTGACAGCCTAGTGGAAAGAGAAAGACTAGAAAATAGGCAAGTGCAATGGAAAGCTTAGTGCGTAGAAAAACCAGCCAGACACTTATGAAAAATGAAAATTCTGAGAGCCCGCAAGCCCAGATTTTGAGTCAAGAGATCTAGCTGGGCTCAGATATGCAACTTTTTAACATCCACTCCAGATGATTCTAACACAGATAATCAGTGGTCTATAAGATAATTTCCCAAGTGCAAAGAATAAGTGTAGGTGCTTCAGAGTATATAGAAAAACAAAACAAAACAACAAAAACCCCAACTGATTCAATCTTAAAAGCCCAGAAAAGAAAAAAGAAAAAAAAAAAAAAGTCCAGGAAAGGTTTTGGGAAAAGGTGGTAGAGAAAGGGAAGCATCAAAGGCCTCCTCTGGGCACAATGGTGGGAGGAAAGGGGAAAGCACGAGGCCAAGACAAGAGTTCCATCTGCAGAAGTTGGAAGAAGCCTATCATGAAGGACATCTGTTTCTCTTTTTGATAATTTATTTTTTGAACACGTGCGTTGAATGAGATGTATGAAAAGGATATACAATGAAAAGTTCTTCTTCCATCCTTCCTCCAGTTATCCATGTCTCTTTCTGGAAGGAAGCCACCATTAACAGTTTCATAGATATCAAATGCATAAGTGATAATGTATTAACATATATTCCTAACACCTTGTCCTAAGAAATGAACAAATAAGCTGTATTATGCATAGTTCCTAGAGTATACGTAGAACCTTTTGTTTTTGGCATGATATTATTTTGGAGATCGAACCACATCTTACTCTCTGCAAACAATGCATATAGTATATGGTATATACATACACCATGCTTTATTGTACCATTCATCTAGCTTTTTCCAGTTTTTGGCTTTTATAAGCAATAAGGTAAAGAATAAACTTGTGCCATAGTCATTTCAAATATATGTATTTATTTAAACTCCAAGAAATAGAATTTTGGAGTCAAGGGTATTAGCCCATCACATGTCGGTAGATTTTGCCAAGTTGTTCTCCATGAGGGCTTTCCTAATTTGCAATCCCATTGGCAAGCTATGAGAGGATTGTCTCCTTACTTTCCATAAAGAAGTTTGACCTTTATTTTGAGAAACCCAGGGAGTAAATCAAAGGTCTTAAGAGAAGGAATGACCTGCTTGGACTTATGTTTTAGAAAGATATCCCTTACTGCAATGTGGAGAATGGATGCATTGGCGTAGATGAGTTAGAAAGAAGGGCGACTAGAAGCTCAGCAGTTCAGCTAAGAGATAACCTGCTATGGATCATGTGCAAAGACAGGGACCTTTATTGAGCTTATATTATAGGCCAGACTCTGTGCCAAGCACATAAACTGCATTATCACATTTATTACTTGCAACCACACTGGTGGATAGCGATTATTACTTCTGGTTTCAGAGGGAACACAAACAAAGCTGAGGCTCATAAGTTAATTCGCGGTCTATGTTTACGCAGGAAGTACATGAAAACTGGGATTGAAATCCATTGACATATTGGTTCAGAACAAGTGCTTCCAACCACTGTAATGTCCTGTTTGTGATGGACAAAAGTTGATTCAATTGTAATTTACCAAAGAGGCATAATTGACAGAAGTTGGCAACTGATTATATGCCAAACGTAAAGAAAAGGAACAGATAGATCGGCATTGTTTACCAAGACTGGGAAGCCAGAAGATTTACAACTGGGAAGCAAGAGAAGGATATAGGGGAAAAAACTGATTTTTAGTTTGAGGTGCCAGCGGGAGGTAGAGTCTAAGATATCTCTACTGTCTGAGAACCAGGAAAGCAGTCTGGTCTGGAAAGATAGTGGGGGGGGACGGGCATGTGGCCACTGTGCTAGGGAGTTACAAGCACGGATGAGCTCATCCAGGGAGCACTCTTTAAGGAACAGTTTGAAGATCTGAAGACCATGAAAGAAACTAAGAATAAACCAACAGATAAGAAAGGAAAGAAAATGTTATCCCTACTCCAAATAAAAATAAACTAAAACAAAAACACTTTGAATTACTGTACAAAGAAATTACTAATACCCTTTTATTTTTCATTTCTAAGATCTCTCATGTATTATGAAAGTAATGTTCATAAAATGTTCCCTGAACACAAGGGAAAAATAGGTTACTAACATGTCTCCACCAGTACTGTCTTGTGGAGGTGATAGTCCAGGGGAAAATCGCTTTCCCTAAGCTAGCTGAGAGTCTTGATACATTTCTTTAAAGCTCTAATAACCATGCAGAAAAGTGTCAAATTGAGGATTTAAAGGCAAGGCTGTGGTCCCGGGAGAACGTCTGGGAGTGATTCCTATGTACCTGACATAACTCAGAAGCAGGAGAGTCGCACTCAGTGGCTAGGAGAATTCTCCTGCACCACCTCATATAAATCTACAGAGGGCTGCCCGAAGGTTTATGTGAGCTGTGTGTCCAACACGTGTTAGAAAATCAGTCTCGTTATATTTTCCCTGTAAATCCTTCCAGGAGTCTTCGAGGTTTAAGGGGGACCTTCACATTTGGAATCGAGAAATGAGTATAGATTTTCTGAGACTGCCTGGATTGTGTAATATGCAGTTCATACGATATATTTGGGGGGAAGAATATGTAGGTGCTGTCAGTCAATTGATGGATTCAGTCTCAAGAAGTTCCAACCTGCCCACTCTCCCCAATTCCCTCCTAAGGAAAAAAAAAAAATGAAAAAAAGAAAAAAGACCTCTTTTCAAGGAGAATACATTCTCTGAAAGTGGCTGAACAATCTTTGTAGCATTATCTAGTGTGTGGCGTGACCTGGAGCGATGACAATGATTTTCTTGTTTAACAGTTTCTACCATCTGTCTTCTAAATTACAAATAATATCTCCCATGTTAGCAAATCACATTCTACTTCTGAATACGCCAAAGTTGAGAATTAACGATTAGATTGAAATATAGAACATAGATACTTTTTTATGTGTTTAAACTTATTGTTATAGGAACAAAAGCCCTGAAAATTATATGAATAAAATTTTATTATTATTAAAACATGTTGAAAGAAACAATTAAATATCTAATATATACTATTAATATTTAAGTGAAAACAATAGCTAAATTTTTAATAAATAACTTTAAGTTATTAGGCCAGATTTCCTATTTTATAAATACATAAAAAACTGAAATAATTATTTCTAAATTTTATTAGGAATATCTTAACTTCAATATTCCTCCATTCTATTAAGTTTATCTTCAATGTCAATTGCTCATTATCCTGAACATAACAAACTTAGTTGCCTTAAACAGAAAAAGGAAAACTACTGATTATTTAGAATGTTACAAATCAAGCTTTGATTTTAGACACTTTTTTCTCCTAAGTTTATTTTCTTTAAGTAAACTCTACTTATATTTTTAATATTAGGCAATAAATGTCTGATTTATAAAACAGGTGGGCTTATTTACATCAGGTGTAAAAGAATCCTTTTCCATTTAATATATGAATCACTCATATGTGTATGTGTTTGGAAGCAGCCTCTTTATTTCCTGATTTTTTTGGGTGCTGACACCCTGAGACCAACAGCAGCAGCTTTAAAGGGCATCCCCTCTTAAGCATGTAAACCTTTTTTTGCAGATTTTTTTAAAAGATTTATTTATTTGACAGAAAGAGAGAGACATAGAGAGGGAATACAAGCAGAGGAAATGGGAGAGGGAGAAGTAGGCTTCCTGCTGAGGAGGGAGCCTGATGTGGGGCTCGATCTCAGGACCCCGGGATCATGACCTGAGGCGAAGGCAGACGCTTAACCAACTGAGCCACCCAGGTGCCCTGTTTTTGCAGATTCTTAAGATGTTCTGAAGAGTGAAACCAATTTCCATAGAGTAGAAAATAGGTATTTTTCTAACCAACCTCCTACTCAAATGGTGACTCAGACTTATTGACTGTCACTATTTGAACAACAATAACAGGGAGCTCGTTACACAGTGAGGCAGACTGGTTCATCATTCAACAGATCTCAGGTTGAATATTTTTCCTTAAGTACTATACACAACCTCCCTCTATGTCTAGCAATGGTCCTTGCTGTGGCTTCTGGAACATTCCCAACAGTCTTCCCCCTTTTCACTAGGGTGCTCACTAATCATGTCCCTCATGCTAAGATTTTATCTTTTGAGGCAAAATATTCCTATTTTGTCTAGTAACTATTTCATTTCATAGCTTAGAAAGTCCTCATCACTTCCTGCTCTAAAAGCACTAGCAGTGCAAAGAAGGGCCACATGTACCCCAGTGTTCATAGCAGCAGTGGCCACAATCGCCAAACTGTGGAAAGAGCCAAGATGCCTGCCCTTCAACAGATGAATGGATATAGAAGATACAGTCCATATATACAATGGAATATTATGCCTCCATCAGAAAGGATGAATACCCAACTTTTGTATCAACATGGACGGGACTGGAAGAGATTATGCGGAGTGAAATAAGTCAACTAGAGAGAGTCATTTATCATTTGGTTTCACTTATGTGTGGAGCATAAGGAAAAACATGGAGGACATTGGGAGAAGGAAAGGAAGGGGGAATTGGGGGACATCGGAGGGGAAGATGAACCATGAGAGACTGTGGACTCTGAGAAGCAAACTGAGGGGTTTTGGAGGGGGGGTAGAGGGTTGGGTGAGCCTGGTGGTGGGTATTGAGGAGGGCACATGTTGCATGGTGTGGTGCATGAACAATGAATCTTGGAACACCGAAAAAATTAAATTAAATTTTAAAAAAAGCACTAGCAATCATCTGTAGCAGGACTATAGACCATCTCACTCAAATATCTCACAGCTCCATATGTAGCATTATTTCCCAGGAGTTGGGCACTTAGCTTCTGTCGAGGCAACCTATATTATAAGCATATGTAACTTAAAGATACTGTTGGCACATACAAATCCTCATTGTCTTTTGGGGTCTAACACAAAGATTAGAGGATGTTTTTAATTATAATATATTTAAACTGTAAAATAATATTTAATTTATCAATTTGTCTTAGGGTAATTAGGAGAATTGGAAGAACTCAAGAGTATTTAAGCACAGTGGGGAGTTCACTGAAACATACACGTAAGTCCAAGGTTTGCTTTCCTCCTTACAGAACTTATGGTCTGCTCCTTTCTGCACATGTGATCAGTCTTCTTTCTCTCTCTTTCTGCAGATGAGCCTTGTATGCTTTGAATTACTATAGCCATCCCATCCCTGTCTTTATGTGGTCATTCTGATTTATATCACATAGAAACTGTATTGGGCTTCTACATTCCCAGCTTCCAATTTTGGGGACAGAAAATCTCATTTTGTCCCCAGTCTCAACTCACTGCTGGTCCAATTAGAGATGAGCGGGGTCGCAAGGTTACATGACCAGTAGCTCATGCATCTGCACTATAGGTGCTGGCTTCTCTAAAAGGTCACAGGCAGCCTATAAAGAAAAAGAAGCATCAATAGGCATTCTGAGTGTTGTCTATTATAATACTATTGAAGCATGTGTCTATTGGCTAAAACTCAATATTAAATACAGAGCCAAGATTGGTATCATCCCAGTCATACTCTGAATCATCCATTCAAGTCATGAGAATTCCATATGTCAGGAATTCTATCTGTGCATTGGCTTATGAGGCACTTATTTGCATTCACAAGACCAAATGTAGAATGTGAGTACAGGGAATGACCCACCTGGACATCTTAAAGAAATATAGTTTCTGTAGCTTTAATTAAGCCCCTCCTCACAAAGTACTCAGGTTTGCTCTCACAAGAGTAATGATCTCATTTATCATGTGCCCCCTGCCCCAGAATGTCTTTATGTAAGTGAATATAATTTACGTTGTTTTAGAGGTCTTTACTTTTTGTTTTGGTTTACTTGTTTATCTTTACAATAATGATGAATTACCAGAAAGTGAACCAATAAGAAATTATTAACAGTAATAAAAAAACATTTAAAGTAGGTGGACTTTGTGATCTTCAGTGAAAGCTATGTAAAAGTGGTTCACACTTAACAATACGGTAGAAGTGAGTTGGTCTTCCACCAAGGATGATAGATTTTTGTAGGTATACCCTCTCTTTTTCTCTTTCTTCTTATGATCTCTTTATTTCACATTGAAGGATTCCATTTTAAAAAAAACATATTAATATTAAAAAAAAACAGAGACCATTTTCATTATTTGGGGCTAAGCAGTTTTTCTAAGATTTGACTCCAAAGGCACAACCCATCAAAGAAAAAAAAATGGTAAATTGGACTAAATCAAAAAATTCTGTGGGAGAGAATGTGTGTACCGCTGCCTGAAACTCTTGACCTTTCTCTGGAAACTCCCCTCAGCAGAGGAGCCAACTTGACGAGAGATGCCCAGAAAGTTGCATATCCTGCAGGGGTGGCCTGCAGCCTATGACTGATCCTGGGGTAAAGAAAAAGCCTGTGTCTTTTATCCCTATCCATGCTGTACTCCACGTGTTGCTCTTCTGGAAATGCTCTTGATCCTCATCAGCATCCAGTAGCAAGTAGGGCTGTCCTCATTGGAGAACCACATCTTTATCATCTCACCATAAATCTAAATTTTCCAGTGATCGGAGTTATTTTTTATTGTTATTAATTGAAATCCCAAATAAAGGAAAGCAGTATTATGTTGCTATATGGAACACCAGTGCCCAGAGACTTGGGGTGGGGAAGAGATAAAGGAGGCAAATCTTTGATCGGGAGACTCTCTCCCATTGGTCACGGCTTTCAAATACTGCCAACCAACTCTAAGAGCAAATGTTGTATTAGAAAATTGTTTATTTTTTTCTTCATGGGACATTCAAACATTAACTGAGTTAACTTTGTTCTTCTTTTGCTAAGTACTTCCTTTTGTCCAAATGGCACCCCCAGATGTGTATGTGAATGTGTGTGTTTCCTTTATTCCAAGATACCGACAATTCTAAATGGGCTCTCAATTTTATAACTGTTGTTAGGCTGAAGGAAATTCTTCATTAACTGTCCACATTTTGTATCTCACATTGTCCTACTATTCATATAATACAATTCCCCTTTCTTTTCCAATATCCTAATAAGGTTGGAATCTAATACTGTGTGTGTTCAGAAGCTAGGATTCTTCTGAATCACTCTCGGCTATTGTCTTTCTGTACAGTGTCATTTGATGAACTGCTTTTCATGATTCTTGCTTGTAATTTTAACTGCTTTATCAATTTTAACATCAGCTGTTTCATTTGCATTTTCTATGGGTTAATGTCATCATTTTATGTTTTTGAAATATCTTTAATTGACATATCCCAGGTGTTAGGCAGATCCTCTTGAAAGCCATCTAGAAGCTTCTTTTTTCTTTATAATGCATGAGTTGGTTATAAGGATCTCTCCAGATTGAAAATCTGATGATATCTTATAAAAGATTTACCTCTTTCTACTATCTTCAATCATATCTCTTAGTGTGACAGGCAGTCTTCTGAACACAGGCCATATTGTTTCAGTTTTACATCAAAGTGTAATTCTTCCGAAGAGATTTTAAGTGACAACTAAAAGTCCAAACTTAATTTAAAATTTAGCCGCAAGTGGGGCTGCTAATGCAAATAATTCAACCAAGGTGAAAACTAAATGAGGAGATGCCTTCTGCAAACAGCTAAGTTCATGCAGAGGCAATGACACTCATTCTGTAGGTGACCGGCAATGTCTTGAACTTAAATTCATGTACTCATTCAACAAATACTTATTTACAGCCTAATATTGACAAGCAATGACCTAGGTACTAGGGAAATGAGTGAAGAACATAGATAAAATCTATACTTCACTGAGCTTATGCTCTTCAATTAATAAGAGATACCAGATTTCAAAAATGATAAAATGTGGAGAAAGTGTGTAAAACGTATCTCTCAGAACAGAGGGGAAAATGTTGCTTTAGTGTCTTTCAGATTTCTTAATTCAACTGTTTCTAGTGCTTAGTTTAAGTTTATTAAAATTTCTCCAAAAGAGACTGCTTTAATATTCACATATTTTCCTTGGAAAGATGCTTCTTTCATTATATAATCTTTTATGCAAACTATTGCAGTTTTATATAATAAATAAAATCAAACCCAGACCTTTTTCTCCTCCTCCTTTTAAAAAAATTTCTATAAAACAAATTAACAGAAAATTTCTGTAGGATCTATTCCATTTATTTTTTCTGTACTCAGATATGGAAAAGTATATATGGAGAGGGAGAAGGAGAACATAGGTATTCACATTGGCAGTCCTGGGTAGGATTAAAACAATTCATACATCAAGCCCTCACTTTAACGCAAGGAAGACTTCCAGTGGACACTGTCTTAGAATACATTTAAACAGGCTGCTAAAAATTAAGCATAAAAAATTAAACATAATATATATTTAAATTCATAGGTACATATGTATGTATATAATTTAAATACTGTTATATATACTTTGATACATACGCATTTCAAAAAGCAATATAAGGAAATTTTTTTTTTTTTTTAATATAAGGAAATTAATAGTGGGTTTTTTGTTGTTGGTTTTTTTTTTAGATTTATTTATTTATTTATTTGACAGAGAGGAGAGAGATCACAAGTAGGCAGAGAGGCAGGCAGAGAGAGAGGGGGAAGCAGGTCTCCACTGAGCAGAGAGCCCGATGCGGGGCTTGATCCCAGGACCCTGAGATCATGACCCGAGCTGAAGGCAGAGGCTTAACCACTGAGCCACCCAGGCGCCCTAGTGGTTTTTTTTTATGTGAGTATTAACCGATATGTTTCAAAATCAACAGGAGAATCACTACTAACTGTGTTTGAAAATTGCCAAGTGGGGCGCCTGGGTGGCTCAGTGGGTTAAAACCTCTGCCTTCAGCTCAGGTCATGGTCTCAGGGTCCTGGGATGGAGCCCCGCATCATCGGGCTCTCTGCTCAGCGGGGAGCCTGCTTTCCCCCCTTCTCTCTACCTGCCTCTCTGCCTACTTGTGATCTCTCTCTGTCAAGTAAATAAATAAAATCTTAAAAAAAAAAAAACTGCCAAGTGAACACATACCTCCATGTCTAAAAGTGAACTTAATCTTTGATGTTCACGGGAAGTGATTCATGGCCAGTTTCTTCAATATGACAAAGAGGTGCTTTATTTCTGGGCACTAACACTTTATATGTATAAGGCTATAATCAATAGTATTTGTTACATGCTTTGTCATTGAAATAAAACTGTGCTTGTTCTGCAAATAAAGTTTTAATTACTAACACAAACATCTTAGTTTTGAAATACAGTAACACTGTATATCCTCTAACACAGCTTTATTACCAGGCATAAAAATCAACCTAGAGTTTAAAAGTCTTAAACATTGGTATTTGAAAGGAATAGCCTGAGTCTGTGTGTTGCATTATTTATGCAAACAGGTCATCTATCTTAGAAGGGAGACTGAACTCAGTTTCCTCATCTATAAAAGGGAGATGACGGTTCTAGCTCATAAAGTTGTTACCAGAATTAAATTAGATAATGTGGGCAAAGCACAAAGAATTTTTGGGCTGCTACTAAAATTAGGGAATGGTAAAAATTTGAATTTGAGTACTGATGCCCATAATTGGATTAGTGTTAACCCCTTACATTTCAACAGCAGCTGTCAATACCCAAGAGACACAGATATTTAATTGCCAATAGTAAGCCCATGCAATCATTTAGTCCATTCAGCTAAGTCGGAGAGTGGAACTGACAGTCAACCACTTCAGCAGAGTGGGCAGAAGACCTCTCTGGAGCCCACAGAGACAGTCTCCCTGCTTTAGCCCCTTTGATCTTTAATCCATCCACCATTTCCTACAATATGGCATAGAAAACCATTCACAAGCTGGCCCCACCCGAACATGAAGCCTGCTCCACTCACCCATGAGACTGCATTCTAATACACCCCTCAGATAGCTCTTATGACATTGTGTAATTGTTAATTTGTCAGATTGTGCACCAAGGGCCGTACTTCAACATACAGTACTTTGGCTGGGGTCAAGTCAACCAGTGCATGCCTCCCCACAGCTCCCAAGATAATCACGCTTGAAAGGGATCCCCATTATTTCACAGATTCCTTGAGCTATCAGTAAGACGAACATTTTACAATGAAATTATAAGGATATTCAGAGAAGAGAAGTGAGGTACAGTGCCTCCAGGTCCTCACTCTGGTGGGTTCAGGGCAGCCATTCCCATTGCCCTAAGCAAAGGACACACTTGACCAACTCCCTGTCTCATTCCTTTTTGTATATGTAACAACTTGTGCAGTGCCTATTACTGGGTAAAATTTATATACTCATTAAATGATGATTCCTTTCTTCTTCTCTTCCTCCCCCAGCCTTACAAATTCATACACAATAAATTTTTCAAGTTAAAGCTACCTCTTGATAGTATTGAGCAAGTAAAAAACTCAATTCCTTTAAGAACCTGGTGAAAACTGAATATAGCAGGTTTGGTGGGTACTGAAATGACTAATGAGCACACAGTCACTCATAAAAGATTGTCTCTCCTAACCTGCTACTCATCTCCGGCCTAACATCGTCACACTAAAATGACAATTCAGTGTGGCCTTTCTTGCTATTTTTCATGAGAAGCCAGAAATCCAGAATATTTGGGGGAATCTCCTGGTTTGTAAATGTTGGCAATTAAGTTCTTTTTCTTCTTCCCCATGAAGTACTGTGTAAATTAAACAGAATATACGTACAGGGGAGCAGTTTGAACTTATGCTCCAGACTCTAAGACTTGGCAGTTTCTAGAAATTATAACTATGCATCTAACCACGAAAGATCCAGTGTTCTTTCCAAAAGACTAGGATGCTACTTGTAGGCACCCAGGCTCATGGCTGAGTTCCAATGTGCTGTCTTTTCTTATGTAAGAACTTTGGTCAGTACCTGACTCACAAAATTATGGCTCTCATTTTAATCAGCAGGGAAGAATTTCTTTACTATAAAATCTTATTAAGGGAATTTGATTGCAAATTGAATGTAGTCCAGCACCTCTCCAAAGCTCATTTAAGATATTTGATATTTGAGAGAAAAAGCCTAAAATGGGCATGTTAACTATCCATTGACCTATCCTATTCCAAATTCTATCCCTGAACTCTCAGACCATCAGAATATAATATCTTAGATTACATTATCTCAGTCAATCAATGATATGGCTTCTGAGCTATGACTCAATATCATGTTCTTTGATTTTATAGACGGCTGATATAACAAATTACCATATTTAAGAGCATTTTTTCATAACTTTTGGAAAACCAGTTGGAGGTACAGTCTACCCTGTGATGGAATACTGCTTTGCATTGGAATTCATGTGATAAATTCCAGGAAAAATAGTTCCAGGAAAGGATGTTTATCCTCACATTTGCATCTGTATATGGTTTCTTTCTCTTTTTTTTTTGTATATGGTTTCTTAATGAAAAATAATTTCTTTAGTTGCCAGGACAAACTTCAGAGACTATATTAAGTGAAAATAAGAATGCTAGGTTTGTTTCTGGATTTTTGAAGCCCTTACTGACCCCTTTATTTTTCCATTAATGTTAACATTGGCTTTAGGCTTTAGAATAATCCAATTATAATAGTTTGCCTTATTCAAGTGTTTTGATTCTGGGTGGCCAACATTTTTTGAAAAATTTATCTACTAAATTTTACAAAATATTATTGCCTTTCTTTTAAATTTATAAATACAATTTTCTAAAAATAAAAATATTCCACTTCTATCAGATTTTAGTGGGCATCTGCTTCCAAAATATCTGAAATTTGGGCCTGAGTGTTTGACTCTATGTGTACATTATTTGTGGTTTTAATTGCATATTGTAATTCTAGAATCCCTAAAATTGTCACATTTGCTTATCACATGTTTTTGAGGACCTGTTGGATGCCTCACGTTGACCTACGCATTGAAAATATAATGGTGAGCAGGTTATACATATCCCTTCCCCATTATGGAGCTCACAGTCTCACGGCGAGTAGACAAGAAACCAGGCAATGACAATTACAGGGCAGTCAGTGTGGTGAGAGAAGTACAGGGTAGGCCACCTAGCCTATCCTGGGGAAAGAGAAAGGGCGTCACAGAGAATGTAATGTTCCATTTGAAACACGAAGATCTCAGGCAAAGGTGAGGGGAAAGGTTTTCAGGAAGGGGCTGTAGACTCCACAGGGCTGTCTTTTTCATTGTATCCTCAGAGTCTTGCTCACTGCTTGGCTCATGAGAAGCACTCAAAATTTTTTAAATAAATAAATGAGTGATGGAATAGCATGTGTGAAGGATGCGAGCCACGCAGGGACAGGTCCTTTAGAGGAACTGAAAGGGTTTAGTGTGTCTAAATTGGAGAGTTCAGGGTGGGAGGGAGTATACGAGGTGGGACTAGAGAGGTAGACAGCAGCCAGGTAAAAATGAGCCTTGTGAATCCTTTAATGGCGGGCACTTTATTCTAGAGAAAAGGGAAGCCAGGTGCACCTAAAGAATTTTTTTAAACGCCACAGTAAAATTTTAAAAATAATTAAATAAATCTTTTTCCTTTTCTTCATAAGAACTTGACCTTTGGTTAACTCTAGCTGAATTCCCTTGGCAACTTGATAAAGGCAGATTGTTAACTACATCTTAAGGTGCCATTACGGATAGTAAAAATGGACCCTCGTTGGTGAATTGTATCTGGACCACAAGGAACTATACACGAACCCATAGAAATGTTCATCATCATAGCTTGAGGCTTCCTTGTGAGTGGACCTGGCAAGCCGTGCCTACGGAATCGTTGCCAGAGTTATAAGGCTGTTCTGCAGGGTGACTCCCACAGCCGAGCCGCTGGACAGCTGTAGGGACCCCCGGATGAGGAAGGCCCACTGCTACCCTACAGACAGCTGTGGTTGCCGGTCTCTGTCCCGCTCAGTAGATGGAATAAGGTGTGGTACGTGGCCCTTTCATGAGTCTGAATGTCTGGTTGAGCCTAAATAAGGGGGTTACTGCACCACTGGAGGGTGGTAGAAGAGTCAATGTGAACAGATCTGTGTTCATAGGATCACTTTAGCTACTGGAAGCAATTGCCTCTAGGACAGGTTACTCTAAGAATACAATGACCAAAATCAGTAATAGTCTTGCTGGAGT
The DNA here is from genome assembly GCA_028646535.1 of Procyon lotor. Classification (NCBI taxonomy): domain Eukaryota; kingdom Metazoa; phylum Chordata; class Mammalia; order Carnivora; family Procyonidae; genus Procyon; species Procyon lotor. The sequence continues at coordinate 40,178,745 of CM053609.1, read as the reverse complement.
AAGATGGAAGCCTACAAGAAGGGGGAAAAGAGAAAAGTACTTTCCTTCCAAGTTTCATCTAGACCTTGAGGTTCTAAAGCCCGTCAGTTGGGACTTACAGGAATGCAAACTGGTTTCCCTATCTTTTTGTGTGTGGCTCCTCCGCCACTTACGGGAGGGTCATCGAACGTGACTGACAAATAAGAACCAGAGGAGAAAGGAAAATACTAAATGGCACCATTTTTAGAAATCAAATATGACAAAGAGGTTTGAATACTGTCTCACTCCTTACCTAGTTATATGACCTTAAGTAAGTCAGTGGGCCTCTCGAAACTTCAGGTTTCTGGGCAGAAAAACAAAGCATTGAGATTCAGTGACCTACAAAGGATCTTGACTTGAAGATCCTGGGAATCTACTATACTAATCTCTAGCCATCCCTCTTCCCCAATAAAGACATTGAAAATCAAGCAAATGCCAAATGCCTGTAACAGAAAGTAAGGGCTAACAGCTGGAGTCAGTCCTTAGTCCAAGATGGAAGTGAAGACTGTTACTTTTCTACACCTAAATTTCACCCTGTGTAGCAGGATGACCACATCTGTAACTGAAGAACTTTATTATGTGCTTTCAATTCCTCAAGTGGGGGTGGGGGCTATGGTAGCTCCTGATAGGCCAATCTAAGCCGGGATCGCCCAAGCGAGCTGCCCAATGTCCAGAGTACTTATTGCAACATTTGTTCCTCATAAACCCTCCGTGACTGCCGAGGTCTGACACAACGAATAGGGATAGTTAATAACTTAGTACTACTGTGCTCTTCAGCCATCTTGAAGAAAGACATAAAAACCCCATAAAATTTAAGCCTGACATCTAAAACGAAGTGATATGAAGTGAAAATAATTAATTTTACAAAGTGCATCTCCAAGAGATCTAAGCACTCTCATATCTGAAGGGGACACTAAAACGTACTGACATATGGTTATGTGACATTAAAAATGCAAGGGAAACCTTCGTTTTTACAAAAAGTTTCAAATTAGGAATTTTCGTGAAAAGCATTGCGTGTACTTCTAGGAAATCTCATCATGATCTCAGTGTAATAGCCATTTGTAAAAGAGCCCCGAACTGAGTCCCTGCCAGGGAGCATTATTGGAAAATGGCTGCGCCAACAACTTCCTGGAATTCGTCTCTGTGCAAGTCAGCAGCTTGCTTGGCACCAGCAGGGCACTAGGCACGGGGAAGCATAAGGGTGCCCTCCGAGGTGACACGGGTGGTGATTTATACCTTGAGTATTGAAACAAGGCAGCTAGACAGCACGCCGGCTATGCAAATCACAAGATCAGTCTTCTTTTCTTACAAAAACATACAACTAAAAATGGCCATTAAAAAAGAATAGAACAACGGTCATGAGGCAGGTGCCTGTTGCATCGCCACGACCAAAAGTACCAGGCTCAGGGTGTGAAGAAGAAACGACACAGCCTCGCCTCAGGAGGCTTCCAACCTGCATTCCATGGAACCTCAGCATTTATCTGAGGGAATTACATCATCATCTGCTTCAAATTGCTTTTTTAAAATATTCTAAAGTACTCTAGCTATTGGGGAAGAACTGGGAATTTAAAAAGCAAATTTTGGCGCGCCTGGGTGGCTCAGTGGGTTAAAGCCTCTGCCTTTGGCTCAGGTTATGATCTCGGGGTCCTGGGATCGAGCCCCACATCGGGCTCTCTGCTCAGCAGGGAGCCTGCTTCCCCCCATCCCCTGCCTGCCTCTCTGCCTACTTGTGATCTCTCTCTGTCAAGTAAATAAATAAAATCTTAAAAAAAATAAAAAGCAAATTTTTATACCAATTTTTAATAAACTTGGAAACTATAAGCACATTGATTTATGCTACCAAGTAACTGCTTCTGCACAGATCCAAGATTCATCTCTGTACTTATACTTAAATTTATAAATGTATCATTGATTAAGGAGATTGTATGTTTGTTTTAATGTTAGTAGCAGGCAGTTTTACTTGTAAAAATACACAAAGAAGTGCTGTTGGAGTGCTAATTCTGCTTACCAGGGTGAATCATCATTTTTGCACTCCAGCTTATCCAAAGCAATACACCAAATGGGTGGCAAAACCAAAATTTTATATATCATCCATCTGTCTTAATTTCACATCTCTTAAGTCATTGAAATATCTTTGAACAAAGTATTTAACTCTAATATGTAAATTATTATAAATTCAACTATTAAGATATGGTTTGTCTATTTGCCTGATTGCTTCATTTTTACAAAAGCCCCAGATGCTTAGGAAAGTTTTAAAATACCTTATTTTGTATACCTTTTCTCTAAGGACAAAAAGAAACCAGTCATTGGTAAAAAAAAATCTTGGAATATGTTCAGACTTTACATATAAGATAGAAGTTATTGGTGAAGCTTGGCTTTATTTTTCTAATATTTGCAAGTTTTCAATTATAGACAATTCCATACAAAGATGAAAGGAACCTAATTTACTTTATAGTGTAGAAACTATTTTGTAGTAACTTTCTGATATTTAAACAACTATGTATATGGGGAGAGCATAAATTTCTTTCTCTGGGATTCGAAAATGGAAAACTTTGCAACTTGTGTTTTAAAAAAAGCACTTCGTACTAGGAAAACTCTGTGGAGGTTTACTTGACTTTTTCCATTTCTGATTTGATAAATGGAATTAATAAATTTGGATTATCGCTACACATTAAAAGAATAGATTAACAACATTAAACTTTATAATTATGGCTTATAAATTTGGGGAAGTGAAGATTGGGCATGGAGAGGACTGGCAAAATGAGACCATATGCAAGACAACTTCAAAGGGAAACCTGCCAATTGTAATAAAGAAGATGACTTACGACGCCTTCACCCTCTTCATATAGTTCTAACTGGAGCATCTCAGTGCTTTGTACCATTAGTCACTCCTTAGCAGTTTCATTTTTCCATTTTTTCCAAATACCATTTATACTTACGATTCATGCCTACAGAGTAACTACAGAAGCCCTACATCCCTTACACACAGATGCCAGAAGAAGACAGAACTCAGCTAAGTAAACTTGTAAATCCCATTCTGTAACGGCGTTATAAGACACGTGGTTTTCCAGTAAAGCAGACTCCTGTAGCTTCACTCTTCAGGTATGGACTTCTTCCAGGGCAGTACTGCTTTCTTAAGCTATAGCACGGTGGAATCTTATCCTTTATAATGTTTTGGAGAAAGCCGAGGGTGGCGCCTGCACAATTTGATTTGGTGTAAAAATACACACCAAATCTGATTTCTGTTACATTAAGGCGTTCTCTGACAAAATACACAGAACAAGAAATGAAGTGAATTGTGTTTTAGAAATATCTTGCAAGCTTGTTTCCCGAATACCTGACCACTAATTTTAAAAAATGGATCAAAACCCACTTTAATTGAATATTTAATAGATGATTTAATGGTCAAGTTAAGATACATCTTAAATGCTAAATATAAAAATGATTTGTGTTTGCTTACTGGAAATATTGGTAATACAAGTGAACATATGTAATAAACTAATATTTAAAGCAAATTTACTATGGGAGAAATGAAATGGCTTCAATTTATAAACATACTACATTCATCAACCTATATTTTTGAATAATAGTTGGATTTTATAATATGAATATCATAATAGTGGATTACCATTAACAGTAGAAATTATTTAACTCATTTTTTAAAATTGTGTAATATATTTTCCTTTAAAATGAGCCATTGGAAATACAAAAATGGTAATATCCTCCTAGGGAAAGGCGTGAATTAGCTAAAGGGAAACATACCAATTTCCATAAATAAATGATCTTACTGTTTTGTGAATTCCATCCTCTACACGATGCCCCATGACATAGTATGATTTATAGGAAAAATCTAGGATTTGCAAATAGGAGCACGTGATCTAGTCTAAGGCCATTTTCTAATAAGCCACAATAACATAGCAAAGGTACCTAAGTCTATCGTGCCCTGATTTTCCTCACATTGAAATGGGCAAAGTTTCCCTCCATTCGATATCTACAAAGAGAATAAAAATACATGCCAAAACCTTTTGAAAAAAAAGTAAAGTGTTACTCAAGTACTAGAAAAGTCATGCTAATAATTTGGAAAATAATCCACTTAATTTGTTTGTTTATGAAAATAATGTTCAAATAGATACCCTGGGGTTCCAAAATGGCCATTTATTCACAGTACATGTAAATAGACTTTAGCTAATTTGGGGAGCTTGAACTCTGTGATCCCTAAGAAAATTCTAGAAGCTCTCAGAATTAAACACTGACACATTATGGTATTTGAGTACTATTCTTACCTGAGTGCTGCCCATTATAAGTACTACTAGTACTTGAGTACTACATCTTTACTATGGAAAAAAGAACGATTAAAAACTATCCCCTGCAGTATTACCAGAACAGACAGATGTTAACAGGCATGTTACTGATTGACACAGGTGAGGAGGCAAGGCCATACCGCATTACAGGTATTTTGCTATTACCTTCTGAAACACTGCTTCATACCGCAGGGGATGTCATGTAAGAAATAAATGATACTTCCCAATCTCAGCAGCGTGAAAGAAACATAAATCAATGGCGTAAGGGAAGCAGGTGATGTAATGACTCGACTTAAGTAGATGGCTTGAAGAGATGGATCATGACGCTTAACCTTTGAAATTATTCATTGGATATTAATATAAACACATGGAAAAGCACATTTCAAAGTTACCTTGCTTTGCTAAAATTCTAGTCATTAAATCAAGAGTTTTTAAGTGGTAAAGAGGAATAATATATCCTATTCCTGGAAAGTGTCTAATAGCAAACACTTTATAAGCCTAGTCTAACTTAATGTTTCAGTTAAGGATGTTTGTAGAAAAGGAGGTCAATAATGTCTACATAAATCCAAACACAATAAAGAAAAAAAAATGGATGGTGAAACCCAAACTTGTCAATAAATGGTAATGATACAAATACATCCAAAGGAGATAAGAAATTGGACCAAATATTAATATATGCAAGTTGGAAAAAATTAAGAACCATCCAAGAAGGGTAGAGATTAAGATAATGGTAATAAATAAAGGAAGATAAATTCAAATTAGCAACAAGAACCATAGCAACTCAGGAGGTGTTGTTAATGTGATCAGAACCCTTGGGGTGCCTGGGTGGCTCAGTCGTTAAGCGTCTGCCTTCGGCCCAGGTCAGATCCCAGGGGCCTGGGATCGAGCCCCGCATCGGGCTCCTTGCTCTGCAGGAAGCCTGCTTCTCCCGCTACCATTCCCTCTGCTTGTGTTCCCTCTCTCGCTGTGTTTCTCTCTATCAAATAAATAAAATCTTTAAAAAAAAAAAAAAAAAAGAACCCTGACAGGTCCTGATTGACATTTGGTGTTTGGTCTAAAAGCAGGGAAGCAAAATTTCTCTGTGTAATATGAACATACTTTCCTTCTCCATGTGAGAAATCAAACACTAGTATTCCATCTAAATATCCTAGGTTCATAAAGAGGCAATTAAAAAAAAAACTAAGAAAAATAAGTTCTGCTTTACAGATAAAATACTACCCAGGTACTCTGTCAAAACTTGGACACAAGGGTTTCTTTCTGTTTTATTCATTCTCCACTTTGTGCTAAAATGTCTCACTTCTCCTCTTAAAATAATTCTTTATGGTTCCCTTTATCTTCCAGGGAAAAATGCCCTTACCAGAACCTTTACATTCTAGATGCTTCCAGACTAGAGCATCCTCATTTCCTCTATCTTGCCCACACCAAATTCATCTCCATTTCCTGACCAGGCCACAAGAATCATTCCTTATCTGTCCTCATATTAATCCTTTTGCCTGAAATATCCTTCTCACACCAAGCTCCTTCTCATTGGTATTACTTGTGTCCTTCCAGAAGTAGATGTTAAGATGGAGTTAGAAGTGCAAAGGCTTACTGGAGATTAACACTTATGAAAGAAAGAAAAAAAAAGCAAAAGCATAATTGGATAAGAACCTCTCTATTCGTGACAAAGATCTAAGAAAGTCTCTCTTAGCCCAATGGAAACTCTAGAACAAAGAATGTCTGTTGGAGGAAGTCTGTATGGACGAAACATAGCTAGGCCCTTGTACCACCACTACCTTGCTTCTTGTCCCAAGAAGAGTATGATCTCTGTTCCAATTTGGGGATGGGGCCTGGAGGTGCCAACAGCTGGAAGCTATCAGCTAACCACACTCCTCACAGCTGGGCAAGTAGACCTTTTTAGGAGAATGATGTAAGCAGTGCATCTCTCCATGTCTGCCACACTGCTATTCTCCAAAGCGCACGTGAATGTCTACTCCTGTGCAAGACCTACAAAAAGTCATCCTCAGGTGGCTCTCCATGTTTGCACAACAATGGGAACTTTAGTATCTGATACTGCATTGTGATCTCATCATGTTCACAGGGCTCTGCCTTTTGGAAAGTAGAAACCACATCATATTCTGCTCAGATTCCTAGTAGATAGCTTGGGAAACACAGCACCTATCATACAACATATTCAAAAGAGACAGAATGAATTGACGAACAGAAGGATGGACCTACCAGCTGGATGATTGATGGATCCAATTGGTTATTCCCTACTCTGGCACAGAGACACCAAGGGAAATATCTTGCATACATCAAGAGATATTATGAACACCTCAAATATAATTTCGATATACTTTAAGTACTAACTGTATGGATATGATACATAAAAAATTAGTGTGTCCTAAGCCAAGGTTTTGGAATTACATTCCTAGTCATTTAAATGAACCTATGTATCTCCTTTTAGCCATTACTCTCATTCCCAGTTTTCACAATTTACAGTTTCAGGAAAGAGTTCATCAAATTTTTTTTTTTTCATTTTTATTTTTAAGTAATCTCTATATCCAACATGGGGCTCGAATTCACAACCTCAAGATCAGGAGCCACATGCCCCATCCACTGAGCCAGCCAGGTTCCCCTAGTTCACCTGATTTTTAAATTCTGAGATAAACTATGTTTAGTCTGTATTGTGAGATAATTTCAATGGGAAATTTTGGATTTTTCTTTGATGACTTCCTTGGAGAATGCTTAGTAGCTCTGTAACACACATTCTTCATGTAATCAGTCAACAAATTGACTCTATGCCAGGCCCAGAGCCAAGCTTGGAGAACACACAGATGAAAGTGAAAGAATAGGACAAGAAGCTTTTTTCTAATGGAGGAGACAGAATTGCAATCAGATGACTTACTACACAGACTGGGAAGTGCTATGACCAAAGTATAAACGACATGGGTGGAGCAGGAAGGAAGGAACTAACATGAGGCATCCACGAAAGGAACATCTTTAATTAGCTAAGGGTTCTTATTTGGTTTTATCTCCCTGTGCACTTTTACAAGAGGGGAGGGCAGAAACAAGGAAAGCCTCAGAATGCGTAAGAATCCCTTTCCAGAAGGCAGTGAATCTCAGCAGGGTTGGTACTGCCCCCTAGGGGGAGGCTTTGGAAACTGGTGAGCCGAGGAACATCTGGTTTCCCTGCTGACTGTGGAGATGCTGGAATTATTGGGCAGGGACCAGAGATGCCAGAAGTCTTGCAGTGCTCAGAACAGTCCTTCACAATGAAAAACTGTCCTGCCATTTCGCATGGTTTCCACATATTCCACTGGACATTCAGGAAACTAAAGCCCTTTTTATAATTTCCTGAGTCCGGAATATTATTTTACACATTGAGATCTTCAGAGTTTTTAATACACCCTGAATTTTCTAGGAAGGCCACTAACCCTATATATCAAGAAGTAGCCAAATCTGGCTGCTGTCATTGTCAGTCTCTTTGCCATGAAAATCCTTTTGGACACCCATGTCACTGACAACACCACCACACATATGTTCCTGCATAGGACAGGTGTTCCTGCATAGATGTGAAAGACCCATGTTCACCTGTCACAGGATAAAGAGGGGGGAAAAAGGTAACAACTCTTCTTTGAACTAACTGACTTCATTTATTGGAGCTTATTCTCAGGGGTTGAAATTGAAGTACTCTGACTTGTCGTTTTTGTCTTCAAACATCTGTCAGCATTAATTTTTCCAGGTGGCTTTCTAGACAGATAAATTACTCCTGAACTAAATAGATAAATTTGAAGAAAGGCCTCTGAATTAACACTTTAGAAAAAAAAATGTCATCCTTATAGTGATCTTTTCCATTCTCTTCCTACCTACAGACTATTAACATATTATTTAACATTTCTTCCATTCTGCCTAGACTAATTCTTTAATACATATCTGTCACAGTCATTTATCATTCATCTGCTCAGTCAGGCAACAAACATTTAATGAGCACCCATCATGCCCCACGTGGTGCATTAGCAGCTTGGAGCACAAGATTAATAAGTTCCAACTTTTGCCCTCAAGGAGTTCAGAGAGGTGGGAAGGAAAGGCAAATAATAAACAATTAGAGCGCAGGTGATATACAATATTTTAGAAGGAGATACAAGAAGTGTAAAAAGGAAGGTAATTGAAAGTTACAGCTGAACAGGTTGTCAAAAGGGCTCCCCGTTAGCAGCAAAGGGCTACTTGCTCGAGAGAACAGGAATGAGCCAGAAGTCCTGAGAGAGGGAGACAAGTCAGAACCCAGGTTGTGAATCCAAATATGGAGGAGACAGTGTTTGAGGCAGTTCCTTAAATCCTCCCATGGAGAAGCTGTAGCACAATGAGGACCAAGCAGACATGTTTCAGGCAGGGCCTGGGGTCCTCTAAAATCATCAGACTGAAATCAGATTATGACAAAATGAGTAGTGGGGAGCCAAACAATCAACCGTCAGGAAAGAGAAGTGTTCTGGGTGGTTACAAACTAGATTCGTTCATGTGTCTATTTTTAATTTCTTGTGAGCCACAATTTCAGTGGGTATTCAAGCCTATGTATGTCCGGCTGCTAAAGAAATGCAACCAGCTGATTTTCCTTGTCTCCTCTTTCTCTTACTAATTAGGAGTTGGCTGAACCTTTAGTACAAGCTATCCTGCGGTCCATCCATTCATCCATCCACTCAATAAACACTTATTACCAGCTACTAGGTAAAGCACCATCCTAGGGGATGGAAGGAAAAAAGATAAATAGACCCGACCCCTGTCCTTGAGGGGGTCAGTGTTGGCAGGCCAGCCTGAGCTCGGGAGAACAATAGTACAAAACACATCGATTACAGCGACAGAATCTAGATCACTTTTTCTTTGTCAATAAATTTAAATGGGTATGCAGACAATAATCAATAAAGTGGTGCCTGCACAACTGTTACCAAGGAAATATTTAACTCAATTCCTTGATGCTACCGTCTGTGTGCAGTCGGGCCAGGTTGGCATTCTGATTGCTCATGAGGAAAAAAGACGACGGAATACTCTAGTTCATATGCCAAGATGAAAAGCATCAATCTCAATCTCCGTGAAAGATGAAACTACTTTTGGAAAAAGAACAGTGAACTCTATCAGTCTTTCTAAGGCAATGCAATCTTGAGGATGATACAGCGAGGGCAGAGGCAGTGGTGAAGTTCAAAAAATTTATACAGGGGAAGGGGAAATGATGAAATTTCTCCATCAATTTTATAGAGAGCTAAAAATAATACAAGACGTATAGTCCACCCAAATGACAACTGTGTTTTTTGAAAGGTATATAATGTATACTAGGTGCTAGATAATTGATTTGCTTATCATAAATAAATTCATCTTCATCTAACATATGAATGCCTTGATTTTTATGTAAGATTGTCTAAGTATGTAATTCAAATTAATCTGTAAAAATGAAATTCTATATTTCTTCTTCTCTTCTCCCCCTAACTGCCAACTTCTACCCCTTTCAATTTATATGTATATGCTAAATCTTTTTTTTAAGATTTTACTTTTAGGTAAAGTCTACACCCAAAATGGGGCTCGAACCGTGAGATCAAGAGTCACATGCTCTACTGGCTGAGCCAGACAGGGGCCCCTGTATATGCTAAATCTTTTTTATTCCTAGCACTTACCAGTTGGCATTTCTAGTTCCCGGGTGTAAAACCTTCTGTTTTTTAACTACTAAAACTTCTATTTATATAAATTTATATTATAAATAAAAGGCTTTAGTATTAAGTACATCTTAGTGGAATAACTTATAGAGACACTCCAAAGGTTAGTAGAAATTAGTTATTTGATATTTTCTGAATAATTTCTTCATGAGAATCTTTTCCCCGTTCTTTTGCCAAATACTGGGATCACAAGTACTTGTGACTCCCAACCTGGGTAATGCCTATCTCTATAAATGTTATACAGGAAGCACTTGGTAAATATTTCCCAAATTTATAGACAATGAAGGAGAATGATGGTTAAGTGGGAGGCAATGCCAACTAGGGACAGAGAACACAAATTTTGAAGCTAGACTGCCCGTTTTTGACTCCTGGTTCTGCTGTTTGTTGGTGTGGAGATCTTGGGCACGGTACTTAACTTCTTCTTATCTATTTTCTCATTAGGGAAATGGGCATAAGAATACTACCTATCCCCATGGAGTTGTTGCTTTGGTCAAATAATTTGAGGTAGGTGAATAAAATCTTTAAGAAAAAAAAAACATACTAAGCGATATCAGTTTAAGCTGTTTTCTTGTCATTATTATTGTCCTTATTCTGGAAGGCTGAGGCTTAGGAAAGGAAGGCATTGGAGCAATGAGATTCAAAGAGAACACGGATGTTTTCTGGAAAAGAAATTAAAGGCCTATGGGTTTCTGTCTAATGTCCAGTTTCCTCATTCATACATGTATTAATCAGATGATTCTTGGGAGGAAGAAAAGGCATAGGTGGCTTTAGTACTCCCAGCCAACTGTTACCTTCTCCCACCTCAACTTTTTGCTTGGCTAAATCATGTTCATCTTTCTGGTCTAGGATTAGGCATCTTTTTTCTAAGAAGATTTTATGACCTCAAAGACTGGCTTAGGTGCCTCTTTGATGTGCTCCTGCAGCCTCTTCTGTGGCAACCGACACACGTGCTGGTTACCCCGATGCTAGTTTGTGTCTTCAACTGGAGATTTCCGATTCATTCCCTGTGGCACCCCCAACTCTTGGACCAGTACATAAAGGCATAGAGGAGTAATATAGAGGACAGATGCATGAAGATTTAGTCAAAGTCTTGGAGAAAGCACAGTGTGCCATGGAGAATATCAAGTTACCCACCCTGAATGACCGAAGGCTTATCACATCTGTCCTCTTAGCTTAGTCTACCCAAGGGCTATTGTTGGGATACTTTCTTGCAGAAAATAATAGGAAGGTCCTCTGAAACATGTATTTCATTAGCATATCAACATTAGGCCCATTGTATAATATATAGAAAAATAGAAATTTCAAAAAAAAAGTCCTTAATACACACACGCATACCTCCTAATGTAACTTAAGATAAATTTGGCAATGCTACTTACATCTTATTTGCTTAAGCTTGCATTACCAGTATTATCTTCAATCCATGGTTTCTTGGCCAAAAATCCTAGTCCATTTTCTGAGGGTTGATTAGTTAATATTAGAAAAGAAAATCTGTAGGTTATCTAGGCAGAGACGCTTAAAACTGAACACAGCAGGGACAGTCTTCTGTAAAGTGGGTTTTCCACTCTTCCTTCAGCATTTCTGGAATACCGTATGTGAGTGACATTGCACTACCTGACAGAGGAATCAAGCCAGGGTACCAGGGTCAACCCATGTATCAAGTATCTTTCATTTGAAAAAACCTAAGTATAGATTTTCATTATCTTATTCATCTGTATCTATCTAATCCATCAGCAAATACTTTAAGTTGCACCTTCAAAATACATTCAGAATCTGATCACTTCATCCAAAGCACATTTATTCCAAGCTGCCATCATCTGAGTTAGCATAATGGCCTCCCAACTGATCTCCTTATGTCTATCCTTGGCCTCTGAACTGTGGGCAACATGATCCCATTAAGATATGTGCCCATTGTTTGTTCAGATGGTTTTCTATCTTGCTCAGAGAGAAAGCCCAAGACCTTACTATGACACTCAAGGCTTTCAATGATGTGTCTCCCATGAATTTCCTGCTTCCATAAAGAGGAATGCCTTTGGCTCTCTCATTTAACCTGGAGAGCTCACAGAGGGTGGAAGATGCATTTACTATAAATAAAGGAACCAAGAAAGTTTCCCTCCGAGTTAGTCAACTATTTCAAAGCCTTTTCACAACTACACAGATTTGCTTCTGAGAAATTCAATAGGCAATGGAAACCTGTCCTGATGCAGTCCTTCTGCTGATGGGCACCAGGTCCAGAAAACTTTTCTGTTGAATGGATGTTTATTTCCATTATTTACCACAAATGCAAGGTTTTACTTAAAGAGCACGTTTTCATTATTTAATTTTGTAGATAAGTCTTTGAAAATGATGCATGTAATAAAGATTATTTGCAATACCCACATTTGATGCATCATCTTCACAACTACACAGTTTAACATGAATTTAAATTCAGCCAATAATTTCAAAGTGACAGTTTTATCTACAAAGCCTCCATTTCTATTTCAACCAATTTATTTAATGGAACAATTTAGAGCACTTGTTTAAACTGATCCAAATAACATTCAAAAAAGAATAAAGGGAAAAAACTTTCAAATGCATTTTAATACAGAAACCACTGCTGATTTTTAAAGCAATGAATCTTAGCTTCAAATGTGAATGTTAATTCTGCAATTTATTATTAAAGAGATGAAGGAAGAGACCAACGTAACTATTATAAAAATCAGCACTCTGCCGTAAAACACCAATACACAGATATTAAGACCTCAAATAAAATACACGCTGTGCAATGTTAACAAGTGAAAACACTGAAAATAATAAGATGTAAAATTATAAGGTTCAAACACACACATTATACTTCTATTCTCACTTCACTTGATTTCCTTCCATTGCTTTCTAGATGCATCTCATGTTCTAATAGTTCAAGAAACCTGGTGATTTTCTTTATTATAAGGGCGGAGATGGCAATGATTGAACACTCTGCATTTTCTTTGGTAATAGAAAGTATGATTTATGAGAGGAGAATAAAAATCTAAGAAAACCACTCGATAAATTATTCAATTTTCAGATCATGCTGATTTAGAGCAAATTTCCTTCGTGATGCCAGTATGGAAAATGCAGTTTGCTGGATGAGAGCACGGTGTTTAAGAGAATATCTGGGTTTGCCTCCCTGTTTTTATTAATTTTGTGACTCTAGACAAAGCACATCAACTCTTTTAAGTCCCACTCTGTTTTAGAAAAACGGGACAATACTATATGTTGGCTAATTGAACATAATAAAAAAATAAAAATAAATAAAAAGCAAGAACAAAACTGTAGGACACTATGACCCATATGCAATATGTAATAGTAAATAATAGAAGAAAGAAAATAATGGAAACAATGTCTCTAAGTACAAGATATACACCATTAGTGACACTGAAGATAGTTGGCACAGGGATAGGCTTTTTAAAAAAATACTATTTATTTTCATGTGTCTGAGAAAGATAAATAAGTAGTATGTCAAAAAATGTACAGAGGCCATTTCTCAGGATAAGCCTAGGTACCACTATGGGAATCTCTTTCAGAGAGTAGTTCTTGTCAGGGTTCCTCTGAAACTTCATTTCCATGAACATGGACATTTAAAAAGCTAAAATTGGGGCACCTGGGTGGCTCAGTGGGTTAAAGCCTCTGCCTTTAGCTCTGGTCATGATCTCAGGGTCCTAGGATCGAGCTCCACATCAGGCTCTCTGCTCAGCAGGGAGCCTGTTTCCCCCTCTCTCTCTGTCTACCTCTCTGCCTATTTGTGATCTGTCAAATAAATAAATAAATAAATAAATAAATAAATAAATAAATCTTTTTACTAGATAAATAAATAAATAAATAAAAAGCTAAAATTATTTACACAAATGACTCAGATGTTGGGAAGAGGGTCAGGTTTCATGCGAATTATGTAAGAAAGGAAAAAGTGAGAGAACATTCATAAAGTACTCAGCGTAGTGTTGGAGTGTATTAAGAGCACAATAATTGTTACTATTTTTCCTTATAACCTATTATTGACATATTACTATGATGCTAATAAGCCAAATGTACTCCACTCTGGCATTAACAAAGCTTATGAGTATCCATACATAATAAAGCCATTATCTGTTACTTTCCAAGTGATTTACAAATAAGATGCATTAAGAAACTAAGACACCAAGGGGCACCTGGGTGGCTCAGTGGGTTAGGCTTCTGACTTATGATTTTGGGTCAAGTCATGATCTCAGAGTCATGAGATCCAGCCCCTCACTGGGTTCCTCGCTCAGCAGGGAGTCTGCTTGAGATTCTCCTTCTCCCTCTGCCTCTCCCCCATCCTCCCCTTCCCTCCCCCCCACTCATGCTGCAAGAGCCCACTCATGTGCTCTCTCTCAAATAAATAGAATCTTAAAAAAAAAAGACACTAATAAAGAAAGAAAGAATAAAAGAAATTAGAGGGGAAAAGGTGGAGGGGAGCTCACAGAGGACAAATGAGCAAGGACCTGAAAATAAAATAACATAAACCATTTATCAAAAGAATATTCGGCAATAGGTTGTAGTGACACTGGATCTAAGTACATCTGCCTATAAAGTTTGAGGAATAATCACACCTGGTAAATAGTACCTCTACCATCCCCTTAACCTTTGAATCAGGATATTTGAAATAAATAAAATGGCTTTTTGCTTATTTTTTTTTAAATCCAGTACATAATGCAGTACATACCACATAATAAAGGTCCCAAACTTTTCCTGTAATTTTCCTAAGTTTCTCTGAATAGTTTAAAAAATAATTTTTATTTGTTTGGCATTTTTGCTTTTTTCCAAAAAGAAGGAAAGAAAGGCAGTGTTAATTTCCAGCATAATATTTCTTGGGAATTTTCCTTTTTAATGCATGTTATGTGTTTCCACTTAATTGCAATTGCAGTTAGTATTTTCCTACAGGCAGTATTTCCCATGAAAATATGTGCTCAGCATTTGTGAACATTTCATTTCTTTTAAATAAAATATTCTAAATTTTATCCACTAATATATAAAGTGACTTTAATATTTTTGTTTTCTAATTGTTATCACAAGTTAACCCTATTTTTTTTTTTTAAAGATTTTATTTATTTGACAGAGAGAAACACAGCGAGAGAGGGAACACAAGCAGAGGGAATGGTAGCAGGAGAAACAGGCATCTTGCCGAGCAGGGAGCCTGATGTGGGGCTCAATCCCAGGACCCTGGGATCATGACCTGAGTCTAAGGCAGACACTTAACGACTGAGCCACTCAGGCTCCCCAACCCTATTTTTTTTTTAACACTGGCAAAGGATGATTCAGTAATGATCTGAAGATACTTAATATCTAACTTAAAATCCAGATGTCTTTAGTCATATAGTAAGACCAAATTCCAGAGTATATTTCTTACACCCAAGAATTATTCAGGAACAGAACAGGGCCCAATCTGGTGAAACTTCAAACAATGGGTAAGCCATGTGATAGCAAAACTTATCAAAAGTTTCACCTTGATAACCCGCCATGAATTTCTCACCCAGAAAAGAAGGCTGTGGGCCAAAGGATAAGGTAGACATTCAAGCTTAGGGAGAAAGCATATAAATGCCACCCAATGACAGTTATCACATGATGAATGACACTAGCTGTCTTTGGGGAACTGGAAGAAACATATTAATGACACTACGGGTGCCTCATCGAATGAATCAAGAACCCACATGCACTCACTGAAAATTAATTTAAAAAGGAATTTTTCTCTTCTTGCTTGAAAGGTGTAATACAACTACAGTTATGTGATATGATCAGAAAGGAGTTCCTTCAGGTGGGTAAATTTACCAGATAATTAAAGCTAATTTATGGAGAACAGACAAACAAATGACTTGAGATTGCCATTGAGCTTTATCAAATTGCTTATTGAATTTACCATCTTCAGTGATTGTCTTGGCATTAGGAAATATTCTATCTATTTTGATCTTTGGCCTTCACTGACCAAACCTTTCCCTGCTACGTATCCTTTCTCCCTACATAATGCTGTCCAATCAGTGATCTTTAAGAATGACTTCTGCTCTAGGACTTAACACTTTAAATATAGCAACATTTCTCTGAGTCCCAAATAAATAAAAAGAAAATCTCTTTGTGAGAGCTAAAAGAAATACCTAATAATTTTTCACAACCTGGAACATGTAAATTTTTAACATGTTTCCCTGAGGAAAATAAATATTTAATCATAAATTAACTTGTTCATCAAAAGCTTACTCGTGAGGTTGAACACCAAATTAGAACTTACTTCTTTTTCACTGTTTTTTATTTTTTAAGTGACAGCTAATAGGTGGAAAAATCAGATAACATTTTATAGCAGAAATTGAGATTAACTTGCTAGCGATGAACCATAAACATTATCATTATGAAGTTACAATGATAAAATTTTATTTGTTATAAAATCAAGTAGTACACCTATAAATCAGTTTAATTTTAGTTTCTACTACATTTCTTATTTTTAGGAGAGAAAAAAAAAATCTAGCACATGGCTATTATCAAGGTACCAAGTGGAAACAAATTTAGGACCCATCATTATCAAGATATTCTTAAAATATCTCATTAAGCTATTACTGTTAATCCTGTTTTCATTTTTTTTTTTTTTTAAGATTTTACTTATTTGACAGAGACAGAGACAGGGAGAGAGGGAACACAAGCAGGGAGAGTGGCAGACTTCTAGCAGAGCAGAAAGTCCGACTCAGGGCTCGATCCCAGGACCCTGGGATCATAACCTGAGCCAAAGGCAGACGCTTAACGACTGAGCCACCCAGGTGGCCCAATCCTGTTTTCATTTTTAATCACTTAATTTAAAAATATTTTTATAAACAATATGGATTTTTGTTCTAGAAAAATATTCATTGATTATGACAGAACTTAGAAGGTTTTTCAGAAACTTGAGAAATATTAAGAAGAAACTGACTGCCGAATAGGTCAGAAACAGGGCACTTGGCTCAGTTTTTGCAGAAATGATATATTGTGAACTCATATTCTGAACACACTAAGTAGTAGAAAAAGTTCTGATGAAAGTGCATGCCAATAAATTTTGCACTTACTTTGCAGAGGCCAGGGGTCTGTAGTACACTGTAACTCTATCTCCTCCCCCCGGGTCCTTTCCGTCTTCTGCAGGATCTGCCTCATCTCATAGTGAACGTCCTCTGTCCTGGACATGGGTTGACTGTCGACTGGTGTCTTACTCAATGTCTTCATATGCTGTTGAACTTCCGCCAAAAGAACGGCTTGTATTGCTTCAGTTACCTATAAAGTTTTTTTCTTTTTTAATCATTTTTTAAGGATTATTACAAATGCTTGGGGTCTTCTATGAAGTTGAGAGCCTGGAATTTTGCCTTAAATAGGTTTCACATAAAGTGTACCACTCCCTTCCACTAGAATTAATATATGAAACAACTGAACCGCAGATACTGAGCACTGGAACCCAAACCATCACATTGTTCTTTTGCTAACACAAGAGATTCTAAAAGGAAAGTTGAAAGGAGTTCTCAATTCTTTCACCTAAGGTACTTTCATTTCTACTAGAAGATAAAGAAAATGAATTTGAAGATATCATATTGCTCTTAAAGACAAGTTCCGCTCCTCAAATGTCTAGCTTGAAAGCATTATTTAGCTAAAAACACTTGCTTTAAACTCAGGTTTAATACAGAAAGCTGAAGACAAGACTTCAATAATAAATCTCACTAAATTGTGTGTATGTGTATACGGTTTTGCACAGCTTAAAAATATTACAAAGTTTGCCTTCCAATTATTGTACATATCCAGTCAAGGATCTGTGATTGGGTCGAAGGGGAGGGGAATGCTTGTCATAGACATCTAATCTAATATCTTCATTTTTTAAATGAAGACCCTGGGACAGGACATTCCATAGATACGGTGGACAGGCCTTCTGACCGCTGATTCTATGTCCTTTGTAGTATATGTCTACATATACTACATACCCGAGTTTCTGTATCATCATCACTTAGTAAAAGACCAGTGACAATGTACCTTAGTCTCTTCCTGGCTCGTTGACGTATTTGTCACTAATATTATAAGAGTAAATAATATCAGTATCATTGAAAAACAAGAGGAAGCAGAAATAACTGAATAAAACATATTAACCATAATGAGTAGGATACTTAGCCACAAAACTTAAAAGTGAATACTGAATGACATTCACCCAATTAGAAACAAATTCAAACCCACACTTTGTGCTCAGTGTGAAATCAATACTCAGCATGGCTCCAATCTACAGACAGATGGCACATCTTATAAGCATGTAATAATGTCATCACAGTATTTGGTATACAGTGGGTACTCAATAAATGCTAATGGAATTGAAATAGATTCTGTACTTAAAAACATAAAGTGTAGAAAGTAGAATTTATTGATAATTTCTGACTCTCAATACTTTAATCTCTCAAGTTTATAAACACAGTAGATAAATTTTGCAGATAGTAGGGACAAAAGTTTCCCCAACAAAATATAAAATTTTTAGACAATATATTATATAACTTTTTGGATTTAATAATGAACTAGAATTGAAAGCACTGTGGCTGTAAAGCTGTCTTCCAAATGCATAGAAATAATTTTCTTTGAAAAGACAGATGTGCAAAGCATTACACTCTTATGAGGGAATGTGCAGAGATTTAAGTGAAGATTTACAAATCCATTGGCTGGAAAGAGACAGCCACAAATCTGGGCCGTATACTTATTAGTAGAGGTATTACTATGCCATAGGCAAGCTAAAAATTTTAATGACTTTCTACTAAAACCTTGACATAGTAAAGTTCTGTAAAATAGCACAGAGCATTATAGAGACTCATGGGAGACACTATAGCCTGCTTATGGTTCCAATGTCCAGATTGTTCAGGAGAAAAGCATTTTCTCAACACTTGATTCACACTGACTTTTCATGTCTTTGCAGCATCTCCTGGAAAAGCAATGCTTGTCCCTGGAGGCCTGGATGTCATGATTTCACCCACTGGTGTTAGATTATAAAATCCAGAGAACTTTAGTGAAGCTTCAGAAACCCGTGAATTAGCAACTCCAAAACCTTACTGTTGCTTTTCCAGCATTTATTTCTCTGTGGGGTATATTTCATGCATTAGAGGCAAAAGAGATTATCTCCAGACGAACTCATTCATCTGCAGAATTAACACATTCTTACCCCCCCCTTCACTTTCCGAGGTAGGATTTTGCTGGTTGACAGAAGCATTCTATTACCACCTAAAATATATTAAAAAGTAGATCCAGCTTAACATGATTTGACTAACTGCTTAAATGAACAGCTTTATAAAGAATTTGAGGATTAGTTAAGGAAGCATTTAAATGCAAGAGTCTCTGTTGCTCCCAGAGGATCCAGGAATTATCATGCCCATTTTACAAGTGAGGAAAATAATCAACAAGCTACACCTATCTCCCAGAGTTATCATCCGGTTAGTGGCAGAGATGAGAGAACTTTGAAGCTTGGACTTCCTATAAAATGAGTAATAAATGCTCTGGTCACATTTGTCACCCTGCCAGACTTTTACACAAGGTCATAGAATCATAGAACCTTAAAGGTCCATTAGTCCAAACATGTCCAAACCACATTAAAATTTATTTGAAGGCCAATTGAACAATTGCAAAAGATCTTTAGTTAGAGCAATTCAAGATAAATTTTCTGTTGAATTCTTTTCCTTCTGGATTTTTTCCCCTTGGTGAGGAATTCTTAGGCTACTAGGGGGAAAAAAATCTTGCCTATAATAGAGACTCTAGGATGCTTGCTAACATGCTGGTAAAAGTCAACATGTTCTGATGTTTATTTGATTGTCACAGAGGCTTTTGCATAGCTATTCATTCATTTGTTAAATATTTATTGACAGGCTGCCATGATTACTACTTTTCTGGGCATTGGTGATTGAGGGGTGAGTAAGATGGACCAAGTCCCTGCTCTCAGCAAGCTTCTATGAGAGCAAGAAGACAGAAGATAAAGGGCGCCTGAGTGGCTGAGTGGGTTAAAGCCTCTCCCTTCGGCTCCGGTCATGATCCTGGGAGGACCATCAGGTCCTGGGATCGAGCCACACATTGGGCTCTCTGCTCAGCCAGAAGCCTGCCTCCCCCTCTCTCTGCCTGCCTCTCTGCCTACTTGTGATCTTTCTCCCTCTGTCAAATACATACATACATACATACAATAAGCAAGCAAAAAAGCAAATGCTATCATTTCCATTAAAAGCAATTGCAACAAAGAAAATAAAACTGGGTAATGCCATAGTGACTGGAGGCATGGTGACTAGAGGCATGGAGTGGGGGAGGGTGTGGTGACAAGAGGGAAGAGGTAATCAGGGAAGACTTCTTTGAGGAGTTGGCTTTTGAGGTATGACTCAAACGATGAATGGAAAAATTAGAATTCCAGCCCAGGAGAACAGTAAGATTCTGAGTTGGAAATGAGCGCTGTGTATTTTGGAAATAAAAAGGTCAGTGTGGCTAGTTAGAGCAGGGGTGGCGTAATGATGAATGAAGAGGTTAGGCTACTGGCAAATCATGTAGAAACTCGCAGGCCATGGTAACAAATTTCAACAGCCATTCCAACTGTGTTTATTTGGTTTTGTGGTGTCAACCCCACAGTACATTCTGTGTTAACTTTCTTTGTTTTCCTATAACTAAGAATAAGCATTTGTAATTGGAATTATTGCTATGCTTGTCTTGCAAATTTGACATTTATTAAGGTCATGAAGAAGAATAAAGTTCCAATAAATATTCATCTAATCAACGCACAGATATTTAGTGTACAAAGCTACCTGGTAAGCTTTTAGGATCCACCAAAGCCTTAAAAGAGATAGATGGACTTAAATTGGGCCTTGAAGAAACCCATTCTCTTGAACAGCTTACAAATGAGATACTCTCGAGACAGAAAAATGATTCCCAAGTCCACATACCAAATTCCCAAGCCTAGGGCCTTTTATGTCATGGCATATTTTGAAATCAAATAATAGACAATTCTGCCACAAACTGGAACTTCAGTAGGCAATACGGTACTGTAACAACAGGAACATCCCCTCCCCAGGCCCTCTATTCATCCCACCTAACCTGTGCATCCTTGCATATGTCATTTTCTACTTTTTCCCACATTGTTAGTCTCTGCATTTGTCCTGTTAAATGAAATGCCCGGGGAGGAAATTTCCTGTGAGGACAACAGTAGCCTCAGGTTAAGGGGAGTATGAATGAACCACTCACGGAATAGAAAAGAACAGCAGGGAACTCTTCTAATAACTTCAAGAACATGCTATCTCATACCTGCACAGACTGGTCTCTCCAACAGGAAAAGAGCTTCAAAAGTGAAACGTCAGCTTCAGGTATATGGGATTCATTCTTACCTAGAAATACGGAGAACACATTTGTTCTTGAGAGTATTAAAACATGCATGCAACCCAATGATCCTCAACCCTGGCTCCATGATAGAGTCACCTGGGGAGCATTTTTTCCACAAACACCAATGTCCAAGTTCAAAGATTCTGATTTAATAGGCCCCGGGGGAGAGGAGGGCAGGAATTAATATTCTGTAAATGTACCTCCAATGATTTTCATGTATAACCAGTCAAGAAACACTTATTAATTTATATGTATTTCTCATGATTATACAAATACATATTCACATCAAATCAAATTCATCTTTATACCCTAAACCCACCCTTGTAACTTTTGCCAACAGAGTGCAATGAATAATGTTCCCGCCCAAAACAGATCACCAAATTTTATAATTCCCTCTTCATGCAAATGGATCCTGACATACTACCTTACCATGAATTAGCATCTATCACACAGAAATCGTATAAAAGACTTCCTTTGATTTGTCCTTACCCAGCTACACTACTCTGATCAATAGATATAGCACTTATGTTTTAATCTGACTCATTTTGTTATGTATTGTTTCTTTTAAGTTTGCCCTTTTGAATGTCCTTTCTATCTATTTGCCTTAATGTTCAGTGTGAAATTTTAAGAGTGAGCTAGGGCTTGGTTTATTTAAATTGATCCACAGAGTGTCCAGTAACCCCCTACACAAAAAAGCACTTAATAAGTGCCTTTTCATTAATTGAAAATGTACATATTATCATCCAAATGAAAAATTGATCAATTAAGGCTTTCTGATGGCTAAAGTATATTATCTAGGTGCCAGATCGTGGGAGTGAGATAAGGAAAAATGATGACGGCTTGCATTGGAGGGAAAATTACTCTAATTGTCTATTTAAATTAATGGATTAATATGTGTTTGAAATTCTGGCATCAACTCTTTAAGTTAGTATTAGTCCAGTATGCTATTCATTGAATCCCCATTTTATATATTAATAGATAAGTATATGTGTGTATATATGTACAAATATATATTTTATAAATATTATATGTTATCTATATATTTTTATATATCATATTAATGGTCAAGGGAAATGTGATAGGAAGTATTAAACATAATGTAAGCTGAGAATATTAAAGGGACATATATGCAACTTCTGACTCATTATTATCGTTACTTTTCCCTGATGGAACATATGATGTGAATTTGAAATGACCTAGATCAGTGCATAAAACATGTAAGTATGATAGAACACTACGATTTTGAAGTCATATTTTCCATTTCTTCGTGAGCACAGCAGGTAAGAGAAAATTTTCTTTTGATCTCTCTCCTTCCCCTCCTCTCTCATTCTGTTGACCTTGTGACTCTACCATCAAAGCCAAGTATTGGTCTCAACTTTAACTACTTACTGGCATCGTGGGGTACTTCACAGTGCACTTTAATGTGATGTTAAAATTTTAATATGAGGTAGAAATGAGAGCCAACTTTTCTTGGCAATGTCCATGAACTAAAGAATTAATTGCAACATCAGAGGGAAAGATAAAAAGAAAACACCCCAGGCTTACCAATATTACTGAGTCACCATTTTTGCTGACAGAAGTGGGTATTGGTTCCTGCCAACCTTATTTAGAATGAGCACCTCAGAGTATTATTTTATTCAGGCTTTGACTTTACCGAATTAATAGCAGAAGCGAACCCCTCCTTTCCTTTCACCTCCCGTCTTCCAATTACTAAAACACAAAACCATGTTTCCTTAGGATCTACGTGAATCTTAAATGCTATAAATGCTACCTCTAAACCTGGGAGAGACTATTCGGTAGTAACACGACTTGCTCCTTTCTGCTTGGGTTGGGGTGGCCAGAGGAAAAGCTGGGGCCTCCATGACTCTGGTTAGCAATCCTCTCAGTCTCTGTAGAAGCCATTTACATTAGGCTTTAAACTCAAATCTTTTCCTTAATGTTATAAAAGATGAAAACAAGGATAAATGCCCTAATAAAGGCTACTGCTTAAAGAGAAGGCAAGCAACCCAGACCGGGCCCATTTAGAGGGAATACTAGTTGTAATTCTGAGACACGTGCTGATATAATGCAAAGAGCAAGTGGTTTGGGTTCAGGCAGAGTTGGCCTGGAATCCTGGCCCCTCTGCTCAACAGTTCTTTGCCTCTGAGTGAATCATCTAACTTCCCTGAGCCCCAATTTTCCCAAGCATAAAACAAAATAGTCCCTCCTACTGTGCAAGATTGTTTCTATACTGAGAGAATATGTGTAAAGCCAATAGCATAATTCTTTGAATATACTAGACACTCAAAAGTCGGAAGCTATTAATAAACTCTCACTTTAAAATATTCCAAATATTCTTTTCGGTAGCCTTGAGGAGGCCCCTATGTACTATTGTTCAGGGCATCTCAATGTTGTTGATGGCATGCTTCAGAACTTGGCCAAGTCTAGAATCTCATTCCCATTTAACAAGTGTAGGAAATACAGCTTTTAAAGGAGTAAAAGACATGCCCAAAGCCGCACAAGTAGTAAGTGGCAGAACTAGATCTTAAACCTCAGCCATCTGTTTCCAAAACCATTATTCTATTTACTATTCATGCATTAATCCAAAGGTATTTGCTTAATTCCTTGGAGGCTTTGTTCTGGGAACTGGGGATGCGGTAGCAAATAAAACTGTCATAAAAAAAATAATAACCCCCATGGAGCTTACGTTTTAGTAGCAGGATGTAGATGGCAAATGAAAAAAAAAAAAGATAGATATTACATTACCGAGTGAAAAGAATTATGGAAAACAGTAAAAGAGGGAATGGGATAGAGTGTGCTGGGGAGAAAGGAGGGCACCTTCATTGATAAAATGGCGTCCAAGCAAGAACCAAGGAAGTAAGATAGAGGTGGGAGGCAGCAGGTTGACCTCTGGGATCTGAGGAAAGAGCATTCCAGGCAGCAGAAGAGCCAGTACGAAGGCCCTAAGACCTGCCCGTCACGTTTGGGTCAGAGTAAAAGGTCCCGTGTAGCTGGACCATGTGAAGCAAGGGGTAAGTAAGTACAAAGAGATGGGGTCAGATGGGGGTGGTGGTGCATGTATTGACAGAAGCAGATTAGTCAGGTTATATGGGGCTTTGTACGCTCTCCTAAGGCCTGTGCCTTTTATTCAAAGTGGGACAGAAGCAGGTGAAAGGTTTTAAGCAGAAGCATAAGGTTCTGACCTAGTTTCCAATGGGTCATTCTGGCTGCTTGATTGAAGAGAGTATGGAAAGGAGAAATAGGAGCAGAAGGGTGGTTAGGAGGCGACGAGGGATGAGTATTATTTTTTTATCTTTCTCCCTGGGTAAGAGAGAACCAGTCAGAATCTGGGATGTATTCTGAAGGGAGAACCAATATATTTACTAAAAGACTGAATGTGGGGTATAAAAAAGTGGGGGGAGAGTCAAAATGACATCAAAATTCTTGGCCTGAATCATTAGAAGGGCAGATTTGCCATTTACGGAGATGTCAAAGATTTAGAGAAGCAGGTTTTGAGGATAAATTGGCTATTTGGCATCAAAAGAAAATCTAAACACCAAGTCTATTACTCAGAAGAATTCAAAGATCATTATATAACCTTCTGAAAGAGCTATAAAATTCTCTAATCATCATTTATTTGGTAATAAAGATGCTGATGTAATAAACTTCCCCATAAATCACAGGTGACCTTAATTTAATATCCAAATATTTCTTTTGCTGAAAAGTTTCAGACTTTCAGGCATTTCAAAGATCATTTGGTGAAATTCATCACATTACATGTAATCTTATTCATTTTAATAAAAAAAATCACGTATATTTCAAATACAAGCAGAATACAAAAGTATTGCCATGTGAAATGCAGACTAAATCAAACAATAAATGCAAACACTGCTCATTGCAAAAATGCAAAAACTGTAGCATGAGAACCAGTTATAGATGGGCTAGTTATTCTATTTCATAGAGAAAAAAAAAATCAGACTTGTATCTCTAAGTCCCTTACCATTTCGTAAATAACCACAGACGCTCGAAACAGTCAAAATTTCATTCCCAGGACTTTTTGCCTTGTTGTGCACAGATTCCATTTTGAAAGACCTGTTGGGGGGAAAAATAGAGGATATCATTAAAGATATATGAAAAGCATTTTTAGAACTAAATTGAAGATTTGAGTGCATGACCACTTCAAAAAATATTCGGGAACTGAATACAGGTTATTTTTCACAATGTTGTCCAACATTAATCTCTTTGGTAAATTTCCCCACTTTGTTCCTACCTAAAACCTTAATCTCAGTTTTGAATCTTAGGTTACCAGAATTATTGTGTGACTCACTTTTCCAGGAGGAGCCCCGCTACGTTAGGTCATGTAATTTGTGGTGAATGCGATGTAATTTGAATCCTATTACGTTGACATCTGCCACAGTTCTCCCCAGGTACTGTAAGGACCTGAGGAAGGCGGCCTCTACCCCAGGCCAGTGATTCAATCAGTTCTCACAGGCAGATGGCTCTTTCCTTCAAATGCAGTTACGTCATGCACCCAGTTGTGAAGCCTGCACGAATTACTCCACCTTCACAACCACAGTGAAATGTTAGTGAAATGGCCAAATCTGTTGGAAGAATTTGATGTGACAATCCAATACACATTATTTTGATGTCCTAAAAAATGACAAGCAGTCTGACAGCAGATCAAAGTTGAAGTGACTGATTTCGGGAAGCAGTCTCTCATCCTGACAACTCTTTCAATACTTTGTTTTAATGAAGAATTTTGTAAAGAGTTAACTAATGTATGGTGGCAATTTTTAGGCCATGTTGTGGAAGGCAGGCTGACAGCCCCTGAACCCCCTTAGGGCACCAGACACACCCTGTACATCCTGAACTCCATATCGGCTGCAGACTCAGAATGAAAACCTCCATCACACAGTAACCAAGTTCCTCACTGGCTCTGTGGGAGCATGATGAGGCAGAATTTGTTAGCAGCCCGCGTTTTCAAGAATCTCAAGAAATCTTAGCGGTCACCTAGCCCAACCACCTCATTTTCCAAATGAGGAAAGCAAGGCTCAGAGGAGCTAAGTGACTTGTCCAAAGCTACACGTGGCTAGTTAAACAATGAAAGCAGAATTTATTCCCAGGTTTTCAGGCTCCAGGCTGAATATTTTTTTTTTTTTTTTTTGCTTATCATACTTTCAGTGCTTTGTAATTTTCTTAGAGGAAGAAGAGAAAAGTAAAAGAAGTCTATATGAAACTTAAACGTGTGTATGTATGTGTTGTATATACACAGAAGAAAAGAAAATAGAGAAAAATCAAGTATAGGAACACAGCATTTTACCAATCTATTTCTCCATATTAGGACCACAGAACAGAAAATGGGAAACCTGGTAGTATAGAAGCATTATAATGGAAGGAAGTGTAACATCGAATCCTAGATAATCCACATAGGCTTCCTACCAAACTGTAGACCCACTGAGGGCAGGAACGGTGCTGACCATGTAAGTGCCTGAACTAGCTCCTATCACAGAGAGAAAAGTCAAGGACTGTTTACCACCACGTAGCGGAAAGTGCTTTCTGTAAAAGCGTTCCCATGATTTCATCTCACGCTAATTATTCTCTTAACTCTGAACACCAAAATACCTATAGTACAAAGATTTTTCTTCATTTCTTTACCCTACTTCCAGTGTTTTCTATTTATTTCATGTTTTGTTTTTTTTTTTTTTTATCATTTGACTTAGTTCCTACACAAATGAGAAATTTACTTATGTTTCCTCCATAGGCTAGTGCTAAGGACATATGCAATAAGCGTGTAAATTCAATCCTCTAACATCAGACTGAAAAACTACACTGAATCTTAGCAGTGGCAGAAGGTAGACACACAGAGGTAAGGTTAGTAATGAATCAGGCTCTGGAATTAGACTGGTGCTCAGTTTTGAATCAGCCTCTAGGAAGCTGAATTAATCTTAGAGTTGATACCTTTTCGCCAGAAGTCTCAATATCCTCGTCTTTACAAAGAGCAAAATAATAGTACCTATATGCCAACCTTGCATATTAAGTGAAATCATGTAAGTAAAGTACTTACATGGTGGCTAATAGATATTAAATATTCAAAAAATATTAGTTATTTTCACTCATCTGTACTTTTTGTAAATGAATTACTGATTGCCACCTCTAGTTTAATACACTGAAGTATAAATTAAATGGTGGGACTTGAGCTATGAAATTGTAAAACTTTTTCCAAAGATATATGAAATACATTATCATTGGCATTTACTTAAACGTTCTTTGTTCATATTTAATTCACAGTGAGTAAAATGGATTTCAAGGTATGTATGAATCAATCTATCTATCATCTATCTCTCAGTCTACATATCTATTAAATCATTCAGCACCCAGCACTATGATTTTCCTGGCACATATTATGAGAACAATGGATATTTGTTGATTGAATAAATTTTAAAATGTATAGATTTATTGCCCAAATTATCCTCTGATCCCAAAGAATTAAGAGGAAGTTTTTCTTAAACGTGTTTTGAGCTAAAGGAGCTGTTGCATATTTACTTTTCATCTGAAAAAAGGAAAAAAGGAAGGAAGGAAGGAGAGGAGAGAGGAGAGGGTGGGTAGAAAACCAAATATAGCAAATAGTTATAATTCCTTTAATGTCCCAAATAACAGCAGTCAAACTCTTTATGCATGTCTTACCTGTCAGTTCCACGTGCCAACTCTAAAGGCATGTTAACTAACTTGTTAACTACAAATAGTCTGCTCAATAAATAAACTATAGCGTTTGACTCTTGCAAAGAATCACAATTACTCTCCAGTCCTCTTGGCATCCCAACCTGATTTGGGAGAGTGGACGTGTATTTATTTGACAAGTCCAAAACTTTTTTGGAAAATAAATTAACTTTTGAATAGTCTGTTTTCATTTCAGCACTGCATACATCCCACCCCGGCAGCATCAACGAGAAGCGATCTTCATTTGCGGCAAGTCCTAAAGAAACAGAACCCTGAAGCTTTAAAATATTGAGATGCTTAATGCAGAGATTATCTAACTCTTTATCCACTCCCCATGGCAAAAAGCAAGATAGGAACAATTTAGCTGCGTCTATTGTGATGTTGGCATCCACTTTTCTTGATGGCTCGGGGTGCACCTTTTTGGAGTTCTTTGTTTTCTTCTGCCTTTTAATGCCATCACTTTCTTCTAAGAATTTGACAGCATTATCTCCTTGGGCTGGGTTTTCACCAACAGGCTTGGCTTGCGCCTCTACTGAGAGCGAACCACAGGCAGTTTTATTTCTTTTCAGCGTCAGTGTTTTCTTCTCCACCGTGCTTTTGGCTCTTCTCAGGATCTCACTACCATAGAATGAATTGGAAGGGTCAACGTCACAGATCGGAGTTGGCAGCAAAAGTTCAACAAGATTTTCCAGATCAAATAGAAGGATATGAAAGCCAATGTTACTCCATTTTGTCTTCACAGGCAAGACATTAAAAGGTCCTGACAAAGACTTGGCATCAGCAACCTAAAGGAGATTAAGAAAACACAAAAACAAAAAAAAACTTATGTGTCAGTGTTTTTATTTTTCAAGTGATTTTATTAAAAGTTCCATATTAAAATGGCATAAAATGAAAGTATTAAGTAGTAGTACAACTAAAGGCAAGTCATTTCAATTATTTTGTCTGTTAGAAAAACTTCCCTCAAAAATTTTTTTTTAACTTACCTCTAAATTAAACATTCTATATTCCTTAAAAACTTTTTTCCTTCCTAAAACTTTTATTTTTCTTTTAAAAAAATAAAAATTAGGCATAGGAAGTAAGATAGCATCAGATTAATGTCTTTTCATATATGATTTCATATCTTCTTATCAACAAAGACATGAAGACATACAAAGGGGAAAAAGTGAGTTTGAAAATTAAAAAGAACATGGGACACCTGGGTGGTTCAGTCAGTT
>CM053609.1:40034011-40148995 GCA_028646535.1 Procyon lotor | reverse complement strand
GCAGAGAGGCAGGCAGAGAGAGAGGGGGAAGCAGGCTCCCTGCTGAGCAGAGAGCCCGATGCGGGGCTTGATCCCATGATCCTGAGATCATGACCTGAGCCGAAGGCAGAGGCTTTATTTAACCCACTGAGCCACCTAGGCGCCCCTATCTAGATGTTTTTAACATTATGCTCCCCTCCCCAAAAATACATTAATTTGATTAAATTTAAGAGTGTAAGAAGACTTGCTTGAAAATCAAAGGCTAGGGGCGCCTGGGTGGCTCAGTCGTTAAGCATCTGCCCTCAGCCCAGGTCATGATCCCAGAGTTCTGGGATCGAGCCCCGCATTGGGCTCTCTGCTCGGCAGGAAGCTTACTTCTCCTGCTACCATTCCCTCTGCTTGTGTTCCCTCTCTAGCTGTGTTTCTCTCTGTCAAATAAATAAAATCTTAAAAAAAAGAAAATCAAAGGCTAATATTTTAGATTATAAGCAATTCACAAAAATTAATTAGCAAAATACTCAAATCTCAAGAAATGAGCAAAAGAGACAAAAATACCACTGAGGGGGATAGTTTTTAAACCATTTGTCTCAATAAAAATGAAACAAATGTAAAATTTTACATACCACACTGGTTTTGAGCCCTTACATTTGCTAAAATTTTCTCAAACTTACAGAAAATAAAAAGTAGAGGATCCTATGCTGTTGAGTGCTCATTTTATCAGGATTCTGGTGACATCTAGATGGCCTTATCTTTTTCAGAAACATCATGGTGACATGTATCAAGAGCCAAAAATATTTTCTCAGGGCACCCGGATGGCTCAGTCAGTTAAGCATCTGACTCTTGATTTCAGCTCAGGTCAAGATCTCCGGGTCCTGAGATCGAGCAGCCAGCTGAGCTCCACACTCATTGGGAAGTCTTGAGATTCTCTCTCTCCCTCTCTCCCTTTGCCCCCCTGCTGCATACACACACACACACACTCTCTCTCAAATAAATAAATGAATCTTTAAAAAATATTCACTATCCACCTGATGTGATAAGCACTGAGTGTTATATGCAACTAATGAATCATTGAGCACTACATCAAAAACTAATGATATACTATATATTGGCTAATTGAACATAATAGAAGGAAGGAAGGAAGGAAGGAAGGAAGGAAGGAAGGAAGGAAGGAAGGAAGGAAGGAAGGAAGGAGAGAGAGAGAAAGAAAGAAAGAAAAAGAAAGAAAGAAAGAAAGAAAGAAAGAGAAAGAAAAGAAAGAAAGAAAGAAAGAAAGAAAGAAAGAAAGAAAGAAAGAAAGAAAGAAAGAAAGAAAGAAAAAGAAAGAAAGAAAGGAAGAAAGGAAGGAAGAAAGAGAAAGAAAGAAGAAAGGAAGGAAAGAAAAGAAAAAAAAAGATCTCTAAGCCACACGCGCACATACACACAAATTCACTATCATTATCTCTAAGTGAGATGCTACTTCATGTTCTTGGAGGATACCATTCCCAGATCTATGCTTTGGGTTTATCCCAGTTTTCATTCATTCAGCAGACATTCAAAAGGTCCTTGTGGGGGGCCTACTAAGTAGAACATGGTATGAGTAGCTGTCAACAGGATATGGAACAAGACTCAGCAACTGCATAGAAACAGCTCTCACCCTTTACACTCAAAGGGGAGAGAGGTGCCCAGGAAGAACCTCACAGCCTGGACGAGGGTAGAGTAAGGGCCAATGTAGGAAGCTACGAAGGTCTGAAGCAGGCACCTCATATCCGGCCTTGATGACCCAAGAAGTCTAAGCAGAAGTGACAACAAACCGCAATCTGAAAGATTAAGGAGAAATAAACTAAAGAAACGTGCAAGACCAAGTACTCCAGGCAAAGAGAACAACATGGGAAGATTCCAGAGTTGCAGTGAAGACATATGCAGAGAGCATGTACTGGGACAATTTTAGTACAGGTGGAGAGCAGAATATGGAAATGCAGATGAGCCAGACAGGACAGGAGCCACATTGCATTAAAGCCTTATAAACTGTTGAGTTTCAAATTTATTCTGTTGTGACGCTTGCAGCTTGAAGCTTGAAGGGGTATTTAAGCGAGGAAGTCACCTATTCACAAACTCTAGCTATGAATACTTCTGAAATGCAGGCCAATCCATCTGAAGACAGAGTTCTGCTCTCCTATGCATTTCCACTTCCCCAAAGCTGAATCCCTGGCCACAGGGTCTAGACCTCTCAATTACTGGGCCAATCAAAATCCAGCAATGGTTCTGGCAATATGACACCCTCCCTGGTCTGGTCTCATCCTCTTATTTGTGATCCACACAGCCAAAATAGACCCATTGCACTGCTGCAAACCAAAAGCCTAAATATCTCTCCCTAAATATAATCACCTTAAGCCTCAGGAGCAATTAAACACTTCAGAATATTTTCAAATCATAAATTTTATTCCAAGTTTTTTTTTTTTTTTTAAGATTTATTTATTTGAGGGAGAGAGAATGTGGAGGGGAGGGTGGGTGGGACGGACAGAGGGAGAGGGAAAGGAGCACAATGCAGGGCTTGATCTTAAGACCCTGAGATCATGACCTGAGCCGAAACCAAGGGTCAGGAGCTTAACCAACTCACCACCCAGGTGCCCCCTAAGTTTTTTTTTTAAC
Source organism: Procyon lotor (assembly GCA_028646535.1). NCBI lineage: Eukaryota > Metazoa > Chordata > Mammalia > Carnivora > Procyonidae > Procyon > Procyon lotor. Next base: position 40,146,388 of record CM053609.1, on the reverse strand, counting down.
ATATAATAATGTTGGTTTTCATTTGGAAACACATCAATTTACATTATAAGTATAAACCACTGTTATATCTTAATGTCCTAAAATGATTGAATATTATAATTCTAGATTGTTATCATTGTTTAAAAATTTTTAAATCTCTTAAAAAATAGTATATTTTTAAAGTCATGTCACCAGTGGACTTTAAAAAGAGTATTACTGTCATTTTGAACTTAAGTAATATAGAATGACAATAAATACCAATAATAGTAATTACTGAGCTTTCACATTATAGACTGGACATGCACAATATTTAGTAATGTTTAGCAAAGGCTATAATAAATGTTAACCATATTTATATTTATATTTACATTTACATTTATATTTATATGATACTATACACAATATATTCTGCTGAGAAGAATTCTATTAAAAATAGCCTGCTAAAAAAAAAATTAAAAAGTAAAAGTATTATGCTAAATCATGACTGAATAATGTTGTGCAAAAAATATAAATATATTACTTTTAGAATGATAAAGTGTATGTAAACCATCATTTTAACAGAAGTATTTTAGAAACATTCATCAATCTGATTATAATTAAGTCTAGAACAAGTCATTAAAGACAAAAAAGTATTTCATTGAATCCATGTCACTGCAAAAGTGTGAGGGCTAAATATAAATTTTAAGTTATTAGTCCATGTGTTGCTGATAGAATGCTCTCTGATTGCCAGACAGATATTTCCCCAAAATGTGCTGTCCAGGCTTCGTACAAATAGAGAAGGTTCTGGTCTTTTCCCCAATATCCCATCACCTTTAGAACCGCTCTCTGAAGTTCCAGGTTGAAGCCAGAGAGGAGGTGTTGTTTACAATCTGGAGGGCGAGAGGGTAGCACTAAGGGACAATGGTCCATTCCAACCTCTGAACTTTGTGAGCCTGGGGAGTAAAATGGTACCGATATATCTACATGTGAATGCTCTAAGCAGCAGGTGGGGAGTACGAAGAGTCACACAGAAATGAGCTCTTTGTCTGAGTACACTGACTTTGGGAAAAGCTACTGAGTCAGAAAGCCTGCAATGAATCCCAGATGGCCAGCGGAACCGAAATTATTCTTCCACTCCCCGCGAGAACTCAGAATAAATGAGAAGTAAAACTAAAGTCAACAGCACAAAACCCAAACTCTCAACAACCCAATAGACATATAAAAAAGAAGCACCAAAAAGACCAAACTTTAGAAGAAAAAATGTGATAGATGTGAAGGTATAAGTCTAACATCTTTATTTTTAAAAGTCCATTCATTTACTTATTTTTCCTTTATCCTGCCGTGTTCAGCTTGTGCCTCTTCTTTTTTCTATCTGATTCAGAAAGACAAAATGGTTAAACAAGACTGGTTTTACCCCCTGCCTTTGAAGGTGGAAATGCACTGTCTGACAACATGTTCTGATAAAACTTCTCTCTGAAAACATATTGGATCCCCCACTGAGTTTGTTGTGAAAGGATCTGACCTGCCCAACCTACAACCACAAAGTAAGTTTGATAAAACTGATGCTTAAAACTACCGTCATCTCACTTTTGTGACTGTGTGCAATATCTAATACAAATATTTAAATACTATGTGAAAAGAAATAGAGATGCTAGCTGCAAAAATTCTAGGTGTTTAGTTATGGGAGAGCAGGAAGAATTTGAAATTGGCTACTCTTAGGAGAAATGAGGAACAGAGAAGTAAAGTGACTTGTTGGGTTCCTCATATGGTAAATAGCCAAGTCAGGGGGACCATGCCTCGGCCTCAGTGCATTCCGCCGGCAGGAATTTGTTAAGAGTTCATAAAATGTGAGGTCTATGACAGAGGACTTCTTTGAGCCTTAAAGAGTCAGACAAGCTGAGTCCTATAACCATGCAGGGGAAATGTACTGACTTTACGGCATCCTCCTCCTAGTAATTGTTCAATACTGAAACATAATAGTAGAAGATGTTATTCCAGGTCTTTTGGAAAAATAGCAGAGAAAATCCAGCACATAAAAAAGTATGTTAACTATGCTTTTGTTTATGGTAAGGATTCAGCTGTTGGGTGTTAGTGATGCACATTTCTGTAAACCCATCTCTAACCTTCGTGTGACCAGAGAAATTCACTTAAGAAACTGTCGCCTAACGGAAAAATAAGTGCCTCACAACACTAGCCCATTTAAGCACCTAATTACAGGGTCAGTCGAGAGTCAACCTGCCCTGTAACAGATTGCCTTCACCAGTGGGTTCCTGTCTACCCCGCTCTCGTGCCTCCACTCCTGGCTCCTGGTGTATTTGGGTGTCCTTGCCCTGACTTTGGACTATGTCTCTTGAAAAGTTTACTGATGCAGAATCTGGAGTAATTTGGAAAAAGGACAAATGTGATCCTTAAGTAAGCCATTTCTCTATAGATTACAAATGGAAACCACTATTTTCTATCACTTCTCTGAACATGTTTGTGCTTAAAGTCATAGGACAATCTTCCAGGTCTTTTAAAAATTCTTTGAAGTGGAATTTCAGATGGAAAAGATATAGACCTTTAAAATATTCATTAAATTGTTAGACTATGCTCCACCAAGTTTCTCGCAAAACACACTTTAACCAAAAGTGAATGCATGTAAGTTATTTTGTCATACCATTAAAGAGTTCAGCACTTTTTTTAATGTTTATTAATCTGATAGGAAATTTGCATTGATGATTTTTAGTGAGTATAATTCTGCGATTTAAGTGTTCATTTTTGCCCTGTTTCCTAATTTACCATTTATCTTCCCTTTATCAATTTGTAAGAGCCTTTTTGATGTAAAGATATTAATCTTCAAGTATATTGCAAATATTTTTCAAGTCTCATTAGACTTTCCATTTATAGATTTTGAGAATTTCTACAACTTTTTTAAATGTAAATAGTAAAACTGTAATTTTTGTTTCATGTATCTTTTGGGAATTTTGCACTCTTAGGATTTTCACAATGCAATTACTAAAAATATTATTACCTATTTCCCCCTAGTAATCTATCTTCGTATATTAAAACTTCTATTCATCTGAAATTTATTTTTGTGAAGAGAGTAGGAATATCATTGTATGTTTTATCTAAAAATACACTCAATTATACGAAAGCCACTTATTAACTTTCCCCTATGATTTTAAGTGCCATTTTCCCCAGAGATCAAATTATGATTTATATACATGCTTATTCCTAGACTCTTTTTTCCTTTCCACTTATCTGTTTGCCTTTTCTTGAGTCACTTCCGAACTCTATTACAGATGATAGATAGGATAGATAGACGATAGGTAGGTAGACGATAGGTAGGTAGATATACTTAACATCTGAGAAGGAAGCCCATACCCATCATTCCTCTTTTGCTCATTTTTTCTTATCTCATTTTATACATTTATGTTTCCAGAATAATTCTATAATCAAATCATCAAAGTACCAAAAACTCACCAATGAGATTTTGAAAGTTATTTTTATTAAATGTATAGATTTGTGACTACGGAAATCTTTAAAATACTGAGCTTTCCCTGTGGGATTCCATGATGTTATTGAATCAAGTTATTTTTTATGTCTGCGTGATTTTTAAAGCATGTTCATATGGCTTTTACATATTTATTAAATTTATCCCTATTATTTTATATTCTATATTGTTTTTATCAACGGAATTTTTATACTAACTTGTGTTTTGTTTTTTTTCTAAGATTTTTTTATTTATTTGACAGAGAGAAACACAGCGAGAGAGGGAACACAAGCAGAGGGAATGGTAGCAGGAGAAGCAGGCTTCCTGCCGAGCAGGGAGCCCAATGTGGGGCTCGATCCCAGGACCCTGGGATCATGACCTGAGCCGAAGGCAGACGCTTAATGACTGAGCCACCCAGGTGCCCCAACTTGTGTTTTTTTGTATTAGCACAAAAATTTTGTCTTTAGCATTACCATGCTTAACTTTATTTTTTTTTTAAATTAGGTCTTCTGTTCACTTTCATATGGATTATCCACTATTATATTTGAATAAAGGGTATTTGTTTCATTCTTTCCATTCCTACTCTTTTTATTTATTTTTCTTAACCTTTGGTATTTGCTAATACTGCCAGGAAAGAAAACAAACAAACAAACAAACAAGTAATAATAGGGATAGCATAGTATTATAACCAAATTGGTATTATTATTACTTTTTAAAGATTTATTTATTTATTTTAGGGAGAGAGAGCATGAGTGGGGAGAGGGAAAGAGAACCGCAAGCAGACTCTGAGCCGAGCATGAAGCCCGACACGGGGCTGGATCTCACAACCCCGAGATTATTACCCAAGCTGAAACCAGGAGTTGGGCACTTAACTGACTGAACCGCCCAAGCACCCCTATCACTGATGTTTTTAAAAAAATGATTCACTTATTTTCTCAATGTTGGCTAAGGTGGGATGGTTTTCCTAGGTCCATTTATGTGAGTAACCACCTCTCTCTAATCCCTGTCGTTAAATTTGATGTGTGCAGTAATAACAGGTAATTGAAAGAATACCAGGTACATTTTTAACAACATCAACGAGTAAAGATTGCATCTTAATTTATAATCCCAAATATAATTTCCTCGTCAAATATCTTCTGAAAGAAAAAGCTACAACAATGACTATTGGGAGCTCAGTAAAAATGTAACCAGGTCTGTATGTGTTAATATAGGAGAATGCCTGCCAAATATTTTTGACGTAACAAAGCAGCTTGTAGAATACCCTCTAATATAATCGATCTCATTTCTGTGTGAAAGAACAACGTACACACATGCACACAGACCTACACACGTGATTTCATTTAGGTGTGGAAAGGAGCCCATCAGCAGCATCATAGTACGGAGGCTAACACAAGGGCTGTGGCTTGAAGAGTGAGAGAGGATTCTTAACTATCCATAAATGTCAGCGTCCTCCCTGGACTGTCAAGCATTCATTTCCTAAAATTCAGCCTTGATCCATTAGTGATACATGAAAACCAATACTGCTACATTGTATTTTGGAAAGTCTTAAATTACAAGACAAACCCTACCTGAAAAGTCAAATTACTGTATATATTACTGACACGATATCCAGGAAAAGAAAATGCTTTTATTTCTCCCCCCTTCAAATATATAAAGACATGCCATCTACTTTAACTGATTTAATACACATTACCACATAAAAATTTCATGGAAAGTACAACTTAAATGCTATTTTACCTATATTCTTGTCTCTGAAGGCTGTTTACCACTGGGATTCAGCTTATTCTGGGAACTCTGCTCCCTCCCTTAAAATACGCATTTCCATTAGCTGATGCAGAGTCCCACACTGGTTTACCCTATTTCCTAACACACGAGTTATTTTCTTAACAAGACACACATGCCTGATGAATGGGCTCCTCCCTCTGCCTACTGCCTTGTCCTTTGGCTGATTCGAAGGTAGAAAATACAAATTAGAAAGCAAAATAAAGGAACTGTTAATAAATGTTATGATAAATTAACATCTATCCAGTATTAAAAAGCTTTCACACAAATTTCACTTTAGAATTTAGAGCAAAGCTAGATATTGACCTAAAAATTATTTTGTTTATGAATACTTACGCCATGGAGCATAATGAGTGCTTGGTCTCCATATCAGCAGCAAATTAATAAATTAATGTAATAACTCAATGCTTACTGAGTAGAAGACTTTAATTCAGTAAATCCAACAATCCCTTAAAGTGTAGAAACAGGATATTAGATTTTTTTTTCCCCTGAAATATCTTACCCTGTCTGGCCTTGAAAAGATGATAAAGAAACCTTCAAAGCTGAAGTCCCTAGTTGTTTTGAAGCACAAAGCATTATAGTTTCTAAAATAGATAGGAGCTGCTTTAATACATGCTTCCCACCAAACTGCCTTTGGGGTAATCAAATGCAGTGCTGAGAACCTGGTCAAAGTGAATGCAGCTGGTAGAGGAGAGGCTTAATCTGGTCTAGAGTTTTCTAACTCCTCACCTATCTTGTTTTAATCCAGAGTAATCCTAAAGGATGTCTGCTTAAATTAAAAGCTGAAATGTGTATCTGTTTGTGTGTATAAAGAGAGAAAATAACACTTCAACAATTTAGTAATTTCCATGATCTAACCTAAAATGTCTAAACTTTAATTGGAAATATATTTCCAGGGAGAATTATAATAACATGCCATTGAATTTTATATATGGAAACTTAATGTATGAAAGTCTACTTTATCCATTAAACATGCATACACTAACAGACTTTTAAAGCACTACTTGGACCTTCAGTTATAAAACATAACCAAGTTTAAGTATTGTGTTTAATTGTAAATGCTAAGTTAATATTGCTTTCTATGTAATTATTTCAGGAATAAATTTTCTATCATGACTTGAGAAAAATGGGGCATCTCTGTCATGACAAGAAGTGATCCTTGAAGTAAAATCAAGTATTTGAGGAAGGTAAGAGTAGCCATATGCTTACTGATCTTTATCCTCAGTAAGGGTGGAGTAGACCTTGAAAGCAGACACAAAAACAAACTAAAACACAAGCTGCATCTCCCAAAAACTGCATCATTCCCCAAAATTGGGAATGTGAAATAAGATTTATTTTACTGCATTTGTTCTAGCAATTAAAATTTTTCTCCTTTAATCTATCCTTTCTCAGTGCTATATATATAGTTTATCTTAAGATATTTTTATGGAAAAAAATCTAGATGTTCAAAAGAGCTCATTTATATTTCTTCATGGGAATTTTGTCTTCATTGGCAGAAACCAGTAACTATTTTTAAAAGGATTTTTTTTTATTGATTGACTAAATGAAAAAGATCTACACAGGGCTTTGCTCCTATCGCACCAAATACATTTCAACATTTATAACAGATGACTTAATTTTACAAAAACCATGAGCAGGTAGGGATATACCAGTTACAAAAGCATGTATCTTACAAAGATATGAAAAACCATTGGTGGAACGATAGGAATGAACAAGCCTTCCAACGATGCATAAATCGAACAACAAAGTGTAAATGGAAGTGCCAGCCTCCTTTTTAGATGTGTTGAGCCCTTGGTTGCTGGGGATAGTTGTTGGCAGTAAAAACTGTCTCCCTCCAAAGGGTCAGTGGAGAGCAGAGTGATTGGCAGCACAAATAGAAGACAAAGGAGCAAGCCTTCAATCTGCAGCTGATGCACAGGAAGAACATGGGGAGCTGAGTTTACAATAGAGACAACATTACCAAGCTAATGGCATGGGCAATCATGGGGCCAACACACATCCCGGGTATCAGCAGGGCATCCATTTTCAACTAAGTGCTAGAGTACCTTTTTGCTTTCTCTCACCACTGCAGGGGTAAAACAACCTGGTGGGGGAAACACACTGACTGGTAATAAATTACTATATTGGATACTTTTTGTTTTCTTTCAGCAATGACTTCACTGTGTATTCTTGCTATCATTACCAATTAAAGTGGAGCCTGCTTTAGCGAACTGTATCTAACGGTATATCAGTCCCGATGCTCCAATTGCTTTGGCAAGTATCACAGGGTCAAGAGGCTCCTTTGACCTTGATCATCTAAGTCTTTCTGACCACTCACTATTTGAAGCAATCTCAGCTGAACAGATGGACACTCTCTGTGACACTATAAAGCTTAGAATATAAAGATAAATGAAATTGTGTTTCAGGCTTCAAACTGGTTTATGAGTGTAAAATATTGTTAGTGTAACCTACAAAATCCCCAGTTTTAAAGTGTACACTCTGACTCTGACTAATGGATAGAATCGCTTGCTTCTTTTTAAATTGTGGATTTAATTTTTTCATTTGAGGAATAGCAGAATTTTGTAAAGCATGACCAAGGGTTACTTGGTTACATTTTAATTACTATAATAACAGCCCATTTAAAAAGGCAGGGTTTACTTTTTGTTACTGTGCAATGATATTATGCTTGTTTTCTCTTTTAAATTAATGATGCTTCAAGAGAGTTATACTGTATGCAGAAAAAAAAACTAAGGCTGTAAATGTTGGATGAAGTAAAAATGAAGATTTTAATTTGCCTGACACATAATTTTTTTCTCTTAAACTACATCGTTCACTTGCTGGAAGGAGAGTCTAGTAGTTTACATATCTGGATGTAAAAGGAAATGATTAAGCAACAGCTTTATATTTCATTAATTTATTTGTGTTAGTATATTGTCATGGTTATTCGCATATTTAGAAAGTTTCAGTTTAACCTCAAGTAGAAAATGGATAAAATTTTCTTCACTTAAACTGAGGCCTGGTCTCCTTTAAGTTAAGTGACCATATAATTTATTGTTTATACTAAGCCACTTTTGAGAGTGAAATAGTGAACTATTAATAATTACATTGAAAAAATAGGCATGTAGTAGGAAGTCTCAGTGAGACTAGATACATGGTAATACTATCTCAAAGAAAGAAGGCAATGAATATGCTTATTTTTAAAAAAATCTATATTTCTGTATCACTCTTGAAATGTGACTATTTTCTGTAAATCACAATTATAACTCTGTAAGTCTATTTTTAAATAACTAAGAAAAAGGTAAGGTTTTTTTTTTTTTACCTTTCATGTTCAATTTATTAGTTCCAATTCTTAACAGCTTCTTAATTGCAGTAAACAATAACAACAAAAAATAATAACCAAAGCCCCAATAATAAGAGTATTATCAAATTGCTCAAAACTTTTTATTTCCATATTTTGTACTTCTAAAATCCACAAAGCAGTATTCTGTTTTGGTATTTCCAAAATAACTTCTCAGCGGTCAACTAAATTTCTATCAGGCAACCAGATTTGGTTGCAGGCAAATGAGAAACAATAGGTATAATAGATTTAGAGTTAAGCCACTCACCATGTTTAAGGTGAGTTCTAACAAGTTCAGGGAAAAAGAAGGAAACAAAATCACTTGGGGTGAGAAAAAATGTTTCAGGGCACTTTAGCCTGGGAACTGGCTAACAGACTATAGACAAAGTTAGGGACAAATGCATCCTTCTCTATCAGGACCCATAATCACAGGTATGTCCCCACCTTCTGCAAAGGGATAAACCAAATACCAGCTTTGAAGCTTCAGGGTTTTCTAAATAATTCTAAAAAGTAAATGCACAACACAGTCTCCTTTCTAGACAATAAAATACTTTAATGACAGAAATAAACTTCAGGGAAAAGCTCTCAGAAAGTCTGGGGGTAAAAGAAAAGGCAAGTTGAGGTAGGGCTACATAGGAATTATAGAAACTAATTCACTTTTGAGAGTGAAATATAATTCACATTAACCAAATGCTCCGGACTGAACGAGTCATCCCGAAATTCACATATTGAAATGCTAATCTCAATACCATGGTATCGGGAGGTGAGGATGTAGAGAGGTAAGTAGAGCCCTCCTGTATGGGATTAACTCGCTTACAGCAAGAGGTCAGAGAGCCAGTTAGCTCTGCTTCCATCATGTGAGAATACAATAAAAACATAGGCATCTGCAACCAGGAAAAGGGCCCTCACCAAACACCATCCCAGCTTCCAGAACTGTGGAAAATAAATTTCTGTTTTATATATATATATATATATATATATATATATATATATATATATATATATATATATTAAAGATTTTATTTATTTATTTGACAGAGAGAGAGAGAGATCACAAGCAGGGAGAAAGGCAGACAGAGAGAGAGAGGGGGAAGCAGGGAGCAGAGAGCCCAATGTGGGGCTCAATCCCAGGACCCTGAGATCATGACCTGAGCCGAAGGCAGAGACTTTAACCCACTGAGCCACTCAGGTGCCCCTAAATTTCTGTTTTTTAAAAACCACCTAGTCTAGGGCATTTTGTGACAGCAGCCCAAGCTAAGATACTAAAAAAAAAAAAGAAAAGAAATTAGGAGTCTTTGCTGATAAATCTATTTAACATTCTACAAAAGCCCCCAAATTCCTCCAAAATATGGAGTATCTCAGTACTAGAAACAAAATAGAAAGAAGCTTATATTGGTGCAAAGCTATGGTAAAGACTCCATTAGAATGCTGGATAAGTCTGACCAGATTTCAGGAACAAAATGTGAAGGAGTAGAATTACTTCTGCACATAGAAAGCCTATAAAATAATATGACTTAGTCTGAAAACTTGAAAAGATACATTTCATTATTATAAAATCATAGTAATACAGAATACAGAATACAGAACTCAGGCACCAAATTCTGAATTATTGAAGAGAATGAAGATATTTATATGTAATTATAGATTTTAAAAAAATTAGTAAGATAAGTAAGGGGCATTTGAATGAGAAGTCAACTTTAGAAAAATAACATTTGCTATATTGTTTCTGCTTTTAATGAACAATAGTAACACTGCTTACATAATATTAACCTATAGATAAACAAAAAGAAAATCAACCTCATCCATAATCACACCATCCAAGGAGATTCTTAACTTTTTGAAGTAGAAATCTGGAAAGAAATCATACTTTTCCATTCCATACTCATGGATTGGAAGAACAAACATTGTTAAAATGTCAATACTACCCAAAACAATCTATATATTTAATGAAATCCCTATCAAAATACCACCAGCATTTTTCACAGAGCTAGAATAAACAATCCTAAAATTTGTATGGAAACACAAAAGACCCCAAATAGCCAAAGCAGTCTTGAAGAAGAAAAGCAAAGCTGGGGCACCTGAGTGGTTCACTCGGTTGAACCTCTGCCTTCGGCTCGGGTCATGCATGATCCCGCAGGGTCCTGGGATCCAGCCCTGAGTCAGGCTCCCTGTAAAGCAGGGAGCCTATTTCTCCCTCTGCTGCTCCCCGCACTTGTGCTTTCATTCTCTCTTGCTCTCTTTCTCAAATAAGTAAATAAAGAATTGAAAAAAAAAAAAGGGCTCCTGGGTAGCTCAGTGGTTTAAAACCTCTGCCTTCAGCTCTAGTCATGGTCTCAGGGTCCTGGGATCAAGCCCTGCATCTGGCTCTCTGCATGGCGGGGAGCCTGCTTCCCCCTCTCTCTCTGCCTGCCTCTCTGCCTACTTGTGGTCTCTCTGTCTGTCAAATAAATAAATAAAATCTTTAAAAAAAGAAAAGAAAAGAAAAGCTGGAAGCATCATCATTCCAGACTACAAAGCTGTAGTAATCACATCAGAGTGGTACTGGCACAAAAAGAGACACAAACATCAATGGAACACAATAGATAATCCAGAAATAAATCCACAACTATTAGTTCAATTAATCTTCCACAAAGCAGGAAAGAATATCCAATGGAAAAACGAAAGTCTCTTCAACAAATGGTTGGAAAAAATACAATCTTTTCAACAAATGGTGTTGGGAAAAATGGACAACAACATACAGAAGAATGAAACTGGACTATTTCTTACACTTATTTATACATAAAAATAAACTCAAAAAGGATGAAAGACCTAAATGTGAGACAAGAAATTATCAAAATCCTAGAGGAGAACACAGGCAGCAACTTCTTACTAGACATGTCGCCTGAGGCAAGGGAAACAAGCGAAAATAAACTCTCAGGATTTTATCAAGATAAAAACCTTGAGAAAGTTTTTTGAAAAAACCTGGAAAGGAAACAATCAACAAAACTAAAAGGAAACAATCAACAAAACTAAAAGGCACCTACAGAATGGGTATTTTTGCAAATGACATATCTGACAAAGGATTAGTATCCAAAACCTATAGAGAACTTACCAAACTCAACACCGAAAAAACAATTAATTCAGTTAAAAAGTGGGCAGAAGACATGAGTAGACATTTTTCCAGAGAAGAAATACAAATGGCTAATAGACACATGAAAAGATGCTCAACATCTCTCATCGCCAGGGAAATACAAATCAAAACTACAATGAGATAGCACCTCACACCTATTAGCATGGCTAAACTACTAATTTGAAGGGATACTTACACCCCGATGTTTATAGCAGCATGATAGCCAGATTACAGAAAGAGTCCAAATGTCTACTGACTGATGAATGGATAAAGAAGATGTGATATATATATCATATATACATATGATATACGTGTGATGGAATATTACTCAACTATGAAAAAGAATGAAAATCTTGTCATTTGCAATGATGTGGAGAGAGTTAGGGAGTATTATGCTAAGCAAATAAGTCAGTCAGAGAAAGACAAATACCATATGACTCCACTCATACGTGGAATTTAAGAAACAAAACAGATGAAGAGAGGGGGCAAAGAAAGGCAAACCAGAAAACAGACTTAATTATGGAGAACAACCTGAGGGTTGCTGGAGGGGCATTGGGGAGGGGGATGGGAGAAATACGTAATGGAGATTAAGAAGTGCACATGTTGTAATCAGCACCCAGTACTGTATGTAAGTGATGAATCACTGAATTCTCCACCTGAAAATGTTACACTGTATGTTAATGAACTGCATGTTAATTTTATTTTTTTTTAAAATAAAAAGGGAACAAAAGCAATAAGGCATGCCACAAAATTTCTTATAATTTTATAGATAAAAGGGTCTTAGAAATTAATACCTGTGTAGTCATCAGTATATTTACTAAATGCTTCCAATCTTTCCCAGCCCATTCGGGTTCATTAGTTTGGTTTTTGTGACCATGAAGAGAGGAGACCCCTTCTCACTTCAGACTGGTACACGGAGTTGACAAGAAATAAACTCATTTTGCCTTTAGTTAATGAGATTTAGGCCATTGTTTGCTGCTAGACTCTCCGGCTCCAGACCAAAGGGAACTTGATTTATCAGTAGATAATGAAGAGTGAGACAGGTAACTGCGAAGGAAAAATACTCCCGTGCTGCTTCTCTATTCCTCTCTCTACGACCATCACACTCCAACTTCTCTACTCTCAGTACTTCTGACACAGCTGGGCAGGAAGTTTTCCCCGCACCAAGCAATTCTCAGACACCAGATGGGACGTGTGTCCTATAATTTGGCTCAATGCTGACACTCCCCATCTGCAGATAACATCACTGCAGGTTAGTGATTGGTCCCATGAGACCGCTCCACTTTGGCGGATGTCTGTTAGAAGTCCAGGGTGTCACCTGTATTTCTGACCAACCAGCTGTAGATGAGGGGGGTTCCCTTGACTGTCTCCCCGGCTTTGGTGATTGGCTAGTATGGCTCACAGAACTCCGGAAACCAGTTTGCTTACTCGCTTGCCAGTTTGCTACAAAGGATATTAGAGGATACAAACGAAGTTTGTAGTTGTAGTCAAGTTGTGGATCCACATAGGGCAAGGTATGTAGGAAGGAACAGGGTGTTTGTGTGCCCTCTCTAAGAGCACGGCCCTCCCATATCTCTATTCAGCAACCTAGAAGTTTTCTGAAACATGTCCTTTGGGTTTTTACGGAGACTTCATTGCATAGGCATGGTTGATTAAGTCATGGGTCATTGGTGATTAATTCAATCTCCAGGTCCTTTCCTGAGCCATGAGATAAGCAGGTGGGGTTGAACGTTCCAACCACCTAAGAACTTGGTTGGTGCTTTCCAAAACCGACCTCATTAACATAAACTCTGGTGTGGCTGAAAGGTTCGTTATGAGTAACAAAAGATAGCTTTATGGCTCTCCTTGCAGGAAATTCTAAGGGTTTGGGGAGCTCTGTGCCAGGAACCAAGTAATCAACCTAACTCTTGAAGCGCCAATGAAGTCAGAACACAAACCGACCCTTCCACTCCAGGGTCCTTTCCACCACATAAATGTGGTCTCCCTTGCTTATGTGCTTTATGGTTTTCTTAGAAACTACTATAAGACACAAAAATCATTTTTCCCCTCCCATTTCTGAAAGGTGGTAACAACTGTTTGAATAAATACTTCATAATTCAACTTTGCTGTAGTCTGCATTCTAGAAAAATTCAATGACACTCATAGGAAAAAAAAAGTACTCTTATCAAATTTAAAAGCAATGTAGGCAATTTCATTAAAAAACTGAATTATACGAGGCAGGAAAGATATGCTTCCATATGTCCTACATGCTCTCTTTAAATAGCAACTATTAAAAAAAAATTTAAAAAAAATAGGAACTATTTCCTTCAATTTTTGTACTTCTCTGTGTATATAACTGTCAATTAAGACAATATGTGTTGCTAAATTACTTGGTACATACCCCCTAGAGATGATAACTAATTAAAAGAGATGTGCTGTAGATACGCTGATTTGACTTACTCCAAACACTTTCGCTTCCTGACTATGACATGCAAGTCGTTTCTACCACGCTGATGTCTTCCAAACATCACACTAATAAGCCCCTAATTGGCCAAAAGGTCAGAAACGATGCAGCTTGGAGGAAAAACAACTTAGTTGGAATTGGTTGAACACTAAGTAAACCAAAGGACAAAAGAAGAAGAAGAAGATGCTTTCTCTTTGGAATGATTCTTATATGTATTTATCTAAAGGATAACCAGTTGAACACGTATTTTGGGTATATGTCACTGGGTGGCCACTAGATATTTTAGTCAATTTAACACAGACTTGTCAAATTGAAATCAACACCTAGGGAATACATTCACTTGAAGGTATATAATTTAAATTAAAGTTTTGGAAAAAAGTTCCTTCAGGTGACCACTTGACAATAAATAACCACATATCCAGTAACCGATTGACAAGATCAAGTTTATAGATTACCTTAAAGAAATAAGCATTGGAGGCAAAATGACAAAATTGTCCAAAAAGTCAAAATAGATTTCACAAACCAGGGCCTCCAAATTGATTTAAAATAGTTATAACTTTTGGCCAAGAGAGAACATTATAAGAATATCTGTTAATGGCTATTACCGAATACAGTTTTTCCAATGGAAAGCGTCCACTCCTCTTGGAGCCTATGACACCGAAATATAATGGAATATCATCACAATACTGCCTGCCACAGGGGTGTCAAAATCATGGCCAACAGGGCAAATATTGCCTATCACCTCTTTTTTGTAAATGAAATATTACTGAAAAGCAGAAATGTTCATTCTTTTATGGACCATCTATGGCTATTTGGAGGTTGTGGAGGTAGAGCTGAGTAGTTATGACAGACTGTATGGATCACAAAGCAAAAAATATTTACTATCCGGTCCTTTCCAGAAAAAATTTGCCAGCCCCTGGCCTGTCCTCAATTAATATATAAAAATACTTTTTTCAAGGCGATATCACAATATAAGTATAAGGCATGATATTTAAGGTGTTCAATATCCTTGATTCAGGTTAGATTATATTTTAACAGAGGATTCTAAGGCTTGTAGTGGTTGTTTTTACATCACTTATGTGACTTTCCACGCCATTTATAAGTTGTTCTCAGAAGTCCAAGGCCAGGTTCAGAGACTTCTTTTTATTTTCCTTCAGGACTATAAGACATGGTCATCTTCCACCATTCCCACTATATATTCTATCTCCGGTCCTGTCAATTTCTCATCAGTCCCCTATTCGCCACCCTTCTTTATATTCCGGGGTTTGGATCTACTGTTGCCCAGAGCAAAATCTCATCCATCCGTCAAGATTTCAACCTAATGTCACTTCCGTATCCTGTGGCCAGCCTTGTCCTCACCACCTGAGGGGTTGGGGGGTGGGGTGGGGAGGGTCCAGGAAGCACTTTGGGATATGGGTCTACAAAACACACATATTGTATCATGGCTTTTTCCAATTCATTGTTCAAAAACCCAACACTCATCAGTAATTTCTTTGTCTCGCTGCACCTATACAATACTTTCCTCTTTTCACCCCCCCAGCCCTCCGGTCCAATTTTCCACATAGTAACCAAAGTGATCTTTTCAAAATGGAAATCAGATGTGTCGTGACAACCAGGACTTGATTGAAATTCCCTGTATCAAGAAAAGTGTCTGGCACATGGTAGGAGTTCAGTGAATATTTACCAAATAAAGATTTCCTTCTGTACCCCATGCCACAACACTTAACATAACCTACAGACAGAACAGTTCCTTGTGTTTAAGGAACTTGAGACCTAATTGGGAAGATAAGAAAACTAAATACTTGAAAAGTAACTAGGTAATCCATAGTTAACTTAAAAGCGTTTAACTAGTAGGCGGATGTTAAATAGATCATGCGGACGGTGTGGGTAGGACTGAACTAGGTGGAGAGAAGAACATCTGTACATGAGATAAGGTAGGAGGAGATGCATGGGGAGCAGAGTCAGCAAGGCAGCCATGTGGAGGAGCACTGGCTTGTCTGAAATTACTGAGATGCCTCCTCCCTGGAGGCAAGGAGACGGGGAAGAAGCACAAATCCCAGGAGGCTTAGTATCTCCTGGACTGTTCATGCATCATGCTACCCCATGCTCCCACACGAAAGAGTTAACGAAAAGCATTGACCGTGATACACATCCCGGAGTGGAATCAGCCCTCCTCACTAGCCTCTCATCAGAGTTCAGCAATTTGCAAGTGATCTACGGAAGTAGGAAGGTAAGCATGCCACTTGAGGGTTGCAGGGTTGGGCCAGAGACTCTACATTGGGAAATGAAACATAAATCAGGCCTCTTCATATTTATTACACTTACATTTCTAAAAGTTATTACAAACCTGTTGATTAGATTGTTGCTGGCTTCAGGGGTTTCGTGTTGAGGGGAGGGCTAAGTAAAGTAATTATTTGAAGGAAGCAGAGGGCCTATGATATACACTATAATCCTCGGGCTATTTTTGAGCACTTATTTTAGATAACTTTGTTACTAGAAAAAAGAGTCTGAGATTTAAGGGCAAATGAACGGGGCAATAATAGGAACTTTGCTGGTGCAAGAAACCATCTCCCCACACTGCTTTTTCATCTTTCTGAATCTATATCAGCTCACCAGTGTGCCCATCATACCCACAGCGAATCATTCCTCCCAGTGTGCTAACCATCCTACATTTCATCACCAGTGTTTAATAAATTTTTTCTTATAAACCTCTGAATTGATTTGGACTGGTCTAAATATCAATATGCCTTATAAACTTTTGAATTGATTGGGACTGGTGTTTAAATATCGGTGGGGTAGCAGTTGTGTTCGACAACTTCTTTTCTTTGCTGTTATTGACTGTTCTTCCCCCACAACCCCCCAGGTCATCCCTGTAAGATCAAGTCACTTGTAAACCCAATTTGGACTTAAAGCAATTGTCTAGCAAAATAAATACATATTTTATTTCTAGAAGTCATTTATTTTTTCTCTATAATTCAAGAAAGGCTGTATCCTCCACCTTCTTACCATCTATTTTTCATGTTTATACCTTATCAGCTTTCAGTCCAGATGTTTATTCAACAAGTATTTCTGAATGCCTGCCTTGTGTCAGGCATGTGTTAGGTGATGAGGATACTGTGATAAACTAGCAGAGCCGGTCACTGCCCTCTTTGAGCTTATATTGTCGTGGAGGGTGGAGAAGATAAAAAATGAAATAAAAAAGATGCTGAGAAAGAGAATAATGGAATGTGGGCTACTACTTTCTTTAAGGGAAGTGACATTGAAGCTTAGACTTCAAGGTGAAGAACCAGAGAGAAAAGATTCTGGCAAAAGACCAGCTGGCGGGGAAAGAGGAGTTTTTAAAATAAGGCCAAGTAGCTGGGAATTAAATATTTGTGATATGGTCCCAAATCTACAGTTGACAATTTTCTTTATCTTCTTCACATCTGCTTTGTAATTTTGGATTTTATTCTGAGGATAAATACAACTCAGATTAATATTACTTGTCATGCTGGTGGAAGCTGAAAAGACTAATTTATAAACTGTGCTGTGGGTTCAACAGATTGGAATGTCATATAGCTGAAGAATACGTGTAATCATTATAGGACATTTACACCACCTCCAAGATAAGTATCAAAATCAAATTTAAAACTCAGAATATATTTTTGCTAAGAAAAGAAACTATATAGTTCCCAGCTTAAGAGATACAATACAAATTACATAACAACAACACTGATTAGCAGTTCAAATTTTATGAACATTTCGAAATATTAAAGGAGATACTTTGTAGGTTTCAATTATGTATCAAGGTATCCAGAATTTGGAAACAAATTAGCAAAAGTCACCAGAGGACGGGAAAAACTCCGATTTAAATTCTTTCCCAAATATCACTTAAGAACCACCAACTACACCTGCTCTAATTGTCAAGTGAGGAAACTTTTCATTACAGTATGGTGTTGAATGTTTACTCTGAATAAAATTCAACATATCCTAAAAATGGGAATTAAAAGCAACCGCATTATATAATTTATCAAAAAGACGTCAGGAAACTGTAAGAGAGGGCTATAAAGTGTAAAATGTAAATGTTTCATTTACACATAATGAAGTACTGAGTATCTTGTAGGTTAGATTGTTGGGTTCTGTTATATTTCTTGATTTGTCTACAAACTAAGTACCACTTACAATGCTTTCTTGGCAAAAAGGTAAAACAAAGGCCCCAAATCCTCAGGTCTAATCCATTTGTAAAGAATGAACAGATTTGGGTAATTCTTGTTATGAAACTGAATTCTGATAAATAAGAATATAATCTTTTAAAATCCAAGAGCTTAGTCCTAGAATCAATGAACATAGAGTATTAGGTTAAGGCAAAACAAACAAACAAACAAACAAACAAACAAAACCAAAAAACACCCATCAAGCTATGGTCCCATAACTGGGCCAGGAGAACAGTAAAGCAAACCATCATCTGGGGCACTGTTGGTTATCAAAAACTTATTTCTGATGCAACTCATTGAATCTGCTATGTCTGATCCCAATTTTTCCCTTGAGTAACACAGAGAGTCGATCACTTAATTTAGGTGTATATTTCATAGCAGGAATTTATTATGATTAATAGAATTATCACAAAAAGGAAAATAAACTTTTGAATGAAATATACTCAAAACTGATATCTTTCTAGTACTGTCAACCTAATTCTATGCATCCTTGAGAACACCAGAAATTTCATACCTAAGGTAAAAAACATATTCTAAAGATTGGTTAAACTGATTACTATCATAACTGAACATCGAAAGCAAAAAGGAAAAATATGCTTAAGAGACCTTAAAGACAAACAATTTATTATCTATAAACTTGACTTTAATTACAAATGGCAAAGTTGAAGAAAAGATAGGTCCTTGGTAATTAAAGATGTTAGACTGCTAATCACATGATAAAGTTCTAGAATTTTGTGAAAGTTCCAGATTTAGGTGACTTCTTAGATTTGGAGAGCCATACCCACTGTCAGATTATTTTCTTGGTTAAACCTCATCATTACCATGTAGGAAAACAGGACCCACATTACACCATTCATACTCCATTGTATGATGATCGATGCCATGCTATGGTTTCTGCAAAACAGGGTTTGACTTAAGAGACTAAAGAGGCAGATCTGCTATGGCACAGGCCAACTCCTCCAAGAAATAGATGGAATGAAGAGGTCCCAAGAGTCCTGATTCAGATTCAGAAATGATTGGTACTAGGACAGCTAATCAGGGCACTTAGCAGAGTTAAATGTTCCAGACGCAGAAGAAGGTAATAAGTCGTAAAACAGCAGCCACGCTGAGTTAGAACAACTTCCCATCTGTAGTCAGAATTGTATGAATGCCCCCAATATTCTCAGCCCCTTGTGAAATATGCCTTCTTCTGGTTATTCAACCCAATACAAATCTAGGTGCTGTGCCAGTGTGATTAAGGTTTCAAATCAGTTAACTTTAAAATGGGCAGAGTATTTGAGTCGTCCTGATTTATTCACATAGATTTTCTAAAAGCGGAGAGTTTTTAAATAGGTATTGGCAGAGGGAGAAGTCAGAGATTCAAAGTATAAGGAGATTTGATACAAAACAATTTCTCTGTTGCTGGCTTCAAGATTAAGGCGGGTATTTGGCAACAAGGTATGTGTGGTCCCGGGTTGACAGCTGGCAGGAAAACAAGGACCCCAGTCCTACAACCACAGGTAACTGAATTCTGCCAATAACCTGAATAAGCTTGGAAAAGGGCCCCCAGCCTCGGATGACACAGCAACCTCAGGCTACCTAGATTTCAGCCATGGGAGACCCCGCACAGAGAATCCAACCAGGCCACGCCACACTCTCGCACATGGGAAGTCACTGTAAAATCAATGTGTATGGCCCTAAGCCTCTACGATCGTAATAATTGGTTATACAGCAATAAAAAATTAAAACACCATCATTTTGAAGGCAGAAAAAGCCAGAGTGGCCATCCAAGAGAGCTGAGATCAAAGTTTCTGGTTCCTGGAAAGGCAACCCAGAAGGAAGAGGTATACTAAGCAGCACTGATTAGAGAAAAGAGAGAGAAAAATCAGAGATCCAAGGAAAAGTTAAATCCTCTCAGCTAATCGCAGTAAAAGCAGGGAATTCTGGAATTCTGGAATTCTAGGACTAGAAGAGTAATCCCAAACTGACTTTTAGTAGTCCAATGGATCCCCTGCTCAGTGAGCCATGAATGTTTGTTTATTGAAGGAAATGGGCGGGCCAGTGAAGACAGGACAACGTGGGAGCCCAGGAGTGAGCGGAATTCAGCAGGTCGGAGCCCGGCTGCATCCATCAGTGCGTGCAGCTACATTGGGACTCAGAGCAGAGACAGGAACCAACAGGCCCAGTACGGAATCGAAACCTAATTTACTGTATGATTCAATCAAGACTAAGCTCCGAAATCCCCCTAGTAAAGAAAGGAGAGGAGAAAACAGGTAACCCGATCACTTCCAGTTGTAACGCGCCAGCGTGCCGCAAGTGGAAATAAAGGCTCTGGTGACCTCGTTCCCCTCCATGACTACTCTTTATGCATCCAGATTAAAATTTTACTTCAAGGAGCAAAACAGAAAGCAAAACATTTGCTACCACAGAATAAACAGAGAAGACCAACTTCTGTGTGATGACCTGAGACCTCTGGTGCAAGCAGGAAGAAAGAGTACGACTTCATAACTTTGTATTTTGTGAGCTTTCCTATCAGCTTTCTAGACACGGTCAGGTCTGGAACAACACAGGAAGACCCCCCGAAATCCCCAAAACCTAAAATTTTCATTCTTAGGTGAATTTGCACTGAGTTAGGTATGAGCATAAGAAGTGCCTGCTGCTCACAGGAGTTTCTTACGAGTCTTTTTTATATCTGCAGGACTGATCATGCTTGGACCCAAAGCTCATGCAGGGTATTTTAATTTAGGATCAAAACAGCTGTTTCCAGAGTAATATCAGGTTCACTGTATATAGAGAATTGCAAACAATGTCATTTATGTCATTATTTGCGTTTAATGTCATGAATGCCATTTGGGGATGCAGAGAACTGGTTGTGCCTCCAGGATGTCACTATTAAAATGCAATTCAGAAAAACAGATGGGGATATTTGCTGGATATATTCCTCAATAAGTTCATGCTCTTTTAGTTCCAATGAATAAAGCTAAAGTCTTAATACATTTTGTTTTTACCAACATAGGGGAAACATTCCAGGAGAATAAATGTTCTCTTTTCTGAGAATTGCTTCCTGTTACGTTTTTGCATTTGCTGCTCTCTTAGGACCAGTTTCAACATAAGTCATTGGTACAGAGGTAGGGCTCCTGTTGGGATTCCTTTAAATGGGTCCAGATGGTACTCTCAGTCAATAAGTGATATTACCAGCTTTCAAGAAGAAAGATTTTATTCTCTTTCTTTTCTTTCCTGTTACAAGCCACTAACCCTTTTAGTTAACTCAACATCTGAATTTCTAGAAACATCATTTTTTACACCTGAAAATATCATCCACTGTGGTAGTCGTAAACAATAGGATATAAACACAAGATACTCCTGATACAGGATGATACCTTGGTCACGGAGGAAACTCCAAGGTTCTGCAAAATAGGTAACATTTACCATTGCTTTGTCATCAGAACTAGCAAGCTGTCCAACAACAGAACTCCCAAATCCACTGAAGTGAATTTGCATTCCAGCAGGTATAGACCTCTTTCAGTAGGTTGAAGGCCTACAAGAAGCAGGGTCTTAACAAATTTGGGAAATCACAGGTTTTTAAAAAGCAAAAGCAATTTACAACTGAGAAGAATGTAAGAAAGGAAAGAAGAAATGAGGGAGGAAAAAGTCCCTGAACAGTCATGGGCAGTAATATCTATGATACGGACAAGATTACAAAATTCATAGTTTCTACAATCTATTTGGTTATTAATGTAAATTTATTTAAATTTAATAATTTAAAGCCATGCTTTAATAAATTATGTCACATTCCCTGGGTTAAACTAAAAAATTATAATGCTTGGTATGTTTAACTTTTACTTAGGTTTCTTTTTTTTTTAAGATTTTATTTATTTATTTGACAGAGAGAGAGAGATCACAAGTAGGCAGAGAGAGAAGGGGAAGCAGGCCCCCCACTAAGCAGAGAGCCCGATGCGGGGCTCAATCCCGGGCCCCTGAGATCATGACCTGAGGGGAAGGCAGAAGCTTAACCCACTGAGCCACCCAGGCGCCCCTTTTACTCAGGTTTCTATGTTAGCACATCCACCCTGCAAGTGAACTGATGATGATAACCAGACTATTTAATTCAAAAAGAGTTAAGATCTTAGATTTCTGTGTTTCTTACAGGGTTGACGAATACCTGGAGGAGAGAACAGAAAGGAACCGAACTAAATCTATGCAAAATCTAGTACCAAGGAGATAATATAAACATTTATTCACTGAAAGGGTTTACTTTAGAATTAACAAAAGAGATAACCTTTCTAGGAACGGGCTAACACCAATGCAGAGCAAACCCTTTCTCCTAGAAATCAACACTGCCTATCAGCAATTATAAAAACAATAACGCTGACCTTGAATCAGCCTTAAAGGTCTTTTTATACAATTATATTTTCAGCTTTATGAATTTTCAGTTGCTATCTCAGCCACAAATTCAATAAATGCAGAGTTGGTCAGTAATAGGAAGATGGCTATTTTAATAGCCTTCCCTGAAAAAGGCATTTGAGAAAGTAGGCGTTATACCAGCATTTTTTCTTTTTAAAACTTGACAGCTTTTTCAAATCCCACTCAGCACACCTTCGGTGAAGATTTATATGACATTTCAGGTAAACAACAATAAAAATTAAAATCATACTCAGACAAAACCAGAGATGATTTAAATAAATAATATCTGCAATCCTAGGAAATGAACAGTCAGCTAAGTGGTTTTTAAACCCCGAAAAATTCTGTTATGCAATATTAGGATTCAAAGTAAACTCTTGAAACACTTTTTGCCCCTCATCTTGAGTTTATAATTTCACTTCCTCTTCTGTAATCTTAAACGTAACAGCTAGCAACAGCACAGAAACCTAAAGCAGAACAGCCCGGTGTGTAGTTATTGAAATTAACCGATTCAGTATCTTTTACCACCAGTCAGGTATCATAACAATCTGGCTGAAAACTGCTAGGAAAGTCTTCAAAACCAGCCAGACTCTGCTTTAGGGAACTCTCTGACAACACTTGGGACATTACTGGCTCTCAGCGTCTGTGGGTGTTGCTATGGGCACAGTCACAAAGAACCCCGGCATCTATACAAAAAGGTACACATGCAGAGAACGTGGGAGGGACACAGATAGATTGATAAGAAAAATCAAAAAGAAGAAATAATTGCGCTGGCAACATACAATAGGCGCACAATTTTGAGACCATGTTTTACACTAATTCTCTTTCAATGGAAGCTAGGGAATCCAAATTCAGCTTAACTGTAATTGTGACTAAACATGAACCAGGGGTGGAAATAATATCCTAAAACTCTGCACTCATACCATTTATCACAAGTCTTAATTTAAGACTTGAAGTGAATTGCATTTAAAATAATATTTAAACTTCCACTTATAAACCCTGGATAGTCGTTTATAAATCTACAGAAGAGAAAAGAACAGGTTACTATGAACAAGAACCCAATATTGATTTTTCGGCGGTGCAGTAAGGCATCTCCATTCTATTTGGCTGCTGTCAAAGCCACTCTTTAACAGCTGGAGTCAAATTGCACTATTTACAGCAAGAGCCCTTGTCAAGTGGACCATAAGTATCCTAACAATACACTATTCAAATGGCACTTTGCCACACAAATTGCTGACTTGATGAATAACCTATGTCAACGACGAAGGCCGATATAAAAGTTTCATTTTTATGAGAGGCTTTACATTCACACATTAAGTAAGCTTTCTTTGAAGAACTATCAGGCTATATATTTCAGGCCTTTGGAAGCTGAAAATAATTAAAATCTGTTTAAATACATCAAGGGAACTTGACAACATTAATATGGATCTGGTGTTAACTACATTGGTCACACGAGTCAGAACAGTGCCCTCTGTTCCCGGCACTCCCCACCGACACGTGCAGCACAAAGCGGGACTTCCACCAGCCACGCACCATGACATACGAGCATTCTCCTTTTGTGCCTCGAATTTACATGGCCAACGAGTGTTTGGATCCAAGCAGGGCTTTGAAGTCCTGTGAGGAAATTCATGGCTGCTTCTGTGTGTGGAGGGACAGCTGGAGTCATTTAACGGTTTGTTTCGTACTTTTCACAGTGACTCTGAGACCTCCTAAATTAGTTTTGAAAAAAAGCTGCGAGGTGCTTTT
Organism: Procyon lotor; assembly: GCA_028646535.1. NCBI lineage: Eukaryota > Metazoa > Chordata > Mammalia > Carnivora > Procyonidae > Procyon > Procyon lotor. The sequence goes on along the minus strand of CM053609.1, from coordinate 40,121,989 downwards.
CATACGTTTCCTCAACATGGAGGCGACTGCATCACAAAGTTTAAATCTATGCCACAAAGTAAGAAAAGGACATTATTCATAAAGGAGCCACTAAAAAAGGTATTAAGTATTACAGAGATGTTTATTTGACTATTATATGTCATAGGAGTGGTCATATATACTCTGTTAAAAATTTGCATCACTTTGCATGCTCAAAAAAGCAAATTAGTTTGCCTATTTCTCTGCTGTTGTATGTTTATCTTACTAAGAAGAGGGCTGTCATTTAGCAATTCAAGTTTTAAGCTGAGATTCACTAGATCAAAATACTCAGGACAAAAATCTTAATCCAATGTATACAGAGAGAAATTCTTATATTTTAGTGAGGTGCTTGGATATCTCATGACAAAGATTTATTTTCTTTTAAAATTCCACAAACTTGATGCAAAATATTTTGTACATCAGAAAAAATAGCTATATGCTCTTCATTACATTTAAAAAATATACCAAAAATTAACTACTCATCAAGGTGAAAATTATCATTCTTTATTTAAGGATTTATCCTTATGTAATCCAATTAATTGTTTTCAAATACATGTTATTTGTCCTTTTCTATAGTGATTAATTTCTGGTAATAAAATATAAATAATTCAATCAAGACTGAGTTAAGGTACAAAATGTAATGTTACCACATGAATTATTATTTCACATTTAGACATATAGATTTACAGGTGACATTTTAAAGCATTATCATTTAGAAGCTACTCTAATTCTATTCTGGTTATGTTTTTGTGTCACAAAATATGAAAGAACTAGCATTTCATTTTGATAAAGTAATCAGTAGTGGGGTCCAATTTTTTATTGGTGGCCTACCAGTGCCCCATCTGTGTTTTATGAGAGGTAGCAGGATAAAGCCCTAATAAGATTTTTCAGCAAATGGTACCAAATAGACATCACTCAAGGTCAAGTGAAGGTTAAAAAAATACATATTTCTAGAAAACTCACTGGAACATAAATAAATGTAATTATAATTAATTTTATATGTTTGGAAAAAGATGCATGTATAAGTATGTTATTTAAAGGAAATGCCATTAAAAATCTTGCTTGCACTGAGAGCTATCTTGTGCACATTTGTTTTCATCAAAAGGAAGATTTCCAAACACATACGCATTTCATGATTTCTGTCAGGGAACAGACTTGATACAAGTCTTTGGGATTGCATTCCACATAGTGCAAGAGAAGTTGGACTACGTTGTTTTATTAAAAATTCAGATATCCAAGGAGAGGAGAGGTGTTGGCTATTTTGCCAGTTCCTCCTAGTGCCTCATGATCTCAAAGTCTAGAGAGGGCTGTTTAGATCAGAAATGGGCAAACTATAGCCAGTGAGCATCAATTCTGGCCCACTGCCTGTTTGTAAATAAAGTTTTATTGAAGCACAATACTTGTTTGTTTAAGAATTGTTTATGGTAACTTCTGTGCTCCAACAGCGGAGATGAATAGTTACAACAGCGAAAATCTGGCCCTCAAAGCCTAAAACGTTTGTCATCGGATTCCTTACAGAAAAGTTTGCTTATCTCAGGTTGAGTTCAACATTGTTCAATACAAATAAAATGTAAACCACATATATTATTTTAAACTGCCTAGTAGCCGTATTAAAAAAAAATAAAAAGAAACACGTAAAATTCATTTTAATGACATATTTTATTTAACCCTTTACATAAAAAGATCATTTTAACATGTGGTGCTAGCCACATTTCAAGTGTTCAATAGCCATATGCGATTGGTGGCTATGATATTAAACAGTGGAGCACCAAACAATCAACTGGTGTGGGGGAGGGGCCGTTGGGGCTCCACCCGATAGAAAATCAGCTTTTTTAAAATAAAGGACATTTATAGGAAACTACAATGGGTCTAATTGGTGACTGTTAAAATAATCCTGTTTATTTCTCATTTACAGACAAGAAATGCAAGAAAAGAAAAAAAAAAAAAAAAAAAAACCAAGCAACCAACCTACAAACAAAACAGGACTTTTCTCCTTAAAATATGATGCAGCTACAAAGATTTCTGCCATGTAGAGATGATTTTAGTAAGGTTGTTTACTTCCTACTTTGAAGCTAAATTCCTCCCACTGCAATTTAAACAGTTTCTATCTTGTTTTATCCTCAGCAGAATCTGAGAAAAGCAGTTCCCCATCACTAATATGATATCGTATTCCTTTAAATCCTTTAAGACTCTGGCCCTCTCCTACTTGAAAGATTGTTCTTTGTCTAGCTCCACAAATTCAACAACTCTAGCATTTCAAATTGGACCCATTTTGAAAGTGTCATATTGTATTTGTCGTTTTCTGTAAAATCTGTTCCCAAATCTATATGCACTCTTCAAATGCAAGAAGAAAACTTGAAAGTAGCATTCAAATAAATTCCACATATTTTGAAACACAAGTGGCTCACCACACAGATCTAAGATGCATTTCTTCCATTTAAACAATTCACTCTACCATCGAAAGTATTTCACTGCATGTCACTAAAATCTACATAAAAAAGTTCTGAGACACAAAGTAACTTTAGACATTTCTACATTTCACAGGGTTACTGTCCCTCATTTTCCTACCTCTAAAATGAGTGTGATTCAAACCCTTTTCTTTAAAACTATTTTTTTCTTATGAAAACCCATGAAGCATTTTATTATATTAACAATAAGGAGAATGGAGAATTTCCAAGCATCTTGAAATTTCATGCATATTAAATTTGTAAATAAAATATTAAGATAAAACAATCTCAAGAGCTTAAATCACAGAGGATGAAAGGAAGAGAGAACCTAGGGGGCACATATAAAAATAGCTCTAATTAGCAGTAAGCTCACTAAAACAGAGGTATGGTGTCTAGAACAAAGGAGGTGATAGTCCTGTTTGATATAAACTGGCCAACTCTGAAGAGAGAGAAGGTTAGAAATCGCAGTCATCTAAGGCAAAGGGCACTAGCTAGGAAATAAAGCTGGAATAAGTCTAAGAGTAGGAAAACAAGACCCTGGCATTTTATTGCTTCCTGGAGTCATGAAAGAAACAAAATTACATAAAGAAAATGAAATCTATATATACTATTACCACTACCTAAAGGGTAGCTCTAAGGTCCTCCAAGAAACTGAAAGAAATAGTAATCAGTTTACCTTCTGGGAATTAAACTAGTAAAATAGGCACTTGATGAATGAGATTTGCTCCTGCAGACCCTAGGCATCTGACATGCATGAGTCAGGACACATCTCCAAGTTCTTGTCTGCTATTCCAGCATGTAATTCCCCCTATAAGATGCACACTCTATTATGCAGAGACCAGCAAAGCCACATTAAGATGGGAGTGTGTGGTAGTCATCTGGGTTCACTCACTGGGCTTTATTTACCTCAATCTTATAACACATATGATTCAATTTCCTACCTTTGGAGTCTAAGACCTTATGACTGTCATTTTTGGTTGTGAATGTTCAAGTTTCATCCTACTGACATAATTTTCCCTTATAAAATAGGACCTATTTCAAGAACGTGAAAAGCACTTTGGGGAATCAAAAACCAATTGGACTAAATGAGAAAAGAAAAACAACAAACAAATGATAACAACAAGCTATAGCCTAATGACCGGTTTTAACATCTGAAGGAGGAGAGTATGAACAAAAGTGGGTGGCCCTAATGCAGTCTTAAAAAGTAAAGATTCAAAATTTAGGGATTTGTCAATGTCGATCAGCCTTGACCAGGAAATGCAGTACCTTGCATTGGGCTCTCAGAGCTCAGGGAAGGAGCAACCCCTGCCCCTGACTCCCTCTGGGAAAACTTCACCTCCCTCATTTCCACTTCCCCTCCCCAACTGTAGCTTTGCGACAGAGACAATGCTGAGCGATGAACAAAATTTCATGTACCTCTGTCATAGTGAATTAGAGCATGGTCATTCTAGTTTATACCTGAATTTCTTGGGTGTTTGGTTAGTGTGGCTCAGTTCTCAAAAGGCTGATAAAGCCTGGCCTCACCGATGTCATCTCAATCAAGTCTTTAAACCCAAAAAGCTGAAGGTGGCACACTGGTGCCCCGATCCCCAAACTGCAGCTTTTTTTTTTTTTTTAATTTATTTATGAAGTGGGCTCCATACCCAATGTGAAGCTTGAACTCATGAACCTGCGATCAAGAGTCACATGCTCTACTCTCTGAGCCAGTCAGGCGCCCCACAACCCCGCTTTGTTCCCCCCCTGAAGCTCTGAGGCACAGCATGAACTACTCATGAAGCTTTCTTCAGGATGATGCATCCTTTTGCCTCTAACCATATACATGCACATGAGAAAATTATTTAAAGTCCTTATTAATGGTATTTTAAGTCTCCATAATACCATTAAAATAATGGAAAATGTTAAGAAATTGGTGAAATTTTGATGTAGACATCCCACTTTTGGAACTATAGCCATTACATAATACTGAATATGAAAAAAAGCTTTAAGGTTTATAGGTGTGTTATTCATAAAAGTGAAACATAAAAAACAATCCCTATATTAAGCCTTAGGAGAATAATTTAATCAGTAATAGTATGTGCAAAGTATAGAGCATGATGTAGTCATTAAAAAAACATAGATAGTATTATGAAAATAGGTTTACATAGAAAATACTCCATTGGATATATACATGTAGATGGCATAGTACAACAACATTATGAGGGAATAATGTGGAAATACAGAAGACAAAAGAATGGAAGGGTCCCTTAAAGAAATCAGATTAAATTACCGTATTATTTTACAGCCAAAAAGAAAGCTCATCCAAATCACTGTGAAGGTAGCTGACTTGGCTTATGAAACTAAATGCAAACTCCACCCCTGTGTATTAATTAAGGTTTGGAATCCTAAATAGCTGGCAATTTATATATATAAATCTCGGAGTATATATATATATATTTATATATATATAGTATATATACTATATATATATATATATATAGGCTGAGTATATATATAAAATATATATACTTTTTATATATAAAAAGTATATATTACTAAGTATATATATATATAAAAACAAAAAACAACAAAAAACTGTCCATACAATGATCCAGGCTTTGTGACACCTTTTTGGTTTATCTGTAATAAGCGTTTTAGAGACGAGGTCATACGGACTCAACTGAAAAACAAAAATGGATTCAGAATACAGAATGTATCTCCTCCCCCAACTGAAAACCATCTAGAACTCAAGAGTTAATATAAGATTGACTCAATTACAATAGCTAGACCCTGTCTTGTCAAAAAGAATGCTGCGCCAAACCTAATAATCACTTAAAAAGTTATCCTGATTCCCTCAAGACCACTTGGTAGATATGTCTGGTAGATGCAGTGAACTCTCAATTCTGTTTCTGTGCTGATATTTAATTGCCACCCATCCACGAAGGCACATCACCTCTTACTCAGGGTTGATCATGTTCTCTGGGAGCAGCAGCTTGGTTTGAACTTACCTTACATGAAGACTCCACCTGCAGACCAGGGCAAGGGATTGGCCCAAACTGATAGGAGCTGGAGGATCTCTGTTCTACACTTTTGTGCTTATGTGTCTCTGAGGCAAGTGGAAGAACAGATTCGGGCTTTAGAAGCTGTGAATCATCACAACAATTGAGAATAATTCTTGCTCTTTCTCCTGTTTCGTGTCTTTCCAAAGTGCCTGGAAAACAAGATTAGAAAAAAAAAATATGCACAATATTTACTCCAAAGGAATGAAAAGAGCAAGACACTTTTAGCAGAAAAATCACAATTCTTTAAGTGATCATGCCTTCTTACAACCGAAAAAGCAGCCTGGGAGTTTTCTCTAAATTATTCAAATCATCATCTTACAAAGGCTGAAATTATGGGCTTGAAAACCTCATCTTCCTCTTTGTGCTTTTTTATCTCCTGAAATCAACAGGGCATTCAATAGCCTTTAACAGTAAAATCTCTTACTTATTATACAGTATGCAAGTGATCAATAACAACCAACGATGGAATATTTGAGTGCTGTCCCCTAGTGTTTCAACTCACAAACAACAGAGAACCAGTGTTTTTTGATAAAAAAAGAAGTTTCTGTTGGCAATATACATACATAATTTAAGTGGATAGGATGAGTAAGAACACAGATGCTTTGTAATGCTACCTCCTTTCCCCAAGGGCCCTCACTACTTCAGGAATGTAAACCACTCTAGAATTTTGTTATTGTTGCTATTATAGCCTCTGATTTTTATTTATGTTATTAGGAGAAAAAATAACACCCCACGAAGGATACTTTGCCCTCTTCTCTGCCATTCCTTCAGTTCTAGAATTTCAAGATGCTGGTAAGTTCAATTCAAATTTAAAAGAAACAAGTATAAAATAGAGTAAAAGTATCAGGAAACAACTCACAAGGAGTTAATGCTTTTATAAAATACAAGGCCAAACTCTCACTGAAATCTTAATAAATATGAATTAATTATGACCACTGTCTCTTATGAGTTCATTTACATTATTCATACTATATTAAATATAAAACCTATATCCTACTAAGTAAAGATGCTGAGGAAAATTAACTTGACATATAAACTTACAGATTTCATCTCATATTACTCTTCCCCCATCAATGAGAAATTAGTTGTACGAATTGTTACGAAGGAGAAAGGTAATTAGTAGTATTTTTTTAGATTTCACTTATTTTTTTGAGAGAGAGAGAGAGACAGAGAGAGTGTGCATGAGTGAAGGGGAGGACAGTAGGGGAGGGAGAAAGGGAGGGAGAGAAACCCAAGCAGACTCTGAGCTGAGCTCAGAACTCGATCTCAGGACCCTGAGATCACCACCTAAGCTGGAACTAAAAGTTGGACGCTCAACTGACTGAGCCACCCAGGTGCCCCTCTTATTAACAGTATAAGAAAATATAAATTTAAAGGACTCACAGTAAGGAAATAAAAAGAATTCTATACTACTGTTTTTAGATAAGTAGATTCGAAGATTAGGACTATCCAGTCTTTCCTCATTTTTCCTCTTCTCTTCCATATAATTTCTTTTTTTTTTTTTTTTTAAAGATTTTATTTATTTGACAGAGAGAAACACAGCGAGAGAGGGAACACAAGCAGAGGGAATGGTAGCGGGAGAAGCAGGCTTCCCGCAGAGCAGAGAGCCCGATGCGGGGCTCGATCCCAGGACCCCGGGATCATGACCTGAGCCGAAGGCAGACGCTTAATGACTGAGCCACCCAGGCGCCCCTCTTCCATATAATTTCTTTACAGCAACTAAACCACCATTAGTTGGTCACTTTGGATTCTAAATCAGCAAAAGCTACTACATAAAATATTTAGTGGAAGTTTAGTCCCTAGCCTCTTAACAATGACATATTTTTTTTTCATTCTAACATTTCTACATTCATAAATTAACACCTTTAGCATATAAACTCACAAACACATTATTTCTCTAGGCTTTTTTTTCCCCATCAAGAGTGATAATATCTTGAACAAATGAAGCTGGCAGCAGCAAGAAAACCCCTTTTCTCAAGGACCATAATAACAGAAGTTTCTCAAACCAAAGATAATAGTTATTACTCCTTTCTAAAAATGACTGCATTCCAGAACTTGTAACTATGTTCCCTAGCAAACTTCACTGACTTTCTGAGATATCTCTCTTTGAATATTGTATCATCATGGGTATTTTCTTCTCATAGGTTTTCTGTGGTTCCTCAAACTGTGATTTTTTAAAAAATATTTTGAAAATTCTTGGAAAGAATTTACTGTCCTTTAATACATATAATACGTGCCTTATACTATACATTTTACATATACATGTATGTTATTCTATACCTAATGTCTTAAACAGACATAACCATTTCTTGCATTTCCCAGTGATGAAAATAGTTTATCCATGAACTTGAGCAGCTGTTGATTTTTATTCATGCATCGATAATCTAGCATCTATGGGACACTCATTCATTGTACCAGATGCTGGAAATTTATGCTAAACAAGAATGACTCAGTTTTTGTCCCTCTTGAGCTTAGTTACAATCTCCTGGTTGTGTAGAGGCAAGAAATATCTGAAAAGTAATCTGCTGTAATATATAAGTAACACAAAGCTATTTTTACTCCAAACTAAAAATCTCCTGTTCTAACAGAATGTTGGACTCCTGGTTTTGGGAACAATAGTTTCCATCATGATTAGCTGTAAAATATGTGACTATTTTGTTTCAAAGAACTGGTTGAAACACAAATGTGACAGTAAGGAATAATTTTTAAAGTGAGTCAGTTTCTTTTAAAGTTATCACAGGCAAGTAAATGACATGTTCAAAACGATGAAGTGGTTTTATTATAAGTTCAGGACTTATAAAGGGCTTTTAAAGGCCCTTGGTCAAAACGCCGAGAGTGGATAGTGAATCCCAGGTATGCCAGTCGCCAATTCACTGTTGCTTATTTCCAAATTCACCCTTCATTGCCTGCTCTGTGAAAATAGACACATGTTCTCTAAATATTTTTCCTTCAACAGCTGGTACAGTCTTAACTTTTGCAGATAAAAAGTGATGGGGATAAAAGGTGATTTAAAAAAAAAAGGGACACCTGGGTGGCTCAGTTGGTTAATCTGACCTTCAGCTGGTCCTGATCCTAGCCCCCTGTTGGGCTCCTGCTCAGTGGGGAGTCTACCTCTCCCTCTCCTCCTCCCCCTGCTCATGCACTCCTGCTCTCTCTCTCCCAAATAAATAAATAAAATCTTAAAAGAAAAGTCTAGTAAAATTCCTTCTCAGTTCTAGCATGTTCCCTTGCAGCAGCGTGGGGGCTTCCCCAGCACTCAGGTCCTACAGCGTGGGGCAGCCAGCAGCACCCAGCAGGTAGCATCCCCCACGGACACACTCTGTGTGGTCGTAGGACAGAGATTTCCTAGTGAGCCATTTCTCCGTGAATGATTTTCCATGGCACCTCAGGGAGCATATTTTTGGCAAGTTCCACCACATCACACCACACCACACCAGCTTCTCGACCATCCAGTGACCACAGCTAGGACCTTTCCTGTAAAGTCAGTATCTTAGCCCTGGGCGGGGTGGTGGTGTGTCTCTTCCTTGGGCAGCTCTAGGGGTACTGGCTGCTCCTTAAATCTGCTATTCCTATATTCTCTAAGTTTTCTTTAGTTCTTACCAACCAGTTCCTCATATCAGATTCTTTGTAATGGTTAATAATTGTTTATATCAAATTTTCTCTAGTCAAATTACCTTGTTATTTCTCTCTCCTGATTAGACAGATTGACATACAATGATAAAACACCTCTGATGCAGAATGTTCTTTTAAGTATATCCTGAAATTATGGGATTCGTATAACTTCAGGGATATATTTAAATTGTTAGAAGAGCTTGTAGCAAAAACCGTAAGCTACGAGGGACAACATGACCCCAGGGAGGTCCAGCAAGCAGTGTCTTTATAACTCTAATAACATTCTTTGGCAGCAGACAGCCTCCCTGCTTCCTGATATTAAAGAAATGTCAGAAACTGAAAGTTTACAAACTTGCTTAATTCAACATCCAATTTTAAGAGAATTTTCGCTTTCCAAAGTAAACTCCATGATAACTATATCTTTTTTTTCTTTTGCTCTGTGCTACATCAAGATACAAGCTAACTCACATTGAACTCTGCTTTTGAATCCATTTGAACCCGATAAGGAAAAATATGTGTGAATTACATGTGATTTTATGTGGTAATATAATTTCCTCCCTCAAAGTAGATACTACGTGGAACATTGTATTGTATAAAACTGCCTTCTATGCAAATATGTAAATATCTTGCCATTTTTCTACCGCTTTTTCATTGACATGAGTTTTAATACAATTTGTTCTCATCATAAACTAATAATAGTACCTCGGAGGACGGAATCCATCCTGAGAAAGAGAGCTTGGAACAATTAGTGTCCTAAGAGAGTGAAGGAAAGATGACACCGGCAAGCATTAGAAGCACTTTTCACTGATGCCAAACTGCTTATTCCTCAAAAAGCCAGTGCACAGAAATATAAGGAGTAGCAAGATCCTCTGTGCAGAGCCCTAGGTCCATATTGACAATATCTCCACTGTATATCCTGCCTTCACCGCCAAGTCAACATCGCATACCTGATCACTTTTTTTTCCCCCACCAAAGTGTTCCCTGTGTTCCCTCTTTGCAACCCCGTCTAGCTACCACCCTCTCCACCTGTCAGGGATGACAGCCTGCAGACGTCACTGGATGTTGGCTAACAGAAGACCTGACTCCAGGCTGCCCTGTACATGAATCCTCATTTTACCCTGACCGGTCATGCGGCCCTAGGCAAGTCATTTTACATTGCTGTGCCTCTGTTTCCTCACCTGTGCAATGGGGTTAATAATAATTTGGACCCCACAGGGTTACTATGTGGATTGCACTGAGTAGATATTTTAAAAGCTTAGAAGGTCCTGGCACTCGGTCTGTGCTGTGCTCTATGACAGCCCCCCTCTGACACATGACAAGTTCTCGCTCAGCCCCTTGTGAGCAGTTTAACAAACCTCCTTGGCTCTGTGGCTCTGGGGTCTACCTGATACCCGGGCCTGGGCTCACTGCACATAGGACCAGAGTGGGCCCCCACCGTCTCCTACCTGAGACTCAAATCTTCTCAATCAGCCTTGCCTCTCAGGCTAGTTATAATCAGAATCAGCAGGATTATATATTTGACTTATTTTTTAATCCTCTTTAGTAAACCAGGCTGAAGTCTGGCATGAATTAAAGGCGAGATAAATACTTCTTAATGGATTATGTGACATCAGCAACCTGGCTAATGATTTTTTACTGGGGCTACACTTGGGATTAAATCCAAACTCCTTGACCTACAAGTCATATTCTTGCCTCTGCTTCCTCCCATGTCATCTTCCCCTTGCTCACAAATCAGATCTTTTTAAAAATATCCTTGAAATAAACACATCCTTTCCTGCTAGCTCTATCTCACTCTTTAAGTATTAGCTTAATATCTCACTTTCTCAGAGAGGACTTTCTCAAGCAAATTCTTATCCTCTCTTGAATTGTTTTCTCTCAGCTTCTTTCCTTAATTTTATTTTATAGAACTTAACACATTTGTAATTGGTATATTTGATTTCCTTGCTTAAATTTAGGGCAGCCTCCCTTCCAGATTTTTTTTGGCAAATGTGTATTCTGTGAGCTTGGAACATAGCACGGCTCAATACTTACTTGTTCACTGAATGAATAAATTAAATGTTACCCTTTTCCCTGTAGCAGTGGAAGGAGAAGGCTATGAAGGCATCAGAACATACCCGGGTCTCAGTGTGACAGGAGTTAACACCAAACTATACTCATTATAAACTTCAACCCCCAAGCCAGCAGGTTGCCGACAATGGGCATGACAGGTGTCTGTCCTACCTCACCGCTCTGCTGCTGGGTCATCCTGATGCCCCAAAAATTTGGAACTGGAAACAGCGAATCACTCTGAATGAAACATGACTGGCGGAGTAGTCATTTCTTGCTCCAAGGACTAGGGAGCAGGATATGCTAGTCTACAGAGAGAAAAGAATAAGAAAATGCAGAGAGACACAGGAAATGCACAAAGAAGGAAGAAAATAGAGACGGAGAAAGAGAGGGAGAGAGACCTTCAACATTCTAGTTCTGTTTTTAGTCCCTTTCTAAGGACTACCATCCCTGAAGTCTCTGCAGTGAACCACGAGTCCTTACAATAAATACTTCTTTCTGATAAACCAACATATCTTTTTTAATTTTAATTTTTTAGATTTTATTTATTTATTTATTTATTTATTTATTTATTTATTTATTTATGTATTTATTTGAGAGAGAGGAGCAGAAGCAGAGGGACAAGCAGACTCCTCAGTGAGCTCAAAGACTGACGTGGGACTCAGTCTCATGACCCTGAGATCGTGACCTGAGCTGAAATCAAGAGCTGGACACTTATGACTGAGCCACCTAGGGGCCCCTGAAACCTCTTTAATTTGGCTTCAAATTGTTTCTTAGCTACCTGAAGGGACGAATAAAGAAGGGACAGAGACTGTTGAAAAGCCAAGTTTGAGAACATCCAAACAGATATGCAAAGTTAACAATGTAGAGTTCCAGGTAGAGGTAGAAGCACAGAGACAAAGGCTTAGGCTTTACCAGCAGATGGGTGGGGACTAAATCCCAATGAAAGAATGCCTTCTCCAGGAGAGTTTGGAGTGAGATGTGTCAAGACACCGGCAAAAAACCTTTTAGCAATTTCTGCACATAAAGAGGAATGGGAAGGAAAAGAGAAAGATTCAGAAACTGTTGTAAATTGGTATGTTGCTACCAACATGCATTAGGTGCATGCATTAGGATTGTCAATATTTATAGGATATCTACAACTTTTTGCTTGTTTTATTTTTAAATAGGGCAAATAATCACTTTGTGATGTGCCCGTTATGAAATCTAATTTTGAAGTATAAAGTTATCCTAAAGCAAGACATATTACCATGAAGGATGCTGTTTTTAGTTGTGGTAGAAGAGCAAGGTAAAGGGAACACACTCAGGTGATCAAATATGTCTTACAGATATACGAGATTTGAATGTCTACATAAAGAAAGGAAGGAAGGAAGGAGTAGTAATATTCCACATTTAATTCCCTTTCAAAGAGCCAAAACTTGCTCCCTTGATTTTATGTCTCTTATAATTGGCTCATATTTTTAATCTTTGCTATCTTCTATCTAAACATTTTTTTCAACTCCCACTAATATTTACTTTCCAAACTCAACAAAATTATCATGGCCCGTTATCGATTAATGAATAGTTTTAAATTACTTATTTGAAAAAATTTAAAAAATTATTTATGAGAGAGAGAAAAGAGCACAGACATGCAGGATGGGAAGGAGAAGGAGAAGGAGAGGGGGAGAAGGAGAGGGTGAGCACAGAGCCTGATGTGGGGCTTAATCCCAAGACCATGAGATCACAGCCTGAGCCAAAACCAAGAGTGAGACGCTTAACCAACTGCACCATCCAGGTGCCCCTTAAATTACTTATTTTAAATCCTCAGCCAGACCAACTCTAACTTAATGCTCAATAATTAGATCCACTAAATCTGTGGGGAAAGGAATAGCTACCATCCCCAAAGGGACAGAAATGGTTAAAAAAAATCATAGTTGGGGCGCCTGGGTGGCTCAGTCGTTAAAGTGTCTGCCTTCGGCCCAGGTCATGATCTCAGAGTCCTGGGATGGAGCCCCGCATCAGGCTCCCTGCTCAGCGGGAAGCCTGCTTCTCCTGCTACCACTCCCTCTGCTTCTGTTCCCTCTCTCACTGTGTTTCTCTCTCTCAAATAAATAAAAAATCTTTAAAAAAAAAATCATAGTCACTTGATGAACCATCTGCCTAGATTGAGTAACAATGTATCACATGGTACAGAAACATTTTTACCTAAAATTACATATAAATAAATGTGATACAGCGATTGACTTACTATCACTCATGGTGCTTTTCCTCAGAAGAATAATGTAGAAAATTTTCCTTAGAAAAACATTACCGTAGGAACATAAAATCCTCCCAGGCCACTAAAATCACATATATTGTAAACCTACAATTTTTTTATCCTTTATTTTAATACCAGCATAATAAACATACATGTTATGTTGGTTTCAGGTGTACAATATAGTGATTCAACAATTTTATATATTTCTCAGTGCTCATCAGAATAAGGGTGCTCTTAATCCCCTTCATCTATTTCACCCATCTCCTCATTCACTAACCCCTCTGCTAAATTTGTAGTTAAACCTACAAATTTTAAACAATTTGTTTTATCAAAAACTAAAAACATTTTCAATTAAGTGTTCTGCTTATTATGGGATTATGAAAAATCAAAATTTGGTAAGTAATTCCTATAATGTAATTAGTAATGAAAAGAAACCGTACTTATTTGAACAAAGCTTAACAACAATAACACATGTAAGTGTAAACCTTATAGAATTAGGTCTTTTTATTTCGGGTAGGCATTTTCTAACTGATTCCACGATGGTAATGGGTGGCGAGAAAGTGGCAGTTATATTTCAGAGTGACTATCTCTAAAACAGAATAGGCTAAAAAAATGGCCTCACTACTAAATTCGTGAAAGCAGGTTTCAGCCAAACAGCAAACTGACAGCTGTCATTAAACTCCAAGTATCCAGGGATTTGACCACCGGGTCTGTTGTAAGATTTGTCATTTATCTTCAGCTGCACATGAAGTTCATTGCCTTGCTCACAGAAGTGTATGGAGATCGACCTGGTGCCCCCATCCTAACAAAACCATTTCACATTTACTGTATCTTACTCCAGAAAATGTATAACATGTTGGGGGTTCTGACCAGAGGGAGGGAAACTGGAGGTATCAAACTTAGCTAACGAGTAGCAGGATGTGCAAGGGAATGGTTCTAAAAATATTAAATCAGTCATGAAGGTACATGCCTTCACTCCTTAATATGTTTGAATATAATATATTCAGCTGTAAAATAGATTGTCAAGGATGTGGCTCATTTTGTTCTATACAAAGGTCCTAATATGATAACAAACTCGAGATTGGCTTGATGTCAACCTTCTCTACCTTTAGGGCACATAGAATACATTTTTACAAAGTCCCTGACCACCACGACCTTCACCCTAGTTCTGCCACTGCCTCCAGCACATTCAGAGCAACCCTGGGACTTATCAGCTGGGCCACACTCAACCCTCACATCTAATTCTGACCGCTGACCTCTAGAAAAACAGAATAATGGGGTGGGGGTGGGGTGAAAGAAGAAAAGGAATCGAAACACCTAAAGGTTTACAGTTGCTGAGATGTATAAGGAATACAAATAATGCATTCATTTTAAATAAATTTCAAACGAGGTTTCTTTTTACAAGGTATTTACTCATTAAATACTCCATCTTCTTAAACACATGCAAACACCATAGAATCTACTATGACTTAATTTTTAACCTCATTCTAAAACTTAATACACTTTACAATCAATTGAAGGGGTGAATACAGAAAAAAGTGTTTCTGTATTATGATGTAAAGAATATATCTAATTAGGTTTATAATTACCTATCATATACAAAACATTAACATTGTACTGCTCCTGAGTATTGCAAAATGTCATTTGTTCTGTATTGTTTCATTTTTTTATACCAGATATGCTTATGTTTTAATTTTAAAATATTTCAAGAATAGTCCTTTATCTCCTCTCATGCTTTAGGTTGAAGGTTAAGTTAGTTGGAGATTACAATATCCTCGATGAAATGTGCCGTCATCATTTATTCACTTATGTAAATATCTTGCTGAGTTGATCTGGAATTTTGCCTGCATAGAGGAATAGTATTGGGAAAGGAAAACATGGGGCAGTCTCCTGAACAAGGTTCTGGATAACAAACAGGTGAGGGCATATTGAAAGTCTCCTTTTTGGGGATGGGTACAGTGGAGCGGGCAGGGCACAAGCACTTTAATTGCAATCAATTTCCCCTTTGGGAAATGACAGTCTTTCCTGTAGGCAAATAATGAGTCATCAAAGCTCCAGCAGACATGTCAGGGTTTAGTATGAAAGCACCAATGCTCTGTGTACCCTCACTGTACTTCTGACTCCCCAGGTCTTCTATAAAATTTCATTCCATGTTCCTGCAGCCAGTGACCCAAAAATCTTTTCCCATCTCTTTAATCTTCTATCCCACAGACTTATGCAGAAATGAGAACCTCCAGAAAGGATCCTACCTGCACACAAGATGACAGGCAGAATTCCAAGATCCCCAGCGACTGTCATCTTTATGGGATGCCTCTCCTAGTGGATATGATGGAACAATACTACAATGATTATGTTGTTCCATGGCAAAAAAGGGACAAGACAGATAAAATTAAGGTCTCTAGCTTAGTTGACCTTAAAATAGGGAGATCATTCAGGTGGGTCAGTCCTAATTAGGTGAGCCTGTTAAAAGCAGAGAGCTTTGGTGTAGTCAGTTAAGCAACCAACTCTTGGTTTTGGCTCAGGTTGTGATCTCAGGGTCTGCTTCAGGCTCTGTGCTCAGCATGGAGTCTGCTTGAGATTCTCTTTCCCTCTCCCTCTGTACCCCCTTGTGCTCTCTTTTTCCTCTCTTAAATAAATAAATAAATCTAAAAAAAAAAAAAAAAAGCAGAGCATTTTCTCTAGCTTGTGGAGCAAGGGGAAATCACATAGATTTAAAGCATAAGAAGGATCCAAAGTGTCACTAATACATGGTTAAGAGTGGTCTCTCATAGCTGAGAGTGAGAGCTGGAAAATAACAGCCAGCAAGGACCTCAGACCTACAACCACAAAGAACTAGACTTGGCCAAGGACCTGAATAAGCTTGGAAGTGAATTGTTACCCAGAGCCTCCAGTTGAGAGCTCAGTGGGTGGAACCTTGAATTCAGCCTTGTGAGACTTTAAGCAGAGAACCTACTTGGGCTCGCTCCGACTTCTTATGGAACCGAGAAAGTAAATGGATGTTGCTTTAAGGGGCGAAATTTGTGGTGATTTGTTACACAGCAACAGAAAACTAGTACAATTAGGACTTGTAGATGCACTTTTACTTTGAGCCAGATTTAGACCTCAATTTTTGTATTATTTTTTTCATTATTTTGTATGAGATTCCTGCCTCATAAAATAATTAATTACATAGATGCATGAAGTCCTAAAAACAAATGTGAGGACTGGTTAGACATTTAATTCTTTTTTTTTTTTTTAAGATTTTATTTATTTCACAGAGAGAGACACAGCGAGAGAGGGAGCACAAGCAGGGGGAGTGGGTGAGGGAGAAGCAGGCTTTCTACCAAGCAGAGAGCCCAATGCGGGGCTCGATTCCAGATTCTAGTCATGGGGCTGGATCCCAGGACTCTGGTATCATCTCCCAAAACCAGATGTTTAATGACTGAGCCACCCAGATGCCCTTAATTCTTCCTTAAAGATTCTATCAATTTATTTGACAGAGAGAGAGAGCATAAGCAGAGGGAACAGCAGAAGGAGAAGCAGTTTCTCTGCTGTGGGACTCGATTCCAGGACCCTGGGATAATGACCAAAGGTAGAGGCTTAACCAACTGAGCCACCCAGGTACCCATCCCTTAATACTTTTTTAATAACCCTTTTCCCATCCTCGTGCTCTATTAGGAGCCATGAAGATATTTGCTAAAGAGCTGGTGATTAAGCAGTCATATCACATTAAAAAAAAAAAAGCCTCCTAAAGCACTCAATTATTTTGGGAAAAAATTATATGTAAGATTCATATTATTCTCCTCCCCTTTATCATCTTCATCATTATCAAAATTATCATTAGCGTACGTTGAGTTCAAGTGTTAAAGTGCTTTGTTCAGCTCCTAATACATTTCATTTAATTTTTAAAACAATTTGGTGGATTATAAAACAAATAAACAAACAAAGAAACCTCTTAGGCTCAGAAAGGATATTTGTGTCCTCTGGTTGGGAGGATGAATTAGGACAGGCACTTGGACTAAAAGCTAGGAAGGAACAGTGATGCCAAGGAGTGCAGTTACATTTCTACCACAGACCCAGAGAACTGGCATGTTCAGCGTTGAGTTTAAAGAGGATAATGCTTGGCTGGCAATATGGAGGAGAGAATTGAAGAGTTTGACTGGCAAGGTAATCAGTTAAGTAATTTTTAATAGTTTATGTAAATGATAATGAAGATCCCAACCTATCTGTCTCTAAACCATTTTATTTTTAAATGTTTTTGGCACCTCTGAAATATATAATTCCATGTTTTACTGGAGGCTTATAACATAAATGTAGCACATAGTTTATCTTTCAATGACCCAAGTTCATCCCTAGGCACTGTTGACAGTATTCGGCCTGGGAAATAGTACCACCCTCTGGGATTACTGATTAGGACTTTCATAGAACAGGTTGTTTAGGTTTCTTACATAGCCAGGGGTCTTTGGTGGGTTCCTAACTCTTTAGAACCATTTCCTTTTCCTACTTTAGCCAGAGCTTTTTTTTTTTTAAATTTGAGTATAGCTTACCTACAATGTTCCATTAGTTTAGGGTGTACAACATAGTGAGTAGACAACATATATATACATTATGCTAAGCTCATTACAAGTGTACCTACAGTCTGACACCATACAACACTATTATAATATCATTTATTATATTCTCTGTGTTGTGTCTTTTATTCCCATGACTTATTTATTCCATAACTGGAGGCTTGGATCTCCCATTCCCCTTCACCCATTTTGCTCATCTCCCCACTTCCCTCTCCTATGGCAACTATCAGTTTGGTCTATGTATTTATATGTCTGATTCTGCTTTTTGTTGGTTCCTTTTTTTTTTTTTCCAGATTCCACATATGAGTGAAATTGTGTGGCATTTGTTTTGCTCAGTCTGATTTATTTCACTTAGTGTAATACCCTCTATGTCCATCTGTATTGTGACAAATAACATGATCTCATCCTTTTTTATGGTTGTGTAGTATTCCATTATATATATAAACATGGTAGGAGTCTTACAGAACAGAGATAGGTCTTCTGGCATCAGCCATTGCCTTCCTTACTCAGTGAATTAGAATTAGAGCCAAAATTAGAAAGCAACAATAGAACATTATGCAGCCTTAAAAAAGAGAGTGTTCTGACAGGTGTTATAGCATGAGTGAACCCTGAGGACACTATGCTAAGTGAAATTAGCCAGTCACAAAAAAATAAATATTGTATGATTCCACTTATATAAGTAGTTAAATTTACACAGACAGAAAGTTGAATGATGGTTGCCAAGAGTTGAAGGGAGAAAGGAATGGGAACTTTTTTTTTTAATGGGTACAGAGTTTCATTTGGGGAAGATGAAAAAGTCCTGGAGGTAGATGGTGGTGATAGTCACCCAATAATGTGCATGTACTTCATCCCGCTAAACCTTGCACTGAAAAACAGTTAAAATGGCAAATTTTATGGTATAGGTATCTTACCTCACAAAAAAAGCATCTATGTTGATAGAAAGCCCAAGGAAAATACAAACAAAAAGAGAGGGACACTGAGAAGAGACTCAGGGAATAATACAAAGAGGGCTTGCAGAATCAGCACAATGAAAAGAGGGGCTGTTGGCCATCAGGGGAAGAGGATGCCATCTTAAGGTTGAGGATGGAGAAACAAGAAGGCCATTGGTGACAGTGATTGCAGACAAGTCAAGTACCTGCCACCCAGAGGATGACAACTCATCTTGGGAGCTGAAGGGACCTCAAGAAGAACAGTTCCATTGGAATAGTTTAGACAAAAGCCAGATTAAAATACATTCAATAAATGGGAGACAAGAAAACAAAGACAGAGTATAGATGGAATTTTGTAGAAAACTATCAATTACTTTGGGTAGAATGACAAAGATAGAAGTTCAAAATTCCTATCCAAAACATGTGGGTCCATAAAGTTTTAGAATTCAGGATCTTTCAGATTTTGGAGAGATAAGATAATGCACATATATATATTGTGTAACAGCTATAGGAGAGTCTAAGAGAGCAGACACTAATCAAACAAGTCATTTATCTGCAGGTAAAAAAAAAAAGAATATTTACGCTTAGTGGAATAAATAACCTCATATGAATCAAGGGTTTTGTTGCCTTATCACAAACTAATAAAGAAAATCCCTGTTGTTTTCAGAGCTTTGTAGATTTTAAATTGTGGCAAATAGAATATGAAATAGAGCAGTATTCAAAATAATTGGTAGCTAGGAAGTCAGAAGTAATAGAAGAGACAATCTCTGAGATGAGTTTCTAGGATGCGCTGTTAATATAAGATATTATATCACATCGTGAATTTGATCTCTCCTTATATCTACACAGGTAGGCTATGTCACCTAATTCTAAATCCCAAGTTTTACTGATTGTTTTGTCTATGTCATCTATAATTAAATTGTAAGGTGTTAAGGATTTCTTTGAAAACATATAAAATCATTGATGATGGATAGTTTCACTAATAGATCAATCTTGGGAAAATTGATCATGGTTGCAAGAAATGAAGATAATTTTTTTTAAGTGATAGACATAAAATAGTGCTCGCTTTGGCAGCACATATACTAAAAATGATAGACATAAAATAAAGAACAATATAACAATGGGGTTTTCAAACTAGACTTATAAATGATGCTTCTAAAAGTAGGAAAAATGTGATAATTAAAAAAGTTAAACCTGTGCAAATCATGTTTCAAAAATGAATTGTTTTGTCAAATCTTCTTATTCCCATTATTTTCCTGGAATCCCAGCCCACTAATGTTCCCAGTTCTGATCTATCTTGTAGTTAAATGATTTGGATAGTCTTTATCCAAATGGATGAATAAAAGACTTTATCCAAATCATTTAACTAAATTTACAAAAACAATTTACTATCCACTTAAATGATGAACTAACGATAAGATGACATCCTGTATCCCTCAGTGGAGTTTCTGTTACTCTGACACTTCCAAGTGGCTGCAAAAAGCCCTTTGTCTTCTCAGCACATAGACCTAGAGAGGAATGGAATCCACGGGCATGGGAATGTGAGTAAGACTGGGAAAAATAGTGAACCAATCCATGCTCGGGCCTTTTCGACAAGCTGACATTATCAACCAAACTTTTTTGTAGCACAGGAGATAAAATCTGACATTCCCACAGTCAGATTCTCTGCTTGCCACTCCCAACCAAGGACTTGACCTTTAGATTTGTTTTCACCTGATTCATCCCTAGAAACATTAAAGACCCTTCCCATCAGATCCTACCAAGTAAGTTAGTTATTGGATGTTAACTATATATATTATATATAATATATATAATACTATATATAATATCTGATATATATAGTAATATATATAGTAACTATATATATATATATATAATAACTGGATGTTATTGATACATTCAGATGAATAAAGTGCATCTGATATCCTTCATCTTTCAGCCAAATCAGAGAACCTACTTTCCCAGAGAATAACAATCATTACAGGCCACTGAGTCTTGCTTTTCCAATCATTTCTGTGGCAGCTGGCTACTGGGAAGTTGCTAGGGAATTGAAAAGAGGCAGCGTGAGGAGGGGCAGATGGCTCCTTTGGGTTTATTTCACCAACTATGGCAGCTGTGAAACCCACTAATGTTCCAAGTGTCCATCTAAAATGTTTGCAGAAGGGCCAAGCTAAGGAAGAGCCACAGAACAGTCATCCTGATGTGTTCCTCTTTCTGCTGCTGTAGACTAAGCTCCTGAAAAGATTTAATTCAGATACGTAACAAACCTATCCAACCAGTAACAAACCTATCCAACCAGCACGTGATCCAACAGTGTAATCAGACTGCAGGAATCAGGAATCAGTTAAAAGTGTTGATAGCAAGTACTTCCTTTATTTA
Source organism: Procyon lotor (assembly GCA_028646535.1). Classification (NCBI taxonomy): domain Eukaryota; kingdom Metazoa; phylum Chordata; class Mammalia; order Carnivora; family Procyonidae; genus Procyon; species Procyon lotor. The sequence continues at coordinate 40,100,734 of CM053609.1, read as the reverse complement.
AGTAAAGCCCAGGAAGATAATAACTGATGAGGGAAATAATAAGACAGTGAAGGGTGGGACCTAATTGGTGAAAGTAACTTTAAGAGAAAAAGATATTTAGCTTTACTATTTGAATGATATTCTATTGATTTTCATATTTGTTTCTGAGCAAACAAAATGTTCCAAAGATATCCTGCAAATATCACAATATGCCTAATACATATTAACATGTCAGATAAAAAAGGTGGGTTGGGTAATACCTTAATTAAAATGCATAACACACATACATACATTCACACAGACAACTGTGTATGTGTTTCATCAGATAACCATGAATCATAATGTAGAATTTAAAAAATAAGTCAGGATGTCTCAAAATAATATAGAATCGTGTTCATGTGAAGTATAATTCTGTAATAAAATTTAGATAATTGTTCAAACATTTATAGCTAATAAGGATTGAGAAAGAAGCAAATCCAAATTTGGGGAAAAATGCTTGTGTTTTTGTTAGAAGGCTTTTAATGGGATATCCAGATTTTAAAGGGCACAGTAGAAACTACCTCATGTAGATAACTTTTCTTTTGAATTTTTCTACATCTGTGGAATTGCCTCACTTTGAAAAGATTGCGGACTTTTAAGAGCAAATTAACATTTATATAATTTGACCAAACTAGAGGTATAGTTCACTAGATGGGATTATAGAAGACTACTCTGTGTGTGTTTGTGTGTGTGTGTGCGTGTGTGGTGGGGGTGAGCATGCATTCAGGTGTGCATGTGTGAACACATATGCATGTAAAGGTGTTTAACAGGCTTTATATCAATGTAAGAAAATACATAATGAGACTCCTATGCCTCTTTTCAGTGATACAGTATTGTCAGATTTAATTTAATAAGGTTAAGTTAAATTATTTTATTTTCGTTGTGGTGTGTGTGTGCATGTATATATTTCATATATATTTTATATTACATAAGTATATATAAATATATAAGACATATTATATATTTAAGATATATATTTATCTTGTATAAGTATATAAATAGCAGATATTGACCTACACTCCCCAATTGTAATGCTACCATTGAGTAACTTCAGTGCATCCCACATTAAAAATCTCTCAGACTAACAGAAAGCCTTTTTACATGCCATGAACCCCTTCAGCAGTCTGGGGAAAACCAGTGAACCAGCCCTTTTTCACAATATTGGTTTAAGATGTCAAAAATAAAATACATAGGATTATCAAGGATATCAATTATATGGAAATGCAATCAACAAAATATATTAAAAACCAAGCTTATATACTTTTTATTCATGCATGAAATGACGAGCTAGTGGTGTGCCTAAAAGCTTATGGCAGTGGTAAACATAGATGGTACTTTGAGATACCAGGGACAATTGTGATGTGATATGAAAATATCTGTCACGTCTATTGTTGACAATGTCACAGGTATTGCTAATACTGCTGTGAAGCATTCCCTACATACAAAGTGGGAAGAAACACTTCATTTCATTTAGCATTCCCTTTAAAAAGGGATTTGTGGATTGTGGATTGAGTGAAGGGAAGCGGCTTTCTAAAGCTCCCTGCTACATCTCTCAGGGTGTTAAATTAATACTGAAAATAATGAACTAAGAAGTGGATAAGGCCTTCCAAGAGACTTACATGATATAAAAATAAATGTAAGCATGTCTCGGTATACATTAATATGTGAAGGAATAAAATACTAGAAGTGTAATATATTAATCATTCATAATGATTATCTGCAAGTGTTGGGATTCTATTGCTTTTTCAAGATGTCTTTATACTTTCTTTCTTTGTTTTTTTCTTTAGATTGAGTTGAAATTGACATAACAGTGAACCCTTTCAAAGTGTACAAGTAAGTGGCATTTAGTGCATTCCCAATGTTGTGCAAACAGCGACTCTCTAATTTCAAGACTCCAATTTCACCACCTCTGAGAAATATTGCCTACCCATTAGTAATCCTTCCCTCCCCTCATGTCCTGGCAATCATTAATCTGCTTTCTATCTCTATGGATTTGCTTATTCAGGATATTTCATATAAAATGGACCATATAACATGTGATCTTTTATGTCTGGCTTCTTTCACTTAACATAATGTTTTTGAGGTTCATCCAAATTTGGTATGTATCAGTACTTCATTCTTTTTTACGGTAGAATAATATTTCATTATACATGTATACCATAATTTGTTTATCCATTCATCCATTGATGGACATTTGGGATATTTCCACCTTCTGGCCATTATAAATAATGATCTTAGGAACATTTATGCTCAAGTTTTTATGTGAATATATATTTTCATTTCTCTTAGGGGTATACCTAGGAGTGGAATTTCTGGTTCATATGGTAACTCTATGTTTAACTTTTTGAAATACTGACTCTTTTCTACCAGGGCTGCACCAGTTTATATTCCCACCGGCAATGTACTAGGGTCCTTATTTCTCTGTATCCTTGGGAAACCTTGTTATTTTCCTTTTTTCTTTTTTTAAATTATTGGCATCCTACTAAGTGTAAAGTGATATCTCATTGTGATTTTGATTTGCATTTCCCTGATGGCTAATGATGTTGGAATCTTTTCATGTGCTTGTCAGTCATTTGTATACCTTCTTTAAAGAAATATTTATTCAAGTTCTTTTTCCTTTTTAAAATTGGGCTACTTGTCTTTTTGTGTGTTGTAAGAGTTCTTCATATATATTCTGGATATTAAGCCGTTATCAAATATATAATTTGAAAATAATTTTCCCCATTCAGCAGGCTGTCTTTTCACATTCTTTTTTTTAAAAAATATTTTAGGGGCGCCTGGGTGTCTCAGTGGGTTAAAGCCTCTGCCTTCAGCTCAGGTCATGATCTCAGGGTCCTGGGATCGAGCCCCACATCAGGCTCTCTGCTCAGCGGGGAGCCTGCTTCCCCCCCCTCTCTGCCTACTTGTGCTCTCTCTCTCTGTGTCAAATAAATAAATAAAATATTTAAAAAATATTTTATTTATTTATTTGTCAGAGACAGAGAGAGAGAGCAAGGGGAGTAGCGGCAGAGGGAGAAACAGCCTCCCCACTGAGCAAAGAGCCTATGAGGGACTTCATCCCAGGACCCTGGAATCATGACCTGAGCCAAGGGCAAATGTCTAACTGATTGAGCCATCCAGGCGTCCCTGTCTTTTCACATTCTTGATAATGTTCTTCGATGCACAAAAGCCTTAATTCTTATGAAGTCGCATTTATTATTTTTCATTTGTTGCTGTAGTTTCTTGTTTATTAGAGCAACCATGTGGCGTGTGTGTTGTTGGTGTGTATGCATACACTCATACATGCTTATATGTATGCACATATATTTGTATATGTAGATACACATACATGTTTATATAGAGGCACATATATTTTCCTATGTATACATACCCATGTACACATAGGCATATGCGTTAATATATGAACACATGTATAATTAATAAAAATAAATAAATAAACAAAATTAATAAAAATAAAAGCAGTCTTCTCACACATAGGAATGTCTTACATCTTTTCTGCAACATTGTGTTAAGTGTCATCATCATCACCACCACCACGAGGAAACTAAGGCTCTGATCAATTTAATTTAGTGATTTGCCAAAGAGTGAACAAATTAACAGCGGCAGAATCTACTGTCTCTAAATATTAGGCAATAACATTCCTTTGATACATTAGGAGTGAATAATGAGTCATAAATGCAAACAGTTATGGTAATATATGAAGGATTTGTAATAAGTACAGATAATATTTATCTAGTGCTAACTGCTGAGAAGAGATGGTGAGTCTTTGAGGAATTCAAAGTGGACTGAGGTAATTGAGATTGGAGAGAGTAGAACAAGCATTCAAATGCAGCAGTCTGAATCCCGGGGCTCAGGATCCTAACCCCTCTGGATGCTAATTCCCACTTGAGACATTAAACTTTGACAACTGAGCACATATTTAGTAGTCAACCTGCAAACAAAGTTCATATACACAACTGTGTACATACACATGGACATACGCACACATACACGCGCGCGCGCACACACATACACACACAGTATCACATGAATCAAAATCTCAAATTATAGTGTAGCTGTGATAATGGGGGCCAAAGAGGAAGAAACAAAGATTCAAAAAATAGGCAGCAAACTGAGAATACATGTTGAGTAATGACATTAGTAATTATATGATAAAGAAGAAAAAGGCTTGGGAAAGGTGATGTAGGAAAAATCCCATCCTGTGCTTTAATGTATCCTATTTTTCTTTTCTAAAAACAATCATCCCAAGAGGGTTCCATCTGTAATCTACCACAACAAAATAACGTGGCTTTGAGAAAATAACATACTGGGAAGGCAATTACCTGCCGGATGCTGCATACCCAAAATCTACCTTTAACATGCACATAATGAAGGTCATCCTCTGGTTGTGCTGACAAGGCACCCTCTGTACTTACAGAGGGGTGACCTTGAAAAAAAAATCAAGCAAAACTGTCTTTCAGAATGGTATGGTTGGTAACGAGTGGAATTAAAATTTTTTTATTTTATACACTATACGCTACGAATAAAGGCAACAAAGCAATACTTGTGGCCTGGAAAATGACTTCTCCATGTAGTGACCTTGTGTGATATTTTGGTGCAGCAAAATAAGAATTTAACCACACAATTCTATTCTGTTGGGTAAAATATGACTGCACATTTCTGGGAATCTGTGTCCCACATTCATCTGTATATCCTTCACCCTAAACAGTTAAAGCAAACTCAGATCTATAGTAGAGGATTAAATGCTAGATATTTTCTAAAAATATGGCCTATTAGTTATTACTTGACACAAACCTTATCTTACCTTTCTTAATGGTTTTATTTTATTTTTTTATTTAAGATTTTATTTATTTATTTGATAGAGAGAGAGAGAGAGATCACAAGCAGGCAGAGAGGCAGGCAGAGTGAGAGGGGGAAGCAGGCTCCCCGCTGAGCAGAGAGCCCAATGTGGGGCTCGATCCCAGGATCCTGAGATCACGACCCGAGCCGAAGGCAGAGGCTTTCACCCACTGAGCCACCCAGGTGCCCCTTAATGGTTTTATTTTTAAAATTTTCTTTTTAAGACTATGTATTTTGAAGCCACAAAAGAATAAATGCTTTATTTACATGGTATCATGCAGACTAAATAATTTTCTAACTAACTGGTACTAATCTCTCTAAGAAATGAAATTAAGAAAGAAAATTCAACACCTGTGGTAAAAATAACTCTGGGATGTATTTGTGTTCTTCCTGACTTCCTTAATTTCATATGCATAGGCTTAGTTCCAACGGTCTGTTTAGAAGATAGTTGTTTTAAAACCCAGAATGTGTTTTCCCACAGAAACCAAGTCATGACCAGAGGCTGGGTCCTCAGGCCAGGCTCTTGGAGTAAAGCTTCCTGCTCAAGGTCACACAGCTCACATTACCTGAGCAGACACAGGAAGAAATGAATAAAAATAGACTCACGTGGACCCTGAGTTCTACCCAGTCACTGGCCAAAGACTTCGGTTCCCCTTAAACTCCAGGCTGTAAGTCGCTTCTTAGATTTCCTCAGGACTGCAACCCCACCATAGATGTGATACCTTACATAGATGTGTACTCTTCCTGAAGCAAGGTAGGAGGTGTGGGAAATGGACTGGCAGCTGCCCATACCTGTGCAGGCATATCTAAGAGCTTCCTGAATAGGGGAAACCATTTCAGCATCTCGGGGGGTGACTATCTTCCCATAAGCACATGAAAGACTGTCCTAAGCAGTGATTCACAGGTCTGCCTCTCCTTCCTTCCCATCAGCTGTTGCTACTGCTGTCAGAGTGCCTGCCACTAACAGTCTTCCTCCTTGGAATCTGCTGTTTCTAATCTGTCATCTGAGAAATCAGATGCCCAGAACCGTTAGAACCGTGTGTAAATTGAGAGCCCAGCTCGAGAGATAGCCCGAGACCCTCTCCTTCAGGAGAGCATTAGCAGCCATTTCTTTTCTTTTCAGAGCTTTCCTTGTCTAATTCCCTGTTTGACAGTCTCCAAAAGCTGACCTCCATCTGCAAGAAGTGTCCCTGTGTACAATGCAGTGGAGAACAAACCAAAAAGACATGCATCCTAGTGCGGGTGCCCTTTACCTAATCTGGGCGCCTTCAGACTCAAAAACATCTGCGCACTCCATCTCCTCACTAGCAAATTGGGTATACCCATACAGTTAATATGGTGTAATGGATTAAAAATTATAAACTGCATTAGTAGGAGTTATTATGAAAATCATGATCTTTAAAAAGAACTGCCATCCTTCTTAGAAGTCTATAAAGCACACTGCAGGGCAAATTCAGCCGGCTCCCTGCTTTTATAAATAAAGTTTTATTGAAACACAGACTCACTAACTCCTTTCTATATTATCTATGGCTTCTCCTATGCCATGAGGGGCAGAGTTTGGTAGTTGCAAAAGAGATCGTGTGGCCCGCAAAGCTTAAAAACGTTACTCTCCAGTTCTTTACAGAAGTTTTCCTGACCTATCTTATCAAGAGTTTCATTTTCAAGCAAGTAAGGTTTCATTTGCAAATACACATGCAAATACACACACACACACACACACACACACACAAATTGCTTAATATGGTATATTTCACAACACAGGTCCTAAGCTTAACAGAAGACCTTCAGTAATAACTGTTATATCAGTAACACATAAGAAATTCCTTAGAAGAGTTTTCTGCTATGTAAATCTGGCATAGTGAACAGAAAAGTCCACGGAATTATTTTAAATTCAATTCTGAGAAGAATAATGAGCTCAGGGCTGAGATTTATTTCTGGTGTGTATTTTAGGGGAAAAAAAAATCAGTATTACATTATCCCTATTGTGTTTCAACAGCAATGAGGGTGACAAAGCTGCCCAAAGTTGTCATTGCCAAACACATTGCGGGAGCTCAAATATTAATCAAAATGACATCTCCAATTTTTTCCCTTCCTAATCAGGCCTAAACATCATGGGACATCTGGCAAATCAATAAGAGAAACTAGATGCCCTCATCGTTCCTAACCCAGCAGTGCTGCATTTTTAGCCAGAAGATGAGGGCCTTTGCTGTTATATAAATACTTCTCTACCTCGGTTATTTGCCTCTCCCAGGAGATGAGCATGCCCACCGGTGATCCCAAACTTTACCCCGGCATGCATCTGACCGTGCCACCTGGCATAGTGAGAAACACTTCTCACGACTTCAAAATAGAATAGGCATGGGGGTACGTGTCTCCAGAATATGCTTGTGCAGTTTTACCTAAAAGAAAATCTACCCAAAAGAATACCGAAAAATGAGTAAATAAATCTCATCAATAAAGTGAGAACAGGCTGTTGTAAAGTGTTGTGAAAAACTGATGAAGTCTCATATTCTACCTACCACACTGGGCGAAGGTGGTGCAGGGACTTATACCTCACACCCTAACCTTCTACCACAGTGGGCTTTTGGCACAGTCGAGAATTAATTACTTTTTAGCTTCATTCCCCTTGCCTTGCCTTTTCTTTCTAGGCCCCTTTCCCACAAATCTGGATCCCACTCACTCCTATTTTCTCTATATGAATTCTGGGGTTGCTCTAGTGCTAAAAGATGGATTAGTGTCCATTTATCCCTCCTTCAGATATTTAGAGGAGTCAGAGTACTGGAGAAATACAGCGGGGAGTGGGTCTGTTCACATAAGAAATGAAGTTTGAACCTTCTAGCAAAGCTAAAAGGAAAAACCCCCGAAAAATTGCCTGGCGTAGAAAATAAACAGACTTATACCCGAGGAAATCAGACAGGTCACATAAACTCCAGCAACCCTAGGGTAGACTTGGAGGAAAAAGCTAAGCCTCTACCTGCAGGCGGCCAGCCATAATCTAAGAGCCACAACACGGACCAATGTTAAGGTGAACTCATTTGTACTCAACCTACTAAGGTCCAAGAAAATTAGTGTTCATTCATTCTTTCATTTATTGATCCACGTGCCAGGTACCTCAGTGAGCAAGCACATTTTAGCTTCATAGCCTCTTTTCAGCCTAATTGTTTTTTGTCTTAGTTGGTATTTTTCCTCTAACTGTATGAAACTATTAGTGGAAAAGCTTCTTGATCCTGGACTTTCCCACTTCTACAGGAAGAGGAGGAAACAAATCTAGCACAGTAAATGAGATGGAAGTTATCTTAGCTAGATGAAATCCAGCTAGGGAAAGAAAAAGTAGTTCATTCAGTTCCAAACAAAACTGGAATTGCACAGGTTAAAGGCAACCTGAAACAAAGCCAGTATCAGACACGGACTAAAAGGAACCACATACATTTATCCCAAAAGGATGAGCATGGTAAATGGTGAGGAAAGTCAGGGTGTCAGCCATGGACAGGGTTAGGGGTGGGTTCAAGTGAAATTGCTAAAGGGACAACGTTTTGAAAAACCGAAGAGCCACATCGCAAATGGGTAGGCATTTCCATAATTATTAGTAATATTTTCACCATTATAAGTTCCATCTTAGGTTGAATGAAGGTTGTTTATAAAATATTAATGTAGATGACCATGCAGCCTCACAGGCTCATTTGAAATAAATATTTTATATTTGGCACTAAATGTGTACACATTTTTTTGATATGAAAATTCTAAAAAAACACTTTTTAGGGGCGCCTGGGTGGCCTAGTGGGTTAAAGCCTCTGCCTTCGGCTCAGGTCATGATCTCAGGGTCTTGGGATCGAGCCCCGCATCAGGCTCTCTGCTCAGCGGAGAGCCTGCTTCCCCCTCTCTCTCTCTGCCTGCCTCTCTGCCTACTTGTGATGTGTCTTTCTCTGTCAAATAAATAAATAAATGAAATCTTTAAAAAAAAACCACTTTTTTAGGAAAAAATGTATGTAACCAACTATAGAAGATTCCCGAGTTAAAGTGTGATGTGTTCATAGTGGCTGCGATGTCAATTATTGGCCATTTGACCACTCTTTCCTGCTCCTCTGCACCTGCTCTGTGCCCCTGGCTAAAGCCTAGAACTGAATGTCCTTCTCCTTTGACTTCCACTTGATCAAACTAAGGAAGGTGATTGCTGAAGGACAGACAAAATAATTTCTTCCAGCTCTTTCTTTGTCTCAGTCCTGCATCTCTGGGAGGAGCAGTTTCTCTGCTATGACTTCAGGTAATGACCATTCTTCCATGGTTTCTACTCTCACAGGGGGCCACTGACACTATTTATTTTCTCCTCTTGTTGCTGCAGCCCTGGGCAGGTGGTGAGAGCTTCCCAATACTACCAGTATCTGGGTGATGGGGGCCTCACTATCCATTCCTTCTTAGCTCCCGAAGTCCTATCCACATCCTTATAAATAGCCTTTTCATTAAAGTCTCTTCATTTAACCCATCTAGGTTAAACTCAATTTTCTGCCAGGACCATGACAGAAACACAATTTTGGCATCTATTTACCGACATAGAAAGATGTCTGACAGAAAGTAGATCAAAATATTAATAGCAATTATCTTTAGAAAGTGGGATAGGATTATTTGTTTTTCTTTATTTTTCTCTGTATTTTTCAAATGTTCTGCAGTATTTGGTTATGGATTGGAGAGTATAAAAATAAATGATAAAATTAAAAGAAAATGTGGGAATAAATACAGTTTCAAGGAGTACTAGCAGTTGGGGCTCTTGGGTGGCTCAGTCGGTTAAGTGTCTGCTTTGGTCTCAGGTCATGATCCTAGGGTCCTGGGATTGAGCCCTGTGTCAGGCTCCCTGCTCAGAGGGAGTCTCCTTCTCCCTCTCCTTCTGCCCCTCCCCTACATTTGTGAGTTCTCATTCTCTCTCTGTCTCAAATAAATAAAATCTTAAAAAAAAACATAGTACTAATGGTTCAGCTTTCCTCCTTTACTGCAACCCATCAAAAGATATGTAAGTAAAAAGATGCATAGACTGAGAGGTATCCTGATGGGGCAATGGAACTGTAAACATTTGTCAGTTCTCAGCTATTTCTTTATTTTTGCTAGATTCTACTTTCTAGGAAAAATATGTTTGATTAGCAAGTGTTCACAACTTCACAATTGAAAACAATGCAACTGCACACATTTACCTGTTTTACAGGCTTAGAGTCCACAAGCAGAAGTCAAGATTTTGCTGGGTTCTTTGATCATATTAATAACAGTTTATTATTAAAAGCATAGCACCTGTAGGCACTGTTTACAAGCATGGTCAGTATTAGTTAATTTAATCCTGACAGGAATGTGGTATCATTACTCCCATTTCATAGATGAAGAGATTGACATGCAGTGGAGCCAAGTTGCTTGCCTGAGGCCAGCCTTTGTTAGCAAGTCCTGGAAGCAAGCCCAGGCTTTAGAGCTCATTTTATCCATTATGCTCAATTGTCACTCAGGTTGATAGATTACCTAAGAATTCTAAAACTCTCCTAATTTTGTGCACATTGTGCAAAGAAAGACGGGGCATTTATATTGGTTCACTACTTATTAGCAATATAATCTTGTGCATCTACAAATCAGAGTTACAAATCCCTCATCAATAAAATGGGGAATAAAGTCTCTTCTACCGCCCTAGCAGTTGTGATAATCTAATGGGAAACGAACATGGAAGGCCATCAAAGCTGTAAAGCAAAGTATAAATGTAAGGCAGAGTCACACTGTACCCTCCATCCACCAGCACATTAGTCATCATCATTAACACACCAAAGTCGACTGTAAAGAAAATAGCAATTATTTTGGTGAAGTGTGACTCTAAACTAGAGTATTATAAACTAACCAGTCTGTTAATAACATCCAACATAAAACCACCACTGATTAATCAATAAAAATCATGCAATGGTTCAGTAAAATGTACTCTCAGGCACACTCCCGACTCACATTCATTAATTACCTTGCCGTATTTGATAAGTTCCCAGCATCTGTCCGAAATGTGTTACTCTCAATCTTAAGTTACAGAGTAAAACTTTTTTGAAAACTTTAAGGTTCACACTGTACATTCTCCACACTCTGACATCAAAAGTTCATTGGAGCCACTCAGTTTTCAGTTTCCCTGACTCAACTTTTTAGAGTTTTGTAATTAATTATATTCCATTATTACTGATCATCAATTAGCTCAAAAAGTTGCTGAGATGGTGAGTATGCTGAAGAAGGCAGAATTTAATGATAATTTGAGACTGGTAGAACACTAAATTTCTCTCTTGTTAATAATTAAAGTAGATAACTTATGTTTTTATTTATAGCTTCCAGAAGTATCCGGCTCATTCCTGCACACTGCTCTGTCAGCGAATCATCACTTGGTCAGGATCTGACTTGGGCCATTGTGATTTATTTTCTACACACACCTTCCACTAAAGCCATTAAATGCAGCCCAACCAAAAGTTAAAGCAGGTAAGGTGGTCACCATGTAGTCTCTGGAACCCTCCGCCTAGCCAAGGCTTTGATGCATAAATATAGAAAGAATGAAAGGGATAAAATTCCAATTTACCTGTTTCAATTTCCCAGATGTAAGCAGAGTCATCTGCACATCCAACAACTAAAAAATTCTCAACCGGGTGCCATTTTATCAGCCTCACAGGGAAAAGGTGCTTTCGGGCATGAAGGAGACACTTCTTCCCCTCAAGGTGAAGGAGAGCCACAGAATGGTCACTGCACACACAGCAAATTACCTGATCACTTCTTAGCTGGGTGGGGGGGGGGGGGGGTATGACAAAACAGAACAAAACAACAGCATTATTTGTAAACAAATATTTATTTATAAGGATCTTATTTATTTATTTGACAGAAAGAGATCACAAGTAGGCAGAGAGGCAGGCAGAGAGAGAGGGGAAGCAGGCTCCCAGCTGAGTGGAGAGCCCAATACAAGGCTCCATCCCAGGATCCTGAGATCATGACCTGAGCCAAAGGCAGAGGCTTTAACCCACTGAGCCAACCAGGCGCCCCAGTTAAGTAAATAATCAAATGCTTTCCTTAAAATTAATTCAATTTTTTTCCCTTAGTAACATTAAAATATTTTGTTTAAACACCATTTACAAAATGACATTTTTGCTTTCTACAGGACCTCTTCACAGTACACTGTGAAGAGGGGCTTAAATACCACATAGATTTGAAATTCAACAACTTATTAGGAAAGTCAAGAGACACAAGTGAAAAAGGAGAATTCCAAGCCAAATCTACTTATAAGATAAATGAAGGACTTCACCGTCACTCAGCAAATTCAGGCAGTGAGGCAGCCATCGGAAATAATGCAGAATAAAATAAACCCCAGAACTAATTTGTTGCCACAAAAAGGAGCTATTTGTAGACACAAGCTTAGGTCCAAGGGTATCATGAGCTGATATTTTCCACTTAGAGCCTCAGAATGTGATTTGGTGCTGTTCCCAGAACTATTCAGATTCTAATCCAAACAGGAAACTCGGTGTAGACACAATCTAAAAGAGGTAAGCATTAGATAGTTCCAACTGAATGCACAGCTTCAAAGATACAAGGACCAAAAATAGGCTCACAGGACAAAGATTAAGATACTTTTTAAAAAGTCAGCATGTGGTTACCTTGAATACAGTTTAGGACAAAGACCATCCACGCTGGGTGCCCTGAGGCTAATCTGGGAGGAGTTTATAGGGCAGGTCTGTGCCTCACCCAGAGGGCCCTGTGTTAGTCAGCTGGTGATGGGGTGGGAGGGGTGGGTGGGGTGGCTGAGGGGAGGAGGGTTGGTTGGGTAGCAGCTCTTCATCTCTTTGTTTTTTTTTCTAATCACTTTGCTATGGGGATGTCCTACTTTCCTGAGGGCAGCTGGCCAGAGTTAAAGCTTCTGTGTTTAAAGTACCAGTTGGGATCCCTTGAGAATCTCCCTGTGACCATTACTGACCTCTTTCTGTAGGGTGATGGGGAGCAAGTTATTTCTCCTATTTCATTTTAAGGAGACTACAGAAATCTTGAGGGGGAAAAAAAAATCACAAAATAGCAGGTGTGCTACATGGGGACCCCAGACTTGTAGAAGAGGGCAGATGCTGTTGCCTCTCTGCTACTACCTCTTAGAGAACATGAACAGTCCACAGTCTCTAGAATAGAGAGTCCAATGTACTTCAGGAAACTTCTACACACATACAACCTGTGAACATACACAACATGTGAACACAGATCCTATAGCCAGAGGTAGACATACACTAGAGACCAACACTTGGCCAACCAGATTCTCTTTTCTATGCATTTGAAACTGAAAAGCTGCAAGAGGTCATAGGTAGAAGCAAGAGAAAGGAGCAATCACAGAAAAAAGACTCTTGAGGTAGGGGATTTGAAGAGTAAGCAACCTTGGTTCCTGAATTTAAGTTCAAATTTCACAGCGTTCTTGCTGTAGTGGTTTGTTTTGTATCTCTAAAGTATTGACTCTTATGCTCTTTCGATAAACTTTTTTACTTGGTTTGGTTTGGAGTTAAGTCATTTATGACTGAGGCAGAAGTAAAAGGGGTCAGGATTTGACTATTGTCCTAGAGCTCTGAGGAAAAAAAATTAATTAAAAAAAAAAGGAGGGAACTTCAGGAATAAAAGATATATCAAAGTATCCCAAATGACCATATGGAAGTCTTTTTTTAAAGTCTCTTCAGTTTGTTTCACTGATTTGTTGAGTCATTTGTGTTACTGAAATGTTTCTTTCATTATGTCTTATTACAAAAATATAGTGTAAGTTTTCTCTGAGTTTACTTTGTAGCTGATTTTTTTATGTTATTATTACAGAGAAATAATTTTGACAAGTCAATCAACTGATTGACAAACTCAGGAAAATCAGAAGTTGATTATTTATATTCTAACAAAGATGTCAGCTTTGTAGAAGCTGAAATTAAGTTTATATTACATGTGAAAAGTATATCTGAAAGTATTTCCTTTTGTCTTGCACAAGGTAGATGCTCAGAAATTTGTTAAAGCTGGTTATTTGTTAAACAAATGAAAAAGCAAACAAAAATCAATTTAAGAAAAAGAATATATAACTATTAATATTATTATAAAAGTAAATTTTTCAGGGCAAACGTTATTTTCTAGTTTATAGATTCCTATACATTTGAATTGCTTCTACATTGAGTATCTATTACTTTTATTAAAAAATAATTTAAAAAATTAAAGAAAATTCCATTAAGATTAAGATATAAAATTAGGGGGGGAAAAAGTAAGAGAATTCATTGGTTTTTGTAAAGACAAGAATTGACAAAATCTTTGCTTTAAAATCAAATTGCTTGCATAAGTTATAATAAAAATAATGCACATAAAAATTAAAAAGGAGGGGCACCTGGGTGGCTCAGTGGGTTAAAGCCTCTGCTTTCAGCTCGGGTCATGATCTCAGGGTCCTGGGATCGAGCCCCGCATAGGGCTCTCTGCTCAGTGAGGAGCCTGCTTCCCCCTCTCTCTGCCTGCCTCTCTGCCTGCTTGTGATCTCTCTCTCTCTGTCAAATAAACAAATAAAATCTTAAAAAAAAAAAAATTAGAAAGGAATTCAAAAAAACTATCCAGGTGTATTATGGATACATAGAACTTTTTTCTGTGGGAATATGGGTTAATTTCCCCATTTTTTAAAACATTCTGTAATGTTATATAACTTCTAAATTTATGTTATGTTTTACTCTTTGTCTTAACTTACTCTGAAATTATCTGGCGACATCAAAAGACTTGTTACTGGACCAGCTTCCAAAAAGAATTTATGCAAAATTTCTTCAGTAAAGATATTCCACAAGATGACACATGAGTCTTGGTCCCCAGACACAAGCCAGCTTTGGTCTAATTTTGAAGAGAGACCGTGTGGGTAAAGTAATGAAGTAACACTTTGGAGATGGCCTTTGAGAACTTTGTAAGGAAGGGAATCTGAAAAACAATCAAACACCAACTAATGAAAAAAAAATATATTTTTGTTCAAGAAATAGTGATAATATTTAGTTTTATAAAATTTTAATGCAAAGAAAATATATATAATTAAAGGTAGGCAGACGGTTATAAAAAATGAATGAACAACTTGGACCATCTCAAAAAGCAAGTACCTCTTCATAAGCTAGGTCACGATTTTGATGAAGTCTGATTGTTTGAAGTCTGCCAATTCTTTAAGGATATTAGCAAGTTAGCTAAAACCAATGTTAGTGTAGTTAGCACTAAAATTAGCTAGCACCAATTCCAGTGCCATCAAACAGCAAAGGCTATTCTAAAAGAATGAACAATTCATACATTTTGCTTCTACAAAAATTTTCTACAGAAATCTCAGGATTTCACTGTTGCCCTTTCAACAAGCATAACCAAGTCTAGTATAAAAAAAAGCAAAGTTTCACGGAACAGTTCTGCCTTAAAAAATATTAGAGATCCTCTAGTTTGTCGGTCTCTTTGTTTTACAGATTAAGTACCGGAGGTGCAGAAAAGTTAAGAAACTTGAATCCAAGTTTCTTAAACTTGGATTTAAGAATAGGTAAGTAAAAAAGCACAGCATAATGTTTGAGAGCAGAGTTTTGCTGCTACATGAATCAAGCTTTGATCTTCTGGGTATGTCACTTACCATACAGGTCACCACAACAAATTGCTTTTCCCCTCTAAGTCACAGGTACTATGCATGAAAAGCTTGGGATAATAATAGCATTTACTTCACACAAGACTGTTGTGTGGAATAAATACGCCTTCAGTTCCTAGCACTGGCGTTTGGTAGGAATGTGGGAATGCATATTGCTATGTTGATATGTACTTGTATGACCATAGCAAATTTCAAGGATGGTATGAAGAAACTTATTAGCAGTTGCCTTTGTTGAAGGGAGCTGGAAGATCAAGGAAGCAGAGAAACATATTTCTTATTAACCTTCCACTTGACTTTAAAAAAAATTAGATGTTTTTACTTTAATATTAAAATATGTACACATCAATTAGCAAATGTCAGCAAATTTTTTAAGCTTGGCAATCTTCTTAGTACAGCTTGTTGAAGTTGAAGCTTATGTAAATTAAATAAACAGGGTTAAATAAAATTCAATGACCTTTTAATAGAGAACCGCCTTCTAGAAGTCCTGCTTTGGCAGCATTCAAAGCCTGTGTAATGAAAATTGTCCCATCTTCACAGCCACATATTAGTTTATCAAGACTTGGAACATACTCTGATGAAGTGACTCCCACTGTTGCAGTCCCACAGACCTGGTCAATAATACTTTGTGACATGGTATGATGCTTATCAAAATTATCTTGAAGGGTCCAGGTGGCAGTTATTGGTATTTCTAAAAGGGAAACACACAAAAAAAGGGAAATTTTGACTTATAAATTCATCCTAGATAATGAAGGCACCGTCCCTTGGGGATACCTAGAGGTTCTTTCTCCCTCCTAACCGTGGCTTGGCTATCCGAAGAAGAGTTCTCCTGTCATCTGTTGCTTTTATTCCAAATGCTATTTCACTGGTCCTCTGTCCTTCAAAGAGCTTCGGAAGAATAGTGGTGTATTCATTTTAAGTGCATTCATTTTAGACTTAGGTCAACTGAATAGAACTGAGAAACTTTTGCAGTGATGTAAAGTGGTGATCCAATCTCACAAGTTCTCTATGTGTCTCGGCAATGTTAAGAAGGGGGTCTCTTAGCTATGTGAGGAAAATGGAAGGAATGTATTCTTTAAATACCAAGGGTATGAATATCTCAAAATCATACCAGATCTCCAGGCAATTATCTATGAGTACCAAGAATGCTGGTTATCATTTTGCATAGCTTGCTACCCAACCATTTGAACTGGGCCTCAAGAAGGCTCAGGAAGGGAGAGAAGCTTGGATTCAGGAGCAAAGAGGTTAAGTCAAAGCCAAATTACCTCTCTATGAAAGAGACCCCTGGTCCTGCAGCACGCATGCTACAGTGACTATGAACATCTAGAGCTCAAGCCTGAGACAAGCACCGAGCGCTCTCACAGATATCCATGGTTCTAAGTATAAAGAAGATTAATTAGATGTTTACTTAATTCTGCTGCTGGCAGTGGAACCCATGTGAGAAATCCTAGGGTCACCATCCGGTAGCCTCAGCAGGGGCATGTTACATACTTTAACTCTCAAAATTGAACTTGTGAGAAACTTTTGCATACATTGTACCAAGTTCTACATCTATTTTTGGATTCTTTTCTAATTAACCTAGGACTGATATGAACCATTTTGAAAACATTTGGGACAAAGACATTAAAGATTATGCCAGTGAATTCGTTAAATAGTGGAAACTTGCACTTAGAAATTCAAGTATTGAGGACCTTGTTTCTGGTGCACCCCAGGCAAGGGTTCACGGACATGACTTAATGATTTGGGGAAAAAGGGAAAAAGAGTAAGACAGGCTTCCTCAATTTGGAATACATGGTCTCAGGAGTTTGAAGTTTCCCCATAATAATGTTTACTCAAATAATCTCAGTTTTGTAGTCTAAGAAAGATTAAAATAAGCAAATGCTAAATGTTTTAGTGGCCAAGTTTATATCTGTGCCTATAGTTCCAAGCAGCTACAATAATACCAACAGAGAAATTGGTTGAAAAGGTACAGGATATGGGCATGACAATTTCAAAAATGAGTATGGTGTATCAGCCTATCATACATTCATATTGCAATCATTCATTTCATTTCAATAAAACACTATTCCTGTTAAGTTGATGTTAATTTGAGTTATAATAGTTGTATTATTGTACAAGATCTTTAAACATCATGTTTAGGGTGGCTGGGTGGCTCAGTTGCTTAAGTATCCAACTCTTAACTGTTCAGTTGGTTAAGTACCCAACTTTTGATTTCGGCTCAGGTTATGGTCTCAGGGTCATGAGATCAAGCCCTAGTTGGGCTCTGCGGTGCGTGTGGAGCCTGTTTGGGATTCTCTCACTCTCTCCCTCTGCCCCTTCCCACTCTCTCTCTAAAAACAAAAAGTGTTTATATCTACCTTATGTTGACTCTAATGCAGAGTGGTACATGAGAAAATTTGTGTTATTTGTAGCCTCATGCGACTCAAAATGAGGAAAACATTGAATTAACTATAAACTCATTCTCAGAAGACATGTGATTAGAAATAGACGAGAAATTGTCTTACCTCTAGGGGAACCATCAAACTTGGATACAGGAACATCAGGGATATGCCACAAAGTAATTCTTCCTGAGACTTCTCCAGAGAAAAGTACCTTATAAAAAGGCTCTTTCCGTTCATTCATGTAGCCCATAACAAAGGAAAGGCTCTGGTCCAAAAAAAAAAAGTTAGCTTTTATGTAGAAAACATATCTAAACATAAAATGATAACCACTGGTTTAAATTGGAGGGATAAGACTTCATAAGTGAACAAAACTGTTTCCATTTGTTTCCTGGTTTTTCAAAAATTCCAAGTAACTTAAGTGAAATAATCTCTTACTCAAGACAAAAAGTTTTTTGTTTTTTTTTTTAAGATTTTATTTATTTGACAGAGAGAGACACAGCAAGAGCGGGAACACAAGCAGGGAGAGTCGGAGAGGGAGAAGCAGGCTTCCTGCTGAGCAGGGAGCCCAATGCGGGGCTTGGTCCCAGGACCCTGGGATCATGACCTGAGCCGAAGGCAGACATTTAACGACTGAGCCATCCAGCTGCCCCTCAAGACAAAAAGTTTTTATAAAATAGAAGCAAAGTCATCAGCCAGACTTCAGAGAATTAATAAGAATATTTAACATTTACTGAACATGTTCTGCGTATGTATGACCCATACTATTAGGGGCTTTCCATCCATCCAGCTAAATAATCCTCACAATAATTCTGTGAAGTTGGTACTATCATTGTCTCCAGTTCACGGATGAATAAACGGGGAGTGAAGTCGTTGATTCACCCAAAGTGATAGAGACACAGCATTGTGCTTTGAGGTCCAATAATTTGGACACCAGACTCCACGTCTTCACGACCATATTCAACTGCCTACTAAGGAGGCCTGATTTCTTATGGCCCCTTGAGTCCCAACTGTCAATTAAAATAGCAACAACTAATGTTTGTATGGTAATTTTGTCTTATTGATATGCTTTCTACTTTCTGTTGGCTATTTTTCAGATTTAATATATTTGATTTTAAAGATCCTAAGTGGGCACACATAAAAATGAGTCCATAACATATAAATAAGCAAACAAAGAAACAAATACTAATAATAATATCCTAATATTATTAGTATATAAAATAATATACTAATATACTAATAATAATATACTAATATAAATAAATATATAGTCATAGTTCATATTAATTTATATGTTATATATTTATGTACCTAGAGTTATAATTTTGCTGAGGCAGAGTATGAATATTGAGCATCAGAGTTCTGGAAGATACGCTTTTACTAGTGAAGGAGTCTAGAATCTCTCTAGTACCTCAGTGCAGTGTGTAGGTGTTCTTTGGGCAGACTTGCAAACAGATTCTGCACAAGGGATCAAAATGGTTAGTGATTATAAAAACAAAAACAGACCCTTCTTTTGATCTACAAGTAAAAGGCACCCTGGAAAGAAAGCCAACTGCTGGTGCTAGAATTAAAGAAGTCTAGGAAAGTGATAGTTCCTAGTCAGAAAATAGGCTTGAAGGTCAGGACTTTGATGTATTATTGGAAAATTTCTATAATATATCTGTAGAGAATAATAAAGGCCAAAACACTGCTCTATTTAATCTTCACAACAAAGCTACAAAGTAAGTAAACATTGTTATTATTCCCGTTGTGGAGATAAGAAAACCAAGACAGGAAGAGAAAAAGAAAGGATTCCAAGACCATGCAAGCAAGACTTGTAATCCTCTTTCGTCTCCCAAAATGAGAGCGTTGCAGAAGAGAAAACAATTCCTATGAAGTCAGTTCTCTAAATAAATCTTTTTCTTTATTTTTTCTTTCTTTCTTTTCTTACTTTCTTTCTTTCTCCTTTTCTTTCTTTCTTTCTTTCTTTCTTTCTTTCTTTCTTTCTTTCTTTCTTTCTTTCTTTCTCCTTTTCTTTCTTTTTTTCTTTCTTTCTTTCTTTCTTTCTTTCTTTCTTTCTTTCTTTCTTTCTTTCTTTCTTTCTTTCTTTCTAGATTCAGGAGGCACTTTGGAGTCTTATACTTCTCAGACTATCACTTTGGTGGGTGTTAGAAATGCTGTGGATAAAATTTGGGTAAACTGGCTTCTTAAACTCCCTTGACCTTGAGGAACGTTAGTACTGACTAGTCCAACTCCCTCAGGCTTTTAATATGAGAAAGAAGCTCCAGAGAGGCAGCCCAGTTACTCAGGTTGGTGCCAGGCGCAGGCATCTGCCCTCCCAGCTCCGGGCACTGCCCCTGTGACTCACTCCCAGGCTGTTGTCATACCCTTTGCCCTCACTTGCTCACACCCACTCCTTGTCACCTCCACCCTCAACCTTCCCAGTGGTTCCTACTCCAGTCCTTTCACCTGAAAACCTCCTCAGAGCCCCTCACTGTATGAATTCTAATTTTTCATCACAGTACCCCATACATATCCCAAGGAGCACTCGTTGTCTGAGAGGGAGTACCTCCAGTACTCTGAGTACTCTGAGGAGTACCTCAGTACCGTCGTCTGAGACAGAGTCTTTAAGAGTGAGTTCTCTTGAGTTCACAGCCTGGATTCAAATCCTGGTTTAGCACATACTAACTCTATTAAAAGAGCCAATTACTTTATTTGGACAATTCACTTAACCTCTCTGTATCTCATTCTCCCTAACTGCGAAAGAAGGCCAATAAAAGCACCTATTATATGGGATTTCTGTCAGGATTAATGAGTTGCTAAAGGTGAGGCGCTTAGAATGGTGCCGTGCCTTTGGTACACACTCAGTGAATATTAACCGTTCTTATTATCTACTTTTCAGGACAACTGAGAAACTTGCTCCAAAGTCCCATTGCCAGACTCCGGAGCCAAATGGCCTAGGTTCAAATCCTAGGAATTAACTTCTCTGAACATCAGTTTCAACGTGAGGTCATGGTGGGAATGCGTGTAAATGAAGAAGTGTGTCTGTTTGATGATAATAAAGCCACACACAAAAAGTTACCCAACATCATCATCATTGTTATTACTCTTAGCTCATGCACCCATATTCATTGTCTGCAATCCTCAGGCTGTTTCTATCCCAGCAACACTGACCTCAGCACTGCAGCGTTACTCCAGAGTCAAGACCCTGGAGAGCCCAGTACCTCATCTCAACAACCAGGATGCCTGTCACAGGTCTCAGTGATGCTCAGCTGTGATTTGAAGCTAGGGAGACTCTCACAAACTACTGAAAGGAAGGGGAAATCTCCTTTTGCTACTACAACTCCATCAGAAGACAGTTTCCTAGCACTACAAATGTTAATGCTGAAAACACGTTACTGTCACACATTGAGATTTAATCCTATGGTGTCATTCCAAAAGAAGAGTCTGGTTAATACGACATTTTTATAGAATCCCCTTTTCTAAACTCATTGTACTTATCAAACTCATCTCCCCACCCCACCAAAATGTTATCTTCTAACTTCTGGAGACACTAAGAAGTCTTATATTTAGTGAATATTGGGGATATTTTGAATAAGGAGAATAATGTCAGCCATCAGTTTCTTGGCTAGACAAAGGGCAAGCAAAGGCATAAGGATGGGCAGACCAGCTTCTTTAAGATTCCGATTATTCTAGTCTCACATTTCACTGGCTGTCAAGTACTTCCCCCTTTTTTTTTTATTTTTTAAAAGATTTTAGAGATCACAAGTAGGCCGAAAGGCAGGCGGAGAGAAGGAAGCAGGCTCCCACCTGAGCAGAGAGCCTTATGCGGGGCTCGATCCCAGGACCCTGAGATCATGACCTGAGCTGAAGGCAGTCTTTAACCCACTGAGCCACTTAGGCGCCCTAAGTACTTCCCATTTTTAAGATAAAGAAGTAACTATAGTTGTCTAAACAAGACTTGTTGATAGAAGACCCATAAATCTATGTCTTTACATTTTGAGGAACAAAATAAGATGGTTTCCCCTAAGATTAGTATTTTCTAAATTAATTTGTTATTGCTGTATTTTTTCTGCATATATAGCATTGATATTTGGAATCGACTAGAAGCTCTTAAAGGACACTACTCACATTTTAGCTTTATGGAAAACTGCTCTATAAGAAATGCATTCTGGAGCTAAAAGAAAGAATGGGCAGGCAGGTCCTTTAAAAAAATAACTACAAATGCTTCTCTGAGTAAGTCACAATACTGCTTTTATGACCAAATGACTTTAGAAATACTGCCTGATGCCATAATTCTAAAGTTTGCCTATGCCTAGGTGTCACTTAAGAGTTCTGATTTCTGGCTGGCACCTTCGTAATCAAGTTTTTGCAATAAAACCTTGCAGATAGTTTAAAGAGACAATCACTGAACTATAGGATCTCCAACAGCAATGCTACTAATTAAGCAAACTGTCACTCAAAAAAACAACATGCTTCCTTGGCTGATACATCAGTAATGCAAAACTCCTCCATTCTCCACAAAATACTTCTTTGGATAATTAACTGATGACCAAGTCCATAGGTTAACGACAACAACGACAACAAAAACCTCATTTTGATTAGCACTACTAAAATAAAGAACTTTAAATGTTTAGGTTTCATAGAGCGTTAGAGATATAATTCAGTCAAGTAAAAACACACAATTATATCCTCGGCTCTGCCAGGAATCACAAATACATTTGTTTGGAGCAAGAAAATTTATTCGGAAGAAGAGCTAAACATATGCAAAAATGATAATATTGAGTTAAAAAAAGCAGGCTATAAACCATTTGATAAAGTTTAAAAATTGAAATAGATAAATCAAAATGATAATAACTTCGTATCAAACCATTTATCCAAAGGGTCGGTGAAAAATATGTGTGTGTGTGTGTGCGTGCGTGTGGAAAGAGAGAGAGAATAAATATGGCAAAATGTTGACAATTGGTGAATCTAGGTAGAGGGTAGATGAGTGATCATTGTATTATTTTTGCAACTTTTTAAATATTTGAAATTTTCCTGATTAAATTATGTAAATACATAAAAATACTCCTTGTGAAGATTTATGGTGGCAAAATTAAGAATTTCTGTTCCTCTTTTTTTAACTTTGGTAATTTTTCTATCGTAAATATGTATCATTTAATCAGACTTTAAAAATACATTGTTCAAAGGCAAAGTTTTCTCTTCGGTCCCCATGAAGAGATACCCAGCAACACATTGTTGCTAGTTTGCTGTGATTCTTCAATTCAATTTTTTCAAGTCCGACTGTTAGAAAGCAACACTTATCTAAGATGCGGACTGAAACGGTTTTGAGGCAGTCACTCTCTCCTTGCATTACCTTATTTTCCTGCACAGAAGTAGAGCACAGTAAATGAGGATAAATGGTCTCTTTAAGCACTCCTCCATCAGCAGGAGATACGCTTTTGGAAAGCCCACTGCATGGAGAAAAATAAAAAGCAGAGTTCAGTACTTTGGGGTTCTTTATTCGTTTTTGTGGTTTTTTTTCCCTCCTCCCACTTTCAAAAGCCGGATGGTACCATTCAAGTTTCTAAACTCTAGTTAGAAATTGTTGGGTTAATAATTACAAGTGACTTTTTGAAAACCCAGCACCAGCTGTACAAGTTATACATGGTTAATCTCATTCCTTCGTCTCCTGCTGTTTTATACAAAGGCTGAAGCCTACCAAGCCCAGAGTAAATCTTCTAGTGCCAAAGTTGTTTTGTTCTGGTTTTTGATCATGGGCGGCATGCGGGGAGTCTTCCATAATAAACCTCCCAAAGTTCATTTTCTACCTGAATGTTTTGTATGCCGCTCCCATCTGAGCCCACCTGTTCAGCAGCTGATAGATGTAACTGTGACCATCTTCTGTCCAGATGATGATTCTGTGAGCGGCAAGCACTTCTCCACCAGCAAAAAACTGCCCACTTCTGCTAACTTCAGTCCGCAGAAGGGAAAAATCACAGTAATCATAAACCTAAGAAACAAAATTAATGACACACATGAACAAAAGTTTTTAATCTAATCTGCCAATGAGATGAAAGATAAATTATGCTCATCAAGACTGTTTAGATGGCCGTGTTAATGCAACAATATATTAAATTTTAATAACAGGACACACTAGACTCGTGCACCAAGATGATATTTTACAGGGACTTATTTTTTCACATTTATATGAAGGTAGGTTTCGGTGAATAAGCTTCATATCATTCCAGAATGTGCCCATTGAGCAGAGACCCCAAATCCCCAAATTTATATGTAATTTTATTTCTCCCGTATGGTAGTCCAACTTAAACTTTTGAAAATTTATTACACAAAAGTTTATACAGCTGAAATCTTTTGTTAGACCACATGCTTTGTATTTTTGTTTAAAAATATATTATTAACATATATAAGTTAAGACAATATTATTTTGTTAACTGGGCCAGGTATAAGGAACATTAAAGAAAAATGGATGCCATCGAATGATAAAATGAATTAGTTTTTTTTTCCTATTGGAGATATCAGTGAACACATTCATAAGAAAGGACCGTATATTCCTTAAAAATGAATGTAGTGACTAAGCAGAAAAAGAAGAAAAGTCTAAAAATAAAATCAATGTATGCAGGTGAAAAGTATTAGTTCTCTTTTTAGTTCTAACGTTCAGGCATCAAATTTTAAAAATAATCTTAAGATAAATCATCACTATTATAATAGTTTGTTATTAATAAAATTGGGATATCTTTTAGATATACAATCTCCTGAGAAGCAAAACAACTGAGGGCAGGGAGAAGAAAATTGATTAAAAATGCTGTGATAAAAAAAAAAAAATGCTGTGATAATATAGAGTTTATACCGTATTTAAATCATATTCTTATAATTATTGCATTGAGCAAAAAAAATTACATTTGTATATCAATGGTATTCATTTTGTTATTTTATAATACCTTCCAACACTTAGAAAATACCACCAGTAAAAGTCTCTCCGTATATGTGCAAAATCGTATTGTCCGGCAGTTCAGGGAGTCGAGGTATTTGGATTCCTTTTCATAGACATCTTGCTTTTCCTTCAAAAGGAGCAAGAACATTTTAGTAATAGTTCTAGGTAATTTATTCATGACTGTATGAGAACACTTGCCCCAAAATAATCTGAAGCAGATCACATCATTTTTATAAAAAAACTACCCCCGTTTCCTTTGAGTTTTCTGAACTAAGAAGTTACTTGCAAAGGAAACCATGAGCAGGATTCCTCATATAATCATTCAACAAACCTTCAGTGGGGACTGTGCTGGGTTCTGGGAATGTAAAGATACGAGTAAATTTCTAATTTTCAGACATGGCAGAAAGATAAAACAAAAAAAAGATAAAATAAGGAAGAAAAAACCTGCAGTACCTTAATTGCTAAAACAGAAAAATGAATGAATAGATTTGGAAAAAAAAAAAAAGAGTGGCCAACATAGGACACCTAGAATACTATATTCACAATAAGTTTTTGTAGTGCTGGTGTGTGTTTACTGGGTTCATTATGCTACCACAATTCCTAGGCTTCCCCAACCAAGAAATTCCAAAGAAGAGTTCAGAGAAAGGGGCAGCTGAAACAATTTTATCATCAGTATAAATACTATGACTGTTCTCTCATCCACTACCTCAACTTGGAGCCTGATGCAGGGAGCAGGTAAATATACTGGCCTCTCAGTGCACGTGACTCCCCCACTGCCAGCCAGAGTCACCTCCCTGCCACACACTCAGGGAGACACACACTCACACACACTCAGAAGAAAGGGGTCTTTCTTTCTGCTGTAAGAGTTGGAAAGATATTCCTCTGATAGATTTATTTACTTCTTTTAAAACGCAACCAATGTGTGTGTGCGTGCAGGTGCCTCTGAGTGTGTGTGTGTGTGTGTGTGTGTGTGTGTGTGTGTGTTAAATAAAAACATTGGTATATGCCCTGACAACAGGTTGGAAGGATCCAATCTGATTGTTACCAATGCCCACCCCTTGGAGGAATGATAGTGGGAAGCACATGGAGATAAAATTTATACACTTCTACATTATTTGAACTCTTTTTTTTTAAGCTTTTATTTCTTTGAGAGAGAAGGAGAGAGAGAGTGAATGCACATAAGCACAAGGTGGAGAGGGTGGTGCAGAGGGGAGAGGGAGAGTGAGAAGCAGAGTCCCCACTGAGCGTGAAACCCAATGTGGGGCTGGATCCCAGGACCTGAGATCATGACCCGAGCTGAGGGCAGATGCTTAACCAACTGAGCCACCCAGGGGCCTCAACATTATTGGAACTCTTTATGGAGAGTATAGGAATGGGTAACATCCTTATAATTAAAAAAAATTCAATAAATACGCTTCAATTTACAGAATAAAAAATAGAGTTTCAGAAGCCAACCTGAATGCTGTTGATAGATGAGGAGAGATCCCATACTTTGAGCTCACCCGCTACTGATACCACCAAGAGAGAATCTTCTGTAAAAACAATAAAGGTCCCATATAAGCTGACCACTGTTATAAGTGGTTGCTATAAAGATTGTCACATAATCATTTAAGGATTACACAGGATTACATAGGTGGAAATCATTCAGCCTTGGGTTTATTTTCATATTTTTTTATAAAAAACAAACATTTTAGGTCACGTTTTAAATTTGTTTTAAAATTTCAAAGTGATCCTCTATGTAATAGAAGAGCACCACTAAGAGCAGAATTACAATGAAAATTATTATGTTGTCAGTATTACACCTTCCTTTTTCAGAAACAAGAAATGAGCCAGCTTTCTCTCACTATGGAATCTGAATTCTCTACTGCATGCAGAAGACACAGCAAAGCAACAGTTCCAAAGTCTTGTTAATTCACAACAAATGCCTGCTTGTCACTCTTGAAATGTACCAATGAACTGGGTCATGGAAACAGTCTCCTCTCTTCATTTCATCTTGACCTCTTGCTTACTTTCTAATGGCTTGAACCTCTGGCATGGGTGTTCTCAGGTTTCTTGGTCTGGCTTAGAGAACTGTCCCCACCAATAGGTTAACTTAAAGTATTCTGAACTCTTGCCCATTAGTTTAACAAATCGTTCAAAAGTGGTATTTTAATAGGCACTCTCTTAGTGTTATGTATACCCAACTATTACCTTGAATTCTCATGGAATGAACAATACACATGCAGTTGATCCAATCAGGAGACTGAGACGATATAAAAGTGTGAATAACAGCCAAACTTTTGGCATCAATGATAAGAACATCTTGATATTCTCCACAACACAATAGCCAGCCTTCCCCAGTCATCCGGAATGAGCAGTGGTAATACTACAAAAACGGAATTCAAAGCAAAGAGTTAATTTTCGCTAGTAATTAAAATAATTTGGGCTACGATGAAGACTTCTCTGGATTTTAGTTTTAACATCTGTTTAATTAAAGTATTTGCTTTATAGCAAATTGCTGAATAGCAACATAGCTTTTGCTGAAGAGCAGGTAGGATTTCTTTTAGTTCAGTTATTCCATACTTTTGAAGAATTGATTTGGGACTTTAATCTCATTTGTAATTCACTAATTTTCTGGACGAGGGTGGATCTTTTAGGAAGAAAGAATCTTATTCCCAGTTATGGAAAGCTCACAATTGTTAAATTCCTAGAGTGCTATGTTGAAGTAAACAACAACAAAAAAATCAGATTCCTTCTCCTGGTTACATTATTATAGGTTAAGAAGAAATAAAAGTGTTTGAAAAGTGTATGAAGAATTGGCGCCAAATAAATTTGAAAACAGCTTTTATCAAACATTGAGTAATACATTGTGCCCTTGACAAATTCTCTCGCTGTGTAAGTTCTGGTCCTAAAAAGGAGTTTGTGCATATTGCAGTGCAAGTCATCAATGCCAAAAGCAATGAGTAAATATAAAAAAGAAACACTATGAGCACCACTGGTTTATGCAACTGCCCCACCTGTATGCTTGGGGTCTATCCACCAAAAGCCAGAATCTCTTTTAAATATTGGGAAATGATTTTAAAGGTGCGGTGATGCTTTCTGTTATCTTTTCATAAATAAGAAATTCCGGAATTAAGAACCTATCCACCCAAAAAAGGTTAAAATTGAAGACAAAAAAACCCCACACCTTTTTGCTTTATAAAATAGCATGTCATTAAAACAAATCTTTCTATGTGTGTGTCTCTGTGTGTTGTGAGTGTAACTAAGAAAAAAATCAAAAATTATCTTTCGAATTAGTCTATGTTAGAAAGATAGCAAAATAAAGAATGAATCAAAAAAAAAAAAAAAAGCTTGAATAGTCCATTTTGGGAAAGAAAAATGCCAAAATAACAGATGATAACTGACACTATTCTACCCCAGGGACAAAATAAAAGTCAAACAAAAGAATATCCTTCAAAGACATTTCTTTAAATGTGTGCTTAGCAAATGTCCTAAAGGAGTTCCAGAAAATCCAGAAATGTTCTGAAGGAAGTGAAGGTACTTACACAAATTGCAGTGTGCCTGTAAGGAAGTGTGGCCTTCTCCATGCACTGTCCGTTGGTGACATTCCAAACACACATCTCCCTAGCAGAGATAACTTTGTATTATTCTCTGTCATTTCTACTCAATTGGCTGAAATAATTTTTGTGTCACCAAGTTTTTCTTTAGTGCTGCACTTAAATGCAACCTGATCGTTTATGTGGCTTTTTGTTACAGATTACTGAGCAAGAAAATGTTGTGGTCATTAGCAGGGATGACATACTGTATCTGTGTCTTTTTGTTTGGGGGTAATTACACCCTGCCGCCAGCCTACAAACCTTACTTCAGCGCCAACCTGACCTAAAACAAATTGTGTGGATCCAGTTTTCACAGTCTGTTAGAGCGACAGTACAATGATCTTTCCATGGAAACTGCATCCTCTTGAAAATGGCTTATTTCACTGAACTTAAACTACATATTCTGAAAAGCGTAATGCATCAGGGGCTGCATCTTCTGGAACTGAGGTATCATTTTTATAAAAATAAACAGTGCCACCAAGAGGTTACATTTGGTCTATCATTGATAAGGCTTATTTCTCTCTCTGAAATGCTGAAATCACACTTGTCACTACATATATAGAAATTCTCATTGCTCGGAAAACAATGGCTTGCTTTCCTATATGTTACAAGGGTGTAACATGTACATCCTTTGTACAAGGATGTATATAAAATTATGAAATACAGTTACAAAATACCTCATCCAGCATAGGGCATTTTAAGTCTACATGATTTCAGTTCACAAAAAACAAAATGGCTATTTCAGAGTTGTTTGGTAATAATATCTTTCAGTTTTGTCACTTTCAACACATAAGCAAAACTCCCCCTGAAAGAATAAATGGAAGCTTTATTGGCTTTAAGGGAGGAGCTTCTACTAAAAAGCAAAAGATATGAATTAATAATAGTAAATGCGAGATGCATTTGGTATTTGCTGGACTTTTTTTGTTTTTCTGGCCAAATACTAGAAATCAATCTTTAAATCAGTAGTTCTTAACCTGGGGCGATTTTGCCCCCCAAAGAACATTCCACAATGGTAAGAGGTATTTTTGATTGTCACAACCAGGAACACACTACTGGCATCTAGTGGGGAAAGGCCAGGATTGCTGATAATACCCTCAGATGCTCAGGATGGCTCCACAACAAAGAATTCTCAGGTTCTCCGAAATGTCATTAGTACTGAGTTTAGAAACCCTATTCTGGATATAGAAACAAAATATTCATAATTTTTTCTCTGTTTATATTTGACCTTATTCCAAAAAAGGATTTGAGATAATATGAAAACTCAATAAAACAAGGGGATAATGCGTGTGTGTGTGTGTGTGTGTGTGTGTGTGTGTGTGTGTGTGAAAAATAAAACTGGGAAGGAGGTAGAAATTGAAATAATACATCTCAAAGGTAAAAAAATCAGAACCTTAATTTGCTATTAATACAAAATTTTACTTCACAAGGAATTGGGAATTCATTAGCACGGTTCTCAACTCTAGCTGTGTATCACCTGTGCATATTGCAAAAATTGTCCATAGAGAGCCTAGTTCCATGGCTCTGTGTTAGGGTCCTGGGGTATAGGTTTTGCAAAGCTCTTGGTCGGTTAGTCTGTTTCTAGTTAAGTCTATCTCTAAACCAGTGATTCTAAACTGGCTATATCTGAGAATTATTTGTGAACTTTTTAAAAATACTGATGTCTGGGACTCAACCCAGACATCAAGCCCTGCTAATTAAATCACATTTTCCAAGGTTGGAGCCTGGGCATCAGTAAAAGCTCTCTTGGTGATGCTAATGTTTCTAAACTCTCTTGGATTCTAATGCTTTCCCTATTTGTTTTCTTATCTCTTATTTTCTACCTTAAAGTAAAAAAAAAAAAAGAAAGAAAGAAAGAAAGAAAGAAAGAAAGAAAGAAAGAAAAAGAAAGAAAGAAAAACACAAAAATATCACAAAGCAAAAACTGACTCTTTGCCTATCAACTCTTTTTAAGGAAAGAAACAAATGTGCTGTGTATCAAAAGTAGCACGGACACCTTAGCTGGAACTGTACCAGTAACATACATAATAAGGACACAGGAAAGTTGACTATTAAAATGTACATTCTTCTTTTCCGTTTGAAATGATTCCCAACATTTCTGATATTCAATCACCTTTAATTACAAAAAAAAGTTTAACAATTTCCAAAATTTTTAAATCCTTGATTTTTTAAATTTCATTGAAAAGAACACAGAGGAAAATACCTACAACATATAAAGTTACAAAATTTTTAGATTCCCACTAAATTCCTGGAGAAAGGCCTTTTTTTCTTTATTCATTTCTACATCCCCACTTCAGCACCCCAATAAAAAACTCATCAAGTGGATAAATAGATCAGTCACCATTCTTCTGTCCAATTTTTCTACTTTCAGAAATACACTATTTTATCCTGGCCCCCTTTCTATTATATTTGTGTGCTTATAAAACTGTTATGATTTCTATTTTAATGCAACATCTAGAGGGAAAGGAGATTAACATGATTTGTCATCGTTAATTCCAGGTCCCTTATATTCTTCAAACTCTCTTTTTTTTGTCTTCAGTTATACTTTTAGGATTCCATCAGCCTTCTCAGGCTCCATTCTTAGGCTTTAAATGCTGCTTTTCCTTTAGATTTTTGTCTTAGGCTTTCTTACATTCTCACATTTCACACTCTCTCTGGGTGAATTATCTACTCCTATCCCTTCACATACCATGTATACAATGCTGGAAGCCCAGACCTGTTCACTGAGCTCTAGATTTCCATTAGATATCTTTCTACTTGGATGACGTGGGACTCTCCGCACTCCTCATATTCACAGTAAAGCATAACATCTGTCCACCTTAGTTTCCTATCCTCATAACTGGTATCGTCACCAATAAGTTTCCCAAGTTGTTCTTCACATTACACTTTCTCTCACTGCCCCCATTGCAGGATGCTTGCTACACCAGATATGTTCTCTGAACAAGCAGCCTCAGCATTATCAAGGAGCATGTTAGAAATGCAAATTGTTGAACCTCAGCTGGGACCTACTGAACCCATACCTCTGGGACTGGGGCTCAGAAATCTGTATTTACACAAGCTCTGTAGGTGGTCCTGATGCAAGCTCAGGTTGGAGGAACACTGTTCTAGAAGACTCTGAGACTGGGTGCCTGCCTAACTCTCTGGTCTCATCTCCTGCTGCTGATTGAAAGTTTTATTAATAAATAATAACCCTCTTTATCAACGCCAAGGCTTTTGTGCCTTAAGGTTTTACTAACTATGTGTATTTATTAATATAAAATATTTATACAGCTCTATCAACATTATTTTGGTCAGTATTCATCTGATAAATCTTTTTCCATCCATTTACTTTTAACCTTTTTATGTCCTTCTGCTGTTTTTGTTTTTTTAAATTGTATGATGATCTTTGTGATTTAACTGGAGGGCTCAGTCCCTCTACATAATTGGGAAGATTACAGTTTTCGTCAGATTTATCTCAACCACCTTATTTTGTGCTTTCCATTTGTCCTATTTATTTTTGTCTCCTTTGGATTAAATTACAGTATTTTTTTCTTTCCCAAGTTGGAAGTTCTGTATTCTATTTCTTTTATTTTTATTTCTTCTCTCTCTTGTTTTAACAGCTACCCTGGAAATACCAACATGTACACCAAGCTTAAAGTCTAAAGTTAATCAACAGCTTTACCCATTTCTAGAACACCAGAACATGTGGAAACTGGCCACTATCCTATCCTATGCAGTCGCTGACTAGGACTGTGTGTATATGTATGGGAGCAGGGCATGGGAGAAACATAAACCTTGTTGTCTACTAGTCTGTATTTATTTACATTTTCTAAAAACTTGCTGGTTTTGTTCAATATTCCTTCTTCCATCTCAGCTCTTCCTTCTCAAATCATTGCTTTTCTCGCTGAAGAATATCATTTAGAATTCTGCTGCTAATAGAGGATCCGTTGGCACTGAGCATTCTCAGTATTTGTCTTAAACATTACTTTGACCTCATTTTTAGGAAGATATTTTTGCTAGACATGCAATTCTAAGTTGGCAGATATTTTCTCTCAACTTTTTGAAAATATTTCACTTCTGTCCAGTTTTCATTTTACTGCTGAGAAGTCAGCTTAGTTACATTCCATTATAAATAATCTGCTTTTTCCCACTGACCACTTTCAGGATCTTCTTTTTCTTTGGTGTTCTGTTTCTTCGACCTCAGGTCTCCAAATATGCATTTCTTTTCAGTAATCCTGGAATTCACTGGGATTCCTGAATTTATGACTTATGCTTACTGATGAACTAATACTTTGGGGAGAAAATGAAAACCTGAGTCACAGAAATTTTGGGTCTCCTCTGAACATTTTAGAAGCAGAAATGCTAAGTCTACAGTCACTTCCTGAGCCTTCTCAAAGCTAAATAATCATTACTGTTTGGGACAAAATGGACCAAGCCTACTAAGTTTAATAACCACCAGTAGACTAAACTAGGATTTGTTAAGTACGCAGTAGCTAAAATGTAGACGCTGCCTGAAAAGTATCTTATAGACTCAGGCAAGTTTTGCATCTTGAAGGAACAGAATTCTAGGGAATTCCAACCATCAAAATTCATCAAAACTAGACTCGTTGGCTCTTTAATAATCATATTTTCAGGGTCATACAGATGAATTCATTGATTATCAAGAATATGTTATTAACCTCAGTTCCTTTTTTTGGAGCTAGACTACTGTAGGCAAAAACCCCAGGTTGGAACTCAATTACTTTCTAGAGCTATTTCTCATTTAGGAATTAATTTTCCTCAATTCTCCAAGTATTCTCAGGAAAAAAAAAAATCACCATCTTCCAAATTCTCTAGACTGGCAATAAATATCTCAGCTCGTGTAGCACGAGTTACAGCAGTCCTAGCACACGAGAGCTACTAGCAATTGTTAAGAAAAGAATGTACCAGGGCATTTCACTCTAGCCTCATCCGAAGTTCAATTTCTCCAAGTTTAACAATGATGGCTTTGCTGTAAACTATGAGAATAGGTACCTCTTTGATATCCGTTTCACTAGCATTTTGTTAAACTATTCAGTTTCTCCAAGTTGGACAATCATTATTCTTCTGGTTCTCAGAGTTCAGGGCCATGTACTTTCTCCTCAGGTTAAAAACAAAAAAAGGAGGGGGCTCTCTTGTTTCAACCAGTAATCCAATCCCTGATCCACAAATGCATGCCGCATCAATTCCACATTCCTGAGTCTACTTTGGCAAATAACTCATCAGCAGAGTCCAGCTCATAGTAGTTCTTCCATTGGTGAGGCTTTTTCTTAAAGTTTAGTCCTGTTTCATTGGACTAAACCTTGCTTCCATGAAACTGCACCCAAATGACAATCTACATTCCTTTCCCTTCTCTCCTCTACCCCCCGATCCCTCTTACCTTTGAGTCCTCTCCTCTGCTTCTCCTATAATATCAGACAAGTGTATAACATGAAGATTATAACTACTGAGTTGTTTTACAAAACAATGAAGGTTTGGATAGGTTTGCTGAAGAGCTCAAAGTGACTTATTACATGAAAAGACAAGCACCTAGAATTTTCCATTTTTAATTCTACAATAGGTAGCATTTGTCATTATCCTTTACACAGTGAGGCTGACGCAAGGCCTGATACACAAGTTGATGTGTTTATTTTGGTCTTAATCCAGCAAGGGAAAAAAAAAAGTGAAATTGGGAGACACAGCACTGATCATATTCCTTGGGATCATTACACAAATTACTCTACCATTGAAGATCTAATTTTTCCTCTATGTAAAAGGGACATGATAGTCACTAAGATTTCCTTCAGCCCCAGAATTCCATACCCCATCATTGGTTTTAAAAAGGGAGAGGCAACAGAGATGGTCACCAAGTCGTGCACATCTTACCTACCCATTTTCAGCAGCACTAACGACATAGGGCTGTTTTGAGAAATCCCTCGCTCTTGCCAAACATGTTATTGAAGCCGAATGACCAAATAGAAGTTCTTTAGCTGAAATCTGAAAATCATGAGAGTAAGCTTTTAAACAGCTATAAATTTTTAAAGTACACAAACATCACATTATATAAGTATTCATAATTCTGATTAGAAAATCCTGTTACATCATGTTTTTGCTCTACATAGCTTTCTGGAAAACTGATCTATGCCCTATCAAAATTCACAGAATAAGAATCATCTAGATACAGGAGCACTTGGGTGGCTCAGCTGGTTAAGCGACTGCCTTTAGCTTAGGTCATGATCTTGGGGTCCTGGGATCTGGCTCCCTGCTCAGCAGGGAGTCTCTTTCTCTCTCTCCCTCCATCTCTCCCCACCATTCATGCTCGCTTTCTCTCTCTCTCTCAAATAAATTAAAAAAAAAATCATAATAAACATCTAGATACAAGAGATATGCTGTACACATTTTTCTTGTTTTTGGTTTTGTATCCATCATGAAACCTAAATAATCACCAGATATGTTTTACAACATCTAGGTTTTGAATACAAATAAGTCAATGTTGATGTTTTTATGCACAAAATGTGCCTCAATGGATAGTAGCATATTAATGAGCAAATTTCAGAATTCAGAAATGAGTTTACAAAATAATACAAGGAAAATATTACCTTTTTTGTAACCATGATAACCTTATCGTGACCTTATTTGGCTTCCTGCTTCAGAAAAAGTAAAATTACTTTTTCCACATTAAAAATAAAATTTTAACTAAACTATTATTGAAAATGCCAATGTCTTTCTCCTGTACATGAATTTAAAAATAGGGCATCGAAAGCTAACTCTTCCATTATCTCATGTGTGAAAATGTGTATTGCTCATTATTTTATAAAACAAGATTATGAAAATCAAAGTACAAAACAAAAGAGAAGCAGGAGCCCCTCAAATAGAGAAGAGGTTGTCAATAGGGACTAAAAATTTAATTTGACTAGAAAATTTGTAGGTAATAAAATTTGTCTTGAAGGTAATAAAAATCTATTTCCAAATGAATTAATATGCATTATGCTTTTTCTGAACTATGCAAATGGATCCATAGATGATAACCAAGGCATACCGATGAGGACAAATCACAAACATTTTCTGCCTTCATCTTATTTTTATAACAGTCAGAAATGCTTCTCTAAAGAACTGTTGTTAGACTAAATTTCCAGTGCCACAAAGAAGTTTTGTGGCTAATTAGAACCATTTACCTTATTCTACCCTTTTTCTGGGAAATTCAAGGGGTTCCATCTCAGGAAACAACATATTCTCTTTCCCCCTCATTACATTTTGAAATATATACCCCTATGAATTTAATACCTTTCCATAGATTACAGGCAAAATTAAGCAGGGAGTTAGGGCAAATCAAGGAGATTTCTTCTCCCAGAGAAAATCTGCTATGGACAAAATACCATAATGGTACTCCATTGCTTTGCAAATGGAATCCTCATTCTACTACTAAATCCCCTCATGTAATTAAATAAACTGTGACAATTCATTATAATTTCTTCATTTTATCATATTTTGGAATTTCCGTAAGGAATAAAGACAATAAAAAAATCCATAATCACACCTATTCATTGTCATGATGAAATCCAGGAAATCTTTAACTCTATCCGTTGGTTTTACCTTTACTACTCATTCCTCCTTCTCCCACCACCTCAGGAACTTCCAGTGGCGTAAATGGGAGCACACAACTTGATGAGCATTCACCATCTCCAGGCACTGGTGCAGTTATGAACAGGGTTTAATTTAAGCCCATTTCATAGATGAAGAAATTGAGGCTCAAATAATATGTCATTTGCGCCACATGAAAGTTGGTAAATATCGGGGTTAGAATTGACCAAGCTCTCCATTTTTTCCCTGTACACAATATTGCTATTGTCACTATTCTTCATTTTGTCATTGTTGTGTTTCCTTCTGAGTATTAAATAGGAAGAAAAATAGAACATAGCAATGCTGAGGGAGTATATCTGGGAGGATATTCAGCTCAGATTTTGCTTTGCTTAAAGGTACTATAAATACCAGCAATCAATATCAGGAAAGACAAGTGAAGTCATTCTTATCCTGAAGCTTGGAGAAGTGCCTCACTGGCAGGCCTCACGAAGAGGTCTTTGGAAGTCGGAGCCTGAGCCTGGAAGCAGCATGCATAACCTGGGCATTGATGAGAAGCTTATTCTCTTCTCCCCTGTAGCCTGCAATCCCACGCCCCATGGACAGGGAGAAACTGCGATTGTGTTCCCAATCCCCTGATAAATACGTGGGTACTCTAAGATGTCCAGAACTTAAATCACCTCTTTTCCCTTCCTGGTCTTATTCCCTAATCACCCCTATCACTTCTACAGATTGTGAGAGCACACCACCAGTCTCACCCATCCCCCAGGCCCCAAACCTGTAAGGTACCCTTAACTATTCCTGCCCCTCTACCCACACTCCAATCAGTTGCTCAGTTCTACGCATTCTTTCTTCTTAACATCTTTCCATTTTTCATCTCCTTTTCACCTCTTCTGTCACTGATTTGGTTCCTAAAATCTTTCCTGACTAAATTAATGTAGAAGTTCCTACCATAGTCACTACCCCTTATTTCTTCTTCCCGTCCCTTCGGTATGCCCTTCACATTAATACCAAATGATAGTCTCAATCACAAATATACTAATATAAGATTATGTCATCTCCTTGCATAAAGCATCTTGAAATCCCTTAATATTGTCACTACTTCTAATTAGCATGTGGCATTAGCTTTTGCTAGTTAATTTTTTTTTTTAAATCTAAATCCCTCAGCACCTCAGGTACTCAGAGTACCTTGTAAGATCACATCAGTGCACGGCATCAGCCTAGGTCCTCCCTCAACTACAGTGCAGTCCTTGGGACAGCCAGCGACAAGTCTTCTCATCTGTGTTTGAACCCAGGTACCTAGCATACTGCCCTAACTGATAACATTTGGTCAATAAATGCATGTTGAACAAATGCTGAATAAATACCAAAAACGTGTGTAAAAAGATACAGATGCTAGGATTCCAAATTTCTTAAGCTTATTGCAACCTACATAGTGCAAGACAAATACTCCAGCTGGAAAACACTATACTTGAAATATTAAAAAGCGTAAGCCATTTAGAAGTGTGAGTTTAAACTCTGAGAGATTTAAGCCATTTAGAAGTGTGAGTTTAAACTTCCAATTTAAGCCATTTAGAAGTGTGAGTTTAAACTCTGAGAGATAATAAATGTTAGGGCCACTTTTGAAGGCTCAGCTATTGCAATAATCCCAGTGCCTTCTTTCAGGAATGTTCATAAACATTGAGCTGAGCTGGTCTGCTATGCAGTTCTTGGCAGTCCTGTAGTGTAACTCTTCTGTGATGGGAGATGTTAATTAATTACACTATAAAATAGAATTACAATTAATTGTTAATTTAGGTTTTAAAGTGACAAACTTTAAAGGCTAAAAATAGTCTTTGATCTTTAAAAGGCTTCTTAATGAGGGCAGTATACTTTAAGTACATCATTAGTTTAAATGTTCAAATTGGGTCCAGAGGCTGCTAGCACTAAGCAAATATCTATTCCAATATGTTAAATGTTTATGACTTGGGACAGGGACAATTAATTGCTAATCAATGGGCCAAATCCTAGGTGAGGTCAGGTTCTGAGATAGGAAGACGACAATAGTAAATTGGATTTAGAGCTTTTTGATGTGATCTTTAAAAATCACATGCAAGCAGAGACCAAAAGAATAGCAAGAAGGCCAAACTGACAGAAACGCCCAGATAATTAAGATATTACTCATTTAGTTAATAGCGGTTTTCAAGGGTGCCCTTTGTTTAGATTAATGAGCCGTAATTTTTAGAATTATACTTACATGTCTGTAGTTCAGTTACTTAAACATATAATTCAGGATGTAAAATGGTAAAACTCAGCATAGCTTAAAGGGTGATAACACTTGGTAGCTAAGATTAGCAATATTCATAATCTGATTTTTAAATATGATCTTGATCCATCCGATAGTACTTCATTTTCTCCAGATTCAGAAGTAACACCAATTTATTGCTTCAGTGAGCACCTTTTTAACAACCATGCAAAACTCCCACCATCGTGGCAGGTAGGACCAAGTTGTGCTTATTCTGTGAGTGCCGTCTGCTTCGATATGAATCATTTTCACTAACCATTAGTTCAGGTGAGAGATTCCAGAGGCAGAGCTGACCTTCTTGACTTCCAGTCACAATGGTTTGCTGGTCATCAGTGATCATGATGGCAGTGATGCTGTGTGGAGGGGCCTTCTTCCCCCAGAGTGCTACTGCCTGCAAGGAGGACCTCATGCTGAGAGGATCCTGAACAGAGAAGAAAGTGGACACAGTCATCATTCATAAACTTGGGGGGACTGATCATGTCACAAATGGATTTACCATGATCTAAAGCTC
This sequence comes from Procyon lotor, assembly GCA_028646535.1. Taxonomy (NCBI): domain Eukaryota; kingdom Metazoa; phylum Chordata; class Mammalia; order Carnivora; family Procyonidae; genus Procyon; species Procyon lotor. The sequence goes on along the minus strand of CM053609.1, from coordinate 40,062,050 downwards.
TATCTAAGCTCTGGGATGTATTCTCCCAGAGATAGGGAAAAGGGTGTTTTCGTGTCAATTAGAGGGGAAGGCAGTCAGGAGACTTTGAAATTACCATGTCCAGGGTTAACCCATCCAACAGCAAAATGACTTTTAGCCCAGTTTGTGATTACTGATGCTGAAAAAGGAAACGGTAGGAATAGTATACCCACTCCACACATGGCTTTGGCTATGGGTGATCCTGACTTGCCCCAAAGTCCAGCGAGGCCTCTCAAGAAGAATAGAGCTGGCTACATACTATAATTTGAAGACAGCTTTGCATACTGTCTCTCCCCGAAAATGTCGTCACCTCACCTAAGTAACAAATATCTGAACTTTGTGGTTAAGAAGTAAATCTTTTCTATAAAAACCGTGTTTCCGGGGCACTTGGGTGGCTCAGTGGGTTAAAGCCTCTGCCTTCGGCTCAGGTCACGATCTCAGGGTCCTGGGATTAAGCCCTGCATCGGGCTCTCTGCTCGGCAGGGAGCCTGCTTCCTCCTCTCTCTCTGCCTGCCTCTCTGCCTACTTGTGATCTCTCTCTGTCAAATAAATAAATAAAATCTTTAAAAAAAAAAACAAAAAACAACCATGTTTCCTAGTCTTCAAAGATTCACATGTGACTCTCCTGATATCTGTCGTATTCATGTTCCACCCATACTACTTCTAATGATAATTTTTAATTATTTTAATTATTGTTTAATCTTTAATCATTTAATTAAAATTAATTAAATTTAAATTTTAATTATTTTAATTATTTTAATTAATGATTTTAATTATAATTCATTTTATTTCACCTGTGCTTGTATTTGATAGCTTCCTCAACAAGAATTTTCATGAAATTACCACCTTCATGTTAGTTAACTACCTTGTGTTAGTTACAAGGGTTAAGATGAATACATACTTGCCAAAAAAATGCTTGCCTGTGTCCCACCCACAATACTCTGAATTATACCTAGTGATATGTGCATTACAGTCTGTGACACACTAAGTTAAATTTTCCCCCATTCTTTTCTGAAATACAAATAATTTGGTGATGAAGAACGCTTTAAGTTTTTAGAGTAGATTATTAAGTTTCCTCTTATGACTTAATGCTATATATTTAATCTCATTAAAAATGTCAAAAGATGGGGCGCCTGGGTGGCTCAGTCATTAAGCGTCTGCCTTCGGCCCAGGTCAGATCCCAGGGCCCTGGGATCGAGCCCCGCATCGGGCTCCCTGCTCGGCGGGAAGCCTGCTTCTCCCGCTACCATTCCCTCTGCTTCTGTTCCCTCTCTCGCTGTGTTTCTCTCTGCCAAATAAATAAAATCTTAAAAAAAAAAAATGTCAAAAGATAAGAGAAGGAAGAAGAGATCAAGCCTACTTCCCACGGTTAGCTTACTTTGCACATTTGGCTTGAAAAAATTAACAAAATGAAACCTTCTGTCCTACAAGACTTCTGGTTCTGAAGCATAAAAAGGATAAACACCAAAATAAGTTATTAAATTTTATGGTACATATTATTTATAATGTTTGATTACACACACACACACACACACACGAGTATGCATTGACACCATTAGCCCAAATTCAATGTAGGCAATGCTTAACCCATAAACTGGTTGCTTTCAAAGTTTTATTTGTCGTTCCATTGTTTGGAATTCAGTACCAGTTCCTATGGTTCACTTCTTGGCTCAGTACACAAGTGGTCCCCAGGTACCACGAAACCAAGATTTCTATGGGAACTATTTGGAGCTTTGCAATTCAGACTATCAGGACCACACATATTAATCACATTACTAAGCTAACCAAAGAGTTCTGGTTTCAATAACTTGGACTTCTACTTCAAACACAGAGAAACAATACTGTACGTGCACATGTGTGCGTGCGTGTGTGTGTGTGTGTGTGTGTGTGTATTATAATTGTTGTCTCATGGCCATGCTTGTAAATAAGTCTAGGAAATTCCAAGCAGTACAAATCTAAGAAAAATCTGAAACAGGAGCTGAGTCAGTTTACATGTTAATCCCCACTTAAGGACATGAAGCCTTCCTTACTCAATGAAATGGAACCTAGAAAAATTCCAACACTACCCAGAAATATAAGGAAGCTCATTTCCCAATCTCCCAAGAAAAATATGACAAATCTAAACCACAAAACAGGTTTGGAATAAAAAATATTGTTATATATTTTTATATATTGCCAGAATCCCCACATGCAGAAATACATGTAAATAATTGTTCTCAGGTCAATGATACCAGTGGGAGACCTCCCAAAAATACTGCATACTTATTAGAATATCTCAAATATTTAAAGAAATCATTCCAAGTGTTAAGAACATAAAACAACTAGAACTCCTACGCTGCTGTTGGAAATGCACAATGGAAAATAGTTTTGTAGTTTTTTTAAAAAGTGAAAACATGTGCTCAGCAAATCTACTCCTCGGTCTCACCCAAGAGAAAAGAAAGCAAATATTTATACAAAGATTTCTACGTGTAGGGTTTTATTTATAAGTGCTAAAAACTGGAAACAATTCAAATGTCCATCATATGAGGTGAACGGATAAATAAATTGTGGTATAGCCACACATTGGGATACTATTCTGCTATAAAAAGGAAGAAACTCTTAATCTGCACAACATAGATGAAATTGAAAATAATTATAATGAGTGAAAACAGTGAAAAAGAATAAAGACAGTACGATAAAATTTGGATTTGGATAAAATTTGGATTTGGATAAAATTCTAGGAAATTCAAATTACTTTAGGACAACAGGAAGCAGGTAAATGGTTGCCTGTGGACAGCAGCAAGGGACAGGGATCACAGAGATTGCAAAGGAGAATAAAGAAACTTCTGAGGATTGTAGACATGTTCAATACTTTGCTGTGACTGTCTCACGAACGAACACATATGTTAAAACACATACAATAGTACAGTACACTTTCAATACATACATGTAGACATATAAATATACTGCGTGTCTATTACACTTTAATAAAGCTTTTTTTTTTTAAGCATTTGGAAGATACTTTCACAACCAAGATTGCATTTAGTTTTCACAGAAACAAATCACTCCAGTGGCAAATAAGCTTGCAATAAGAAATTACAAATCATTCAAGAAAATAATAAACCATTAGTAAACAGAACAATCAGTACCTCCAGAACTAATAAATAAGAGAGCAATATAAAACTTATTGTGAAAGAACAAATACGTTAAGTTGAGATAAACTATTAAAGAAGGGCACCTGGGTGGCTTAGTTGGTTAAGCGTCTGACTTTGGCTCAGGTCATGATCCCAGGGTCCTGGAATAGAGCTTCAAGTCGGGCTCTCTGCTCAGCAGGAAGCCTACTCCTCCCTCTCCCTCTGCCTCTGCCTGCTACTCCCACTGTTTGTGCTCTCTCTCTACCTTTGTCAAATAAATAAATAAAATCTTTAAAAAAAACTGTTTAAAAGACAAAAGAAGAAACTTGAAATCTTAGGGAAAAAGACAGTCTATAGAAAAACAAACAGGTAGAATTTTAAAAGAAACAAATAATACTTCTAGAATAAAATATAATCATTGGAATATAACAAATGTCAAGAGAATAAATCAAAATAGACTCAGATGAAGAGAGAATCAATGGACTTATAGATAATTCTCAAGAAATTATACAGAACAAAAAAGGCAAAGAGTGATTAAGAAATATATGCTGCGTGAAAAAAAAATCAGAGAGTTAAGATCAGAGACATTAAAAAAAAAAGAAAAAAAAGAAAAAAAAAGATCAGAGACATTAAGAGCTAGAGATGACAGACGGAGAACACCCAACATTTATCTAACATAAGCTCCAAAAAAGGTAGGACCCTTTCCCTTCCCGGCTAGTTCGGCCCTAAAACCATTAGGCAGAGAAAACCTGACTGCAGTGTCACAGCTCAGTAGCGTGTGGAGGGCATCTGTTTAGGAGAACACGGGAGCTGGAGCCCAGGGGGATGAGTAAGATGCCCAAACGTGGGGGCGCCTGTGTGGCTCAGTGGGTTGAGCCTCTGCCTTCGGCTCAGGTCATGATCTCAGGGTCCTGGGATCGAGCCCCACATCGGGCTCTCTGCTCAGCAGGGAGCCTGCTTCCCCATCTCTCTCTGCCTGCTTCTCTGCCTGCTTGTGATCTCTATGTCAAATAGATAAATAAAATCTTAAAAAAAAAAAATTTAATTAAAAAAAAAAAGATGCCCAAACGTGGACATCCCGGTGTGGATGCACAGCCCAAGCAAGGCTGTCTCATACGAGGTGTTGAAGCCTGAGCAAGAAGGAAAGCATTCACACCGTGAGGTTGATACAGGAACTGGCCCTGTGTGGGGATCAGAAACCAATGCAAGGTGAGTAGGGTGTTTGTATGGAAGGGAGAGCCAGTATGGAGGGCTAGAGCCAAAGCAGGGTGATGACGGAGTTCAGGTTGGGTAAGGAGGTACTGGCGTAGAGAAGTCAGAGGATGGGCAGGGTAAGGTGAACATCCCCTTACAGGGATGCCTTGGAATAGAGTGTGGGAGCCCAGGAAGGATAAGGAAGGCATGCATGCTGGGGAAAGTTCAGCATGTCCTGGTGGTATGAGGAAGGGTACTACCAGAAAGTGTAACCAAACATAGGGAATACAGTAGCTGAGCAGAGTGTTCACGTCTAGGGTCAGGAGGCAGCTCTACCAGAAATGATGAAGCCATATAAGGATCAGGAGGACACCCAAACAGAGGGCAGGGTAGCGGCATTTATAGAAAATTGGTTCCATTCAGACTAATTGATTAAATAATTAATATGTGAAGAGGATAACAGGAAAGAGGTTTCTTACTATAAGAAAAGACAGTTGGAAATATAGAAAAGAATTAGAACAATCCCTGTTGCATTGCAATGGAATCAGGTATTGGTATGAACATACACGCCCACATCCCCCCACCATGTACACATTTCTCATCTCTGTTCCCTGAGGGCTTAGGGGCAGCAACACTCCCATAGCAACAAACTCACTTAACATCTTCTAAATACTAAATAAAAGGACTTTTATTTTAGTAAGTAAAAATACTTACTAAAAGGAACCAGCATTTCTTGGGAAATTGGTTGATGCCAGGCCTGTAGCACAGAAAATACAAGATGATATTGGCACATGTTATTGTTCAGAGCAAGGAAGTACTCAGAGTGAGGGGACATAGCAAAAGGACACAGAAGCCAGCTTGAATGGGTACCCACTGGCCAAACTATGGATAATATGAGCATCAAAACGAATCACACTAGGAATAGATTGAAACTCATTGAATAAAATAGGAGACCATGGGTTCATACAGATAATTACTAATTATAAAGGATATAAAAGAGTAACTTCACACAGGAAGTGCCTGGCAAGTAATGGAAGTAAAAAGTATCAGTGATGGGGCAAATCAGATTCACGCACCACCCAAAATTATGCTGTGAGAACATGTGTTCCTGCAAACGATGTGTGACCTGAATCCAATCATGATAAACACAAACTGAAAGACCCTACGAAATAACTGACCTGTAATTTTCAAAAAGGCCAGGTAAGGTCAAGAAAGTCAAAGACTAAGGAAAGCTTGAGTGTTGAGAAGACTCAAAAGACATGACCACTAAATGCAAGATATGGGTCTTACCTAGATTCCCTTACTACAATAGCCATTACTGGGATATCTGGCACTATTTGAATGGGATCTGGGACTGGATAGAAGTTGTATATCACTGCTAATTTCCTAATTTTGAAGGGTTCATTGTGATTGTGGAGGAGAATATCTTTGTTCTAAGGAGTACAAACTGAATTCTTAGAAGATGGAGTAACAGATTGGCCACTTACCACTAAGAAGTCTTTACAAAAACAGTTCTGTGTACAATACTTATCATTTATCCTTAAGTTTGAAAGAGTTTTTTAAAGTTTATTATGAAAAGGTTAATGGATCTACCATTTCTCAGAATATTTCAAAGACATGAAAACTTAGATTTAAGAATCCAATGTGCTAAGAAGGATTAAAACAGAAATAAAGGGACACCAAAGCACATCCTAGAGAAACGGTAGTACACCAAAGCCAAAGCATGTAAGAACTAAAACAAGACAACCTGAAAAAGGAACAGCAAGTGTGCTTGCTCAAAGCAGATCTCTTCACAGCAAAATTACGGCCAGAAGTTACTGGAATATTACCTGTAAAGTGCTGAAGGTGAATGTCAACCTAAGTTTTTATACTTAGCTATCACTCAAAGTGAGGGCAATATTTTCCAACAAATAAGGCCTGAGAGAATACAGCATTCACAACGTTTGCTGAAAGAGTTACAAAAAGGATGTACTTTAGGAAAATATATGTTAAATCAAAAAGAATGGAATAAAATGGAATACAGGGGCAATGGTGAGCAAGGACACTGGTAAACATACAAGCAAATTGAAATGAGCATTATCTGTTAAATAATAATATTAATAATGATGAAGATGATTAATTGCAGAGTTAAAGAGGTAAACTAAAATTCTAGATAAGAGCAATAAAGAAGAAATGGATCATTTTAATATTCTTGTACATGTGAGGAGTGAGCAGAAATACTTTAAATTTTTTTAAGAATTCATGACAAGAGGGGTGCCTGAGTGGCTCAGTCATTAAGCATCTGCCTTCGGCTCAGGCCATGATCCCACGGTCCTGGGATTGAGCCCCACATTGGGCTCCCTGCTCGGCAGGAAGCCTGCTTCTCCCTCTACCATTCCCTCTGCTTGTGTTCCCTCTCTCGCTATGTTTCTCACTGTCAAATAAATAAAATCTTTAAAAAAAAAAAAGAATTCATGACAAGAAACTTAAAAATGATCGTATGTAACTTCCAACCAGTAGTGTGGTTGGACCAGTAGAAGGCAATAAAGAGACCAATAGAAGAAGAAAAAAAAATTAATGCAAAGAAACACGGAAAATAGAAAATGCAAAAATAAATGGTAAATTCCTATTTAAACATAACAGAATTTACAATAAGTAGATGAGTTAAGCTTATTAGCTAAAAAACAAGGATTTTCAATGATATTATTACCTAGTATATCTTATTTATAAAAAATTCCTAAAGTATTTACACAGTAAGATTGAAAATAAAAGCATAAACAAGACTATATCAGGCCAATAGTAATGAAACAAAACTGGTATGATAGTGGACAAATAGTCTTTAAGGTTAAAGCACTATTGGGGGAAAAACATTCACTATATAATGATTAAACAAATTATTCATTAGAATGAGATGATAGTCTCTACTCTCTAGATACCCAATAGCAGAGCCACAAAATACATAAAACACAATCTTGCTGAACTACAAAGAAAAATCAGATAGATTTACTATTTAAAAAGGAAGACTTCATATATCACAATCAGTAATATGCAGATCAAGCAGACAAAAAAAAGTAAGGGTGTAAATACTTGAATTTGCACTTGTAGTATCATGGACATATATAGATCCTGCACCCAGGTATTAAATAAAAGCACATTTTATTAAATCATGCACACGATGTTTACAAAACTGCCCATGTCAGACCGTGAAACATGTCAACAAATCTCAAATGATTAATATTATATAGGCAACATTACCTGACCAAAATAAATACAAATCTGAACTTCCCCCCTCAACACGTACACACACAGACAAATGTTTCAAACGCTCCCTTTCTAAATATTTGGGAACTAAATTATATATATATATATTCTAAATATACCTTGGGCTACCAAGAAAACATAGTACAAATTAAATACTATTAAGACCCAAAGACAGTGAAAACTGTATAATAAATCTTTCCAGATGAATGTTTTAGATTAGAAGTGAAATTATAGCCTTAAATGCACATATTAATATGAAAAATTAATGAGCTAAACATCTGAATTAAAATCTTATATAAAAGACCAAGGTAAATACAAAGAAAGCAAGATAGACAATACCATACATTAATGTAATAATATATTTTTTAAAATTTTTAAATATTTTTTTAAATAATCTACAAAAGCAAAACACAGTTCTATGAAAGGAGAAATAATATGAGTAAATCTATGGCACGTTTGAGAAAGAAGAAATTAAAAACCCCAAAAAATATATATTTACAAAGAGAAAATGATTGTAATCAAAATTAATATTTTAAATGGAAGCACAAAAGTAGGAGCATAATGATTTCCAGTTAAAAAAAAAGCACAGAAACAAAGGCCAGTCATAGCAAAGAAAAAGAAGACCAAAATCCCCACAAAACCTGTTATTCAAGCTGCAAAATCATGAACCCAAATCTCCATCACTCCCAGGACAATTATTATGTATCACGGCACTGACTGGCTGAATAAAAGATGATGAGATGGCCAGTACACTCTGCTTAAGAAGGCAGAAAAGCAGGGTGCCTGGGTGGTCCGTGGGTTGAGCATTAGTCATGATCTCAGGGTTGTGAGATTGAGCCCCATGTCAGGCTCTACGCTCAGCATGGAGTCTGCTTGAGACTCTCTCTCCCTCTGCCCCAGGGTTAAACAGTAAGTTTCACTTTATCACCATGGGAGCATAGCTCATTCCCCTGGATAGGAGGTAAATGTGATACACGTGAAGATCACAAAAACAGTAGTGAGAAGAACCACATGGGTGTGTTTTAACCTTTTGTTCCTAAGAAAAACTACTCTTAACTTTGCATTAGTCTTTGCAGCAGGGCTTCTAGTATTACAATCAAAATCACCATCTGAAAATCATTAGCACTTTGGCCTCATTCTTGGCTTACTATCTTGTGTTTCTGAGGACTAAGAAGTGGTAGAAAAGGGAGTACTCAGGGTCACACTGTTCCAAGGGAAACTGGGCATTTTGTGTCTGTAGGCAAAGTGCACTTGGGTCTTGTCTAAAGGACTCTCTTGTCACCTTTTCCATCTTATCTGGGAAACCAGAGTCGAGGAAATTTCTCTAGACTGCTAAGTAGAACTGTAGCAGAAACAAATTTGGGGAACATTAGCCAGAGAATTAATACATTCGTAATGATTAACCATCATTATGCTGACAATAAACAATTCCTAGGGTGAGTTATTTATATCTCTGTTACTCTGGAAAATTAGCTTCTTTTACTTGAATCATTGCAAATTGTCTACCCAATAAGCAGTCACATTGTGTTATTCTGGTTTCCTAATTTCTTCTAACATTTTCTGCTATGCAGTGATGTCTCCCTAATGAAATGAAACATCACTGCAAGGAGGTAGAGCAGGCCTTGGTTAATACAGTGCCCATAGTGGGCACTTGAAAAATGTTATTTTAAATTTAAATAATATTACTGTATTATATAATTTTGATGCTTCTTTCTTCTATATTCTTTGTGAACATGGGAATCATTCCTCAATCATTATTATATTCCTTACAGTGCCCAAGTCACAGTGCTTTGAACATCAGAAAACAATACATCTTGCTTGGATAATTATTTTCTTTATCATTTTTCGGCTCTATATTTCAAAAGGAAAGAGTTGATTAAGATCAAAAACTTTAAGTCAGGTTAGGCTTAAATGTGAGTCACTTAATCACTCTGGCTCCTGTTTTCTCATCTCTAACCTGGAAAAATGATAATGATGCCTCAATCAGGGTTATTGTCAGGGTGAGATGAGATCATGTTCATAATGTGGAAAACAGAGAGGTACTCAGCAAATTACTGTTATTGTTATTTTAGCTCCATACATCTGGATCATGGCAGAGTTACCCATGTATCAAACTTTTTCACCATTACACTTTTGCTTTATGCTTATTCAAATTCAATTCATTTCAAATTCACGAGATTTTAAATCCTCCCAAGGCAGGGACCTCTGTCTGTTTTATCCATTGCTATATTCTCAGGGCCCAGAAAAGGATTTAGGACAGGCAGGAACTCAGTAACTATTTATTGAATGAATAAATACGGAGCGCCTGAGTGGCTCAGTCGTTAAGCGTCTGCCTTCCGCTCAGGTCGTGATCCCGGAGTCCTGGGATCGAGCCCCGCATCGGGCTCCTTGCTCAGCAGGAAGCCTGCTTCTCCCGCTACCATTCCCTCCACTTGTGTTCCCTCTCTCGCTGTGTTTCTCGCTGTCAAATAAATAAAATCTTTAAAAAAAAAAAAAGTATGAATGAATAAATACACGAATGGGAATGTATGCTGTAGTCTGAAAACTCAGGTCTAATAAAGTGTCCACCCAGGCAAATGTTTACAAATGTTTAATACCTAACAAAATGCAAGGCACTTGGAATTCAGAAAATCAAGTAAGTCCAGAATTTTACAGATTAAAACCTTTAAAAGTCATAGGATTCCTAACGCATCCAAATTAGATAACAAAGCCACAGGAAATCAGACCCCAACCAGAATTCATCCTGAATGATCTAGATTGTTAAATACAGTGAAAACAGGGGCGCCTGGGTGGCTCAGTGGGTTAAAGCCTCTGCCTTCGGCTCGGGTCATGATCTCAGGGTCCTGGGATGGAGCCCCACATCGGGCTCTCTGCTCAGCGGGGAGCCTGCTTCCCTCTCTCTCTCTCTCTGCCTACTTGGGTTCTCTTTCTCGCTGTCAAATAAATAAATAAAATCTTTAAAAAAATAATAAAATAAAATAAAATAAATAAATACATACAGTGAAAACAGACTTGGAATTCAGAGACCAGGGTCTAGGGCTACCATAATTATCCTTATTTCCAGATTATAAAGTTAATATGTAGTAAAATGACACTATCACCGGCATTGCCTACATTTCAATATTCTTTTTTTTTTTTTTTTAAGATTTTATTTACTTATTTGACAGAGATAGAGAGCACAAATAGGTAGAGGAGCAGGCAGAGGGAAAGGAGGAAGCAGGCTCCCTGCTGAGCAGAAAGCCAGTGTGGGACTCGATCCCAGGACCCTGAGATCATGACCTGAGCCGAAGGCAGATGTTTAACTGACTGAACCACCCAGACGTCCCCTATTTCAGTATTATTATTAGGAATAAATTCAATGATATAAATAAAAGCATGTGGGTCTTAGGGATCATTATTCTAATCCCTCTCATTTACAAGTCAGCAATGAGAAATGTGGTCTAGATAACTCTTAAGATCACTTCTAACTCAGAAATTCGAAAGTCTCTGAGTCTTAGCTACAGTGAGAGTAACTAAATGATTAAAAGGTTGTATATCTCAGAAGTCACTTTTTTCTAAACTCTCTTTTTCTTTTTTTTATTTTGGAAAAAAATTTAAAAAGTAACTTCAGAAACTTAGTGCCTTGTTAACAACAGGAGAGAGAGCAAATCCACAACTTGAGACTGTACAATTCCCCAGAAATTGGTAATCAAAAATAAACCTCAAAGGAAAAAAACAGTTTTTTGTAGAGTCTCTAAGGGACACTCTGATATGAAGGAGAATATTGCCCTATTGCAAATAATTACATATCTAGACGAGTTTTAAAAGCTTTGGAAAGGGATTACAAATCTGTCCTCAATTTAATAACTACTTTATTCCAAATTTGAGGGCCTAAAAGATAGTTTGGAATGTCTATGTATAGATGTTTACAGGTCTTTAATGACTTCTAAATCAGGTCTACTTAAAGGCAATTTAAAATAAACACTCCCCATTGGAGAAAAAAAAGTGACTTCAAAACCAAACCAAACCAAAACAAAGAAAAACAAAACAAAACAAAACAAAGCAAAACAAACACACTTCCATTGCCAGGGATTAAGTTACAGACTCTGTTCTAAAGAGTAAATAAATGTCCTTCATTTAGATGTAGTCACAGTACCAAGTACAACATTTTATGTTTTGACATTGTATTCTGCAATGTATATAAAGCAATATGATCAGTATTTCAGCATATAATCAGTATAGTATGAAAATAATCACATAAACACTCACACACAAACACACCAAACTCTACTCTTCAGTGACTCTCAATTTCTACACAATTTTTTTTTAAGATTTTGTTTATTTATTTGACACAGAAGGAGAGAGATCACAAGTAGACAGAGAGGTAGGCAGAGAGAGAAGGGAAAGCAGGCTCCCCGCTGAGCAGAGAGTCCAATGCAGGGCCTCATCCCAGGACCCTGAGCCCATGACCTGAGCTGAAGGCAGGGACTTTAACCCACTGAGCCACCCAGGAACCCCTCTACACAAATTTTAACAGCGTCCTACCCAGATATCACAATGAATTTTTAGGATGAGAAGATGAATGGCCTTCAAGAAGCTCACAACCCACAGTTTTAAATTCTTTGGAAAAAAAACACATATAAATGACTCACTCACGTGGTATATAGTTATATATGTATATCCCACCTAATGTCACAAAATGGCTTAAATACTACGTAACAAGTGCTCTGGACACATCCAATTGCTTATGAGAACACAGAGCCTGTGTTGTGATCTATAGAAAGTAGTTGATGTTTCCACTTCCCCTTCCTTTTGTCCCCTTCTTCAATAACATATAGTCTCTCAAAACCCCTGTCATACACACACACACACACACACACACACACACACACACACATTACTTTGTCATTTCTGAATAGTATAATGAAAAACATAATTTTGAGGAATCTGGTAATTATCAAAGTGTATATTATAAAGCTGATTTTGATACAGTTTAAATATATACAAAGACAAATTCAATTTATATATAACTGAAAAAGCATAATATTAAATTTAAACATGTTATTTACACATACAATATTTAATAGATTAAACTTTAGGTATATGTCAAACAAGACCAAAACTATTTTTGTGACATATTTAGATTTCTTACTTTGTATGGTCAATAAAGTCAAATTGTTTTTTATAATTTTAAGAACATTTTGTTTCTAAATAAGAGAGATTTCAGACTGTTATTTACAAATGGTTTTTAGTTATTCAAAACACATGAAGTTTGTGACTATATTTATTTCCTAGAAAAAACCATACTCAGTGAAATGATTATAATTTCCTCCTTTTTATATTTATGTTAGTTTTCATATTTAATATTAATTAATATTAATATAATATTGATTTTTAAAGTACTAGTAACAGCTGGATGTTCCTCAGAAGAATCTTTATTAGATGAATGCACCCAACAGACTCAAGGAATATGCAGAATTGTTACTGTTTTCATTCTCATTGACACAGGATTTCAATAGTAGAATTCTCTGTGCTTCTTTCCTGTAACCATGACAGAAATTAAATAAATCAGAGCTTCCCAGCTGTATGCCATGACACGTACTGAGTCGTGAATAGTTGATAGAAATTGAAACCTTCAACCCAGTATGTGTACAAAGATAATCATTTTCTGTGTTTACGCTTTGGCATGAAAAAGGGTGAGAAACACTGAATTAAGTAAAATTTGTCAAATAACATAAATGATTTAAAGCTGTAGAAGGTCCAAGGCATTACAGACTTTGGAAAGCCATACTTACAACTAAGAAATAAGCCTATTTAATGGATGCAGCCATGCTGATAGCCACTAACCATGGCACAAATTCACATGATGAGTACCTGGGAACTCCCAAGTTGTTTCATACTCCCAAGTTGTTTCATTTTCAAGGGAAAATGTTTTTAAGTAATATAGTTCTAGGTAAAAATAGCAAAGGGTGCTATTTTTTTTTTCACATTCTCAATCCAACAACGTGAGCTTCCTGACTGGTTCCCAAACCCACTTAGGCTCTTAAATCACCAGGGGGTAGAACATCTGCAATGGTGTAAATTACAGATGACAAAGGATGTGTATGTCTTTTCATTGTTTGATCCCTAGTCCCTGGCACACTCCTGGCCTCATATGTGACATTCAATAAATATTCCTTAAATGACTGTGCTTCACCTTAAAACTGGAGCAAGATTTTACTGAAACTAGAGAAAATTTAAGGATGTGGAGTTGTTTTTGTTTCTTTTTTTTAAGATTTTATTTTTTTATTTGACAGAGAGAGATCACAAGTAGCAGAGAGGCAGGCAGAGAGAGAGGGGGAAGCAGGCTCCCTGCTGAGCAGAGAGCCTGATGCGGGGCTCAATCCCAGGACCCTGAGATCATGACCTGAGCTGAAGGCAGAGGCTTTAACCCACTTATCCACCCAGGCGCCCCAAGGATGTGAAGTTTAACTCTTATTTTGCTGATGAGGAAGCAGAAGAAAGGTAATGTGACTTTCTTAGAATCAGAGTCTTCTCATTCTGGTAGAACTTATATTTGGGGGGAAGTAATCACCCTGGCATCCCTCTTTGTTTGCCACCCAAATGGATGGAAATAATACAATTTCTCAGTATAGGTTCATCATTAGGTTATATTTAGCAGACCACCATCTCCATTAATTTAGTTTAAAATAATTTATTGTGAAGAAAAGAGGCAAGAAAATAGAGTCAGTTTATCTTGGCCTTTTTCTTCCCTTAATGGCTATCACATAGTCTTTGAGTCTCAGTTTTCTCATTTACAAAATGGGGAAAATAATTACTTTGAAGAATTGGTGTGAAGATAGGTGATACTATACGGAATAGGTGATTTTTGTACAGAAAACAACTGTCATAATTACTTCTTCATAACTGGTATTCAATAAGTGTTTACTGAATGAATGAATGAGGATATGAATCACTAGAATTTTACATAATGGGCAGAGAATGTGACTATTACTTTCTAGCAATAGCTTTCCTAGTGTGAGATTTCCTTCCCTACTTTTGCAATACTGTCACTACCATTTCTTTTTTTTTTTTTTTAACCATTTCTTTTCTTGATGCTGTGGTTATATACTAGAACATTTGGCCATGAAAAGGTACAACTGCTCTTATTCTAAACTCTATGATTATCTTAAAATTAATGACTCCAGGTCAGATTAGGGTTGTCAGATTCAGCAAATAAAAATACAAGGTGGCCAATTAAATTTGAATTTCAGATAAAGAACAAATAAATTTATTTTAGGATAAGTGTGTCTTTATTTAACTGGATAGCCTTTGGGCATCTTACAGCCACTGGTGATTCTACACTATGTCCACCAGAAAGAGCCTTAAAGATCACAGTCACTGCTCTCCTTCTTTCCACAGATGAGAATATGAAGGCCCAGGAGAGTTGCTTACTGAGCCCACTTCAAAGACAGCAGGTGAGTAAGATCCTTCCAACCCATCCAGAATTTTCCCCCACACACACCATGACAAAGACAACACAGACTTCCCTTCCAGAAGGGGAAGTAATCTTAGTAATCTGCTCACCAAAGTCTTTATTATTTTGGTAGTTCTCTGAAAAGTTTAAACAAAGAAATAAGCAAAAAATAAAAAGTCAAGCAAAACAACAACAATAAAACCTCTTGTGCATTCAAGCTCCAACATGGCCTCCCGGGCCTTTCAAAATTGGGCTAACACACTCCTGGTTCTTTCTCTGTGAATACGATACCTAGCAAGTATAAGAAAAGACAACACATCATTATAGCCCTCATCCTTCTCACCCGTCATCTTCTTCCCTATAACAATTTGTTTTTATTTCTCTGACTTCTCTGGGGCTAGCAAGATAACGAGTATGATGCAAATGTGGTTTTGTGGAATTGGTGTCTACTGGACACTGGAATTGTTTACCTTGTCATAAATAACTTCGGAGACACGCCCAGACACGGAGTCTCTGCCTCACCAGCCTCAAAGGCAGGTACAAATCTCGAACCCCTTAACTGAGGACAGCCAACCAAAAAAATACAAATGATAAAGTCCTCAGTTACCATGCATGAATTCTGAAAAATAATCTCCTGACCAAAGTAAATATATATGAAGAAAATAAAAACAGTATAGCAGTCAACAATCTAAGCTTTGGGACAAAACAGATCTGGGTTTGAATCTCGGATCTGCTGCTTAATACAGTTTTATGACCTCTCAGAATCCCAGCTCCAAAGTGGAGAAAGTCCCAACGACTTTCTTCAAAACTCAATATATTAGGTGCTGAAGGACCTAAATAAATTATTTCATGATTCTTTCCTTCATTTTGAGCCCAGAGGGAGTTTTGTTTCTAATTTTAGGGTTTAGGTTAAAGAGCCTGGAATATTAAGATCCATCAAATTGGACACTTGCAGTGAGTACAGTTTATTGTATGCAAATTTTTACTCTAACAAAGTTGAAAAAACAAATAGAGAGATTAGAGATCAGAATAAAGTAGTTTGGCCAACATCACATACCTAGCTAGTGACAATAAATGGGGGAGGGCAAATAGGGCTTTAAGATGGAACAAGGAGTAGAAGTAGACTGGAGAGGAAATATCTGGGTGTCAAAGTAGGCCACAGTGAGAGCTACTTTAATCCCCAGGAACACGAAGCAAGAGCCTCAGGAGTCAGCAGGAACCAAAGGGTTCCTGCACAGCTGCTCTCAGCAGAAGCCTTGTCTGCCAAAACCTGTCTGTTTGCAGATGCTCCCGAAGAAAAGGTCTTATTTTATCAACAGATTGTAATCAGATCACTCCTTAGAAAAGGTTAAAAAAAAATGTTTCCACCAAGTCAAAGAATGCCCCAGGCATATTTAAATAACACATAAAATTGTACTTGGTCTACCCAGTGGAGCTTGACTATTTCAGAATTAACCCCTAATCAACATCAAAGCCAAGTTCCTCCAAAAATGTTATTATTGAGTGATTAACAGCTACCTAGGAAACTCTAGAAAGTAATATGTCCTAGCTGGGAATGCCTTAGCAGGTAAAGTCAATGGTAAAATAACTCAGGGATCAAGAAATGAATTAAACAGATAATGCGAAATCTCTGAACTCTAAGCACCCATAAGCTAGAACTTGTGTAAAACAAACCAGCCAAGAAATCACATTCTTACTATACGAGGAAGTTTCCATCATAGCTTACAGCTCTCTCAGCCTTGTGGGTCAAAGGTTTTCACAAAATATTACCTTCCAACTTGACCTGCTTGCCCATTAAGCCATAGTGAAACAGAGCTAACACAGCCAAATTAATGCCAAGAGTGTTCCATTTATAGTCACTGTCAAAGAGATGAGCAGTAGGCTGGTAAAATAAACATGAGAAAGACAACTCATTTCTTTCCTGGTGACTCCTTCACCTTTATTTATATTCAATCAGTAACAACTTCATGGAATTCCAATCCTTGTCTAAAATCTTAGTTCGAGGCTATGCGAAGTAGATTTTTTCTGTCTTTCGAAGTAGATTTTTTCCGTCTTTAGTTTATTCTATATTTAACTCTCTGAATATTTTTGGTCAAACTCTTTATTTTTAACCTATGAGTATCTAACATGAACCAAAAAAAAACACCACTGTACTACTCCGTTCTTAAATAAATTCAACAAATATTTATTGAGAACTATATGTGGTTAAGTGATGGGTTGGGCCTCAGAGAACACAAAGAATAGAAAAACACAGTCCTTGACTTCAAAGTATATACCACTGAGACATCTTATGATTAATTTTAACTAAGTATTCCTGCTATTAGATAGAATAATTTGTGTGTGTGTGTGTGTGTGTGTGTGCGTGCGTGCATGCAAATTCTGAAAATCTATTTCCAATCTTTTTTTTTTAAAAAAGATTTTATTTATTTATTTGACAGAGAGAGAGAGATCACAAGTAGGCAGAGAGGCAGGCAGAGAGAGGGGGGGAAGCAGGCTCCCTGCTGAGCAGAGAGCCCGATGCGGGGCTCCATCCCAGGACCCTGAGATCATGACCTGAGCTGAAGGCAGAGGCTTTAACCCACTGAGCCACCCAGGTGCCCCTCTATTTCCAATCTTGAGTGGTTTTTTGTTTATTTGTTTTGCTAAATACAATCTGTAAAACTGTTTGGCTAATATATTTCTTTAAGGTAATTCACTTCCTTTTTAGTATCAAATTAACTTATTTAGGAATAAATCAAGTGGTTTAAGAGTACCCTTTAAAATTATATTGTCATTAAAAAAAATAAAATAAAATAATTTTGTCATTAATATCCATAAAATCAATGAGTTTGATGTGCTGGTTAGATTTGTTTTTTTTTCCAAAATGCACATGAAAATAAATACTTGTCCATGAACATAAATGTTTGCCATGTATTACCTAAAATCACATTGGGAAATATGTCTCCTATCCATTACTATACTGTAGTTTTATCTTCTATCCCTTCAAAACCTTATGTTAATCCGGGCAATTGCTTATAACCCAATATTGTGGGCTTGGTTTTTCCTTCCAATTAACCAAGAAAATCAAGGCACTTAAACATGAGCTCCCTTCATCATGTTAACATCTTGCATCTTTTCCTTAGTTTTAAAGATTTTATTTATTTATTTGACAAAGAGAGAGATCACAAGCAGGCAGAGGGAGGGGGGGAAGCAGGCTCCCCGCTGAGCAGAGAGCCCGATGTGGGGCTTGATCCCAGGACCCTGAGATCATGACCTGAGCCGAAGGCAGAGGCTTAACCCACTGAGCCACCCAGGCGCCCCTCTCTTCTTTAGTTTTAACTCACTTTTCTAAGATATCCATACTAAGCTCCTATAATAACATGTTTATCCCTATTCCAAATTTTGTCTCCTGTCACCTTGGTTACTCCTTTCCTTAACCCTTATTTCTTATATCCTCAACTGGTTTCCTTTTTCCTTGGCCCCTCTGCCTTTACTTAATATACATTTAGTTAACAAATATTTATTGAGTGTTTGCTATGTGCCAGAGACTATGTAAGATTCTAGTGATATAGGACAGAAAGACAAAGTCACATTTCTCAAGATGCTCAAGGGTGTCTAAGGACACAGGCATGTTTGGCATCACCAACAGTGTAATGAGTGATACGTAAGGTAAACGCAAGTGTGTTGGTGGAGGAAATACAAGTGGAACTGGAAATCAAACTTGGGAAGGACTTTCCCAGGGTAATAACACCTAATTTCAAACCCTAAATCTTATACAACTCGATGGTTTTGTGTCCCGGGCAAGTTCTTAGTTACTTTAAACTTTCCTCACCCATGAAATGGGAATAATATTTGGATTACTTGGTTGTAATAAGACCAAGGAGATAGCAGGCACCCAGCATTGAGGCCCTGGAATTAGTCAACCTAGATTTGAATGCCAACTCTACAACTGTATGTCCTCAGGTAGATTACTTTCCAACTGTTTGTATTGGATTCCTCACCAGTAAAATGAAAATAAGTAATAATATTGATCTAATAGGGCCTGGGTGGCTCAGCTGGTTAAGCATCTGCCTTTGGCTGAGGTCATGACCCTGGGGTCCTAGGATAGAGCCCCAAATCAGGCTCCTTGTCCCTCAGGGGGCCTGCTTCTCTTTCTCTCTGCCGGCTGCTCTCCCCGCTTGTGCTTGCTCACTCTCTCTCTTTGTCAAGTAAATAAATAAAATCTTTAAGAATAAATAAAGAAATAATAGGGTTGATACAAGACTTAAATGAAATCCACGGAAATCATTACATTCCATTGTAAGCATTCAATATATGTTAGCTGCTATTATTAAAAGGCTTTTTTCAATCTCAAAATCTGTGTATAAATCCTAAGTAAATAGTAAAATGATAAGCAGAATCCTTGCCATTTATAATCCTTTATCTTATTATTCATAATTTATAGTAAATTCCATCTAGCAGGTGAATTAAGCATGAAAGATGAAGGTAAAACTCCAAAGGTACCAAATTGTCAAAGTAGATCAAAATCTACCACCTTTCCATCCATTATAGGTTGCATTGAGCCCACCCAATAATTCACACATTGAAGTACCTAATCCCCAGTATCTCAGAATGTGACCTTATTTGGAAACAGGGTCATTGCAGATACAATTAATTAAGTGAAGAATGAGGTCATACTGGATTAGGGTGGGGCCAGAATCCAATAAGACTGGTATCCATATAATACTAGGACCTTTGGTGACAGACACACACAGGGAGAGAGATGTGAAGATGAGTGCAGAAATGGGGCGATACTTTTACAAGCTAAGGAATGGCAATGATTGCCAGCAAACCACCAGCAGCTAGTGGGGAGGTCGTAAACAGATTCTTCCTCACAGCCCTCAGAAGGAAACAACCCTGCTGACACTTTATTTCAGACACTCAGCCTCTCAAACTGTGAGATAATAAATTTCTGTCACTTAAACTGCTCAATTTGCAGTACTGTGTTATGACAGCTCTAGCAACTAATACACCATCTGACATAGCTTTGGGTTCTTTTTTTTTTTTTTAAGATTTTATTTATTTGAGAGAGAAAGAGAAGAGAGCACAAGCAGGGGTAGGAACAGAGGGAGATGGAGAAGCAGACTCTCTGCTGAGCGGGGAGCTGACACGGGGCTCCATCCCAGGATCCCCAGGTCATTACCTGAACCAAAGGCAGATGCTTAACCAACTGAGCCATCCAGGAGCCCCAGATTTTGTTTCTTTCAAATCAAAATGCAGATCTTACCAATTCACATAACAATTCATAACAATACATACAACTATTCTTGAGATACATACTTAAATTTTAGTCTAAATCACATAATCGGTCATACACCATATTTTCTTTTCTACTTTTTTTGTATAAATCACCTTTCGATCCATATTATAGGTTCCGTAAGGAAGTTGTATATTCATTTTATTCATTCCACAGGTATTTACTGAAATCCCAAATAAATTAAAAAAAAAAACAACCCCCAAAAAACAGATTGCTGACCTCTAAATTCACAACCCATGAGTCAAGACACAAGCATGTAAATAACTGATTCGAGGTTTGCTGGGACGCGTATTCCTCAGGTACAAGACCAAACCGCACCCACAGCAGTTGATGGCAAAGGGTTCTCTCTTAGAAAAATTATGTGTTTTCCCATGAGCCAGTTCCCTCCTTCTTTGGATCTGATAGTTACTTTGCTTATCCCAATTTCAGCACAAGCTGACATTGGAAGTCAGTCTACTGCCATTATGACGATCCTTTCCTCCCAAAAAAACAGATGGGAAGCACTCCCATAGGCAGGAATATGAGCTATATAGTTGAGTCCTGTTTGGAGAAGCCTCCCTAAGGCCCATGATTCTGGTATTTTTTGACTTTGCCCACATAACAGGAATGCCTCATCCAAGGAATACTGCAAAACCATTCTTTTGCATTCCAGGATCCCAGCAGAAGCTTGGGCAAAATAGAAAGACATCAAGAAGGCTTAGGATGGATGGATGGATGGATGGATGGATGGATTTTTTAAAAAGGGCTTACGAATTCAGAATTCCATGGTGGTTTGGAAAGAGTGGTAGAGGAGGGACACAAGTTGAGGGTCATAATCCAAAGGGACTTTAGCCTTCTTGAAAAATTCAGTTTTTAAAAACAGATATTTCCTGGGACTCCCAGCCCCTTCTAGCATTAATTCAAGACATAGGAGGTGAGCCATTTGCAGCCAGTCTTCTCATTTTTGAAGATTTTCTGTCACACTCACCATTGCTATTATTAGGAAAAGGAGGCCTAGTGAATCTAAATCCCTGGGCTAGGATTATGTGACTGGAGCTGTCTGACTACAAGGCCCATCTCACTTCTCACAGGGCTTGAGAGTGAGCTTACACACAAAGGCACCACTATTTACTGATGGTTTACAGTTTATGGCTTCTGTTTACAGACAAACCAGTCCTCCTATATTTTAAAGACAAAATAAAAACAACCTGGGTTCAACCACAGGAGTGGTTAAGGGGCCAAATCACTCTTTAATCTGAGGGTAAATACATGAGTAGATTTTCTCTGCTTAATCTGCAAAACTTACCCATTACATGTGTGGGAATACATGCACAGGCAAGCATATTTTCTAAGCATGAGGACTTAATACAAAAACAAAAAAAATAAAAGCCCATTGTAACCCTGGTATCATGGAACAGGACTCTTAGCACACAGAAGAATGCCATACTGCAATGATTTCAATGCAGTGTATGTAAGGGCTTTATTGGATCTCCGAGTAGCTATGGCTTTTTCCAATCTTTGCTTACTCTAAAAAAAAATCCTTGGCAAGGGGGATTCTTCTCATGGCCTCTGCTCTGCTGGGTTTTTACTGACCAAAGAAGTCACTGTCCACGGGCATCAAGAAATTCTGTCCCTAGGCCATAAATAAATGCCCAACTCCTATAGTTCATAGGCGTATGAGAGCCCAAGAGGCCTGGAATCGATCCAACCCATTTTAACTAGCAAGAAACTACCTAGTAATACCTTGTTTGTATTTCTTGGAGGAGGGACACCAGAAACACTTATTTCATTCTACACAATAATTCACCACAATCAGAGGGAGCACAGCAAGGGCAACACCATCTCCCAGCTGCTGATTACATCAAAGGCTTGCAGCACAAATTCAATTTTATGATGTTAATCTCAGCCTGCCACTCAGAAATTTTCTCTGAGGGATATGATTTTTCTCTGGATTTCATTTTAAGAATGATTTTTTTTTCATCCGCAATCAATAAAGATATGTTTTCATCAAAAGACTCTATCTTGGTAGAATTCAATTGGCTATTTCAATCCCTTTTGGTGACACAATATTAATTAAAATAGTTTATGTTGCACTTCAACTGGAAAAAGAGGCAGTGAAAATAGCAGCTACTCAGAACACATGTTCTATACACATCAACATAGAGGGCAGAAAATAATTTTCTCTTTCTCCAGGCGACACACATTAGCTATTCAAGAGAGTTGCACAGACTTGGTTTATCTCTATGATCTCACTGAAAAAAAAAATTGAAGCTCTTCCTGTTTGCATTTTTTGTTCAAAAGGAAATCAAAATACACATGAAAATGTTGCTTCATATGCACACTGTTCACTACCTCAAGAAGTAGAAAAATAAGTGTCTGTGTGCCCATGTGGAATGATGGGTTATTAGGAATCACAGTCACTGTTTCTCCTCACTAAAAACAAATACATAAATAAAAAATATAAATAAATACAATGCTATGAAATTTATTTTTATTTTCAATTTCTGAATAATGATCACAACTGAGTACATTGTATTTCTCAAAGACAAACATACAGAATTAGCATAGAGGTTTTCACATTTTAAAAAGAGAAGAAAATTAAGAAATGGGTTATAGAAAATAAATGAACTGTTTGACAGTAGTTTTGCAAGTGGCAATTAGTTCACTTAACAAATATTTATGTAGCACCTACTGGTCACCACTCTAGACTGGGAGGAAGGCCTTACTTCTGGCCTGCCAGGATGACAGACCATGGGACCTCCATCACCACAGAGTGAGTAGGGCTGAGGCCCAGTTCCCACCAGGCATATGGAGTGCACAGGGAACGCTAAAGTTAACCCTGTCTGGGAAAGGAATCCAGGAAGACTTCTCAAAGGAAAGTTCAATAACTAAAATATGCAGCTGGTAATTTACATCCTTGGCTCAATAATTTTTTTAAAAAGGTAGCTTAGTATCTAACCAGCTTTCTATAAACCAAATCTTCTCACCTTCATACTGTTGAAATCATCAATCCATTATCCCTAACCTATGAAGGTGGTAACTGAAGAAAGTGGGTATAATGATACCCCAAGGAGTCTAAGGATTTCAGAGGACTTTGAGTAGCTCTCACCCAATCCATTTCTGCAAAGATCCTTAACTGTGATGCTCTTAATCTCGATGTCATACCCAAAGAGAGAAAAGCATCAAATTAAGGAACAGAGTAGAAATTTATATAAATGCAAGTCCTATTTTGTGAACTAAAAACAACAAAACGGTAAGTTGACTTGGTTAAAAGCAGGGAGTGGACTAGAGCTTGGATTTGTTTAGATACTTAAACAATAATGAAAAGGCCTAGACAGACTACACTGTTCACCAAAAAGCGTATATAAATGTGCATGTATACACATTTGTGTATTGGAAAACACAATTGTAAAAACATTGGTTAAAAAAAGAGAAAGCATCCATCAGCATCAGCAGCACGATGGGACTTATTAAAATGCAGATTCCTGGGCCTCGGGATGATGGTAATACTTCAGAATCTCTAAGGCACAGGGTCCAGAAATTTGAATTTTTTTTAAAGATTTTATTTATTTCAGAGAGAGAACGCACACACAAGCATGAGTGGGAGCGGGGGCCAGGGAGAGGGAGAAGCAGACTCCCTGTTGTGCAGAGCCCCTTGTGGGGCTGGATCCCAGAACCATGGGATCATGACCTAAGCCAAAGGCAGACCTTACTTAACCAACTGAGCCCCCCAGAAATTCACATTTTAACGAGCTCTCCAACACGTTCTTATATACTTGATGCTAAGGATCTTGAATCAAACTCAGCATTCCACACAAAGAGCCCAGTAATGAAATATTGAAATTAACTGATGAAAATAAAGTGATATTTGCTAAGTGGATGACCGGAAACAACAATTTCCTCAAAAAGGTCTTACTCAGGGCCTAGTCTGCTTGGCTTAGAGAAAATGCCAGTCCCTGGCCTGATATAGGTCTTTCATAGCAAACAGGATAGGCCTGTGCCGGCCAACTATTTTTCCTATAATGACTGAATTTCAAAGTAGTTAAATTCTTCTGTTGTCTAAATGGCTTGTGGAAATCTTCCCTGCTTTGCAATGAAACAGCCTGAGGTCTTCCCTTTGAAATCCACAGGTGGGGAAAGGGTCTAAATGGCTTCACTCTGGATATTCAATTGTTTGGCAAATTTGTACGTTTGCAAGAGGGATAACTCCTGCACGATCAAGTTGAATTTTGAAGCAAAGTCTACCAAATTTAAAAGGATTTTAAAGCTAACAATACCAAGGAAAAGTCATAGGAGGACAAAAGCCTATAAAGAATTCCTCTCAAAATGTTCAGTTTGCATTTTGGTATTCCTAAATAAATAACCAATTTTCAATATCCCCTCCCCATGTAAATTTTTGTTAAGATGCATTGCAATATCTTAGATGGAAACAATGAGCCTCAAGGAAGGCCTAAATAACATGCATGGTCAGAGATCCTATCCTGCAAATCCAGGAATGCTAACCTTTGCCAGCAAAGAACTCCCAATGTGGGCGGAACTCCTTTTCCAGAGCCAGACCCTGAAAGTGGGCTAGCAACACAGCCTTGGTGTGATGAAGGAAAGCCTGCAATGTTTGGGGAATAAGGTAGTTAAGGATAGTGGAAGTACACCGAACTTCATACTTTATTCTGAACACTTAGAACATGCGTGAAAGTCATAAATCCCGTCTACCCTCAAGGCTAGATTAGTGTTTTCTAGAGAAGGAGATGGTAGACAGAATCATAGTGATTAATTGTCACCAGTACATCAGAGAGTCTTATGTTTTATATGCAACTAAGTCTTCCAACAAAGTCGTAAGGTAGACACCTTGTAGGAGAGACTTGAAGATTAACTCAGTGCCCGATTGTGTGAATATAGGATTCTCATTTTACATTTGAGGAAACCAAAGCTCAGAGAGGCAAAATAATTTACTGATGTCCTGTAGTCAGGAGAAGTGGGGCAAAATGGGAACAGTGTGCCTTGATTTATGTTTTTCAGGCTCTCTCACCCTGTCCTACTTTCAAACACGACTTTCTTTTGACCCAAGAAGCTCTTTCTCAGCATCTCTACCTGGCAAACTTGCACAAAACTGGAATCTTCTGAACTGAAACTAAATTTTAACTCCTTTGATATTTAGCACCCCTCTTCCCCCAGCATTCCCTTTTCTACCTATCAGACCTTTTATTACTCTGCTATAATCATTGCTGTGTCTGTTACCCTAAACTACATTATGAATGTTTGGAAGGCAGAAATCTGTCTTTTTTTTCTACGCAATCTACGTGGCAGGAAGTTTTACATATAACTAGAGTCAAAAAAATGTCAAAGGGGAAGTGAAAGAATTAATATATTAGTTATGAATGAATGTGAGAAGGATTCAAGAGTTGTCCCTCTTTTCTCCCTTTGTTCCCCCAGAGAAGTCAGTGTGTAAATGATCACCTTGTATAACTCTAAAGTCTGTACAAAAAGCAAAAGGCAGATGCACAAAAATATCCTTGACTATAGTTGTTTATTCTAACTTCTACCAAAGCAGTCTAAAACCAAATCAGTTTTCTGGGCTCTCACAACTCACCACTGACTCAGAGAAAACATACTGTCAATTAACCATGAGGTTGACTGGTTCAATTCATTACGATTTCCTCACCCTATACTTCCTTACTAGTTAAACACCCATGTGTAGGACTTCATAATTTTCCAGGTTAAATTTCATCTCATTAAAAGAAAAAGAAGAGGGGAAGTCAGTGTTGAAAAATAATTTCCAATCATTTATTGACGTTTAAATTGTAGATACTTTGCTACTTCTGCAATATGCATCACTTCATTTGCTCCTCACAATGACCCAGGCTTTACTATATCTTTATTCTAAACACGAAGA
The DNA here is from genome assembly GCA_028646535.1 of Procyon lotor. Lineage (NCBI taxonomy): Eukaryota > Metazoa > Chordata > Mammalia > Carnivora > Procyonidae > Procyon > Procyon lotor. The sequence continues at coordinate 40,035,906 of CM053609.1, read as the reverse complement.
AAATGAGGCTTGGAGAACAGAAGTAGCTTGCTCAAGATTTGAGCTAGAAAATAGAGACAGATGTATCAGTCTCCAAAACTCATGCCCTTGACCACTACAACACATTGCTCAAGTGGGGCTGGCAGGGGTGCCTAGCAGGTTGGGACACTTTCTGGAAATTTAAGTAAACTCTAGAAGAGATACTCTTCTAAGAACAGTAATACCTTGCTCTAGAAATGAGGATTTGCCTTTTATAGAAGAGTTCAGAGACCTGAGCATCCTTTAAGACCAAAGACAATCTTATTTTGAAGATAACAACGATACACATACAGGGCTTGATGAGACCCCAGAGTTAATTTGGGGGTCTACCAGGACTTCAGAGATGATCTGGTACTAGAACTCAGTGCATAGATTCTTTTATTCCTGATCCCCATCTCATTTCCCTGCTTCCAATTTAGTCTAGAGCAGAACTGAATCTAAAAATGTTAACAACTGGGAAATTATAACTATACATTCAGAACAGGGCTCCAGAGATGTCCTTTATAATGCACAGATGAAATTACTAGTAAGAGATGCCATATATTATTGTAAGTAACATTATTAAATAGCAGAAAGAATAGTGAGTTGTCAAACCAGGAAGAGAGAATGCAGCAATCTTGAAATCTTGAAATATTTGTAATACCATTATTTTCAAGGTTCCATGACGTTATTTCATAACCTAAATACATTTCTATTCCAGGCCGCCCCTATAAACTAGAACTTCAGATTTCTAAAGTATTCACTCTGTTGGAGATTGTTTAATGTAAGATTTTACACTCAGAGAGGGCTTAACAGCTGATTTTCATTGATAAAATAATTACAATTTAAAAATATCTTTCCCAACAAGAGGTAAAAATATTGGAACTCAACACAAAGTCCCAATTTCTGTGGTTTGAAAAAATAATAATCACTTTACTAGATCACTTCAGGGACAGTTTCCTTTTCTCCTCCAGCCCTTTGTATTCTTTACAGAAAACACTATTGGTGCATTTTAATACTGAAGGAACTAGAGGGCAAAGGAACAAGGAGTCACAAGACCAAATTAACCACAAGTACTTGTGTGAAGAATGTGGTTGCTTTCTTCTCCTCTGGTCTTTAGGTGGTAAGAATTAAGGAGAATAGAGAGTTAGTGAGTGCATTGTTTTGGGAGAAAGGTGGGGAAGGGGGCTGGGAATGGTAAGTGGGGGTAGGATGGGAAGGGTATGAAAGTGGGGGTAAGTGGGAAAGAGGATGAAAGGAACAAAAGTTTCTAACGCTTTCTTCAGGTACCCAGTCTCCAAAAGGTGACCTTGAACTCATTTAGAATAAAACCTGGAGGGGAAGGAAGAAAAAGTGCACGGCTGCTGTACCACAGTGTTCTGTTTGCATTTAGTTAACTGTTTAAAAATGCACGCAAAAATGCTATAATGAATGAGGTGGACGGAATGAGGACGCACCAGTCTCTAAAGGGAGCTACTTAAACTTTTCCAGATTTTTGTCAGTGCAGACATCTTCTCCCTGTCCTTTTATTTGCCTGGCCCTTGTCCAATTCTACAAGCGGCAAAGTCTTGTGCCTGCAGTCTTTATTACTGGCTCAGCCTTAGGTGCAAGGCAAGGAAGTTTTCGCCGGATGCCCGGCGCCCCACAGCCTCCAAGGGGTCATTCCGGCGCTGGCCCGCAACCACCGGCTTTTTCCCAGACACCAGACTCGTTTTTTTGTTCTTTAAATTGCTCCAAGCAACTCCTGTTCCATAGAAGTCCGACTTCCGAGTCCCCAGAAACTCTCTCAGTGGTGAATGGTGGGCCCCTACAGGTCTCTGGGAGCAGACGTCTCTCCCAGGATCACTTGTATAAGGCCCTCACTAACCTTCCCGCCTCCCCTCCTCCCCTACACGCAC